>CM056498.1:25335147-26536566 GCA_029783415.1 Anisodus acutangulus | reverse complement strand
ACCACAGCTAGGGATGTCAACGGATCGGATCCTACTAGATCCAGATCCAGATCCGTTTTTCATACCTGGATCCAGATCCACCGGGTCCATAAAAATCAGATCCAAATCCGAATCCATCGGATCCACTAGGTCCACGGATCGGATCTGGATCCACATGTAAAATCAGTAGCAATTTCCAAATGATTAATTGTTTTCGATGATTTAATAAGACTGCCCAAATCAAGAGTAAAGAACATTAGACTGCTTGTTGAAAAATCACCTTACATGCTTGCAATTTGTAAATTGATATTAGGATTTGTCAACTTAATTTTAGGAGGATTTTTCAACTCTTTAGAATTGTCAACTCAAACACAGTTTCCCTCCTTTTTAATGCATCTTTTGTAGGGGTAGGCTGGTGGTTCAAAGTTCAAACTGAAGTAGATATAACTACAGTAATTAATAAAAGAGTAAATTTCACTCATCATCTTAATCGGTTAAGGTTAGCAAATAGTATCGTCGCAACATTTGAATAAGACAGACTTGAATTAACATTTTCTCTGGATTTTTGAAAATTTGTAATATGTTTTTCCACATTAATTATTTTGACATTTGACAATGTTTTTCAACTAATGTTTTTACTCTCTAAAGTAATAATCAATGATATATCTCGAAATAATTATACCAAGAAATATGTTAAATGATGTAAAAATACAGAAATTATGAAATTTTTTAAGAAAATACTTATAAAATTACATTCTATGTTATGAATATATTTAATTAAAAATGGATCCACGGGTCAAATCTGGACCGGATACGGATCTCAAATACAAGATCCAGATCCAGATCCGATCCGTCAGAAATGGATTCAGGTCCGATTCGGATCTATCGGGTCCAAATTTTGAAGATCCATATCCTCTAAAACGGATCTGGATCCACCGGATCCGGATCAGGTCCATGATCCACTGCCATCTCTACCCAGAGCCATGTAAATATAGGTCAAGAAGAGAGATGCCCAACTGACATCCTTCCCCGAAATGGCTAACGCCGCATAAATTTCAAACTCTTTCACAACTGCACAAGAGCCCGTATAGACAAAGTATCGGCTAAACCAAAAAACCAGAAAAGCATGATGCTCGGTATCATCGACCGGAAGAGGCGATATTCGATGGTTGTTGGTTATAAACTGGCCGTAGCCTGAAGAAGTCTTTGAGACTTTGATGCCTAAATCGACAACATCTATATCGCTTAGGACAGGGGCCTCGGCTCCCGGAATCGGAAGGCCAAGTATCGCCGCCACATCAAGTAGTGTGGGGGTTATCATTTCCCAAGGAAAAACAAAGGCATTGGCAGCGGTCGACCAGTAACCAAGAAAGGCATATAGAAGACCGATGTTGCAGGAGGAGTCAAACTCCGACATCACAATGGCGTCGTAGAGACCCGTGGGCCTCCATTCGACTTCTTTGGCCGACTTCACTCGGTTCAATCAAACAGAATAGTTGGTAATCTTGGTCGGCCAGGTACGCAGACTAGCCGGATAACGGTCGTCGGTGAACCAGTCACAGGTAATCGGAAGGTCGTAGTTCGCCGGGCTTAGATGTTGAGAAAGAAGGAGGTCACGTTGTTCAGATGTACCAAAAGGGGCAAGAACCAGTTGCTCATCTACGAAGGCAAAAGTGGAGATTAGGTCATCAGCCGCTAAACTGGTGCTATCCGATCCCAGAGATAGAGAAGAAGATGAAGACATGGTTTTTCTTTTTCTGATGAAGAATTAGGGTTTTCTGAAGAAGGCGAGACATTTGGGAATGACCGAGAAAATTGAATGAGAAACCTTTTAGCGGGGGGATGTCTCTCCTAAGTATTTCCTTTTTCTTGGAGATATGATTGACACTCTGTTGGGAGTTTTTTCGTCCAAAACGTGCGGCTAAAAATCTGTTAGAAATTAATTATGAAAGCCGAGACGTTTCTGTGGAAGGAAAAAAGAAATTTTAAAGACTATCATTGCATGCATTTAAGGCAAAAGCGATTGAAATGACACCTACGACTGCCACACGAAATGACGGCCATTTTGGAATACATTAACTCGACAGTCGCACTCGAGTTAATGTAGGGGGGGGGGAATTATTAACCCTCAAAAGTGTTTAGCCGAATCAAGTGACAACCGAAGGTGGAAAATGTCGGTAACTGAGCAGAATCATAGTCGAATCCGTTAGTCCTTACCCTCGGCTAGAAAAGCATCATCGACTATTACAGTAGTCTGGCCGAGTCATAATTCCGATGAACGGCTGAGACCCACACATACTCGGACGCCTCGAATACCAAGTCAAAGGACCTTCTAGAAAAGGTAGCAACCAGCAACAACAACAGTCAGAAGGGAGTGTCGTCGATCGTGCTAGAGGTTCAGGCGAAAAAATCGGCACCACCTCTTCATAGTTGGCTAGTAGATTTAGTGGGTAGTTCGGTGGCTAACATAGGGGTCACATTTATTTTTCTTGTACTATAAATATAGGAATCATTTGTATAAAAGAGGATAACACAATCAATTAAAAATCTGATTTTTACATATCTTCATTCTATCTTTATCGCCTTTATTGCACTCTAGCTGTATTTATGTTTCTTACCACTTAGTTTACTCAATCACCATCCTAACGCTTTTTGGAGTAGTTGGGGGATCCATTGACAAAAGTTAGAGTTCTGCTTCCGACCCAAATCGCTTTGTTAAGGAATCAATTTGTCATCCAATTTCATCAGCGATAAAATGACATACACTTCAGAAGGAAACAATTATTTTTTAAATTTTAAATACAATTTGAAATTATATTTAAATTTTTTATAGTCAAACATTAATTTTAAAAAAATGAAATAAATTTACGAGAAAAGTGAATAATATCTATGGCCAACCAAGGGAAAAAATATTTGATTAAAACATAGAAAGGGTCGAGAGGGATACGTGGTGGAACAAAAAGGAGCTACAGTGAAAGATTGGAAAGTGTGTAATTTCCTTGCTGGTTCACCTACAAAATGCCCTGAGATTTGCGAGGAGAGAAGAAAAGAGGGAGAGAATACGAAAGCAGATCCATCTCTCTTTCTTTCTTTTCTCACTTCATCTCACTGCTAGAAACTCTATATTTATCCTACTAATTTTGTTACCATGTTCTCCTTGAATGGCAGCAGTTTTACGGTAATACTACTAACTTTATTGTTAAAATTCTCACATAGGAAATAGAATGTTAACATGCGTTACTTGGACAATACTCCCTCACAAACTGGTTTTTGTGGTTAAGTTAGAGTCAATATTCATTCTCATTCCAATTTGGATTCCAGTGTGTATTTGGACAATCTTCGCGTGGATTGAGTTAGGCCATCATCCATTATTTACATTCCCTCATTTTCAAGTGCGTGTTGGATCCTTCCAAAGTGGTGCATTTGTGAAGAATCCAACATGGGTGCCACAGCATATTGGAGAGTCCGAACAAAATAGAATTACACTGGGTATGTTGTTGTATAAGGTTATATCTAATTAAAGTTGTTATTTTGCAGAACAATTCGTTATCTGGTGTTTCAAGATGTTTGACTCAGTCAAGCAGAAGAGTTTCAGCTCCTATGGTGGTAGTGGCAGCTGTGAACTCAAACGGTAAACCTGGAGACAGAAATGTTATGGCGAATGTTTCGACGGAAAGTGCTGCACCGGTAGAGTTGGAGGCAAAAACTACTGTTACTGGAGGTGTTGGAGACGTTTATGGCGAAGATAGTGCTACAGAAGATCAATCCATTACCCCTTGGGTCCTATCAGTTGCTAGGTGAAAAGATCAATTCTTTTGATTTCGATTCGATAATTCCTATGCTTTATATCTCAATTGGGGTTTCAGTCCAGGATTAGATGAGTTTTAGTTAATTCAATTAATCAATGTGTCAATTCGAAATTAAGGGTGTGTTTGTTATGAAGGAAAATGTTCCCCGTGGAAAATATTTTTCAAGAAAATAAGTGGTTTTCTTACTTAGTGCCCATTTGGCCACGGTTTCACCTTCCAGAAAATTGTTTGGACATAGAATTGTTACAATTTTTCGGAGTTCTAACTTGAAGTTGATGTTCCGAAATTCGAAAAACTCCAAAAAGTTGTTTTCACAATCTTCACTCCAACTCCAAATCACTCACCAAAAATAAAAAACAACCCCAAGTAGTATTCATGTCCAAACACAACTCCAATTTCCAATTACCATTTTCAGCTTAAAAACAAAAACTTCCTTTTTTTCAAATTTCACAATTCTCATCTCCAAACGCCCACTCATTCTTTATGTATGGCGGCATGTAAGCAAAAAATATTATCTCAAAAGTATTTGTATAAAATCTGGAAAAATACTATGGGAGGTGAGTGTGGAGGGGTAGGGGGTGTGGGGTGGGGATGAGGTGTGCGGGAGGATGGGGAGGAGACAATCAATGTGAAATGTCAATACTTCCACTAGAGAAGTCATTTCCTCATTTTAAAGTAACTTGTTTTCCTTAAGAAAATGTTTTCCAAAAATTTTGATTAACCAAATTTGGCACCCTAAATGGATATCCATTTGAATCCTCTGTGTATTCTGCTCTATTTAGATCCATCTCATTCCAATAAAAATTAGCAAAGGCTCTTCTATTCTGACATTTTATAATTTTTTTAAAAAAAGAGCCTTCATCACAACTAGGCTTATAATCTTTGTCTATATTTGCATGATCTGATTTTGTAGATTTTTTGTTATCTCAATAAAGGCACTTGCTTTTCTTCTGTTTCTTTACAAATAAAATAAAATTCTTTTGGGGAGGATTGAAATATAAGAACTTGTCCCCATTTAACCTTTTTTACTATTTTTGTTATTATTCTTAAGAGCTATTGGTATTTGTCTTTTTGTTTAAGAAGGATGGACATATATTGTGTTAGACTCCTTTTTCTAAGTATGGTGCCTCTGTGTTCCAACAGTCATCAAGGGTAATGCCAGAAATTTGGGGTAATTTCTATAAGCCTTGCTGTGGATTTTGAGTTTTCCATATTAACCAATAGTATGTCAATTTCTTAATTTTTTGAAGTTGTTAATTTCTGATTGTATCTTTTTGAGATATCACAGACGCAGTTTGCTCTTTTATTCTGCCCTTTTTCTTTTACCAGCATTAAAGGCAAAAGGGCTGAACTTCCGTGACGTTTTTTTCTTACAAACATCATCTCCTTTCAGCATTCATTTAACAACTCCTACTTCCATGTTGATAAAGTAGGCTCAAGTATTAATCTGCACTTGACTACCTCAGGAGTGTTCTTTACTTACATGCATTGGAAATTTCTTTCTTTTGCTTGCAGTGGTTACTCATTGTTGCGTAACCCACACTACAATAAAGGCCTTGCTTTCACTGAGAGAGAGAGAGATTCCCACTATTTGCGTGGTCTTCTTCCTCCCGGCGTAGTGAATCATGACGTTCAGGTTGTATATTCTGCATTTTACAGATCCCTATTATTTCTGTCTCTTTTTCTGATCAGATGAAAGCGCAATGTTTAACAACATTCTTGTGCCACTCCTCGTCATAGGTCAAGAAAATGATGAACAGCATCCGTCAGTATGATGTACCACTTCAAAGATACATGGCCATGATGGATCTTCAGGTAGTTAAAAGAAATTGATTTTAAGGCTCTAAATACTTTGGGATAATTACATTTTGGACCTCTAAAAAAATAATAGCCAGCAAATGTAAAGGTTTTGTATATTAAGTACAAACATATAATATGTAACATAATATACATATTGAATACATAAATATACATAATCAGTGTATATGTTCTGTATATTTTGGCTAGCGCCTGTATATTAATTTCGGCCGACTGGTCAAAAATGAAAAAAAGCCCGAAATTCTGCAATTAAGGTTGTTCTTGCATCAGCTCCTTAAGTTATACTAAATTGAGGAGAACACAAATGATTAGGGTATAATAATCTTTCAAGTGGGATGACAATGGGAAATGTAAAACCATTTGTTTATTCAGCTCAAGTCCCGAAGTCCTTCTGCATCTTTAGTGGCTTCATAATACTATTGTTTATTGCTGTATGCGTCGTGGTGCAGGAAATGAATGAAAGGCTATTCTACAAACTTCTTATTGAAAATGTTGAGGAGCTGCTTCCTATAGTTTACACTCCAACTGTAGGTGAAGCATGCCAGAAATATGGTAGCATCTTCAGGCGTCCTCAAGGTCTTTTTATCAGCTTGAAAGAAAAGTAAGCATTAGAAATTCACTAGATAGCTTCTCAAATTAAAGGCCTGACACTTCTTATTTCTTGTTAAAACTAATATGCTCGCTTTTTCCAGAGGCAAAATTCACGAGGTATTAAAAAATTGGCCTGAGAAGAAAATTCAAGTTATTGTTGTTACTGATGGAGAACGGATTCTAGGCCTTGGGGACCTTGGTTGCCAGGTATATTGTGTATTGATTTTGTTGAAATTCCTAAAACCTTTTTTCAGGACAAATAAATCCTTCAGTTTAACTAATGGTTCCAGTTCTTTTTTTGGACCTTTATATATCAGTTTTCCATAATGTATTTCTCCATCATTGTAAACATATTATAACAATCATTACATTTTACCAGGGAATGGGGATACCAGTGGGCAAGCTCTCTTTATACACTGCTTTGGGAGGCATTCGCCCATCAGCTGTAAGTTTTTGTAGGATAGATGTAACAGTATATTAAGGAAATATTTCGTCTTATCTGATTCCTCTCTGCTTTTTATGCCTATCAGATTAGATCAACTGAAAGCCTGATTACCCTCTCTTTATTTTCAGTGTTTGCCCGTTACAATTGATGTGGGTACAAACAATGAGAATTTGTTGAACGATGAATTCTACATTGGGCTCAGGCAAAGAAGAGCTACAGGACAGGTTCAATTTTTTTTTATATCTGGTCATGCTTACTTTACCTTACATTTTACACAGAAGATATAATGTTTCCTTAATGTACTTTGTTTGGTCCTCTTTTCCATGTTCAGGAATATGCCGAACTTTTAGATGAATTTATGTATGCCGTCAAGCAGAATTATGGGGAGAAAGTGCTCATTCAGGTAGATGTTTTCTGGCAAAATTGCAGATAACTGCACTTAAATATTTTACTTGATAACCTAACTTTGTTTATCCACATCTCTAGTTTGAAGACTTTGCAAATCATAATGCATTTGACCTCCTTGCTAAGTACGGAACTAGCCACCTTGTTTTCAATGATGACATACAGGTAAGTCAAGGACTCAACAATTTATTATTGTTTTCTTTTCACACATTCTGTAGCAAACATATTATCTTGTCTTTGTTCCAGGGGACAGCATCCGTGGTCCTCGCTGGGCTGGTGGCAGCATTAAATTTGGTTGGAGGAACCTTGGCTGAACATACGTTCTTATTCCTTGGAGCAGGGGAGGTACATCTATCACTTATACGCAGAATTTTATCTTCTTCTTGCACTTTGATCTGTAACCTTTCTTTTGCCACTATTTCTAGAAATAACATTGCTTACTGAGAAACTGAAAATTTGATTGTGATAAAGTATCGTGTACTGCTAGACCAAAATGTATTCTGTTTAAAGTTGCTCCGTGTGTTCCTGCTCTATGATTTTAGCAATTATTCAAGAGCTGCTTGTATTTCTGCCTCATCAGTTGATCATTTTGTGTCCCATTCACCTTATTGTCAATGCAGGCTGGTACAGGTATAGCAGAACTCATAGCTCTTGAGATGTCAAAGCAGGTTCAGACTTAAATAAAACAATACATCTTTTTTTAATTTCAATCCTAGTTTCAACTACGTCTAAAAGGAAGATATTTGGCAAGCCTTTATACTTCTCTTTCTTGTGCAGACTGGAATCCCTCTAGAAGAGACTCGCAAGAAAATTTGGATGGTGGATTCTAAGGTATTAAAATTTCCTTTATCGCTCTTTTTATTTCTTTTCATCATTTCCCACAGTTCGTATGCTATTAAAGCATCCATATGTCATTCTCTCTATAGGGGCTGATTGTTAAGTCTCGCATGGAGATGCTTCAACATTTTAAGAGGCCATGGGCACATGACCACGAACCAGTAAAAGAACTGGTGAATGCTGTGAAGGTTGTACCTCTATTTTCTCTCCCCCCCCCTATGTCTCTCTCCCCCTCTCACAATTCTCCTTTTGTGCCAGTCAATTAAGCCTACAGTCTTGATTGGGTCTTCTGGAGCTGGGAGAACGTTTACTAAAGAAGTTGTACAAGCCATGGCAACCTTCAATGAGGTAAGAGAATGAATCCCTACTTGGATAGGAGAAGTAGTTAACATGTGAAACAATGTACTGATGGTTTTCCCCCTTCAATTTATGTCTTGCAGAAACCAATTATTTTTGCCCTCTCCAATCCAACATCACAGTCTGAATGTACTGCTGAGGAGGCTTATACCTGGAGCGAGGTAAGATACTGGCCAGTTTACTTTTGGGATAATTACATTTTTGGACCGCTCAAAAAAATAATAGCCAACAAAGTATAGGTTTTGTATATTAAGTATTGTTGGATACAAAGATGTAGGAAACGGAAATTACAAGTAACTGCTAAGTATTACGAGAACTGAAATTATAATTGAACAATAAACTGAAATTACAAAGAACTTGAAGAATAAACTGGAACAATTTTTGGTATGCTGAGTCGAGTGTTTGCACTCTGTCTTTAAGACAATATTGCCCCGTATGTATCCTTTCTACGACCTGGACAATTGTCTCCCAAGATAAAACAACAAATGAACAAATGAGCAAAGGAAACTCAAGTGCTACCGTGAAGAATTTTGAGTAATGAAATGATGCTGGAAGGTAGTAGGAAGACTGATTTCGTTTATGTTTTTGTGCGTCTATTTGTGTAGCTCAACAATGGTGCAAAGGGTCCTTTATATAGTTGAAGGAGAGGCTTACCAACTGCCCACATAAGTGCCATTACTGGCCAAGTAATGGCAATTATGGAGGTAGTAATTCCACCAAAATAAATGGTGAAGATGTGCAACGGATTGGCATTTAGGAAGATTAATTCAGCCAAAATAAATGGCTGAATTGAGTGCTAGTTGACGTTCCAGAAATTTGCCCAATTTGACTTTCTTAAAACTTCAGGGACCAAACTGTACATATTGAAACTTCAGGGACCAAACTGTACGTATTGAAACTTTAGGGATCAAACTGTACATATGAAAGAATTTTGGTCCAAAAAGATAATATCAGAAGCATAGCCCACGGCCCACGACCCGTGAACCCGGACCGGACGGGCGGCGGCGGCGCGCGTGTGGGCTTTCCTCGAACCGAAGCACATCTAGGTCCTCCCTCCTTTAAACACATGGGATACCCCTTGTGGTCCCAAACCCCAAGCCAACCTTGAGACTTATAAACAAAACAATTCTTTCTTCCTCTACCGATGAGGGAGAATTGATCTCAATACCGCACTTTTCCATGCTTCAAACACCTCACTTCGTGGATCAATATCTCTTTCATTTCTCAATGAAATTTGACGATTCTTGGCCCTACGGTCATTTACTTACTTAGTAGATTATGCACGTGTGAAGAACATGATTTTCCAACATGCGGAACACTAGTGTTTAAGCCGTTAAAGTTGGTCGGACGCAAGTCCCGTCAAAGGCAAATTTCCAACAATCCCCTCTTGAAAGAGATTTTGGCGCACTCACATGGTGCGTTTTGATTTCCAGCAATATTTTAGCGGACCGATGTTGCATAAGGAGAGGTAGCTTCAGCTTTGAACTTTCCATAGTTAAATACCATCGGACTTACTTACTGCGCGGTGAATGTGATGTCTTGAACCGTCAGTGTTTAGTGTAAGCCAAGTCAATAGTACCAACACAACAAATTCCCTTGCTCTCTTCTTCGTAATGTTTTGTCCGTTGTGGCCATGGACAACTTCTTGGATTCTTAAGTGCGTTCATTTGAGGCGGCCCGTCCTCGCACTTAAATAGGTGGTCTCCTACAAGGTATCCTGTTATACCCCACTTCACAAGTGTTAGGAACCATTAAAAGTTTTCTCAAACCTAGTTGAGGATCATTAAAGGTTTTGAAAACTTAACCTTTACCCATACTGCAGATAGCACTTAACGTCTATCGCGGGAACGGCTTTGGATTGGGTGTTTCCTTACAGAAATCACTATCCGAAGTGCTCATGCTTCCACTGAAGCGATCAACTGAACCTTTACAGCTTAGTTTTCCCATTGAACCAAATTACTGGGATCTCCAGTTAGTAAGGTTGGGTTACCACCGTATTGGTCCTTATATTTTGGGTTTTAAGCCCATTCCCCTAGACAGACAAACCATCTGATCCTTGGGTAAGCCCTTTGTCAGCGGGTCTGCTATATTATCCTTTGACTTAAATGTAATCAATGGATATTATACCCGTGGTGATCAGCTGCCTAACGGTCTTGTGCCTCCGTCGAATATGACGAGACTTGCCGTTGTACATAGCATTCCGTGCCCTTCTAGAGCCGACTGGCTGTCGCAGTGAATCATTACCGAAGAAACGAGTTTGTTCCAACACGGAACATCCTCTAAGAAGTCATGAAGCCACTCAGCTTCTTCTCCTGCTTTGCCTAAAGCGATAAACTCCGATTCCATTGTGGATCGGGCGATGCAAAGTTTGCTTAGAGGATTTCCAAGACACAGCCCCACCACCAATTGTAAATACATACCCACTGGTGGACTTGGTGTTCTTTATATCAGATATCCAGTTTGCATCACTGTACCTCTAATGCAATTTGGATATCTCGAATAATGTAACCCGAAAGTTAACGTGTATTTCAGGTATTGTAATACCCGATTCAACGCCTTCCAGTGATCATCACTCGGATTACGGGTAAACCTAGCCAACTTATTGATTGCATAAGCAATATCAGGTCGGGTGCAGTTTGTTATAAACAGCAAACTACCGATCACCTGTGCATATCGCTCCTGGTATACGGGTGCACCAAGATTTTTATCAAGCTTTTGATTTGTATCCATTGGTGACTTTATCGGTGAACTGTCTAACATCTCGAACTTTCTCAAAACATCCTCGATGTAGTGAGACTGAGATAAGACCAGTCCGTCAGACCTCTTAGAGGTTTTTATCCCTAAGATGACATCTGCGATACCCATATCCTTCATGTCGAAGCATTGTTTCAACATGTTCTTAGTCTCTAGGATTACCCTACGACTGCTTCCTGTGATCAACATGTCGTCTACATACATGCATATCATAACAAATGAGTCAGAGTTACCTTTCGTGTAGACACATTTATCACACTCATTAATGACGAAACCCTTCGATAGTAGAGTACTATCAAATTTTTCGTGCCATTGCTTCGGGGCTTGTTTCAGCCCGTACAGAGATTTGACAAGCCGATAGACTTTCTTCTCTTGCCCTTGAACCACATACCCCTCGGATTGGTCCATATAAATTTCTTCTTTCAAATCACCATTTAGGAAGGCTGTCTTGACATCCATTTGATGTATCTCAAGGTCACGCAAAGCTGCGATCGCAATGAATACCCATATGGATGTCATCCGAGATACCGGGGAGTATGTGTCAAAGTAGTCATGACCTTCTGTCTGCCGATAACCCTTGATTACCAACCTGGCCTTGTACTTGTCTATAGACCCATCTGCTTTATATTTTCGTTTGAGTATCCATTTACAACCCAACGGTTTATTTTTCGGAGGAAGATCAACCAACTCCCAAGTATGGTTATGCAGAATGGAGCCTATTTCACTCTCAATAGCTTCTTTCCAGAGCGGTGCTTCTGGAGTTGACAACGCCTTAGCAATTGTCCTTGGTTCATCATTAACCATATAAGCTACAAAGTCAGGACCGAATGATTTATCCTTCCTGGCCCTTTTACTTCGCCTTAGATCCATCTCTGGAGTCTCCGAGTTCTGAGAATCTGGAACACTAGATTCCGGATGTTCAGCCACCTCGAGATCCGCTAGATCTGAATCATCTAGATCCGGGCCGTCAACGACTCCCGGTTCTGGAGAGCTTTGTTCATAACTTCGTTTGCGAGAGGTTATGTCTTTTTCCTTTCTAGGAAATGTACCTTCAAAGAATTGAGCATTCCTTGATTTCATGATTGTACCCTGGTGGATATCTGAAAAATCTGACTTATGCACTAAGAAGCGATAAGCACTACTGTTATTTGCATATCCGATGAATATGCAATCTACAGTCTTAGGCCCAATCTTGACCTGCTTTGGCTTGGGTACTTCAACCTTTGCCAAACAACCCCACTCCTTAAAATATTTGTAGGTGAGTTTCTTTCCCTTCCATGATTCATATGGAGTTTTGTCCTTACCCTTATGTGGGACTCTGTTAAGAATCGTATTAGCGGTAAAGACGGCTTCTCCCCACATGTTTTGGGGAAGACCGGAATTGATGAGCAAGACATTCATCATTTCCTTCAATGTGCGGTTCTTACGTTCCGCCACACCGTTCGATTGAGGTGAGTATGGAGCCGTCGTTTGATGAACAATGCCTTCTTGGGCACAATATTCCTCAAATGGCGCTACGTATTCTCCCCCTCTATCGCTACGAATGGATTTAATCTGCATGCTTAGTTGGTTCTCAACTTCTGCTTTGTAACGTCGGAACGCTTCAAAGGCTTCATCCTTACTTTTCAACAAGTAAAGGTAACAATACCTTGTGCTATCATCAATGAATGTCACAAAGTACTTGTTCCCCCCTCTAGTTTGTGCGAGCTTCAAATCACATATATCTGTGTGAATAAGTTCTAGAGGAGCGGTATTCCTTTCGATGGATCGAAAAGGAAGCTTGGTGAGTTTTGCCTCTACGCACACCTCACACTTATATTGAGGGTTTACGTCGACAGACGGCAACAACTCCAACTTTACCAGCCTTTGGATAGACTTGCAGTTAACGTGTCCTAATCTATGATGCCATAAATTAGAAGACTCAAGCAAATAAGAAGAAGGTTCAACTTTATTACTTAGACGCATTACAGACATGGCATTCACTTTGAAGAGGCCTTTACAGACGAAGCCTCTCCCCACAAAAGTGCCATTCTTAGTGAGTACAAACTTATTGGATTCAAACACTAGCTTAAAACTAGCATTAACCAATAAAGGTCCAGAAATTAAATTTCTTCTAATCTCTGGGACGTGCATCACTTTCTTCAGAGTGAGCTCCTTTCCGGAAGTCATCTTCAGGACCACCTTTCCTACCCCCAGTATGTCAGACGAAGCGTTGTTGCCCATGAACAGCTTCTTGTCGGTGACTGGTGTGTACGTGGAGAAGGCATCTCCGTTGGAACAGATGTGTCTGGTAGCACCTGTGTCCATCCACCACTGCATCAGATTCTCAACCAGGTTTGCTTCTAGCACACTGCCGAAAACTCCTCAATTATGTCATCCAGGAGTGTGTCCTTGACGACGTTAGCATGCGCCTTGCCTTTAGCCTTGGCTTTCTGTTGTTGCTCAGTCTTGAGCTTGCGGCATTCCTTGATCTTATGACCAGGTTTCCCACAGTGGTGACAGTTACCTCTGAACATCTCCACTGCGTGGGCCTTGCTGTCTTTCTGGAACTTCCACTTCTTGCTTGGGTTCCCTTTGACCTCAGCCAGATTTGCCTTTGCCTCAGCAGGTTGTTTACTCCTAGGCAAGACCTTCTTATTATCTTCCTGGATTTGGAGTTTGATAATAAGCTCTTCAAATGTCATCTCCTTTGTCTTGAGTTTCAAGTAACTCATAAACTCATTCCATGAAGGAGGTAACTTTTCAATCAGCGATGCAACCAAAAACTGCTCATTTGGTTTCATTCCTTCCAAATCCAGGTGATGTAAAATCATTTGGAATTCCTGGACTTGGGACATCACTGTCTTAATATCCACCATTTGGAATTTTAGAAATTTTCCAACGATAAATTTCTTAGTACCCGCATCTTATGCATTGTACTTCTTTTGCAGTGCCAACGGTGCAATAGATCATGTAGAGAGGGTCTGTCAAGCAGTTCAGTATGTAATTCTTACACATGAAATCGCTATGATTCCATGCATCAAGAACCATCTTCATGCCATTAATGACATGGATACCAAGGCCCCCTTCACCCGTTTCAGAAGACGAAGGGTCCATTTCATCTCCAGCTTGTGGAGGATCTTCCGTTAGGAACCGGGCCATGCCCATAATAGTTAAGTAGAACATCTTCTGCTGCCATCTCTTAAAGTTTGAGCCCATGAATTTTTCAGGGCGATCATGGTGGAATGCGGAGGATGGAGCAGTAAAGGCAGCAGACGTGCCTTGGGCAGTAGCGGGGAAGGCAACAGAGTTACTGCCTTGGACAGTAGCGATAGCAGCAGTGAATGCAGCAGAGTTGCTGCCTTGGACAGTAGCGGCAGTAGCAGGGAAGGCAACATTGTTGCCTTGAGCAGCAGCAGCAGCAGAATCAGTCATGTTTCCAGCCATGTTGTAGCAGTTACAGTAAGCAAAATATTGTTTTAAACTTGTTGGATACAAAGATGCTGGAAACGGAAATTACAAGTAACTGCTAAATATTACAAGAACTGAAATTACAATTGAACAATAAACTGAGATTACAAAGAACTTGAAGAATAAACTGGAACAGTTTTTGGTATGCTGAGTCGAGTGTTTGCACTCTGTCTTTAAGACAATATTGCCCCGTATGTATCATTTCTACGTCCTGGACAATTGTCTCCCAAGATAAAACAACAAATGAACAAATGAGCAAAGGAAACTCAAGTGCTACCGTGAAGAATTTTGAGTAATGAAATGATGCTGGAAGGTAGTAGGAGACTGATTTCGTTTCTGTTTTTGTGTGTCTGTTTGTGTAGCTCAACAATGGTGCAAATGGTCCAACTGCCCACATAAGTGTCATTACTGGCCAAGTAATGACAATTATGGAGGTAGTAATTCCACAAAAATAAATGGTGAAGATGTGCAACGGATTGACATTTAGGAAGATTAATTTAGCCAAAATAAATGGCTGAATTGAGTGCTGGTTGACGTTTCAGAAATCTGCCCAATTTGACTTTCTTGAAACTTCAGGGACCAAACTGTACATATTGAAACTTCAGGGACCAAATTGTACGTATTGAAACTTCAGGGATCAAACTGTACATATGAAAGAATTCTGGTCCAAAAAGATAATATCAGAAGCACATCCCACGACCCACGACCCGTGAACCCGGACCGGACGGGCGGCAGCGGCGTGTGTGTGGGCTTTCCTCGAACCGAAGCACATCTAGGTCCTCCCTCCTTTAAACACATGGGATACCCCTTGGGGTCCCAAACCCCAAACCAACCTTGAGACTTATAAACAAAACAATTCTTTCTTCCTCCACCGATGAGAGAGAATTGATCTCAATATCACACTTTTCCTTGCTTCAAACACCTCACTTCGTGGACCAATATCTCTTTCATTTCTCAACGAAATTTGACGATCCTTGGCCCTACGGTCATCTACTTACTTAGTAGATTATGCACATGTGAAGAACCGGATTTTTCAACATGCGGAACACTAGTGTTTAAGCCGTTAAAGTTGGCGGGACGCAACTCCCTCCAAAGGCAAATTTCCAACAAGTATAAATATACATATACACTATAATATACATAATCAGTGTATATGTTCTGTATATTTTGGCTAGCACCCGTAATTAATTTCGGTCGATGGGTAAAAATGAAACAAACCCTTTACTCTTCATGTTTGAAGTTGGTCTCTTACACTGTCAATATTTCTCTCCCAGGACCACATGCTTGTGTTTTGATTTTTTAAGCTGTGTAATTTTCTTATCATTTCTCCTTCAGGGACGAGCCATTTTTGCTAGTGGGAGTCCATTTGCTCCAGTTGAGTACAAGGGGAAGGTCTATGCGTCAGGCCAGGTCAGAGATTTCAAAACCTTAGCTACTTCCCATTATCACCATTTTTTTTTCTTCATCATAATTTTTTTTACGTTATCAGTACTTATGCAAGATCCCTTTACTGAACTTCTCTCTTTTCCTTGTCTAGGCAAATAATGCATATATCTTCCCTGGGTTTGGTCTCGGACTGATAATTTCCGGTGCAATTCGTGTCCACGATGACATGCTCCTGGTAGCCTGTAAGTTGTGGAAATTGTTGTAGTTCAACATTACCCCCTCCCCTTTTTCTCAAAAGTACGTAAATGAGGGAAGAGAGAACAGCAAAAAAGGAAAAAAACTGATGAGCTTACGTACAATCATCGTTCTTTTGCTTCTATTTTTGTTTTCGGGTGGGGAGCAGGGGGGTGTCCTTCTGACATGCATCCATGCTTATATCTTGAAATTTTCCTATGACATATGTCACTGATATAATTTACCATAATCAGCATCTTTCCAGCCTTTATCCTAAGCAACAACAACATACCCAGTGGAATCTAGGGAGGGTAGGCTAGGCTGTACGCAGACCTTACCCCTTACCTTATTTTTATTTTTTGAACCAAAATAAAAAGGCTAAGTAGACACTTATTTTGAATCGGAGGGAGTATCAAGGAAGATTTTGCAATCAAATTCACAAGGTCATAGTTAGCTAGTAGTCCAAAACTTGCTTCCTATGCAGTCAAACATGGTTTACATAATCAGACACGACACCTCTAGGCTTATGTTTGGTGCAAAGATCAATAGTCTTTACACTTACTTTTATTATGTAGCTGTTAGAAACAAATTGCAGAAAATGTAGAAAACCAACTTCACAAGAGAGTACGAACTCTCCCCGTAAAGACTATTTCACCCCCATAGAGTGCACCGGGAAGGATTGAATGTCTTAGGGATACTAAGAAGTCTAATCAAATATCGTTTACACTAAAACAATGTTTGATTCCTATTGTATTGAGAATTTTTCTGATTTTGATTGATATTTTCTAATGGGAATATGGCGATGTATTTATAGATAGATGATGCCTTTTCATGGTACCTCTTGAGATTAAACTAATGGTTATGAATGGTGCCTTTTCATGGTGCCTCTTGAGATTAAACCAATGGTTAAGAATGATGCCTTTTCATAATTTTCTGAATTAATTAATTCTATCCAAATATATCTTTAACCCATAAGGAAGAACTTTCCCTTACAAACACAATAATATAGTGTTTTCCTCACCAATGTGACATTGCTTAGAGATCTCCAACAATCCCCCATCATTTCCAAGCAATACTTAATAACATGATCTTATGCTTAAATAGAGGTGTCTCGCGATTGAACCCCTATATTAGTGAAATGTCTTTTAAGTAATTAGGATGGCATGATAGTCTATGCTTTGAACTTGCGATCCTCTCTTATTACTTAATTTCAAGTCACAGATAAGATACTTTATTCCCAATACATATAGAAGTTACCGACACTTTTATGGCCATGTGTCCTGTATCTTTGTCATGAGCATTAAGAAATCAAGCCTATTTGATTTCCTAAAGCGGCTTCAATTTAAACTCATATAGGTGAACCTTTCACATACTCCATAATATAGTACACTTGTGGAAATCAATTGAATAATAGATATGAGCAACTTTATTCATTTACGATCAAATGTACATACCCAGACATACCCGGAGAAATATAAAATATATCACACATCTTTATTGCATAAATATACCACTAAAGGTTCATTAAGAGCAAAAATTTGCTCATCCTACATACACATTATGGAACCAAGCACAACTTGGGATGGTAAGACGGTAAGACGGTAAGACAAGTGCTTGCAACTACAGAATGATGTACTTGGACTCATTGAACTTAAGACTCGAGGTTTTTATCGAGTGTTAAGTCGAGGTTCCACCGTTGGTAGTTAAGAGTATAGGCTTCAAACCCATCCCTTTTGTAGTTTTGGTGACTAAATCCCTCCTAAGGCCTTTTGTCAAGGGATCTGCCAGATTCTGATTTGTACGTACGAAGTCCACAGTTATAACACCATCACGAATAAGTTGTTTCACATAACTATGTCGTAAACCAATGTGCCTTGATTTACCATTATAAACTTCACTATATGCTTTAGCCAATGTAGCCTCATTATCACAATGAATTGAGATAGGTGACATGGGCTTTGCCCACAAAGGCAAATCATACAAAAAAATTCTTAGCCATTCGCCTTCTTTGCTTGCATATGCTAATGCTATAAATTCAGATGCCATAGTTGAATCTGCAATACAAGTCTGTTTCTTGGATCCCCATGAAACTGAACCCCCACCAAGTGTGTATATCTACCCACTCGTAGAGGAATGATTTAAAAACCATTCTAATACACAGGGAAATCTATCATAATGTATTCCATAGTGAATAGTTCTCCTAAGATACTTAAGTAGCCTTCGAACCGCATGCCAATGAGCATGACTTGGATTATGAGTAAAACGACTCGGTTTTCCTACAGCAAAACCAATATCAGGTCTTGTACATGTCATGGCATACATAAGACACCCAATTACCTTAGCATACTCTAATTGTTTCACAGGTTCTCTTGTATTCTTAGATAACACTACATTGTGATCAAGAGGTGTAGATGCAAATTTACAATCAAAGTTGTTAAACTTCTTTAACACCTTTTCAATGTAATGTGACTGAGTCAAGGCCAAACCACTCGTATGTCTAGTAATTTTAATGCCTACAATCCCATCCGCTTCACCCATGCCTTTCATGGAGAAATTAGCAGATAAAAACTCCTTTGTGTCCACCACTTGTTAGAGATCAGTGCCAAATATTAACGTGTCATCCACATATAAACAAATGACAACTCTCCTGTTTCCAACAAACTTACTGTATACACACTTATCGACATCATTGATAAGAAATCCATTAGAAAGTACAACTTGATCAAATTTTTGGTGCCATTGTTTTGGAGCTTGCTTAAGCCCATACAATGATTTGATCAACTTACACACTATGTTCTTGACTAGGAACAACAAACCCCTCGGGTTGTTCCATATACACCTCCTTATCTAATTCACCATTTAGAAATGCGGTCTTCACGTCCATTTGATGAGTAACGAGACAAAAAATTGAGGCTAATGCAATCAACACCCTTATTGTTGTTGTCCTTGCAACAGGAGCATAGGTATCGAAGTAATCAATACCTAACTTTTGAGTGTAACCTTTGGCTACTAAACGAGCCTTTAATTTGTCTATAGTTCCATCTACTTTCATTTTCCTTTTGAAAATCCACTTACAACCAATGGGTTTACAACCTGGTGGTAGATCAGCCAACTTTCAAGTTCTATTACCCATAATCGAATCCATTTCATCATTAATTGCTTCTTTTCAAAAGGAAGCATCTGGATACTTCATTGTCTCCTCAAAAGTGACAGGATTAGCTTCTAAATTATAACAGAAAGGTATGTAAGTGTCAACATAAGACTGATCCCTACTTCCTTCAACGAGAAACATAAAGAAATCATCTCCGAAATCTTTATCTTTTCGCGCCCTTTTAACTTCTTCTTGGTTCCACAACTTCCTCATTAGTTGAGTTATTATCAACTAAACCATGCTCTTCCCGTAAAGGAGAACTAGATGGTAATGTTGTGTCATGAGATCTAGGAATGGTACTAAATCTATTTTCATCGAAAATAACATCCATAGACTCAATTATAGTATTAACAGAATATGAATCATTTGGTTCGATAACCTTAAATCTATAGGATTTACTGTTCATAGCATAACCTATAAAAACACTCAATTCCTTTCTCCCCAAGTTTCTTTCTTTTGGGCTCTGGAACTTTAAAAATTGCTCCATATCCCCAGACTCTAAGATGACTTAGGTTTGGTTTTTTTGTTCCAGAATTCATATGGGGTAGTCTTACTTCTCTTGTTAGGTACTCTGTTAAGAATGTAACAAGCTGTATGCAAGGCTTCACCCCAATATCCATGTCCTAAACCCGACTTGGATAACATGACATTTACCATTTCCGTTAGAACTGTATTTTTCCTTTCGTCCACACCATTCTGTTGTGGTGTATAAAGTGCTGTAACTTGATGCACAATTCCAGTTGATTCAAAGAATGATGGATTATAATATTCCCCATCTCTATCTGATTTAGGACACTTAATAAAGGTTTCACAATGATGTTCTACATTACTTTTAAACATTTTAAATTTTTCAAGTGTTTCACTTTTTGAATGTAACAAATATACATAACAAAATCTGGAATAGTCATCAATAAAGGTAACAAAATAACGTTTTCCGTCTGTTGTCACATTGTCACTCATGTCACATAAATCACTATGAACTAAATCAAGCAATTTCGAATCTCTTTGAACAGAAGGAAATGGTAATCTAGTGATGTTAGTGAGCATACATGTTCTACATTTTACAGCATTCTTGTCAATTGAAGGAATTAGAGATTGTAGAGCCATATCTTTCAACTTTCTAAAATTTACATGTCCTAAACGATAATGCTATAAAGAAGAAGTATCAAGAGAATCCAAGACATACACTTGTTTGAACCCATATTAGACATCAGATTCTTACCAACTTCTGGAGTATGACAAACATCATTCAAAGTTAAACTTTTTTCAGAAGTAAAATCTAATACAACACTTCCTTTGCCTAAAACATTAACAGGAGACTTGTTTCCCATATAGAGAAACGTTGAATCTTTCACTGGTTTATAGGTCTTGAAGTGAGACTTGTCCTTGCAAACATGTCTTGTAGCACCCGAATCAACCCACCAATCATTGTCATCTTCGACCATGTTGATTTCGAAAATCATGGCAGTGAAATTTTCGTTGCCATTTGCAGCCTTTCGGTTCTTCTGTCCTGAACCCGAACTGTCAGGATCCTTCTTATTTTGACAATCACGTTTCATGTGAGGACCATCACAATTCCAACAAGCGAACTTTTTTTTCTTGTTGCTGTCAGTTTTGTTCTTGTTGTTATGCTTGTTTGAATTGAATTGCCTTTTCCCTTACTGGATTGGCCTTCCTCCACAATGTGGATATCCTGTTTTCTTGTTTCCGGAATTCTTCTTCTACACGAAAATGGTTAGCCAATTCCTCAAGAGTAAGATCCTATTTTTTATGTTTAAGGCTGTGTTTGAATTCCTTCCAAGTTAGGGGCAGTTTGTCTATTATACTAGATACAACAATAGATTCATCCATATTCATGTTATGTTGTTTGAAATTACCAAGAATGCGTTCAATCTCATAGAATTGCTCCATTACTGACCTTTTTTCATCATAGAATAACTGTTAAATTGGGTGACAAGAAATTTCTTACTTGCATCTTCACGCATGTACCTTGCCTCCAATTGATCCCACAGTTCCTTTGCATAAGACACGGTCTGGTAAGAATCGAACAAGACATCAGTCATCCCATTCAGAAATGGCCTCGACATATGCATTCATCATTCTCCCATTTTGCCTTGGTTTGTGTCTGTGCAATGGTCTCGTTCTCGTTCTCCTATTCTTCTGGTTGTGGAGTAGTCAGAACATAGGCAACATTCAATGTGGTGAGAAGAAAATGCATATTTTTCTGCCATCTTCGAAAATTACCACCATCAAACTTGTTCAGTTTGACAAAGTTTGATGTCATCTCCCTAATACTAGCCATAAAAAAATAGAATAGTCTTAAGATTGTTAGAAATAAATTGCAGAAAATGTAGAAAATCGACTTCACAAGCGAGTACGAACTCTCCCCTTAAGATTATTTCACCCCCCCCCCCCCATAGAGTGCACCGGGAAGGAATGCACCGGGAATGATTGAATGTCTTAGAGATACTAAGAAGTCTAATCAAATATCGTTTGCACTAAAACAACGTTTGATTCCTACTGTATTGAGAATTTTTCTGATTTTGATTGATATTTTCTGATGGGAATATGGCAATATATTTATAGATAGATGGTGCCTTTTCATGGTACCTCTTAAGATTAAACCAATGGTTATGAATGTTGTCTTTTCATGGTACCCTTTTGAGATTAAACCAATGGTTAAGAATGGTTTCTTTTCATAATTTTCTGAATTAATTAATTCTGTCAAAATATATCTTAACCCATAAGGAAGAACTTTCCCTTATAAACACAATAATATAGTGTTTCCTCACCAATGTGAGATATTGCTTAGAAACCTCCTACCGTAGGTAGCTTCATTTCCATTATAATATTGCAGTTCCTTCTAGCCATGTTTTATGTTTTGCAAACAACTTCTTCACCACTGACTCCAGATGGCCAAACGAAAAAATTGAATTCTCTTTTTTATTTTTGGCTTCATAAGGTCTTACTTTTATCTCTCCAATTTTGTTCTTTCAAACAGCGGAAGCTTTAGCGGAGCAAGTTTCTCAAGAGAACTTCGAAAAGGGACTCATATACCCACCATTTTCCAACATAAGAAAGATTTCAGCCCACATTGCTGCTAAAGTCGCAGCTAAAGCATATGAACTAGGTATGTTTATCTTACAGAATCGTGCCATTAGAAGATTCACATGCTTAATATAGATTTGTTGAACTTTGTCCATTTTGTTGCTTATTAGGTTTGGCCACTCGTCTACCGAAACCCAAGGACCTAGTAGCATATGCAGAGAGCTGTATGTACAGCCCCACTTACCGCAGCTACCGTTGAGTCATAGAAGATATTTGTTGCTTCAAAAATTAGCCAATCATTGTTCCTTTAAGTTTAGTTAGTTATTGGCGTCATTTCTTTCTCTCTTTTTTTTTTTTTTTTTTTTGCTCTCGAAATTTCTATGTTCGATCCTGCTAGTAAATATACAGGTGACCAAAGAAAAATACAGTAGCTTGCAGATATGGTGTATTCGTAAAGTATTTCATTATGTTAAGAGTTAAATGTAAGGAACTCTGCAGCATAAAGTCTTAGTGAGCCTCATTAATTTTGTTAGTTGTGAACGTAAACTATCTCGGGGTGATTATATAAAATGTCGAAAGCCTTGTATCATTTGTTGCCAGTTGAACAAGTAGAATGTTTTTTTTGTGCAATTTGAATTGCTTAGTAGTGAAGAAAAGGAAGAGGAAAGATAAGGATTGAAACAGAAAAGAAATTACCATTCAGGTAATATTTTCAAAGAATTTGCAAATGGATTTGCCGGTTCACCAATCACTGATGACTCAATCTTTGCAATTTATGAGTATCTAGGGCGTTGGTACCCTGCGAGTAATTTTCCAGGGAAAGTATTTCTTTTTGTTGGTAGGCGAGAAATATCTTTAAGAAAACATATATATTAGAGATCAATAAGAATGACAATACTATTAATGTCCAAGTGTTAAATGGATTAATCGATATGAAACTAAATTAAGATATCTACAAGGAACACGACTTTTGTCTAAAGTGGGAGGAGTTATTTCTGACTTTTTGATGAAAATGTTTTTGCCTGTTTGGTACCTTTAGTCCAATCTTAAATATAGAGTAATTTAGATATGAATAGTAATCAACCCCACCTGAAAGTAATTTCCTCGTGAAAATATTGTTTTGGAAGTGACTTTCATTGTAAGAAGTAAGAACACTTCCTAATTTTCTTTAGAAATGTGTCGCGTGTGGGTCTTCTGGATTTCCCTTTCGACAGAGTCCGTTCGAATGAATGAAATATGCTTTTTTCTAGGTGTGAACAAATAACATGCAACCTTCAAACTTAAGCTATTGTACTAAGGAGAATCTCAGTATCTCAGTTCAATTCCCCACCTTGTAATCCCCTCTCATTTCTCCTTCTCCTACCCCTACCCCTACACCTACCCCTACCCCTACCCTACCCCTACCCCTACCCCTACCCCTACCCCTATGTAAATAAAAACAAAAAAGAAGCTATTGTGCTACATAAAACTTTAAATGTAATGACTTATTATTTCTTAATTGATAGGTAGGGAGGGGAGTACATCAGTAGCTTGTCAAAAAAGAATAGGGGTGTATTTGGTATGAAAGGAAATGTTTTCCACGGAAAAATATTTTTCTCAAAATAAATGAGTTTTACTTATTATTTGATCTTTGATAAGTAAGCAAAAAATATCATCCAAAAAATATTTGTATATAATTTAGACAAACACATACAGGATGATGGTGGGGTGAGTGAGGCGGTGGAAGGGGTGGGGGCTATTGGGTGGGGCTGAGGGTGGAATGTGTTGAAAGATGGATATGAAAAAATTAATGTGGAATACCACTACGAAACTTGTTTTCTTCTTTCTTATTTTTGAAGAACTTATTTTCTTGGATAAAATGTTTTGCCAATCAAACATGAAAATATTAGAAACATCTTCTCCCTACCAAACACACCCTAGTTAAGTTAAATTGTCCCAGTATGAGAAAGAAGTGTCCATAAGGCCATAATTAAGGCAAACTAGAGAGGAGGCAAGTTTAATTGAGTGTGACTTCGAGTTCGACATTATACCGACTCCTACTCACCTATTGAGGCACTGAAGATGAAACACAAGTATATTATCAGCCATGCAATAACGACAGTACAGATCTCACTCGTACTTCAATGTTTTTGTTTTTCTTTTGAACGAGTTAAAGTAGTAACTTAAAGATAAGTCTATGATTATTCTATAAGCATAACATGAATTGGTTTACATTGTACCATACTAACAACAACAACATATCCCGTTGTGGGAAACCCACACGGTGGGAGAATTGTACCATACTATACATGCATAATGTATGACAATTAACTCTATAAGAAAAGTTTTCCAAATTGAAAGTAAACTACGCCAAAGACCCACCACTCCCTCACTGAACAAGACCAGTGGCCCTTTCTTTTCTCTTTATTTGAGAAAATAAAAGCAATTACAAAGAAGCCAACAATTTACATAAAACACCACAGTATTAGATTTGTTAGACACCCTAGTTCTATACAATGACAGAATGAATTTCCAGCTAAATTCAACTACGTGCTGTTTCCTTGAAAGTACCTATCCTATGTTACATAGACGACCAGGAAAAAAACATGTACTTACCCCCTTGAGAGAGAGAGAGAGAGAGGACAAGGCAGACTCATCCTAATCGGTTTAAAGTGCTTGAATTGGAGCAGTTTCACCCTTGGTAATCTCTGAGCTTTTGACTGGTGTTCTAGCATGGAAAGCTGACTGCCTTGATGGTTCTGCTGTTAACTTAAGGGAGAGTGGTGAAGGCTCGATATGGCCAGAACCAGCGTCTGCTAAAGTGAGCTGTGACATTTCCACTAGTTCATCTACATTCACGGGTTCTTTAGGGACGGTTGGAATTGGCTTGAGGATCTGATGATGGGATGGTTCTGCTCCTCTATCTTCAGGCACAGGAATTGCATTTGATGGCCAGAAGGGATATGGAACTGGAATGTAAGCTGGAAAGAATGCTGGAAATACTGAAGGAATCTGGTTGGTTGTGGTATTTGGTTTCGTTTCTTCAATAGGTTCACTTGGAACGGTTTCCATGGATTCAAAATCTGACTTGAGAGAAAGATCTAAGGAAGGGAGTGAATCTGCAAAATCAGTTTCTATTGCTTTTGTTGCAGAAGGTGCCAACTGTTTCTTATCACTTTCTAATGCTCTAGGTGGGAGCATAAATTGTTCTTCAGAAAGTGGATGGGAAGCATCAGTGGCCTGTTTAACCATCATAAAAAAGAATCAAAACAGAAGTTAGAAGAAAGGAACCAAAAGCCCCAGATAACAAAGCAAAACATGGAAATCAGGAAGCTCAAGTGTCACTCTCGAAATGGGAAGCTTGTGTGATGGATGACCAAGTAACTAAGAGCAGACATGCTACAATGACATATCAGCTCACTATTTGTGCCTTTGCATTTGGGGGTTGTGTGTGTGTGTGTGGGTGGGGGGGGGGGGTAGGGGTAGGGAGGCAGTTTTCAGGCATTATCATTATGCACAACACAATGTTGTCAAAGACGCGCTTTTAGCCCTGAAGCAAGGCGCCAAACATGTTGAGCGCTTCAGTGTCATCATCAAGGCTCTAAGACATACTTCTCCTTGCCAATGAGCGTAATCCTGCAGATGAGACACTAAACAATTGAAATTTCACTTTATCGTTATTTTTTTTCAATTTCTTTGTCCATATATTTGTTATTTATGCGTATGATTATTAATCTTGGAGTACACATATGTATTTGTATTTTTTTCTCCGTTTGTGCTTTTTCATTAAAGCCCACACTTTATTTGTGCTTACAGCCCCAAAGGACTTTAGAGCTTTTTGCGCTTTTCACTTTTGATAACACTGGCACACATGCCTATGTGGTCACAATATGATCATTATCCAAGCCTAAGTTTGAAAAGCAAGACGAACCATATCAGCAACAATGTCAAAAAGACTGGATCTTCTCTTTCTCCGAGTAGTATTAGTCTGCCGAATAAAATACTTCTGGGCATGGCTAGCTACTTGGGTGGGAGTCCTTGATGTCACAAAGTTTCGCGATATACCCCGCCAATCTCCTTTGCCCAATTTCTGTAGACCAATCAGGAAAAGCCGGTGCTCTTCCTCTGTCCACGGAATACCTACAAACACATCCAAGAAACAAGTTCACAATTAACTTTCCTCCATGCAGCTAAGTGATAAATTTGCCACCCAAAGTTGGAGCTAATTACAACTCCCTTAAGAAGTCATTCCAACTAACTAAAGTGGGATCCAAAAATGAAAGGAAAAACCGCAATTTGAAACAGAAAAGCTTTATACTCCAGAAAGCTTTTGTTTAAGATGATATGCCATGAATTCTCATGCATCTTTGCACAATTCAAGAATTTGGGAGGATTACATTTTAGTCATAGACAACTTTCTTATCACTGCACGAAATCAAGATGGTCGATGACATCACTAGTCAAAAGGCGACATGCTATGTCAAATTATTACAGAGTGAGTTGAAGAAGAATATTTGATAAATTGACTAGAAAATTATTGCAAGAGCACATCAGTTCTTGTTTTAGCAGCCTCAAAGATAACGAAGTTAAAGTTTACTGTTTATACGAAAAAGTTATTGGATCAATGACATGTTATACAACTTCATTTCAAAGCAGACAACCATGCCGTTACTACGAGAACTATTGGTGGGATCACATTCTGGGTCCACCATGCTTGTATCGTTGATCTTTTCAGTTTTATCTTTTCCATGTAAATGAGGACGGGAACTACACCAAGAAATATAAGAGAAACCAAAACCTCCATTCTAAGCTGCATTACTGGATCACAAGAAAATGTCAACTTGACAATCCATCGATGTAACATGCATTATAGTAACATGACTAATATCTTGATTATGGTCATGATAATAAGGAGCCCGCCCTTCATTTCTGTCTTTCGGTAATTAACCAGCAACTGTAGGAAAAGCTAGCAAACTAGGTAACACTATAAATTCCATTGAATGCATTTGTATCAAGTGAATGAGAACGGTGCCCTTTCACACAAATGCAGTAGTCACACCAGAAGAAAGGGCACCTTTTTTATTCAGTTGATGCAGTAACCACGCAAGTGAATAAGAAAGTTTCCCTTTTCACAAAAATGCAGTAATCCACACCAGAACAAAGGTATACTAATAACTGCTTTTCAACAGCAGTTCTTTTTTATTCGTCAACTATTGCCACATACCGACACTGTATGAACTTCCAACAATATGAAGCGTTATAGACCAAATTCACTATTTTTATCAAGTTCACCCCTACCACTCCAAACATCTTGCATTCAAAGACCATCACATTCATTAATATCTGCAGCAGGAAGCAGTAAATCTTCATTTCCATTTATTTACCATCAACAGCTTTTGAGTCATTAAGACAGCCAAAAATGAAAGGATTGATTTAGCTAAGCTCCCCTAGAAGAGACGTTGACCGAGAGGGTGCATCCATTCTCATGTCTAACTAGAAGATAATTGACATTTGAAGTGTGATCATCCAGTATATTGTGAAGCATGAAATAGAGGAGTTCCTCAAAATGCCTTGATTGTTAGATGTAGTGGTGTTCTTTCTCTATTTGTAAAACTTATTCTATTTGTGGCAGTAATTAATAGTTAAAGTGTTGCTCTTATTTCTGTGTTGTGTTTGGAAGTTTACATATTAAAGTTGGGAGAGTTTCTGGGTTCCTAACATTTTTGGTATCAGAGCCTACATGGTTTCAACCAGAATGGAGGGAAGGATTGAAGGGTTAGAGAAGACAATGGACGAAGTACAAGAGGAGATTGGTTCAATGCGTAATTATTTTGGGGCAGTTACGAGACTGGATGCAAAAAAAGATGAACATGACGCTGAAATTCTTCAACATATGAAAGGAAAATCAGTGGTTCAGGAAGATCCAATTAAAGACGCAAATGTG
Source organism: Anisodus acutangulus (assembly GCA_029783415.1). NCBI lineage: Eukaryota > Viridiplantae > Streptophyta > Magnoliopsida > Solanales > Solanaceae > Anisodus > Anisodus acutangulus. The sequence goes on along the minus strand of CM056498.1, from coordinate 26,508,379 downwards.
ATGACAGAGAACAACAACAATCGCAGAGGTGATGGATTCCGAGAAGTTCAGCCACAATTTCGTGATGAAACGCGTCCTCGACGACTGGGACTGTTCGTATTCTCTGGTGATAATCCATACAACAACAACATACCCAGTGAAATCCCACAACGTGGGGTCTGGGGAGGGTAGAGTGTACACAGACCTTACCTCTACCCATATGGTGATAATCCATATGGGTGGCTTAACCGAGCAGAGTGTAATTTTCATTTCAATGGCATTGATGACAAGGATAAATTGGAGGTTGCTGCTGTTTGTCTTGAAGGTAGAGCCCTAAATTGGTTCCAATGGTGGGAGACTAGAACGCCGATTGTCACAAGGGATGTGTTTCGAGTAGCCATACTCCAACAATTTACTCCATCACAATTAGGGAACTTATATGAGGTCTTGATAGGATTGCAACAGACTGGAAGCGTTTCCCAATATAGAGAAGATTTCAAATTACTTTCAGCACCTTTGAAAGATACCGATGATGCGGTTTTGATGGGGATTTTTATAAATGGCCTGAGAAACGAGATCAAGGCAGAATTGCGTCTTAGCAAGTTGGGAACTCTAACCCAGATTATGGACCAAACCCAGCGTATTGAAGAAAGAAATTGGGCTCTTAGCCAAGCCCACTTGTCTAGACACATGCGTATGGCGCTTCCTAGGAGTTCAACACATCAGCCGGGCAGGAAGTGTTACAAGTCCTCGTGTGCGTGTAGCCACAACACCCTTCCATTCTGCCCGTACAACAATTTCAGCAGTACCACGACATTTTCAAGAGCAAAAGCGAGGTGAAATCGAGCAGCCAAGACCTGAAACTTCTTCAAGGCGTGGAGGATCATACAAAAGGCTATCTGATGCAGAGCATCAGGATAAATTAAGAAGAGGACTTTGTTTTCGATGCGATGAAAAATATGGTCCCAATCACCGGTGCAATTCAAAACAGTTAAATCTGCTTATTGTAGCGGCAGAGGACGAAGAAGATGTAGGCATACAAGAGCATTCAGAGGAAATATTAAATGCAGGGATTGACCAATTAAATGTTCAAGGACAACCGGAATCGCAAAAGTTAATGGAGTTGCCTTTGTACTATATTGCAAGATTTACCACAAAGAAATCCTTGAAGGTATGGACAACAATATTGGGGAAGAAGGTTATTGTGTTGATTGATAGCGGAGCATCAACAAATTTTATCTCTCGCATAGTGGCTGAAGAATTGGGGTTAAAGCAAACAGAAACTAAGTCATTTGTGGTGGAAGTAGGGAATGGACAACAAGTAAAAAGTAGGAGAAGTTGCAAAGAAGTGGAATTGTGGATTGATAATTTGCGCATAACACAAGATTATTTCCTTTTTAATTTGGGCAGTGCCGACGTAGTGTTAGGATTAGAGTGACTGGAGACTCTGGGGATATTCAAGCTAATTTCAAAACGTTGACGCTGAAATTTGAAATAGGAGGGAAAACACGAGTTGTTCGAGGAGACCCCACATTGTCCAAATCAGTGAATTCACTCAAAACTCTGTTGCGGTTCACTGATAAAATTTCTGTTGCAGCAGCTTGCCGCGCGCAACACTATTTTAGATGAAGTCAAAGCTAATTTGACCCATGCTCAAGCTCAAATAGAAGTTTATGCTGATGCTAAGCACCGTGAAGTTGTGTTTCAGCCTGGTGATTTGGTTTATCTTCATGTTCAACCTTTCAAGCTTCACTCCCTTGCTAAAAAGGTTAACCAGAAGTTAAGTCCTCATTACTATGGGCCATATACTATCTTGCATAAAGTTGGTAAAGTTGTTTATCGCCTCAATTTACCCCCTCATTCACGGGTGCATCCCGTATTTCATGTTTCTTGGCTAAAGTGTGTTGTGAAGGATTCTACTCCAGTTTAGCAGCTCCCTCCTTCCTTTCTTATCTGAAGAACTTGAAATGCAAGTGCAACCTGAGGGTGTAGTAGACTGTCGGACACTTTTGAATGGTTCCCAATAGGTTTTAATTAAGTGGAAGGACTTGCCAGACTTTGAGAACACTTGGGAATCCTATGAAGTTATTGATGCACAATTTCCTCAATTTCACCTTGAGAACAAGGTGAAACTCGTTGGGGCGGGTATTGTTAGACCCACTGTCACTAGGGTCTATAACCGCAGGAAAAAGGGAGAAAATAAGGCTTAAATGTAATTGTTTTATTAAAGATGGTCAGTTTTTTCTGTAGGATTTTCTTTGGCAGAATTGGAGGTTAAGGTACCTCAAAATACCTTGGTTGTTAGATGTAGTGGTGTTCTTTCTCTTTGTAAAACTTATTTTATTTGTGGCAGCAATTAATAGATAAAGTGTTGCTCTTATTTCTGTGTTGTGGTTGGAAGTTTACAGATTAAAGTTAGGAGAGTTTCTGGGTTCCTAACAATGGCACAAAAAAAGCAACAAACCCATATTGATGTAAAAAGAATTATCTACTTGTGCTTAGGAAACTCAAAACTGTTGGGAAGAGGGAATGGATTGTTCTCTTATAAGGTTTTAGGCAATCCTCACTTGTAGAGCTAACTTTTTGGATTGAGTTAGTCTCAAGGTCTAGTTTTCTTTACAAAACTGAATTAAATTATTGAATTATCAGGCACAAAAGCCCGTCTCTGACACAAACACACAACATAACCTGAAAGATATACATTAAATATAAAGCACAACAGCTATATATAACAGCGGATGCAGAAACAAGACCATTAAAACCCTAAAAGGGGGGGGGGGGGGGGATACTAAAACCAATTTTTAAGAGAAGAAAATACCAACTAAGTCCCAGCAGTCAAAGATGCAAACCAACCATCAACCTCTTACCTCCCTCCCCCTGCCCCAAGAAAAAATAGAAAGCAAAAAACTTAAAGATAATCCCATTTTTCCTGAAAAAACAAAGAAACTAAATGGGAGAAAAGAGAAGGAGAAGTGGTATATCAATCAATTTAACCAAACAAGTTGGCTCAGGTATATAAGTATTGAATCTTATGTAGTATTCAAAGAATTCATCATAGTCACATATCATGCAAAACATAGACCTAATCATCCTGCCTATCTAATTCAATATAGAAGATATGAATCATACTGTAAAGAGGGGAAAGTGTAAAATTGCAACAACAATAACAACATACCCGGTGTGATCCCACAAGTGGGTTTGAGGAGGGTGGGTTATACACAAACCTTACCCCTATCTCTGTTTCCGAGCTTGTTTCCGAGCTTGTTTCCGACAGACCCTCGACTCGGGAAGTGTAAAGTTGTAAATGAACAAAATTTAAAAACATAAAAACCATACTTTCTTATTTTCTATAAAACAAAACAAAACAAAACTAAGAGGGAGGATAGAACGGGGGTAAAGATGACAATTCACAATCAAGTATTAGGTAAACCTAATCATCCCTCCTATCCCAATCCAAATCAATTACCACATGATAAGTCAAATAGCATCAAATCCAAAGAGGGAAAAAACGTAAAATTGCAAATCAATTAATCCTCAATCACAAACTAGTTAGAACAGTATTCCATGCTGCTCTATTTAGGCATGCCACTAGATTTATTTGTCCCAATTTTTTTTTTTAAAGATCCCTCATAATTAGACTAATTTTACTCTTGCTTCCAAGGAATAACATTACTCCTCTTCTATCATGTCGAAACCAGCTATATTTGGCAGCCTCAATATCAGTTTCTTGGATGCATTCATTTCAAAATATTGGCTCCGTATAAATTTATACGACACGATTCCTTTTTAATATGTCTCCAAAAAAATGTCACTAAATTTTAGAATTTCTACTTTACCCTTAATAATAAAATAATTTGTAGCCGTAAGTAGTCCAATCTTTCTTAAATCAAAGGGTATTTCAGTAATTTTAGAAAAAATGAAAGAAAATCGAACCTTTCTTCCTTTCAATTCTGCGATTAGCAGAAGAAGAAGCATGTGTAGGATCATCAGAGAGGTAACCATCAGTCAAATGAATAACATCAGAACTAGGTGAACCAGGGTAATTAGGCGAAGAAGAAGAATGATAGCCATGAAGGGATGACAGATTTCCCATACTAGCACTTTTCTTCATGATCGATCCATCTGTAAGCCTTACACCGAATAGCCGCACACCTCCACCACCGCCGGCGGTCACTGTGGCGGTGCCACCACCTCTGGTATGGCAAGTGCGGGAATTGTGGCCATTGTTGTTGCAATGGGAACACCGCCGAGTCATTCTGATTGACTCGGCGAGTTATGGATAAGATTTTGTTTTTGAAGGGCAAGGGCAAGGGCAAGGGCAAGGGTTTATAAATGTTATTGTGAGAGTGGATAAGAATATGCGAATAATGAGGGGAAGGTGGATAAATAAATACAGTTTGTTTGCACTAAGTTTTCATTTCAGGGAAGGAAGATACATAAAAGAGGTAAAAGACTTGAGAGTTTGTGGACGGGAGTGTACAAGAAAAGGTGGCTTGCAAGTGATTTCCGCTTTCTTTTGTCTTTTTTTGTTTTTTATAATTATGGTATTGCACTTTATTAAGATGTTTTTTTTTTTTTACTTTTTTGCTTTTATTTATATATTAAGAGATACCTCCATACAATAACATATCTAGTGAAATCTCATAACGTGAGTTTTTGAGAGAGTTGATTGTACGCAAATTTTACCTCTATCTTGACAGGTAGAGCGACTATTTTCGAGAGACCCTCGACTAAAGACAAAGCATAAGCACAAGCAAAACAAAAGCAAAGCAAGAGAAACGATCATATCCGATAAAAAAATGTAAAGCAGTATGAAAATGCTGATATAAAAAGCGAATAGGTTATGATAACGCATTCTGAAAAAGTAAGCAGTAACTAACACATGTAAATAAGCTAAACAAAGTACACTAAAGGACATATAGCAGCATGAATCAAACTACATGGGACTATAAAGCAATACTGCTCATATTAGTATGATAGGCTAAGCGGGCCTACAATAATAATACTACAACTACTAGTTTGCAATTGTAAATAGGACTACGCTCGACTACCTACTACCCTTCTCTAATATGTGTCCTCCACAACCCCCTATCTAAGGTCATGTCCTCAGTAAGTTGCACATGCGCCATATCCCGTCTAATCACCTCTCCCCAATACTTTTTCGGCCTACCTCTACCCCTCATTACCCGTGCAAAGCCTACCCGTCACACCTTCGCACTACAACATTTATATCTCTCCTCTGCACATGTCCAAACCATCTCAACCTCGCTTCCCGCATCTTATCCTCCACCGAGGTCACTCCCACTCAGTCCCGGATATCATCATTTATAATCTTATCCCTCATCGTATGCCAACACATCTTAACATTCTCATCTCCACAACTTTCCTCTTTTGGATGTGCGAAGTCTTGACTGGCCAACACTCCGCCCCATACAACATAGTCGGTCTAACCATCGCCCTATAGAACTTGTCTTTAAGTTTTTGCGGTACCTTTTTATCGCATAAGACTCCAGATGCGAGCCTCTATTTCATCCACCATGCCACAATTCGATGTGTGATATCGTCATCAATCTCACCATCTCCTTGGATAATAGACCCGAGGTACTTGAAACTTCCTTTATTTGAAATGACCTGAGTACCAGCCTCACCTCCACGCCTGTCTCAAGGTCTCTCCCATTACTGAACTTGCACTCCAAGTATTCTGTCTTGGTCCTACTCAACCTGAACCCTTTATACTCCAGAGTCAATCTCCAAACCTCCAGCTTAGCATTCACTCCGCTGCGAGTCTCATCAATTAGGACTATGTCGTTTGCGAATAACATACACCATGGCATCTCCCATTGGATTTGTCGTGTTAGTCCATCTATCACCAAGGAAAATAAGTATGGTAAGAGCTGATCCCTAATGCAACTCCATCATCACTGGAAAGTGCTCTAAGTCTCCTCCTACTGTCTGTACCCTGGTCTTGGCTCCATCATACATATCCTTGATCGCCCTAGTGTACGCCATATGTACACCTCTAACCTCCAAACATCTCCATAGAACCTTCCTAAGGACTTTGTTGTATGCCTTATAGAGGTCGATGAAATCATATGTAAGTCTCTCTTCCTCTCCATATACTGCTCCACCAACCTCTTAACTTAGTTTCTTTTTCTTTCACTAAAATTCTCTATTATCAAACAAGTTAGCATGTTATCTTTTTTTGATAAATAGGTTTGCATATCGTCTTTCTATACTCCCATTCAATCCTCCCAACCTAAGTCTGTTATGTAAACATATTCAAACATGGAAGAATCAACACACACCCAAAATAAAAGTCCATTGATCACGTTCCATGACGTGTTCATTTAAGTGTGGCCTGGATTGAGCTACCACCGGACCAACTATTCAAAGTCTCCGCATTTGTATATGAAGATTGGTCCAAGGTCATAAAAGATAAACCATCTCGTCATATCACGTTACGCACATTCTATTTTGGAACATCCTAAGAACCTGTTCTTGTAAGCCAAAAGCTATTTGGCTTATTTTTGTTATTTTGGATTAAAAACAAATGCTTAAAAACATTTTTTATCTTACACAAACACTACAAAAGTGCTTAAAAGATTTTTTGTTATCTTACACAAACACTACAAAAGTGCTTAAAATATTTTTTGGCTTAAAAGCACCAAAAATAAGTCAAATCCAAACGGGCTCTAAATCTATGGCATTCTTACGAGAATGTTGCACATGTCTCTCAAAAGATTCAAGAATTCAAATGTACTAGAAAACAATACGATTTTCAACACACGGGTATGGTAGTTCCAGATGCATACAGTCCCCGAATACAAACTTGCCAATATCCATGGCTCGAAAGGATACACACATAAAAAATGTTTGTGTACATTCTATTATCTCCAGACCTCACTTATAAAATTATATTAAATTTGTTATTGTTATTATTGTTATTGATGATGTTGTATATGTTAAGGTATAATTTTTTATTATTAAAATTATTTTATTTATATGCTATCTTATTATAATTGAGATATTTGTAATTTTCAAGAAAAACTACTAATAACAAAATGAGAAAGCAGGGGCGGCTTTATCGTAAGGCAGGTAAGGCCTTTGCCTTTGGCACCACAAATATGAGCCCCCACTTTTCGGGGTGTGTATGTATATATAATATATGGGTATGTTAATTTTCTTTTTTTACCGTTGGGTAATGTACAAAGGGTTCTTCTATAAATCTGCTAACCTTATGCAATTCTTATTCCAAAAGGTGGAATCTTCCACCCCAGGAGCCCCCACACCCCGGTCCGACAGGTTTGTGAAGGAGGTAAATCATGGTGACTCAATTGATTTCAAAGGTTAGACCAGTACCACGCTGCGCACAAGGGGCCCTCCTTTATTTCAAGAAGAAACCCCCACACTGCCGCTGACGGGATTCGATCCTTGGTCTCTTATTCCAAATATCCCCTTGAAACCAATTGAGCTGCCCAAGCGGACAAAACTAAGGTAGGGTAAACTTTTTAAAGTGATCGGTCCCACCGCATTACGACCCATACCCCGTAAAAACCCCACCTCCTACCTGGCCCTACGGATTAGTATACACCGCTTAGCCTACGCTGCGTATGGAGGGATTTTTGGGGGAACACGCTTCACTCTCGCCGATCGGAGGACTCGAACACGGAACCTCAGGCAAAGAATACCCTAATGTATTGCCACTTTGGGCCAAACACTTTGGATTAAAACTAAGGTTGGGTAAACTTTTTAAAGTGACTGGTCCCACCGCATTACGGCCCCATACCCCAGAAAACCCCACCTCCTACCTGGCCCTACGGATTAGTATACACCGCTTGGCCCCACGCTGCATGGAGGGATTTTTGGGGAACACGATTCCACTCTCGCCGATCAGAGGACTCGAACACGGAACCTCAGGCAAAGAATACCTAATGTATTGGCCATCGGGCCAAACACTTTGGATTAAACTAAGGTAGGGTAAACTTTTTAAAGTGGTGGTCCCACCGCATTACGGCCCCATACCCCAGAAAACCCCCACCTCCGGCCTGGCCCTACGGATTAGTATACACCGCTTGGCCCTACGCGTATGGAGGGATTTTTTTGGGGGAACACAGTTCCACTCTCGCTGATCAGAGGACTCGAACACGGAACCTCAGACAGCAATACCCTAATGTATTGGCCACTGGGCCAAACACTTTGGATTAACCTTATGCAATTCTAGTTTATTTTTGCATTCAACATTTTCTTCGCAAGTCTAGAAACTTGTATAGTTGCAATTTAAAATTTTTCTTTTGACTCTTTTTTTCTCAAGTCTCAAATTACTATAAGCTAAAATCAACTAATCAAGTCAGTACTATTCTGTGAAAAAAAGAGAAAGCGTCGGATCAAGTCACTATCAAAAATCTCTATTTTTTCACTGAAAAATATTCAAATTGAATGTCGATAAAAAAAATCTAAATAAAAGTTCTTTCACATAAGAAAATTTAGAAGTTTTCCAACATTTCAATGAGAACCTATTTTCAACGATGTGAGAAAATCATGTTTTATATCACAAAATTTTCACTGAATATCAATGAAGAAAACCTATGTTTCTGCTTTCTAGCAGTGAACAATCTACTTCTTAAATCAGGTTCTATTTTTCTATTTCTTTATTTTTTGTCATCTAAAATTTATTATATATTATCATTTGATACGTATATTGTGCCCATCTTTAATGATTTATTGGAATTTTAGACGTGTGTATAGAAAATATGAATCTCGTTATTCAACTCCAAAAAAAATAAAGAATTGAAATCTTAATAAAATCCCAAAAGGGAGCCCCTCGATAAAAATAATTATTAGAAGATATTCACTATAAAAATTATAAATAATTTTGCATCTCAAAAAACTAGAATATAAATTTTAAATATACAAATATATTTACGAATAAAAAATGAAAAAAATAATATATACTTTAAGTTAGACCCTCAGTAGAATTTGGCCTTAGACTACAAACATGGTTGACTGTCTCCGTTATACATGGTTGAGATGTCCCGTGACAAAGAAATAACTAATTTTATGTTGAGTTTTTAAAATAATAAATAATTTGGAGTATTTATTTTTAAAAAAAATACGACGACATATAATTTGAGATGGGGAGTACGAATTAAACAAAAGAACAAGACATCTTCGATCCAATTAAGAGCTTTTATATATTCATTATTATTATAATCCATTGAGAACCTTTCGTATCTATTGTGGGTGTACCCGTTTGCAAATATATTTATTAATCTGCTAGTGAGCGAATATCGAAATGTTGAGAAAATGTGGATCCAATTAAGACTCCATTATCATAGTCCCTTCGAGAATTTTCCATATAAGTAGAACTTTATACGATGATTATAATATAATAACTCTGTGCATAAATGACAGTCACAAATCGAGATATAATTCAATTATTTTAATAAAAAAAAGTTCAGTACGAATTAGGTGTTAATTTCTCCAATCACCAAATGACACTTCTGACCCTAATTGGGTAACGTCCTCTTTTCTTTTCAACACCTTTCAAGAACATTTATATTGTTTGACACTGTTTGTTATCTCCAATCTATTTGATCAAATTTTCTACGCTAAATCAAATTAAAATATCACATTTTAAAGTAAAAATCAAATAATTAATAACTATTACAAAAAATATTGCATCCAAAGTTCTCTAGTATCGTAACGATGAAAAAATATTTTTTAAAATTTTCATACGAATTTAAGACACAGGTCAAGATGAACCTAAATTACCGATGAGAAGCACTCAAATAAGTAGCAAAGTCACCACAATGGAGGGTCATTGGTTATTCACTTTCTTACTATTACTGGTAGAGAGCGCAATCAGTGGCAAACATTAAATTTAGATTGCAAAGATTTTCTCTTAAAATTTCTGCCGTCGAGACGTACACGCATGCTTGATCTTGATCATCTAGCTGTCCTATGCTCTTTTCGCTTGTTGTCACAATCTTGAAATGTAAATAAAGATTAATATAGGAAAGTAAATTCAGATATTTTGGGACAGCTAGAAGCTTCTTTTCCACCTCTTTTAATTATTTTTCTTTTACATCATGAGGTGTTGGGGATAAGGAGTTTACTATTTCGCACCTAAATGGCTAAATTATTGACATGTCTATTCAATTCAGTAGAATTTGGTTTAGAATAATTGGTATTTGCGAGGATGAGATTAAAATTTACGACTATAATAAAAGCATACTCTTTTTGCTTTGGGTTGTTTACACTACTTGATCTACTTAAATGGTTTAAAGTTTTTTTTCCAGCAAAACTATTAACTCCAAAATCCAAATTACCTCCTACTAAAAGAAATTACAATAGAACTATAAATCCATAACAAGTTCCCCACGCGAGGAGAAGAAATGATAATTACAACTACTCATAACCAGTTAAGCCAAACAGATAAAATTTTCAAAGCTGGACAGCAGTTCAAAAGCTACTTTCAAGGTTAGAAATAAGAACCATAACAAATAAATGGATCATAACTTCATATATACGTTTAATCAAATTAGTCTCTGTCTGCAAGGGGAGAAATAAAATCATATCATCATCATCTTCTTTTTTTCCTTTTTTCGGTAGCATTGGTGCCAAGAAAGTCAAATATGTGCACAAAGTTTCAGGGGATACTTCAGAAGAGCTAATCCCTTTTTCTACTTCCAACTCAAATATTATCCAAACGCCTACTAAAGAACTTAAAAGTTTTCATTCAAAAATTACAAAAAAATTGCACTTGGACTATTGTTGAAGTCCTCTTGCTATGTTCATCTTTACTTCACAAAAGAGGAGGGAAGAAGGGGTGGGGGTATAAGGAAAGTTGATACAAGTTTCAAATTTACCTAAGATACCTTAGTTCGTTTTTTTTTCTGAATAAGATAGCCTCCCTCTTCCCTGCATACTCCGGCATCAGAGGGTGATGATATCCGCCATCTTAGACCCCTTCATCATCAGAAGCCTCTTCCAATCTCTCAAGGAAATCTTTTTGGATGGTTTTCTGGATAGTAGAGGGATTAAAACATATGCCATCGCTGGACGCTGCTTCAAATTTTATCCATAGTTCTCTCTTCAAAGTGTTCTCACCAGGATGATTTCCCATTACAAGAATGCTCTTGGATTCTGTCATCATGGGAGTGCTTTCAACTATATCTAAGTTGCCACCAGTTTCTGTTCCCAAAAGAAAGAAAGAACAATAAATATCAGAATGACCATGTTAATGAAAACCAACTGGAAACATCCTGATTGCATGTTTAACTTTTTTTTCAGAAAAGGAAGATCTTGAATATCATTTTGTTTAGGATAACAAAAACTTGTTTGCGGATTAAGGGGGGGGGGGGGGAGCATTTTACTCACTGGTCAATGGTTCTTCCACAGGTGGCTCCATCAGAACACAAGTCTTAGGTGGTGAAAAAAGCAAGTCTGGCGATTCATCATCTGCCACCTTCCCTCCGTTTGTCAAGTTTTGACTTAATCTGATTCCAAATAGCTCTGGATACTTCATTGTCAAATGTTCAGCAGCTTCAGAGCTGGAGGATTCTGAATCTTCAGACATGCTAGAAAAATGACGTGAAACAGGAAACGGTGTCATTTTATAAGCCCCATGCTTGTCTCTACAGTGGTATTCTGATGAAGGTTCAAGCAGTACACAGGTCTTCGGGGGTGACATTTTCAAGCACGGAGTCATTACTAGTATCGAACTGTCAATTTGTGAAAGTTTTACAGGCGAAATAAGATCGCTTTTCCGAGCCTCATTGTTGATGGTTATATCATTATAAGAAACTTTGTTCGGACTTGACTTCGCTTCGTTAATTACATCATCAGAAAGGGACGGTGGTTGACTAGCCATAGATTTTGTATTCTCAAGCGTACAATCTTCCATATCTCCCGTGATATCAAAAAGAGGGTGTTGCTGGGCATTGATGTTTGATGTATACTTATCAAACTTTTTAGAGGATTCCTGGTATTTGGATGAGAGCACTTTGCGAAGAGGCAAAGGTGTGAGCAGAAAAAGTTGTCTGCCACTCTCGGTTGTACAGCCTGCCCGCCAGGACACAAGGGGTGATGGGGAAACTAGTGAATCCCACTTGGATTGGTCAGGGCTATCAACAGCATCGCTTATATTATCAGCTACCATGGGAGCTGCCTCACTAATTTGTGACTGTTCAGGTGGATACTCGGCCCTCGAGGATAGATCAGAAAGGGCTTTCTGGAATTTAGGAACCCATGGCTGCATTTGCCAACATAAAATATATGTAAAATACGGTGTAACAGAAGACTCTAACAAAGGAGAGGAGAATATGACAGAAAAAAGAGAACCTTCAAAGAAGCTTGCATTTCAGACAAGACATGTGCGAAAGATTCAATTTCTTTTCCACTCTTCTTGCCTCCTAGTTTGAGCACTTGAACAAGTTCATCGATCTGCAGTTGATCATGTAGAGAAAGATGTCATTAAGATATAGATATCTTGATGTCTTGTCATCATTATTCAAAATGCTTAAACGTCAGGTAAAGACGACCACAAGTAAAACTCCCACATTTAAGCAATGCCAAAAGTGATTGAGTGCTATGCTGATGATGTTTAGGGAAAAAGGGATAAAGGAAGCAGGAAGGTCCAACTTTCACACAGGTCTTCAGTTTTTCTCCATTTACTGATGCTCATCATCTTTATTTTGGGGTAACCCTATGAATTTCTTAAGGAACATTAATAACAATTACGTTTCGATTCCAAGGAAATTGGGGTTGGCTATTTGAATCCTCCTAATATTATAAAAAGTTATTTAAAGTCTACATTTTCAAATGGCATATAGGTCTCTAACAAGACTCAAAGACTCCTGTAAAATATTGGATCCAATGAAATGTACTAACATGACTATAACTTAATCCCAACTAATTGGGATTGCCTATGAAGATCTATGAATTTCCTAAAGAACATTAAGTCGCCAAGAATTAGCTACATTATCCATCTGTTCACGTGACTTTATCTAGGGTTGCACACTGTTAATAAGAAGCTGCCTCTGCTCAGACCTACAATTTCCGTCCGTTTGTAGACTCATCTGTGGAAGCAGTAAGAGCAGGCAGAGACACTCAACAGCAGAGTGCAAAAACACCAAAATCTACTAAGTACTAACCAATGTGAACTCCAATCTCCCCCCTCTGCCCCGAAGAAACTAATAGAAAAAAAATGCAGCAAAACTACTTATCAACAAAGCAGGAGGTATTATTGATTAGATAGCATTCACACAATTTGCCTCCTTGTCAACATCTAACTAGATTTTGCCATTAGTTAAAATAATTATCTAGTCTTACACGAATAAAGTTCCCTGACATCAAGAGCACCTTTTCGTTGCACTAAGAAGTACATAAACAGGCGAAAGCGACAAACTTAACACTGCCTGGGAAAATTTAAAATGCTCACTAGAAAATTGGAACAATCTGAAAAAGTTGAAAAAAATCAAGTGAAATTGCAACTGCACAACTTATAAAATGCCACACAAATCATCTATTGCTGTGGAACAAAACAATTCAAGTTCAATAAGTAAACAATTAATTAACCACGCATCAACGCAATCCTCATTGAGTTGGCTATATAAATCATGTAAATCCACCTCCCCCCCCCCCAAAACCCTCAAACCCCACCCCCGCTCTATTCAAAATTTCAATCCAATACAAAAAACTTCATTTTTTACAGTATAATTCACGGGTTCTCTATAACTAAAATTCATCTAAATAGAACAAATTCTAAGTTCAATTAATCAATCAATTGGCTTATATCCCAAATTATTTCGAACGGTCGTGCCTGTATAGAATCTTTATATCCACTCTATTTGAACCCACTTTATTCCAATGCTAAATAATTTATCTTTTAAGGCAAATCAAATACTCTGTAAATCTCACAACATATATACAAATTAAAGAAGACGAAAAATTATAAATACTTCTTAAACTATTGAGAGCGCAAATTTATTCTTACCTGATGAATGACGGAGGAGAAGTCGGAGCGAATGAGAAGAAGATGATCAATGACATTATTTTCGCTCACCACTTGTTGGACGTCGTCGTTTTGGAGCTTCTTGGTTTTGAAGGAAGTTGTTGCGAATGGTTTTGCCATATTTGAAGAATTCGAAACATCTCGTAGTGGTTTTCTAGTCGATCTCAATCTCGTCGTAGATTTTCCGGCAGTGTTGATGAAATTGTTCGTCGGCATTTCGCCCAACGGTCACTTTCTTACTGTCTTCTTTGAATTTGAATTGTTTTCGGGTTTTGGGGGATTGAAGATTATATGGATCGGTTTGTCTTATTGGGTAGTCCGACTAAATGGGTGGGCCACTAGGAGGTATGTGTATATTAATGAAATTTGGAAGTTTGTTCAAATCTATCTATATCTAAAAAGATGATAGTTTGACATAAGATTATGATAAATGACCACGCACGATAAAGATACGTGTCATTTTTAGGAAAAAAGTTAGTTAATTAGGTAATAATTAGTTATTAGTTATTGTTTTTAAATTAAAAATAATAAATTCTATTTTTATCTTTTAAAAAAAAATTAGTATCTGTACCGCGCGATTTGCGGATCATTTAAAGAAAAAAGAGCGAAGAAAAATAATAGAAACAAATGTATACAGACCATGTGTGACATATTACTTATTTTATAATCTTATTTTGGAATAATTTTATTTCAGACTAACATTTTTTAGGGTATATATATAACTACTACTGCTATATTACTGACCATTTCTTTAAACAATAAATAGATAATTTGTGTCTCTAGTGAGGGTAAAACAAATGTTAATGAATGCATAAATGGTTTGATAATTATGGACCACTTGAAATTATTTTTAATGGAGCAAATGTTGGCCTTTACAGCCAAAGAAGATTTAAATAATCTAAGGTAAGTGTCGATTGCCTTGTTAATAAAATATGGTATGTTACCTTGTAAACAAAATATGATATGTTTGTGACAGTCCTGTATCTTCACAAATTCAACTCTTTTGATTTATCTATTGATAATTTGCATTCAGGTCAATGCTGTTGTGAGACATAGTTTGGCTTAGGATTATGACAAGTGGCAGGATAAAGATACGTGGCAATTTTAGGACAAAAAATAGTTAATTAGGTAATAATTAGTTATTAGCTATTATTTTTGAATTAAAAAAAATAAATTATATTTCTATCTTTTTAAGAAAAACTAGAATCCGTACCTACGCGATGCACGAATTATTTAAAGAAAAAAAAATAAAGAGATAATAGAAACAAATGTATACAGACCAAAATAAATGTTAATGACTACATAAATGGTTTGATTATTATGGAAGTTGAAGTATCTGAGCCTATGGAGAATTATGGAGATGAAGAACAAAACGTGCACATTTTGGAGTTTTCCTTGCCAAAACGACAACAAGACATCCCTCACTTAAAGGCCAAAAGGTGTACGATGCAACAACCAAGAGTTGCCATCTTTGCTTTTCTACCACCGCCTCATGAGCAGCACCAAAAATTTGATTCAAAGTTGGGGCGACAATTCATATCTTTCAAGTGGAGGAAAAAGTGATAAGGTTGACACATATTGTGCCGCGACATTAAATTAAGCGCTATTGGGAGGCAACTCAAATTTGTTATTTTTTGTTGTTTGGTTTTTATTTTATTTTATTTCATTGTGTGCTTTGATCGTTTGTCTAAGTGTGTAGGAACTGGAAAAACTGGTACATGGAAGTGTTGAAGACAAAAAGAGCTGAAAAGGAGGACCATTATACGACCCCTTCTACGGACCGCAAACATGGTCGGCGGACCGTATTTTGGTCCGTAAATTCTCCCCGACGATTTAAAAAATAGAACTTCAAAAGGTTAAAAAATGCAGACCATTCTGCGGTCCGCATTCCTGGTATGCGGCCCGCACTTTCGATCGCAAAATCAGACAGATTATTGAAAGTTGAGCACAAAACTGTGAAGAAAATGATCCATTATGCGAACCGCAAAATAGTTTCGCGACCTATTTTGCGATCGCATTTTGGGTATTATGCAGCCGATGAAAAAATAGGTGTATCTCACACCTCCATTGTCTTTGGACACCACTTCACCTGCCCGTGCTACTAGTCCTACACCACCAGAGCCCGAGAAGGATAGTTCAGAGTTATCCGCTCCTGTTTCACAGTCCGAGGGTGTTGATGCCCAGATAAAATCAAACTTAGGAGAGCATTAAATGCGCCACAGGGAGCCCCTCAAATTTTATCCTTACATTTTGATTTTATGTATTGCGGACACTGCATGCTTTTAAAGTTGGGAGTGAGGTAAAATGTTTAGTCTTTGCTTTGTAGTTTTTTCTTTAATCCCCTTGGTTTTTCTTTGCCTGATTCTTTTCTAAAGGTGTATGTTCAGTAACCATGACCTAATAATAGAGTATTTTGACTTGCTTGGTAATTTTGTATAGTTTCTAGCATGTGTAGCTTCTTTTTGGTCTTGATAACATCCCTCAAAAAGTTGAATTTTGGAAAAAGAGAGTAGCTTCGCACTTGAATGATCATTTTGTTAAATCATGCCTTATTTTTTGCCTCTATGTCTACTTGTGTTTGAATCTTCATGAGATGATAACCTTGTATTCAATAGAGATCTAAAAATGTAATGGTTCTTACAAATCATGTGCATTGTGTGATGATGATTTGATTGATCTCTTGTGTTTGCTTGTATCATCTAGAACTTGCCCCGTTGGTTTGTCACCACGAAAATTGAACTTATTTGATTGAGAAAATGATCTTAGACTTTCATATGATAGTAAACCTCTTCTTGAAACTTCTTTAGCCTACCCGTGAGATGAGAGTACATAGTTGTCCACTTTTGAACCCTTTAACCCTTTTTCTTGGCTACCACATTACAACTAAATTCCTTTTTGAAATGAATCATCTTTTGAATCAAAATCCCTCATTGAATGCATGAAAAGTGTAAAATGAGGCCAAAAACCTAAGTTGGGGGTGAGATACGAGAGATAAGAAGGGCAGAAAGATTGTGATGTGAGTGGTTCTAAAAAAAGAGAAAATTGAGAAAAAAATGAAATGCAAAAATAATAGAAAAGAAAAGAGAAAATGAATCACAAAAAGATTGAAATAAAATGGAGAATACTTGAATAAAGGGGTGGAAAAGAAAGTGGAAAGAAAAATAAAGGAATGGAGAAAAAAATGAAAAATGTGGAGTGCTAGAGGAGGGAAAAGTCATTTGTACCCAAATGAACATCCTACCCATCCCTAAGCCTACATTGCAAGCTTGAAAACGTCCTTTGAGATTCAAAATCGAGCATTTCTTGAGTAGCGGTGACTTAAAATACGGACAAGCATATGACATGATACTTGTGACACTTGACATTCTTTGTGAGCGTGAGTGATTTTGTCTATGTCCCATGTTGTGATTTTGATATATGGAGTGTTGGGACTTTCTTTATTGTGAGGACATATGAATTGCATGAACCTTGTGATGCGAGCTTCTCAAATTATTGTACTTGTGCAGATCTAGTCACTAGTAGCATTTAGTCATAAATTGAGGCTTGATTTTCATGAAATGATTGTTCGTAGCTATGCACTCTTGGGTTGTTTTGAGAAAATTAAGGGGCTGTAAACATTTTGAATCACATGCTTGTGAACTCATATGTAGAACCAACCATAGTCATTCTTGTTTTGTTGTTAGTTGTAACTTTTAGTTTTATTTTAGTTGCTTGAGGACAAGCAAGAGTTTAAGTTGGGGGTGTTGATCTGCGGTGAAATTACGTGTTTTTGATACAATTTTCTTAAGCTTTTCTAGCCCTTTGAGTAAGTTTCAATGTCATGTCTTATGTTATTTCGAATTTTGTAGGATTTTTGCCTTGGGACACCAGAAATGAGAAAAAAAAAGCATAAATATGGACAAAAATGCTGAAAAAAAGGAAGAAGTGTTGAGAAGATCACTTCTGCAGACCGCAGAATGGTAAGGCTACTCGTAGAAATAGACAGTGAAAGGAAGATTTCGAAGCCCCGAAGTGCGACCCAATATGCGGTCCGCATTTCTGTTCTGCGAACCACACTCCTGTCTGCAAACCACTACTCCAGTTCAAGTCCAGCTCAGATTGCGAAGTCTTAGGACATTTCTGCGAGCCGCAGTTCTGTTCTGCAAACAACACTTCCAACCGCAGTTTTGGATAGTCCAAATAAAGACCCTCTTTGCGAACCCTAATCTTATTTTGCGGACCACAACCCGTTCTGCGGTCTCGTTCTACGGTCGTAGAGTGGATGACTGTGTCATTTTTGTAATTAAGTGAGTTAGAAATTTTGGGTCCCTATATAAGCCTTGTCTAGGGTCTTGAGAAAAAACAACCAATTCATTTTTCACAATACACAACTCATTCTCCATTATATTTTGAGAGCTTAGAAGATTGAGAACAAGCTTTGGAGGCTAGAGTTTCATCATCCACCACCTTGGAAGTGAAGACTTGAAGATATTAATGAGAAATTCTTACTTCATCTCTTTACTTCCCTGCATTGTATTGTTATATTTGATATGTGTGATGACTTTAACAACAAAGTTGTAAAGACTTGTTGAGTAGTATTTGTATTTAACTCTTGTTGCTTTTGTATTGATTATTTCTTGCTAATTATGAAATGAGTCTCTTGCTTATTTAATTAATCTTGTTCTTGAATGTTTTTAAAGGGATTAGCTAATCCTAGGACTTGCTTATCTATCCTTAATTAAATTGAGAGAGAAAATTAGGGTTTGGGATAGATTGATTCTCACGATTTGAGGCTTTAAACCTCATCTAATAGGTTTAACATAGAGATAGGAAAAACCCTAGTGTAGCCTAAAATTAAAATGTGATTAATGCTCCTTAATTTGATTCGAGAGAATAAGCTAAGATAGACCGCTAAATAGTCGAGAGACATTAGTGAGTAATTTAGATTCCTAGGCTAGTTTGCTAGACCCATGATTCATTAGTGGTAGATAATTACTTGCAAATCATTATTGAGTTTAAGTTAAATTACTATGTTTCAAAGCCCCAAATTTCCATTGCTTGTGCTCCCCATTAGTTAGTTTTATATTTATTAATTTTTAAACAAAATCAAATATTTAAAAACCATTTGGCTTAGCTTAATTGATGACAATTCCATAACTAGCTTAATTGCCCAAATATATTATTCCCTATGGGATCGACCCAGACTCCTAGTTGAGTAAATTATATTGCGACAGCCGTTTACACTTTCTCTTTGAGGAGTGGATTTGGACGTCATCATCTAGTAAGCATTTAAATGCCTCATATTAACTTAACATCCTATTCATATCAGGTCCTCAAGGTTCTGTTATCACTTGAAATTTGATTCATATAAGATTATACCTATCAATCCGGAATGTAACATACAAGTATCATTAATTTAAACTAAAAAGGCCATCACACTTAAGAGTTAAGTATTTAATAATCAGGAATTTAAGATAACAATAACATTTAAACTAAACAAGACTAATCTAAGCATTAACTACCAAGCATGAACCGCAATTAAAAAAGGAAACAAATAGAAAGGATTCAAACATACCTTCTTGTCGTGCAACCATGAACGAGATTCGGTGTGGAAAGCTCACCTCCGATACTCAAATACTCAGACCACACAAAAGGAAAGAAAAAACTTTAAAACTATTGAAACCTCAGAAAATTATAGGATTTTTAATTTGCTCAAATAGAGGCTTTTTGTTCAAATTCTAGGAGAGATTTCCACATTCAAGACTTGGTGGAAATGAGAAGAGGGGGGTTCCTTTTATCGGAACCCAAAAATCTAACTTCTACCCAATCCACCGATGTGGGATATATGTTTTTTTTTGAAGAATTTTGATTTAAAATGAAAATGAAATTAGAATTGACCAATAACAGGTCGAGAATCGTCGACTAATAGGATAAGAGCCATTAAATGGCCCGCAGAGAAGCAGAGGGGTAAGGGGGAAGATGGTCTTAACTCGCAGTTGCGGAGCTTTGGCGGAGAAGAAAGTGTTTGGCCCAGTGGCCAATACATTAGGGTATTGCTGTCTGAGGTTCCGTGTTCGAGTCCTCTGATCAGCGAGAGTGGAACTGTGTTCCCCCCAAAAAATCCATCCATACGCGTAGGGCCAAGCGGTGTATACTAATCCGTAGGGTCAGGCCGGAGGTGGGGTTTTCTGGGGTATGGGGCCGTAATGCGGTGGGACCAGTCACTTTAAAAGGTTTACCCTACCTTAGTTTTATCCAAAGTGTTTGGCCCAGTGGCCAATACATTAGGGTATTGCTGTCTGAGGTTCCGTGTTCGAGTCCTCTGATCAGCGAGAGTGGAACTGTGTTCCCCCAAAAAAATCCCTCCATACGCGTAGGGCCAAGCGGTGTATACTAATCAGAGGGGCCATGCCGAGGTGGGGTTTTCTAGGGTATGGGGTCAGAATGCGGTGGGACCAGTCCACTTTAAAAAGTTTACCCTACCTTAGTTTTATCCAAAGTGTTTGGCCCAGTGGCCAATACATTAGGTATTCTTGCCTGAGGTTCCGTGTTCGAGTCCTCGATCGATCGAGAGTGGAACTGTGTTCCCCCCAAAAAATCCATCCATACGCGTAGGGCCAAGCGGTGTATACTAATCCGTAGGGTCAGGCCGGAGGTGGGGTTTTCTGGGGTATGAGGCCGTAATGCGGTGGGACCAGTCACTTACCCTACCTTAGTTTTATCCAAAGTGTTTGGCCCAGTGGCCAATACATTAGGGTATCATTGCCTGAGGTTCCGTGTTCGAGTCCTACGATCGAGAGTGGAACTGTGTTCCCCTAAAAAAATCACTGCATACGTGTAGGGCCAAGCGGTGTATACTAATCCGTAGGGCCAGGCCAGAGGTGGGGTTTTCGGGGTATGGGTCAGAATGCGGTGGGACCAGTCACTTTAAAAAGTTTACCCTACCTTAGATTTTATCCAAAGTGTTTGGCCCAAAGGGCCAATACATTAGGGTATTACTGCCTGAGGTTCCGTGTTCGAGTCCTCGATCAATGAGAGTGGAATCGTGTTCCCCCAAAAATCCATCCATACGCGTAGGCTGCAGCGGTGTATACTAATCCGTAGGTCAGCCGGAGGTGGGGTTTTGGGGTATGGGGCGTAATGCGGTGGGACCAGTCACTTTAAAAGGTTTACCCTACCTTAGTTTTATCCAAAGTGTTTGGCCCGATGGCCAATACATTAGGTATTGCCGTCTGAGGTTCCGTGTTCGAGTCCTACGATCAGAGTAGAACTTGTGTTGCCCTAAAAATCCCTCCATACGCGTAGGGCCAAGCGGTGTATACTAATCCGTAGGCCAGGCGGAGGTGGGGTTTTCTCGGGGTATGGGGGTAATGCGGTGGGACCAGCCACTTTAAAAAGTTTACCCTACCTTAGTTTTATCCAAAGTGTTTGGCCCGATGGCCAATACATTAGGTATTCTTGCCTGAGGTTCCGTGTTCGAGTCCTACGATCATGAGAGTGGAACTGTGTTCCCCAAAAAATCCCTCCATACGCGTAGGCTGCCAGCGGTGTATACTAATCCGTAGGCCAGGCGGAGGTGGGGTTTTCGGGGTATGGTCAGAATGCGGTGGGACCAGTCACTTTAAAAAGTTTACCCTACCTTAGTTTTAATCCAAAGTGTTTGGTCCAGTGGCCAATACATTAGGGTATTGCTGTCTGAGGTTCCGTGTTCGAGTCCTCTGATCAGCGAGAGTGGAACTGTGTTCCCCCCAAAAAATCCATCCATACGCGTAGGGCCAAGCGGTGTATACTAATCCGTAGGGTCAGGCCGGAGGTGGGGTTTTCTGGGGTATGGGGCCGTAATGCGGTGGGACCAGTCACTTTAAAAGGTTTACCCTACCTTAGTTTTATCCAAAGTGTTTGGCCCAGTGGCCAATACATTAGGGTATTGCTGTCTGAGGTTCCGTGTTCGAGTCCTCTGATCAGCGAGAGTGGAACTGTGTTCCCCTAAAAAAATCCCTCCATACGCGTAGGGCCAAGCGGTGTATACTAATCCGTAGGGCCAGGCAGGAGGTGGGGTTTTCTGGGGTATGGGGCCGTAATGCGGTGGGACCAGTCACTTTAAAAAGTTTACCCTACCTTAGTTTTATCCAAAGTGTTTGGCCCAGTGGCCAATACATTAGGGTATTCTTTGTCACGAGGTTCCGTGTTCGAGTCCTCTCGATCGCGAGAGTGGAACTGTGTTCCCCAAAAATCCCTCCATACGCCAGGGCCAAGCGGTGTATACTAATCCGTAGGGCCAGGCCGGAGGTGGGTTTTCTGGGGTATGGGGCAGAATGCGGTGGGACCACCACTTTAAAAAGTTTACCCTACCTTAGTTTTAATCCAAAGTGTTTGGTCCGGTGGCCAATACATTAGGGTATTCTTTGCCTGAGGTTCCGTGTTCGAGTCCTACGATCGGCGAGAGTGGAATCTGTGTTCCCCAAGAAAATCCCTCCATACGCGTAGGGCTGCGGAGTATACTAATCCGTAGGCCAGGCCGAGGTGGGATTTTCTAGGGTATGGGCCGTAATGCGGTGGGATCACCACTTTAAAAAGTTTACCCTACCTTAGTTTTATCCAAAGTGTTTGGCCCGATGGCCAATACATTAGGTATTATTGCCTGAGGTTCCGTGTTCG
This sequence comes from Anisodus acutangulus, assembly GCA_029783415.1. Lineage (NCBI taxonomy): Eukaryota > Viridiplantae > Streptophyta > Magnoliopsida > Solanales > Solanaceae > Anisodus > Anisodus acutangulus. The sequence goes on along the minus strand of CM056498.1, from coordinate 26,485,749 downwards.
AGTCCTCCGATCGGCGAGAGTGGGATCGTGTTCCCCAAAAAATCCCTCCATACGCGTAGGCCAAGCGGTGTATACTAATCCGTAGGCCAGGCCGGAGGTTGGGTTTTCCGGGGTATGGGGCGTAATGCGGTGGGACCACCACTTTAAAAAGTTTACCCTACCTTAGTTTTAATCCAAAGTGTTTGGTCCATGGCCAATACATTAGGGTATTCTTTGCCTGAGGTTCCGTGTTCGAGTCCTCGATCGGCGAGAGTGGAATCGTGTTCCCCAAAAATCCATCCATACGCCGTAGGGCCTAGCGGTGTATACTAATCCGTAGGCCAGGCGGAGGTGGGGTTTTCGGGGTATGAGGTCAGAATGCGGTGGGACCAGTCACTTTAAAAGTTTACCCTACCTTAGTTTTATCCAAAGTGTTTGGCCCAAAGGGCCAATACATTAGGTATTACTGCCTGAGGTTCCGTGTTCGAGTCCTCTCGATCGAGAGTGGAACTGTGTTCCCCCAAAAAAATCCCTCCATACGCGTAGGGCCAAGCGGTGTATACTAATCCGTAGGGCCAGGCCGGAGGTGGGGATTTCTGGGTATGGGGCCGTAATGCGGTGGGACCAGTCACTTACCCTACCTTAGTTTTATCCAAAGTGTTTGGCCCAGTGGCCAATACATTAGGGTATTGCTGTCTGAGGTTCCGTGTTCGAGTCCTCTGATCAGCGAGAGTGGAACTGTGTTCCCCCAAAAAAATCCCTCCATACGTGTAGGGCCAAGCGGTGTATACTAATCCGTAGGGCCAGGCCGGAGGTGGGGTTTTCTGGGGTATGGGGCCGTAATGCGGTGGGACCAGTCACTTTAAAAAGTTTACCCTACCTTAGATTTTATCCAAAGTGTTTGGCCCAGTGGCCAATACATTAGGGTATTACTGTCTGAGGTTCCGTGTTCGAGTCCTCTGATCAGCGAGAGTGGAACTGTGTTCCCCCAAGAAAATCCCTCCATACGCGTAGGGCCAAGCGGAGTATACTAATCCGTAGGGCCAGGCCGGAGGTGGGGTTTTCTGGGGTATGGGGCCGTAATGCGGTGGGACCAGTCACTTTAAAATGTTTACCCTACCATAGTTTTATCCAAAGTGTTTGGTCCAGTGGCCAATACATTAAGGTATTGCTGTCTGAGGTTCCGTGTTCGAGTCCTCTGATCAGCAAGAGTGGAACTGTGTTGCCCTAAAAAAATCCCTCCATACGCGTAGGGCCAAGCGGTGTATACTAATCCGTAGGGCCAGGCCGGAGGTGGGGTTTTCTGGGGTATGGGGCCGTAATGCGGTGGAACCAGTCACTTTAAAAAGTTTACCCTACCACAGTTTTATCCAAAGTGTTTGGCCTAGTGGCCAATACATTAGGGTATTGCTGTCTGAGGTTCCGTGTTCGAGTCCTCTGATCAGCGAGAGTGGAACTGTGTTCCCCAAAAAAAACCCTCCATACGCGTTGGGCCAAGCGGTGTATACTAATCCGTAGGGCCAGGCCGGAGGTGGGGTTTTCTGGGGTATGGGGCCGTAATGCGGTGGAACCAGTCACTTTAAAAAGTTTAGCCTACCTTAGTTTTAATCCAAAGTGTTTGGCCCAGTGGCCAATACATATGGGTATTGATGTCTGAGGTTCCGTGTTCGAGTCCTCTGATCAGCGAGAGCGGAACTGTGTTCCCCCAAAAAATCCCTCCATACGCGTAAGGCCAAGCGGTGTATACTAATCCGTAGGGTCGTGCCGGAGGTGGGGTTTTCGGGGTATGGGGTCAGAATGCGGTGGGACCAGTCACTTTAAAAGGTTTACCCTACCTTAGTTTTATCCAAAGTGTTTGGCCCGATGGCCAATACATTAGGGTATTATTGCCTGAGGTTCCGTGTTCGAGTCCTCTCGATCAACGAGAGTGGAACTGTGTTCCCTAAAAAATCCCTCCATACGCGTAGGGACTGCGGTGTATACTAATCCGTAGGGCCAGGCGGAGGTGGGGTTTTGGGGTATGGGTCAGAATGCGGTGGGACCGATCACTTTAAAAAGTTTACCCTACCTTAGTTTTATCCAAAGTGTTTGGTCCAAGTGGCCAATACATTAGGGTATTCTTTGCCTGAGGTTCCGTGTTCGAGTCCTCGATCGTGAGAGTGAATCGTGTTCCCCAAAAATCCCTCCATACGCGTAGGGCTGCGGTGTATACTAATCCAGTAGGGCGGCCAGGAGGTGGGGTTTTCTGGGGTATGGGGCGTAATGCGGTGGGACCACCACTTTAAAAGTTTACCCTACCTTAGTTTTAATCCAAAGTGTTTGGTCCAGTGGCCAATACATTAGGGTATTGCTGTCTGAGGTTCCGTGTTCGAGTCCTCTGATCAGCGAGAGTGGAACTGTGTTCCCCCAAGAAAATCCCTCCATACGCGTAGGGCCAAGCGGAGTATACTAATCCGTAGGGCCAGGCCGGAGGTGGGATTTTCTAGGGTATGGGGCCGTAATGCGGTGGGATCAGTCACTTTAAAAAGTTTACCCTACCTTTGTTTTATCCAAAGTGTTTGGCCCAAAGGGCCAATACATTAGGTATCATTGCCTGAGGTTCCGTGTTCGAGTCCTACGATCGGCGAGAGTGGAATGTTCCCCAAAAAATCCCTCCATACGCCAGAGGCTGCGGTGTATACTAATCCGTAGGGCCAGGCCGAGGTTGGGTTTTCGGGGTATGGGGTCAGAATGCGGTGGGACCGATCACTTTAAAAAGTTTACCCTACCTTAGTTTTAATCCAAAGTGTTTGGTCCATGGCCAATACATTAGGGTATTGCTTGCCTGAGGTTCCGTGTTCGAGTCCTCTCGATCGAGAGTGGAATGTGTTCCCCAAAAAATCCCTCCATACGCCGTAGGGCCTAGCGGTGTATACTAATCCGTAGGGCCAGGCGGAGGTGGGGTTTTACGGAGTATGAGGCCGTAATGCGGTGGGACCACCACTTTAAAAGTTTACCCTACCTTAGTTTTATCCAAAGTGTTTGGCCCGAAAGGCCAATACATTAGGGTATTACCGCCTGAGGTTCCGTGTTCGAGTCCTCTCGATCAATGAGAGTGGAACTGTGTTCCCCAAAAATCCCTCCATACGCCAGAGGGCCAAGCGGTGTATACTAATCCGTAGGGCCAGGCCGAGGTGGGGATTTCGGGTATGGGGTCAGAATGCGGTGGGACCACCACTTACCCTACCTTAGTTTTATCCAAAGTGTTTGGCCCGGGCCAATACATTAGGTATTCTTTGCCTGAGGTTCCGTGTTCGAGTCCTCCGATCAGAGTGGAAGCTGTGTTCCCCAAAAAATCCCTCCATACGTGTAGGGCCAAGCGGTGTATACTAATCCGTAGGGCCAGGCCGGAGGTGGGGTTTTCTGGGGTATGGGGCCGTAATGCGGTGGGACCAGTCACTTTAAAAAGTTTACCCTACCTTAGATTTTATCCAAAGTGTTTGGCCCAGTGGCCAATACATTAGGGTATTACTGTCTGAGGTTCCGTGTTCGAGTCCTCTGATCAGCGAGAGTGGAACTGTGTTCCCCCAAGAAAATCCCTCCATACGCGTAGGGCCAAGCGGAGTATACTAATCCGTAGGGCCAGGCCGGAGGTGGGGTTTTCTGGGGTATGGGGCCGTAATGCGGTGGGACCAGTCACTTTAAAATGTTTACCCTACCATAGTTTTATCCAAAGTGTTTGGTCCAGTGGCCAATACATTAAGGTATTGCTGTCTGAGGTTCCGTGTTCGAGTCCTCTGATCAGCAAGAGTGGAACTGTGTTGCCCTAAAAAAATCCCTCCATACGCCAGGGCTGCGGTGTATACTAATCCGTAGGGCCAGGCCGGAGGTGGGGTTTTCTGGGGTATGGGGCCGTAATGCGGTGGGACCAGTCACTTTAAAAAGTTTACCCTACCTTAGTTTTATCCAAAGTGTTTGGCCCAATGGCCAATACATTAGGGTATTGCTGTCTGAGGTTCCGTGTTCGAGTCCTCTGATCAGCGAGAGTGGAACTGTGTTCCCCCAAAAAAATCCCTCCATACGCGTAGGGCCAAGCGGTGTATACTAATCCGTAGGGCCAGGCCGGAGGTGGGGTTTTATGGGGTATGGGGCCGTAATGCGGTGGGACCAGTCACTTTAAAACGTTTACCCTACCTTAGTTTTTATCCAAAGTGTTTGGCCCAATGGCCAATACATTAGGGTATTGCTGTCTGAGGTTCCGTGTTCGAGTCCTCTCGATCGAGAGTGGAACTGTGTTCCCCCAAAAAAATCCCTCCATACGCGTAGGGCCAAGCGGTGTATACTAATCCGTAGGGCCAGGCCGGAGGTGGGGTTTTATGGGGTATGGGGCCGTAATGCGGTGGGACCAGTCACTTTAAAAAGTTTACCCTACCTTAGTTTTATCCAAAGTGTTTGGCCCAATGGCCAATACATTAGGGTATTGCTGTCTGAGGTTCCGTGTTCGAGTCCTCTGATCAGCGAGAGTGGAACTGTGTTCCCCCAAAAAAATCCCTCCATACGCGTAGGGCCAAGCGGTGTATACTAATCCGTAGGGCCAGGCAGGAGGTGGGGTTTTTTGGGGTATGGGGCCGTAATGCGGTGGGACCAGTCACTTTAAAAAGTTTACCCTACCTTAGTTTTATCCAAAGTGTTTGGTCCAGTGGCCAATACATTAGGGTATTGCTGTCTGAGGTTCCGTGTTCGAGTCCTCTGATCAGCGAGAGTGGAACTGTGTTCCCCCAAAAAAATCCCTCCATACGCGTAGGGCCAAGCGGTGTATACTAATCCGTAGGGCCAGGCCTGAGGTGGGGTTTTCTGGGGTATGGGGCCGTAATGCGGTGGGACCACCACTTTAAAAGTTTACCCTACCTTAGTTTTAATCCAAAGTGTTTGGTCCAAAGTGGCCAATACATTAGGGTATTCATTGCCTGAGGTTCCGTGTTCGAGTCCTACGATCGAGAGTGGAATCTGTGTTCCCTGAAGAAAATCCCTCCATACGCGTAGGGCTGCGGAGTATACTAATCCGTAGGGCCAGCCGAGGTGGGATTTTCTAGGGTATGGGGCCGTAATGCGCGGTGGGATCACCACTTTAAAAGTTTACCCTACCTTTGTTTTATCCAAAGTGTTTGGCCCGATGGCCAATACATTAGGGTATTCTTGTCTGAGGTTCCGTGTTCGAGTCCTCCGATCGGCGAGAGTGGAATCGTGTTCCCCAAAAATCCCTCCATACGCCAGTAGGGCTGGCGGTGTATACTAATCCGTAGGGCCAGGCCGGAGGTTGGGTTTTCTGGGGTATGGGGCCGTAATGCGGTGGGACCAGTCACTTTAAAAAGTTTACCCTACCTTAGTTTTAATCCAAAGTGTTTGGTCCAGTGGCCAATACATTAGGGTATTGCTGTCTGAGGTTCCGTGTTCGAGTCCTCTGATCAGCGAGAGTGGAACTGTGTTGCCCTAAAAAAATCCCTCCATACGCGTAGGGCCTAGCGGTGTATACTAATCCGTAGGGCCAGGCGGAGGTGGGGTTTTCTGGGGTATGAGGCCGTAATGCGGTGGGACCAGTCACTTTAAAAGTTTACCCTACCTTAGTTTTATCCAAAGTGTTTGGCCCAGTGGCCAATACATTAGGGTATTACTGTCTGAGGTTCCGTGTTCGAGTCCTCTGATCAGCGAGAGTGGAACTGTGTTCCCCCAAAAAAATCCCTCCATACGCGTAGGGCCAAGCGGTGTATACTAATCCGTAGGGCCAGGCCGGAGGTGGGGATTTCTGGGTATGGGTCAGAATGCGGTGGGACCACCACTTACCCTACCTTAGTTTTATCCAAAGTGTTTGGCCGATGGCCAATACATTAGGTATTGCCTGTGAGGTTCCGTGTTCGAGTCCTCTCGATCGCGAGAGTGGAAGCTGTTCCCCAAAAAATCCCTCCATACGTGTAGGGCTGCGGTGTATACTAATCCAGTAGGCCAGGCCGGAGGTGGGGTTTTCTCGGGTATGGGTCAGAATGCGGTGGGACCACCACTTTAAAAAGTTTACCCTACCTTAGATTTTATCCAAAGTGTTTGGCCCATGGCCAATACATTAGGTATTACTGTCTGAGGTTCCGTGTTCGAGTCCTCTCGATCGTGAGAGTGGAATCGTGTTCCCCAAGAAAATCCCTCCATACGCGTAGGGCCAAGCGGAGTATACTAATCCGTAGGGCCAGGCCGGAGGTGGGGTTTTCTGGGGTATGGGGCCGTAATGCGGTGGGACCAGTCACTTTAAAATGTTTACCCTACCATAGTTTTATCCAAAGTGTTTGGTCCAGTGGCCAATACATTAAGGTATTGCTGTCTGAGGTTCCGTGTTCGAGTCCTCTGATCAGCAAGAGTGAAACTGTGTTCCCCCAAAAAAATCCCTCCATACGCGTAGGGCCAAGCGGTGTATACTAATCCGTAGGGCCAGGCCGGAGGTGGGGTTTTCTGGGGTATGGGGCCGTAATGCGGTGGGACCAGTCACTTTAAAAAGTTTACCCTACCTTAGATTTTATCCAAAGTGTTTGGCCCAGTGGCCAATACATTAGGGTATTGCTGTATGAGATTTCGTGTTCGAGTCCTCTGATCAGCGAGAGTGGAACTGTGTTCCCCCAAAAAAATCACTCCATACGCGTAGGGCCAAGCAGTGTATACTAATCCGTAGGGCCAGGCCGGAGGTGGGATTTTCTAGGGTATGGGGCCGTAATGCGGTGGGATCAGTCACTTTAAAAAGTTTACCCTACCTTAGTTTTATCCAAAGTGTTTGGCCCAGTGGCCAATACATTAGGGTATTGCTGTCTGAGGTTCCGGGTTCGAGTCCTCTGATTAGCGAGAGTGGAACTGTGTTCCTCCAAAAAAATCCCTCCATACGCGTAGGGCCAAGCGGTGTATACTAATTCGTAGGGCCAGGCCGGAGGTGGGGTTTTCTGGGGTATGGGGCCGTAATGCGGTGGGACCAGTCACTTTAAAAAGTTTATCCTACCACAGTTTATCCAATGTGTTTGGCCCAGTGGCCAATACATTAGGGTATTGCTGTCTGAGGTTCCGTGTTCGAGTCCTCTGATCAGCGAGAGTGGAACTGTGTTCCCCTAAAAATATTCCTCCATACGCGTAGGGCCAAGCGGTGTATACTAATCCGTAGGGCCAGGCCGGAGGTGGGGTTTTCTGGGGTATGGGGCCGTAATGCGGTGGGACCAGTCACTTTAAAAAGTTTACCCTACCTTAGTTTTAATCCAAAGTGTTTGGTCCAGTGGCCAATACATTAGGGTATTGCTGTCTGAGGTTCCGTGTTCGAGTCCTCTGATCAGCGAGAGTGGAACTGTGTTCCCCCCAAAAAATCCATCCATACGCGTAGGGCCAAGCGGTGTATACTAATCCGTAGGGTCAGGCCGGAGGTGGGGTTTTCTGGGGTATGGGGCCGTAATGCGGTGGGACCAGTCACTTTAAAAAGTTTACCCTACCTTAGTTTTAATCCAAAGTGTTTGGCCCAGTGGCCAATACATTAGGGTATTGATGTCTGAGGTTCCGTGTTCGAGTGCTCTGATCAGCGAGAGTGGAACTGTGTTCCCCCAAAAAAATCCCTCCATACGCGTAAGGCCAAGCGGTGTATACTAATCCGTAGGTCCAGGCCGGAGGTGGGGTTTTCTGGGGTATGGGGCCGTAATGCGGTGGAACCAGTCACTTTAAAAAGTTTACCCTACCACAATTTTATCCAAAGTGTTTGGCCGAGTGGCCAATACATTAGGGTATTGCTGTCTGAGGTTCCGTGTTCGAGTCCTCTGATCAGCGAGAGTGGAACTGTGTTCCCCCAAAAAAATCCCTCCATACGCGTAGGGCCAAGCGGTGTATACTAATCCGTAGGGCCAGGCCGGAGGTGGGGTTTTCTGGGGTATGGGGCGGTAATGCGGTGGGACCAGTCACTTTAAAAAGTTTACCCTACCTTAGTTTTAATCCAAAGTGTTTGGTCCAGTGGCCAATACATTAGGGTATTGCTGTCTGAGGTTCCGTGTTCGAGTCCTCTGATCAGCGAGAGTGGAACTGTGTTCCCCCAAGAAAATCCCTCCATACGCGTAGGGCCAAGCGGAGTAAACTAATCCGTAGGGCCAGGCCGGAGGTGGGATTTTCTAGGGTATGGGGCCGTAATGCGGTGGGATCAGTCACTTTAAAAAGTTTACCCTACCTTAGTTTTATCCAAAGTGTTTGGCCCAGTGGCCAATACATTAGGTATCATTGCCTGAGGTTCCGTGTTCGAGTCCTCTCGATCGAGAGTGGAACTGTGTTCCCCAAAAAATCCCTCCATACGCGTAGGGCCAAGCGGTGTATACTAATCCGTAGGGCCAGCCGGAGGTTGGGTTTTCTGGGTATGGGTCAGAATGCGGTGGGACCACCACTTTAAAAAGTTTACCCTACCTTAGTTTTAATCCAAAGTGTTTGGTCCATGGCCAATACATTAGGGTATTCTTGCCTGAGGTTCCGTGTTCGAGTCCTCGATCGTGAGAGTGGAACTGTGTTCCCCCAAAAACATCCCTCCATACGCGTAGGGCCTAGCGGTGTATACTAATCCGTAGGGCCAGGCGGAGGTGGGGTTTTCTGGGGTATGAGGCCGGAATGCGGTGGGACCAGTCACTTTAAAAGTTTACCCTACCTTAGTTTTATCCAAAGTGTTTGGCCCAGTGGCCAATACATTAGGGTATTACTGTCTGAGGTTCCGTGTTCGAGTCCTCTGATCAGCGAGAGTGGAACTGTGTTCCCCCAAAAAAATCCCTCCATACGCTGCAGGCTGGGCCAAGCGGTGTATACTAATCCGTAGGGCCAGGCCGAGGTGGGGATTTACGGGTATGGGGTCAGAATGCGGTGGGACCACCACTTACCCTACCTTAGTTTTATCCAAAGTGTTTGGTCCAGGCCAATACATTAGGGTATCATTGCCTGAGGTTCCGTGTTCGAGTCCTCGATCGGCGAGAGTGGAACTGTGTTCCCCAAAAATCCCTCCATACGTGTAGGGCCAAGCGGTGTATACTAATCCGTAGGCCAGCCTGAGGTGGGGTTTTCTGGGTATGGGCCGTAATGCGGTGGGACCACCACTTTAAAAAGTTTACCCTACCTTAGATTTTATCCAAAGTGTTTGGCCCAAAGGCCAATACATTAGGTATTACTGCCTGAGGTTCCGTGGTTCGAGTCCTCGATCGTGAGAGTGGAGCTGTGTTCCCCAAGAAAATCCCTCCATACGCGTAGGGCTGCGGAGTATACTAATCCGTAGGGCCAGGCCGGAGGTGGGGTTTTCTGGGGTATGGGTCAGAATGCGGTGGGACCACCACTTTAAAATGTTTACCCTACCATAGTTTTATCCAAAGTGTTTGGTCCAGGGCCAATACATTAAGGTATTGCGTGCCTGAGGTTCCGTGTTCGAGTCCTCCGATCGAAGAGTGAATCGTGTTCCCCAAAAATCCCTCCATACGCCAGTAGGCCAAGCGGTGTATACTAATCCGTAGGCCAGGCCGAGGTGGGGTTTTCTGGGGTATGGGGTCAGAATGCGGTGGGACCACCACTTTAAAAAGTTTACCCTACCTTAGATTTTATCCAAAGTGTTTGGCCCAGTGGCCAATACATTAGGGTATTGCAGTATGAGATTTCGTGGTTCGAGTCCTCCGATCGAGAGTGGAATCATGTTCCCAAAAATCCCTCCATACGGCCGTAGGGCTGCAAAGGTATACGAATCCGTAGGGCCAGGCCGGAGGTGGGATTTTCTAGGGTATGGGGTCGTAATGCGGTGGGATCACCACTTTAAAAAGTTTACCCTACCTTAGTTTTATCCAAAGTGTTTGGCCCAAAGGGCCAATACATTAGGTATTCATTGCCTGAGGTTCCGGTTCGAGTCCTTCGATTAGCGAGAGTGGAACTGTGTTCCTCCAAAAATCCCTCCATACGCCGTAGGCCAAGCGGTGTATACTAATTCGTAGGCCAGGCCGGAGGTGGGGTTTTTACGGGGTATGGGGCATCATGCGGTGGGACCAGTCACTTTAAAAAGTTTATCCTACCACAGTTTATCCAATGTGTTTGGCCCAGTGGCCAATACATTAGGGTATTGCTGTCTGAGGTTCCGTGTTCGAGTCCTCTGATCAGCGAGAGTGGAACTGTGTTCCCCTAAAAATATTCCTCCATACGCGTAGGGCCAAGCGGTGTATACTAATCCGTAGGGCCAGGCCGAGGTGGGGTTTTCTGGGTATGGTCAGAATGCGGTAGGACCACCACTTTAAAAAATTTACCCTACCTTAGTTTTATCCAAAGCGTTTGGCCCAGTGGCCAATACATTAGGGTATTGCTGTCTGAGGTTCCGTGTTCGAGTCCTCTGATCAGCGAGAGTGGAACTGTGTTCCCCTAAAAAAATTCCTCCATACGCGTAGGGCCAAGCGGTGTATACTAATCCGTAGGGCCAGGCCGGAGGTGGGGGTTTCTGGGGGATGGGGGCGGAATGCGGTGGGACCACCACTTTAAAAGTTTACCCTACCTTAGTTTTAATCCAAAGTGTTTGGTCCAGGGCCAATACATTAGGTATATTGCCTGAGGTTCCGTGGTTCGAGTCCTCCGATCGAGAGTGGAATCAGTGTTCCCTCAAGAAAATCCCTCCATACGCCAGAGGGCTGCGGAGTAAACTAATCCGTAGGCCAGGCCGGAGGTGGGATTTTCTAGGGTATGGGGCCGTAATGCGGTGGGATCACCACTTTAAAAAGTTTACCCTACCTTAGTTTTATCCAAAGTGTTTGGCCCAAAGGGCCAATACATTAGGTATCATTGCCTGAGGTTCCGTGTTCGAGTCCTCCGATCAATGAGAGTGAATCGTGTTCCCCAAAAATCCTCCATACGCCAGAGGCTGCGGTGTATACTAATCCGTAGGGCCAGCCGGAGGTTGGGTTTTCTGGGTATGGGGTCAGAATGCGGTGGGACCACCACTTTAAAAGTTTACCCTACCTTAGTTTTAATCCAAAGTGTTTGGTCCAAGGCCAATACATTAGGTATCATTGCCTGAGGTTCCGTGTTCGAGTCCTCTGATCAGCGAGAGTGGAACTGTGTTCCCCCAAAAAAATCCCTCCATACGCGTAGGGCCTAGCGGTGTATACTAATCCGTAGGGCCAGGCCGGAGGTGGGGATTTCTGGGTATGGGGCCGTAATGCGGTGGGACCAGTCACTTACCCTACCTTAGATTTTATCCAAAGTGTTTGGCCCAGTGGCCAATACATTAGGGTATTGCTGTATGAGATTTCGTGTTCGAGTCCTCTGATCAGCGAGAGTGGAACTGTGTTCCCCCAAAAAAATCCCTCCATACGCGTAGGGCCAAGCAGTGTATACTAATCCGTAGGGCCAGGCCGGAGGTGGGATTTTCTAGGGTATGGGGCCGTAATGCGGTGGGATCAGTCACTTTAAAAAGTTTACCCTACCTTAGTTTTATCCAAAGTGTTTGGCCCAGTGGCCAATACATTAGGGTATTGCTGTCTGAGGTTCCGGGTTCGAGTCCTCTGATTAGCGAGAGTGGAACTGTGTTCCTCCAAAAAAATCCCTCCATACGCCAGCGTAGGCTGCGGTGTATACTAATTCGTAGGGCCAGGCCGAGGTGGGGTTTTCTGGGGTATGGGGCCGTCTTTGCGGTGGGACCAGTCACTTTAAAAAGTTTATCCTACCACGCTTTATCCAATGTGTTTGGCCCAAAGGGCCAATACATTAGGTATTCTTGCCTGAGGTTCCGTGTTCGAGTCCTCTGATCAGCGAGAGTGGAACTGTGTTCCCCTAAAAATATTCCTCCATACGCGTAGGGCCAAGCGGTGTATACTAATCCGTAGGGCCAGGCCGGAGGTGGGGTTTTCTGGGGTATGGGGCCGTAATGCGGTGGGACCAGTCACTTTAAAAAGTTTACCCTACCTTAGTTTTATCCAAAGTGTTTGGCCCAGTGGCCAATACATTAGGGTATTGCTGTATGAGATTTCGTGTTCGAGTCCTCTGATCAGCGAGAGTGGAACTGTGTTCCCCCAAAAAAATCACTCCATACGCGTAGGGCCAAGCAGTGTATACTAATCCGTAGGGCCAGGCCGGAGGTGGGATTTTCTAGGGTATGGGGCCGCAATTCGGTGGGATCAGTCACTTTAAAAAGTTTACCCTACCTTAGTTTTATCCAAAGTGTTTGGCCCAGTGGCCAATACATTAGGGTATTGCTGTCTGAGGTTCCGGGTTCGAGTCCTCTGATCAGCGAGAGTGGAACTGTGTTCCCCCCAAAAAATCCATCCATACGCGTAGGGCCAAGCGGTGTATACTAATCCGTAGGGTCAGGCCGGAGGTGGGGTTTTCTGGGGTATGGGGCCGTAATGCGGTGGGACCAGTCACTTACCCTACCTTAGTTTTATCCAAAGTGTTTGGCCCAGTGGCCAATACATTAGGGTATTGCTGTCTGAGGTTCCGTGTTCGAGTCCTCTGATCAGCGAGAGTGGAACTGTGTTCCCCCAAAAAAATCCCTCCATACGTGTAGGGCCAAGCGGTATATACTAATCCGTAGGGCCAGGCCGGAGGTGGGGTTTTCTGGGGTATGGGGCCGTAATGCGGTGGGACCAGTCACTTTAAAAAGTTTACCCTACCTTAGATTTTATCCAAAGTGTTTGGCCCAGTGGCCAATACATTAGGGTATTACTGTCTGAGGTTCCGTGTTCGAGTCCTCTCGATCGAGAGTGGAATCGTGTTCCCCCAAAAATCCATCCATACGCGTAGGGCTGCGGTGTATACTAATCCGTAGGGTCAGCCGGAGGTGGGGTTTTCTGGGGTATGGGCCGTAATGCGGTGGGACCACCACTTTAAAAGGTTTACCCTACCTTAGTTTTATCCAAAGTGTTTGGCCCAAAGTGGCCAATACATTAGGTATTATTGTCCGAGGTTCCGTGTTCGAGTCCTCTCGATCGAGAGTGGAACTGTGTTGCCCTAAAAATCCTCCATACGCCGTAGGGCCAAGCGGTGTATACTAATCCGTAGGCCAGCCGAGGTGGGGTTTTCTGGGTATGGGTCGTAATGCGGTGGGACCACCACTTTAAAAGTTTACCCTACCTTAGTTTTAATCCAAAGTGTTTGGTCCAGGCCAATACATTAGGGTATCATTGCCTGAGGTTCCGTGTTCGAGTCCTCCGATCACGAGAGTGGAACTGTGTTCCCCAAAAAAATCCATCCATACGCCAGTAGGCTGCGGTGTATACTAATCCGTAGGGTCAGCCGGAGGTGGGGTTTTCTGGGGTATGGGCCGTAATGCGGTGGGACCACCACTTTAAAAGGTTTACCCTACCTTAGTTTTATCCAAAGTGTTTGGCCCGATGGCCAATACATTAGGTATCATTGCCTGTGGTTCCGGTTCGAGTCCTCTCGATCGAGAGTGGAACTGTGTTCCCCCAAAAATCCATCCATACGCGTAGGGGCCAAGCGGTGTATACTAATCCGTAGGGTCAGCCAGAGGTGGGGTTTTACGGGGTATGGGGCCGAATGCGGTGGGACCACCACTTACCCTACCTTAGTTTTATCCAAAGTGTTTGGCCCGAAAGGGCCAATACATTAGGTATATTGCCTGAGGTTCCGTGTTCGAGTCCTCTCGATCAGCGAGAGTGGAACTGTGTTCCCCAAAAATCCCTCCATACGTGTAGGGCTGCCGGTATATACTAATCCGTAGGGCCAGGCCGAGGTGGGGTTTTCTCGGGGTATGGGGTCAGAATGCGGTGGGACCACCACTTTAAAAAGTTTACCCTACCTTAGATTTTATCCAAAGTGTTTGGCCCAAAGGGCCAATACATTAGGGTATTACTGCCTGAGGTTCCGTGTTCGAGTCCTTCGATCGAGAGTGGAACTGTGTTCCCCCAAAAATCCATCCATACGCGTAGGCTGCGGTGTATACTAATCCGTAGGTCAGCCGGAGGTGGGGTTTTCTGGGGTATGGTCAGAATGCGGTGGGACCACCACTTTAAAAGGTTTACCCTACCTTAGTTTTATCCAAAGTGTTTGGCCCAATGTGGCCAATACATTAGGTATTCTTTGCCTGAGGTTCCGTGTTCGAGTCCTCCGATCACGAGAGGAACTGTGTTGCCCTAAAAAAATCCCTCCATACGCCGTAGGGCTGCGGTGTATACTAATCCGTAGGGCCAGGCCGAGGTGGGGTTTTCTGGGGTATGGTCGTAATGCGGTGGGACCACCACTTTAAAAAGTTTACCCTACCTTAGTTTTAATCCAAAGTGTTTGGTCCAAAGGGCCAATACATTAGGGTATTCTTGCCTGAGGTTCCGTGTTCGAGTCCTCGATCAATGAGTGGAACTGTGTTCCCCAAAAATCCATCCATACGCCAGAGGCCAAGCGGTGTATACTAATCCGTAGGGTCAGCCGGAGGTGGGTTTTCTGGGTATGGGGTCAGAATGCGGTGGGACCACCACTTTAAAAGGTTTACCCTACCTTAGTTTTATCCAAAGTGTTTGGCCCGATGGCCAATACATTAGGGTATTTGCCTGAGGTTCCGTGTTCGAGTCCTCTCGATCGAGAGTGGAACTGTGTTCCCCTAAAAAATCCCTCCATACGCGTAGGGCCAGCGGTGTATACTAATCCGTAGGCCAGGCGGAGGTGGGGTTTTTCAGGGGTATGGGGGCGTAATGCGGTGGGACCACCACTTTAAAAGTTTACCCTACCTTAGTTTTATCCAAAGTGTTTGGCCCAAAGGGCCAATACATTAGGGTATTGCTGCCTGAGGTTCCGTGTTCGAGTCCTCTGATCAGCGAGAGTGGAACTGTGTTCCCCCAAAAAAATCCCTCCATACGCGTAGGGCCAAGCGGTGTATACTAATCCGTAGGGCCAGGCCGGAGGTGGGGTTTTCTGGGGTATGGGGCCGTAATGCGGTGGGACCAGTCACTTTAAAAAGTTTACCCTACCTTAGTTTTAATCCAAAGTGTTTGGTCCAGTGGCCAATACATTAGGGTATTGCTGTCTGAGGTTCCGTGTTCGAGTCCTCTGATCAGCGAGAGTGGAACTGTGTTCCCCCAAGAAAATCCCTCCATACGCGTAGGGCCAAGCGGAGTATACTAATCCGTAGGGCCAGGCCGGAGGTGGGATTTTCTAGGGTATGGGGCCGTAATGCGGTGGGATCAGTCACTTTAAAAAGTTTACCCTACCTTAGTTTTATCCAAAGTGTTTGGCCCAGTGGCCAATACATTAGGGTATTGCTGTCTGAGGTTCCGTGTTCGAGTCCTCTGATCAGCGAGAGTGGAACTGTGTTCCCCCAAAAAAATCCCTCCATACGCGTAGGGCCAAGCGGTGTATACTAATCCGTAGGGCCAGGCCGGAGGTGGGGTTTTCTGGGGTATGGGGCCGTAATGCGGTGGGACCAGTCACTTTAAAAAGTTTACCCTACCTTAGTTTTAATCCAAAGTGTTTGGTCCAGTGGCCAATACATTAGGGTATTATTGTTTGAGGTTCCGTGTTCGAGTCCTCTGATCAGCGAGAGTCGAACTGTGTTCCCCCAAAAAAATCCCTCCATACGCGGAGGGCCAAGCGGTGTATACAAATCCGTAGGGCCAGGCCGGAGGTGGGGTTTTCTGGGGTATGAGGCCGTAATGCGGTGGAACTAGTCACTTTAAAAAGTTTACCCTACCACAGTTTATCCAAAGTGTTTGGCCCAGTGGCCAATACATTAGGGTATTACCGCCTGAGGTTCCGTGTTCGAGTCCTCTCGATCGCGAGAGTGGAACTGTTCCCCAAAAAATCCCTCCATACGCCGTAGGCTGCGGTGTATACTAACTGTAGGCCAGGCCGAGGTGGGGATTTCGGGTATGGGTCAGAATGCGGTGGGACCACCACTACTTACCCTACCTTAGTTTTATCCAAAGTGTTTGGCCCAAAGGGCCAATACATTAGGGTATCATTGCCTGAGGTTCCGTGTTCGAGTCCTCGATCGGCGAGAGTGAATCTGTGTTCCCCGAAAAAATCCCTCCATACGTGTAGGGCCGGCGGTGTATACTAATCCAGTAGGCCAGTAGGAGGTGGGGTTTTCGGGGTATGGAATGCGGTGGGACCACCACTTTAAAAAGTTTACCCTACCTTAGATTTTATCCAAAGTGTTTGGCCCAAAGGCCAATACATTAGGTATTACCGTCTGAGGTTCCGTGGTTCGAGTCCTCTCGATCCGAGAGTGGAAGCTGTGTTCCCCAAGAAAATCCCTCCATACGCCAGTAGGGGCTGCGGAGTATACTAATCCGTAGGGCCAGGCCGAGGTGGGGTTTTACGGGGTATGGGGTCAGAATGCGGTGGGACCACCACTTTAAAATGTTTACCCTACCATAGTTTTATCCAAAGTGTTTGGTCCAAAGGGCCAATACATTAAGGTATTGCCGCCTGAGGTTCCGTGTTCGAGTCCTCCGATCGCCAAGAGTGGAACTGTGTTGCCCTAAAAATCCCTCCATACGCCAGTAGGGCTGCGGTGTATACTAATCCGTAGGCCAGGCGGAGGTGGGGTTTTCGGGGTATGGGGCCGTAATGCGGTGGGACCACCACTTTAAAAAGTTTACCCTACCTTAGTTTTATCCAAAGTGTTTGGCCCAATGGCCAATACATTAGGGTATCATTGCCTGAGGTTCCGTGGTTCGAGTCCTACGATCGGAGAGTGGAATCGTGTTCCCCAAAAAATCCCTCCATACGCTGTGAGGCTGCGGTGTATACTAATCCGTAGGGCAGGCCGGAGGTGGGGTTTTCTGGGTATGGGGCGAATGCGGTGGGACCACCACTTTAAAAAGTTTACCCTACCTTAGTTTTAATCCAAAGTGTTTGGTCCAAGTGGCCAATACATTAGGGTATTCTTGCCTGAGGTTCCGTGTTCGAGTCCTCTCGATCGAGAGTGGAATCGTGTTCCCCAAAAATCCATCCATACGCGTAGAGGCTGCGGTGTATACTAATCCGTAGGGTCAGGTAGGAGGTGGGGTTTCTGGGGTATGGGGTCGTAATGCGGTGGGACCACCACTTTAAAAGGTTTACCCTACCTTAGTTTTATCCAAAGTGTTTGGCCCAGTGGCCAATACATTAGGTATCATTGCCTGAGGTTCCGTGTTCGAGTCCTCCGATCGGCGAGAGTGAAACTGTGTTGCCTAAAAAATCCCTCCATACGCGTAGGCTGCGGTGTATACTAATCCAGTAGGCCAGGCCGAGGTGGGGTTTTCGGGGTATGGGTCAGAATGCGGTGGGACCAGTCACTTTAAAAAGTTTACCCTACCTTAGTTTTATCCAAAGTGTTTGGCCCAGTGGCCAATACATTAGGGTATTGCTTTCTGAGGTTCCGTGTTCGAGTTCTCTGATCAGCGAGAGTGGAACTGTGTTCCCCCAAAAAAATCCCTCCATACGCGTAGGGCTAAGCGGTGTATACTAATCCGTAGGGCCAGGCCGGAGGTGGGGGTTTCTGGGGGATGGGGCCGGAATGCGGTGGGATCACCACTTTAAAAGTTTACCCTACCTTAGTTTTAATCCAAAGTGTTTGGTCCAAAGGGCCAATACATTAGTGGTATTGCTGCCTGAGGTTCCGTGGTTCGAGTGCTACGATCATGAGAGTGGAACTGTGTTCCCCAAAAATCCATCCATACGCGTAGGGCTGCGGTGTATACTAATCAGTAGGGTCAGCCGGAGGTGGGTTTTCCGGGGTATGGGCCGTAATGCGGTGGGACCACCACTTTAAAAGGTTTACCCTACCTTAGTTTTATCCAAAGTGTTTGGCCCAAAGGGCCAATACATTAGGGTATCATTGCCTGAGGTTCCGTGTTCGAGTCCCTCCTGATCGGCCGAGAGTGGAAGCGTGTTCCCCTAAAAAATCCCTCCATACGCCAGAGGCCAAGCGGTGTATACTAATCCGTAGGGCCAGGCAGAGGTGGGGTTTTCAGGGTATGGGTCAGAATGCGGTGGGACCAGTCACTTTAAAAAGTTTACCCTACCTTAGTTTTATCCAAAGTGTTTGGCCCGATGGCCAATACATTAGGTATTGCCGCCTGAGGTTCCGTGTTCGAGTCCTCCGATCGAGAGTGGAATCGTGTTCCCCAAAAATCCCTCCATACGCGTAGGCCAAGCGGTGTATACTAATCCGTAGGCCAGCCGGAGGTGGGTTTTCGGGGTATGGGTCAGAATGCGGTGGGACCACCACTTTAAAAAGTTTACCCTACCTTAGTTTTAATCCAAAGTGTTTGGTCCATGGCCAATACATTAGGGTATCATTGCCTGAGGTTCCGGTGTTCGAGTGCTCGATCAATGAGAGTGGAATCTGTGTTCCCCAAGAAAATCCCTCCATACGCGTAGGGCTGCGGAGTGTACTAATCCGTAGGGACTGGCCGGAGGTGGGATTTTCTAGGGTATGGGGCGGTGATGCGGTGGGATCAGTCACTTTAAAAAGTTTACCCTACCTTTGTTTTATCCAAAGTGTTTGGCCCAGTGGCCAATACATTAGGGTATTCTTGCCTGAGGTTCCGTGTTCGAGTCCTCCGATCGGCGAGAGTGGATCGTGTTCCCCAAAAAATCCCTCCATACAGCCAGTAGGCTGCGGTGTATACTAATCCAGTAGGGCCAGTAGGAGGTTGGGTTTTCGGGGTATGGGGCCGTAATGCGCTGGGACCAGCCACTTTAAAAAGTTTACCCTACCTTACTTTTAATCCAAAGTGTTTGGTCCAAAGGGCCAATACATTAGGGTATTCTTGTCTGAGGTTCCGTGTTCGAGTCCTCTCGATCGTGAGAGTGACTGTGTTCCCCAAAACATCCCTCCATACGCGTAGGGCCTAGCGGTGTATACTAATCCGTAGGGCCAGGCGGAGGTGGGGTTTTCTGAGGTATGAGGTCAGAATGCGGTGGGACCACCACTTTAAAAGTTTACTCCTACCTTAGTTTTATCCAAAGTGTTTGGCCCAAAGGGCCAATACATTAGGTATTACTGTCTGAGGTTCCGTGTTCGAGTCCTTACGATCAGCGAGAGTGGAACTGTGTTCCCCCAAAAATCCTCTCCATACGCCGTAGGGCCTGCGGTGTATACTAATCCGTAGGGCCAGGCCGAGGTGGGGATTTCGGGTATGGGTCAGAATGCGGTGGGACCACCACTTACCCTACCTTAGTTTTATCCAAAGTGTTTGGCCCGGTGGCCAATACATTAGGTATCATTGCCTGAGGTTCCGTGTTCGAGTCCTCGATCACGAGAGTGGAACTGTGTTCCCCAAAAAATCCCTCCATACGTGTAGGCCAAGCGGTGTATACTAATCCAGTAGGGCCAGGCCTGGAGGTGGGGTTTTCTGGGGTATGGGTAATGCGGTGGGACCAGTCACTTTAAAAAGTTTACCCTACCTTAGATTTTATCCAAAGTGTTTGGCCCAAAGGGCCAATACATTAGGGTATTACTGTCTGAGGTTCCGTGTTCGAGTCCTCTGATCAGCGAGAGTGGAACTGTGTTCCCCCAAGAAAATCCCTCCATACGCGTAGGGCCAAGCGGAGTATACTAATCCGTAGGGCCAGGCCGGAGGTGGGGTTTTCTGGGGTATGGGGCCGTAATGCGGTGGGACCAGTCACTTTAAAATGTTTACCCTACCATAGTTTTATCCAAAGTGTTTGGTCCAGTGGCCAATACATTAAGGTATTGCTGTCTGAGGTTCCGTGTTCGAGTCCTCTGATCAGCAAGAGTGGAACTGTGTTGCCCTAAAAAAATCCCTCCATACGCGTAGGGCCAAGCGGTGTATACTAATCCGTAGGGCCAGGCCGGAGGTGGGGTTTTCTGGGGTATGGGGCCGTAATGCGGTGGGACCAGTCACTTTAAAAAGTTTACCCTACCTTAGTTTTATCCAAAGTGTTTGGCCCAATGGCCAATACATTAGGGTATTACTGTCTGAGGTTCCGTGTTCGAGTCCTCTGATCAGCGAGAGTGGAACTGTGTTCCCCCAAAAAAATCCCTCCATACGCGTAGGGCCAAGCGGTGTATACTAATCCGTAGGGCCAGGCCGGAGGTGGGGTTTTCTGGGGTATGGGGCCGTAATGCGGTGGGACCAGTCACTTTAAAAAGTTTACCCTACCTTAGTTTTAATCCAAAGTGTTTGGCCCAGTGGCCAATACATTAGGGTATTGCTGTCTGAGGTTCCGTGTTCGAGTCCTCTGATCAGCGAGAGTGGAACTGTGTTCCCCCCAAAAAATCCATCCATACGCGTAGGCTGCGGTGTATACTAATCCGTAGGGTCAGGCCGGAGGTGGGGTTTTCTGGGGTATGGGGCCGTAATGCGGTGGGACCAGTCACTTTAAAAGGTTTACCCTACCTTAGTTTTATCCAAAGTGTTTGGCCCAGTGGCCAATACATTAGGGTATTGCTGTCTGAGGTTCCGTGTTCGAGTCCTCTGATCAGCGAGAGTGGAACTGTGTTCCCCCAAAAAAATCCCTCCATACGCGTAGGGCCAAGCGGTGTATACTAATCCGTAGGGCCAGGCCAGAGGTAGGGTTTTCTGGGGTATGGGGCCGTAATGCGGTGGGACCAGTCACTTTAAAAAGTTTACCCTACCTTAGTTTTAATCCAAAGTGTTTGGTCCAGTGGCCAATACATTAGGGTATTGCTGTCTGAGGTTCCGTGTTCGAGTCCTCTGATCAGCGAGAGTGGAACTGTGTTCCCCAAAAAATCCCTCCATACGCGTGAGGGCCAAGCGGTGTATACTAATCCAGTAGGCCAGGCCGAGGTTGGGTTTCTGGGGTATGGGGCCGTAATGCGGTGGGACCACCACTTTAAAAAGTTTACCCTACCTTAGTTTTAATCCAAAGTGTTTGGTCCAAAGGGCCAATACATTAGGGTATTCTTGCCTGAGGTTCCGTGTTCGAGTCCTCTCGATCGTGAGAGTGGAACTGTGTTGCCCTAAAAAATCCCTCCATACGCCAGCGTAGGGCCAAGCGGTGTATACTAATCCGTAGGCCAGGCCTGAGGTGGGGTTTTCGGGGTATGGGGCCGTAATGCGGTGGGACCACCACTTTAAAAAGTTTACCCTACCTTAGTTTTATCCAAAGTGTTTGGCCCAGTGGCCAATACATTAGGTATCATTGCCTGAGGTTCCGTGTTCGAGTCCTCTCGATCAATGAGAGTGGAATCGTGTTCCTCAAAAATCCCTCCATACGCGTAGGCTGCGGTGTATACTAATCCGTAGGCCAGGCCTGAGGTGGGGTTTTCCGGGTATGGGTCAGAATGCGGTGGGACCGCCACTTTAAAAAGTTTACCCTACCTTAGTTTTAATCCAAAGTGTTTGGTCCAGTGGCCAATACATTAGGTATTCTTGCCTGAGGTTCCGTGTTCGAGTCCTCCGATCGGCGAGAGTGGAATCGTGTTCCCCAAAAAAATCCATCCATACGCGTAGGCTGCGGTGTATACTGATCCGTAGGGTCAGGCCGGAGGTGGGTTTCCTGGGGTATGGGGCCGAAATGCGGTGGGACCAGTCACTTTAAAAGGTTTACCCTACCTTAGTTTTATCCAAAGTGTTTGGCCCAGTGGCCAATACATTAGGGTATTGGCCGAGGTTCCGTGTTCGAGTCCTACGATCAACGAGAGTGGAACTGTGTTCCCCTAAAAAAATCCCTCCATACGCGTAGGGCCAAGCGGTGTATACTAATCCGTAGGGCCAGGCAGGAGGTGGGGTTTTCTGGGGTATGGGGCCGTAATGCGGTGGGACCAGTCACTTTAAAAAGTTTACCCTACCTTAGATTTTATCCAAAGTGTTTGGCCCAGTGGCCAATACATTAGGGTATTGCTGTCTGAGGTTCCGTGTTCGAGTGCTCTGATCAGCGAGAGTGGAACTGTGTTCCCCCAAGAAAATCCCTCCATACGCGTAGGGCCAAGCGGAGTATACTAATCCGTAGGGCCAGGCCGGAGGTGGGGTTTTCTGGGGTATGGGGCCGTAATGCGGTGGGACCAGTCACTTTAAAAAGTTTACCCTACCTTAGTTTTATCCAAAGTGTTTGGCCCAGTGGCCAATACATTAGGGTATTGCTGTCTGAGGTTCCGTGTTCGAGTGCTCTGATCAGCGAGAGTGGAACTGTGTTCCCCCAAGAAAATCCCTCCATACGCGTAGGGCCAAGCGGAGTAAACTAATCCGTAGGGCCAGGCCGGAGGTGGGATTTTCTAGGGTTTGGGGCCGTAATGCGGTGGGATCAGTCACTTTAAAAAGTTTACCCTACCTTAGTTTTATCCAAAGTGTTTGGCCCAGTGGCCAATACATTAGGGTATTGCTGTCTGAGGTTCCGTGTTCGAGTCCTCTGATCAGCGAGAGTGGATCGTGTTCCCCAAAAAATCCCTCCATACGCCAGCGTAGGGCTGCGGTGTATACTAATCCGTAGGGCCAGGCCTGAGGTTGGGTTTTCCGGGGACTGGGCCCGTAATGCGGTGGGACCAGTCACTTTAAAAAGTTTACCCTACCTTAGTTTTAATCCAAAGTGTTTGGTCCAGTGGCCAATACATTAGGGTATTGCTGTCTGAGGTTCCGTGTTCGAGTCCTCTGATCAGCGAGAGTGGAACTGTGTTCCCCCAAAAAAATCCCTCCATACGCGTAGGGCCTAGCGGTGTATACTAATCCGTAGGGCCAGGCGGAGGTGGGGTTTTCTGGGGTATGAGGCCGTAATGCGGTGGGACCAGTCACTTTAAAAGTTTACCCTACCTTAGTTTTATCCAAAGTGTTTGGCCCAGTGGCCAATACATTAGGGTATTACTGTCTGAGGTTCCGTGTTCGAGTCCTCTGATCAGCGAGAGTGGAACTGTGTTCCCCCAAAAAAATCCCTCCATACGCGTAGGGCCAAGCGGTGTATCTTAACCCGTAGGCCCAGGCCGGAGGTGGGGATTTCTGGGTATGGGTCAGTAATGCGGTGGGACCGATCACTTTAAAAAGTTTACCCTACCTTAGTTTTAATCCAAAGTGTTTGGTCCAAAGGGCCAATACATTAGGGTATTATTGTCTGAGGTTCCGTGGTTCGAGTCCTCGATCGTGAGAGTGGAACTGTGTTCCCCCAAAAACATCCCTCCATACGCGTAGGGCCTAGCGGTGTATACTAATCCGTAGGGCCAGGCGGAGGTGGGGTTTTCTGGGGTATGAGGTCAGAATGCGGTGGGACCACCACTTTAAAAGTTTACTCCTACCTTAGTTTTATCCAAAGTGTTTGGCCCAAAGGGCCAATACATTAGGGTATTAATGCCTGAGGTTCCGTGTTCGAGTCCTGCGATCGGCGAGAGTGGAACTGTGTTCCCCAAAAATCCCTCCATACGCCAGGGCCAAGCGGTGTATACTAATCCGGAGGGCCAGGCCGGAGGTGGGGATTTCTGGGTATGGGGCCGGAATGCGGTGGGACCACTCACTTACCCTACCTCAGGTTTACCCAAAGTGTTTGTCCCAGCGGCCAATACATTAGGTATTGCAGTCACGAGGTTCCGTGTTCGAGTCCTCTCGATCGGCGAGAGTGGAACTGTGTTCCCCAAAAAATCCTCCATACGTGTAGGGCCTGCGGTGTATACTAATCCGTAGGCCAGCCGGAGGTGGGGTTTTCTCGGGGTATGGGCCGTAATGCGGTGGGACCACCACTTTAAAAAGTTTACCCTACCTTAGATTTTATCCAAAGTGTTTGGCCCAATGGCCAATACATTAGGTATTAATGCCTGAGGTTCCGTGTTCGAGTCCTACGATCGGCGAGAGTGGAGCTGTGTTCCTGAAGAAAATCCCTCCATACGGCGTAGGCCAAGCGGAGTATACTAATCCGTAGGGCCAGGCCGGAGGTGGGGTTTTCTGGGGTATGGGGCCGTAATGCGGTGGGACCAGTCACTTTAAAATGTTTACCCTACCATAGTTTTATCCAAAGTGTTTGGTCCAGTGGCCAATACATTAAGGTATTGCTGTATGAGGTTCCGTGTTCGAGTCCTCTGATCAGCAAGAGTGGAACTGTGTTGCCCTAAAAAAATCCCTCCATACGCGTAGGGCCAAGCGGTGTATACTAATCCGTAGGGCCAGGCCGGAGGTGGGTTTTACGGGGTATGGGTCAGAATGCGGTGGGACCACCACTTTAAAAAGTTTACCCTACCTTAGTTTTATCCAAAGTGTTTGGCCCAATGGCCAATACATTAGGGTATTGTCGCCTGAGGTTCCGTGTTCGAGTCCTCTCGATCGAGAGTGGAATCGTGTTCCCCAAAAAATCCCTCCATACGCCAGAGGCCAGCGGTGTATACTAATCCGTAGGCCAGCCGGAGGTGGGGTTTTCGGGGTATGGTCAGAATGCGGTGGGACCACCACTTTAAAAAGTTTACCCTACCTTAGTTTTAATCCAAAGTGTTTGGTCCAGTGGCCAATACATTAGGGTATTGCTGTCTGAGGTTCCGTGTTCGAGTCCTCTGATCAGCGAGAGTGGAACTGTGTTGCCCTAAAAAAATCCCTCCATACGCGGAGGCTGCGGTGTATACTAATCCGTAGGGTCGTGCCGGAGGTGGGGTTTTCTGGGGTATGGGGCCGTAATGCGGTGGGACCAGTCACTTTAAAAAGTTTACCCTACCTTAGTTTTATCCAAAGTGTTTGGCCCAGTGGCCAATACATTAGGGTATTGCTGTCTGAGGTTCCGTGTTCGAGTCCTCTGATCAGCGAGAGTGGAACTGTGGTCCCCTAAAAATCCTCTCCATACGCTGTGAGGGCCAAGCGGTGTATACTAATCCGTAGGCCAGGCCAGAGGTAGGGTTTTCCGGGGTATGGGGTCAGAATGCGGTGGGACCACCACTTTAAAAAGTTTACCCTACATTAGTTTTAATCCAAAGTGGTTGGACCATTGGACAATACATTAGGGTATTATTGCCTGAGGTTCCGTGGTTCGAGTCCTCCTCGATCGAGAGTGGATCGTGTTCCCCAAAAATCCCTCCATACGCCAGAGGCTGCGGTGTATACTAACCCGTAGGGCCAGGCCGGAGGTGGGGTTTTCTGGGGTATGGGGCCGTAATGCGGTGGGACCAGTCACTTTAAAAAGTTTACCCTACCACAGTTTTATCCAAAGTGTTTGGCCGAGTGGCCAATACATTAGGGTATTGCTGTCTGAGGTTCCGTGTTCGAGTCCTCTGATCAGCGAGAGTGGAACTGTGTTGCCCCAAAAAAATCCCTCCATACGCGTAGGGCCAAGCGGTGTATACTAATCCGTAGGGCCAGGCCGGAGGTGGGGTTTTCTGGGGTATGGGGCCGTAATGCGGTGGAACCAGTCACTTTAATAAGTTTACCCTACCACAGTTTTATCCAAAGTGTTTGGCCCAGTGGCCAATACATTAGGGTATTGCTGTCTGAGGTTCCGTGTTCGAGTCCTCTGATCAGCGAGAGTGGAACTGTGTTCCCCTAAAAAAATCCCTCCATACGCGTAGGCTGCGGTGTATACTAATCCGTAGGGCCAGTAGGAGGTGGGGTTTTCTCGGGGTATGGGGCCGTAATGCGGTGGGACCACCACTTTAAAAAGTTTACCCTACCTTAGTTTTAATCCAAAGTGTTTGGTCCAAAGTGGCCAATACATTAGGGTATCATTGCCTGAGGTTCCGTGTTCGAGTCCTCTCGATCGGCGAGAGTGGAACTGTGTTCCCAAAAATCCATCCATACGCGTAGGGCAGCGGTGTATACTAATCCGTAGGTCAGCCGGAGGTGGGTTTTCTGGGGTATGGGTCAGAATGCGGTGGGACCAGTCACTTTAAAAGGTTTACTCCTACCTTAGTTTTATCCAAAGTGTTTGGCCCAAAGGCCAATACATTAGGGTATCATTGCCTGAGGTTCCGTGTTCGAGTCCTCTCGATCAACGAGAGTGGAACTGTGTTCCCCTAAAAATCCCTCCATACGCCGTAGGCTGCGGTGTATACTAATCCGTAGGCCAGGCAAGGAGGTGGGGTTTTCTGGGGTATGGGGCCGTAATGCGGTGGGACCACCACTTTAAAAAGTTTACCCTACCTTAGATTTTATCCAAAGTGTTTGGCCCAGTGGCCAATACATTAGGTATTGCCGTCTGAGGTTCCGTGTTCGAGTGCTCGATCAATGAGAGTGGAATCTGTGTTCCCAAGAAAATCCCTCCATACGCCGTAGGCTGCGGAGTATACTAATCCGTAGGCCAGGCGGAGGTGGGGTTTTACGGGGTATGGGTCAGTAATGCGGTGGGACCACCACTTTAAAAAGTTTACCCTACCTTAGTTTTATCCAAAGTGTTTGGCCCGATGGCCAATACATTAGGTATCATTGCCTGAGGTTCCGTGTTCGAAAGTGCTCGATCGGCGAGAGTGGGCTTGTGTTCCCAAGAAAATCCCTCCATACGCGTAGGCCAAGCGGAGTAAACTAATCCGTAGGCCAGGCGGAGGTGGGATTTTCTAGGGTTTGGGTCAGAATGCGGTGGGATCACCACT
The DNA here is from genome assembly GCA_029783415.1 of Anisodus acutangulus. NCBI lineage: Eukaryota > Viridiplantae > Streptophyta > Magnoliopsida > Solanales > Solanaceae > Anisodus > Anisodus acutangulus. The sequence goes on along the minus strand of CM056498.1, from coordinate 26,459,327 downwards.
TTAAAAAGTTTACCCTACCTTAGTTTTATCCAAAGTGTTTGGCCCGATGGGCCAATACATTAGGTATCATTGCCTGAGGTTCCGTGTTCGAGTCCTCTCGATCAATGAGAGTGGGGCTGTGTTCCCCAAAAAATCCTCCATACGCGTAGAGGCCAAGCGGTGTATACTAATCCGTAGGGCCAGGCCGGAGGTTGGGTTTTCTGGGGTATGGGGTCAGAATGCGGTGGGACCACCACTTTAAAAAGTTTACCCTACCTTAGTTTTAATCCAAAGTGTTTGGTCCATGTGGCCAATACATTAGTGGTATTCTTGCCTGAGGTTCCGTGTTCGAGTCCTCGATCGTGAGAGTGGAATCGTGTTCCCCCAAAAAATCCCTCCATACGCCGTAGGCCTAGCGGTGTATACTAATCCGTAGGGCCAGGCGGATGTGGGGTTTTCTGGGGTATGAGGTCAGAATGCGGTGGGACCAGTCACTTTAAAAGTTTACCCTACCTTAGTTTTATCCAAAGTGTTTGGCCCAAAGGGCCAATACATTAGGTATTACTGCCTGAGGTTCCGTGTTCGAGTCCTACGATCGGCGAGAGTGGAACTGTGTTCCCCAAAAAATCCTCCATACGCCAGTAGGGCTGCGGTGTATACTAATCCGTAGGGCCAGGCCGGAGGTGGGGATTTCTGGGTATGGGGCCGTAATGCGGTGGGACCAGTCACTTACCCTACCTTAGTTTTATCCAAAGTGTTTGGCCCAGGGGCCAATACATGAATGTATTGCTGTCTGAGGTTCCGTGTTCGAGTCCTCCGATCGTGAGAGTGGAATCGTGTTCCCCAAAAAATCCTCCATACGTGTAGGGCCAAGGTGTAGACTAATCCGTAGGGGCAGGCCGGAGGTGGGGTTTTGTGGGGTATGGGGTCGTAATGCGGTGGGACCAGTCACTTTAAAAAGTTTACCCTACCTTAGATTTTATTCAAAGTGTTTGGCCCAGTGGCCAATACATTAGGGTATTACTGTCTGAGGTTCCGTGTTCGAGTCCTCTCGATCAATGAGTGGAATCGTGTTCCCCAAGAAAATCCCTCCATACGCCAGCGTAGGCTGCGGAGTATACTAATCCGTAGGGCCAGGCCGGAGGTGGGGTTTTCTGGGGTATGGGGCCGTAATGCGGTGGGACCAGTCACTTTAAAATGTTTACCCTACCATAGTTTTATCCAAAGTGTTTGGTCCAGTGGCCAATACATTAAGGTATTGCTGTCTGAGGTTCCGTGTTCGAGTCCTCTGATCAGCAAGAGTGAAACTGTGTTCCCCCAAAAAAATCCCTCCATACGCGTAGGGCCAAGCGGTGTATACTAATCCGTAGGGCCAGGCCGGAGGTGGGGTTTTCTGGGGTATGGGGCCGTAATGCGGTGGGACCAGTCACTTTAAAAGTTTACCCTACCTTAGTTTTATCCAAAGTGTTTGGCCCAGTGGCCAATACATTAGGGTATTCTTGTCTGAGGTTCCGTGTTCGAGTCCTCTCGATCGTGAGAGTGAACTGTGTTCCCCAAAAAATCCCTCCATACGCGTAGGGCCAAGCGGTGTATACTAATCCGTAGGGCCAGTAGGAGGTGGGGTTTTTCGGGGTATGGGGCCGTAATGCGGTGGGACCGATCACTTTAAAAAGTTTACCCTACCTTAGTTTTAATCCAAAGTGTTTGGTCCAAAGGGCCAATACATTAGGGTATTCTTTGCCTGAGGTTCCGTGTTCGAGTCCTCGATCGTGAGAGTGGAACTGTGTTCCCCCAAAAATCCATCCATACGGCGTAGGGCTGCGGTGTATACTAATCCGTAGGGTCAGTAGGAGGTGGGGTTTTCTGGTGTATGGGGCCGTAATGCGGTGGGACCAGTCACTTTAAAAAGTTTACCCTACCTTAGTTTTATCCAAAGTGTTTGGCCCAGTGGCCAATACATTAGGGTATTGCTGTCTGAGGTTCCGTGTTCGAGTCCTCTGATCAGCGAGAGTGGAACTGTGTTCCCCCAAAAAAATCCCTCCATACGCGTAGGGCCAAGCGGTGTATACTAATCCGGAGGTGGGGTTTTCTGGGGTATGGGGCCGTAATGCGGTGGGACCGGTCACTTTAAAAAGGTTACCCTACCTTAGTTTTAATCCAAAGTGTTTGGTCCAAAGGGCCAATACATTAGTGGTATCATTGCCTGAGGTTCCGTGTTCGAGTCCTCTGATCAGCGAGAGTGGAACTGTGTTCCCCCAAAAAAATCCCTCCATACGCGTAGGGCCAAGCGGTGTATACTAATCCGTAGGGCCAGGCCGGAGGTGGGGTTTTCTGGGGTATGGGGCCGTAATGCGGTGGGACCAGTCACTTTAAAAAGTTTACCCTACCTTAGTTTTAATCCAAAGTGTTTGGTCCAGTGGCCAATACATTAGGGTATTGCTGTCTGAGGTTCCGTGTTCGAGTCCTCTGATCAGCGAGAGTGGAACTGTGTTCCCCCAAAAAAATCCCTCCATACGCGTAGGGCCTAGCGGTGTATACTAATCCGTAGGGCCAGGCGGAGGTGGGGTTTTCTGGGGTATGAGGCCGTAATGCGGTGGGACCAGTCACTTTAAAAGTTTACCCTACCTTAGTTTTATCCAAAGTGTTTGGCCCAGTGGCCAATACATTAGGGTATTCTTGCCTGAGGTTCCGTGTTCGAGTCCTACGATCGGCGAGAGTGGAACTGTGTTCCCCAAAAAATCCCTCCATACAGCGTGAGGGCTGCGGTGTATACTAATCCGTAGGGCCAGGCCGGAGGTGGGGATTTCTGGGTGTGGGGCCGTAGTGGGGTGGGACCAGTCACTTACCCTACCTTAGTTTTATCCAAAGTGTTTGGCCCAGTGGCCAATACATTAGGGTATTGCTGTCTGAGGTTCCGTGTTCGAGTCCTACGATCGTGAGAGTGGAACTGTGTTCCCAAAAATCCCTCCATACGTGTAGGGCCCAGCGGTGTATACTAATCCGTAGGCCAGTAGGAGGTGGGGTTTTCGGGGTATGGGGCCAGAATGCGGTGGGACCAGTCACTTTAAAAAGTTTACCCTACCTTAGATTTTATCCAAAGTGTTTGGCCCAGTGGCAATACATTAGGGTATTACTGCCTGAGGTTCCGTGTTCGAGTCCTCGATCGAGAGTGAATCGTGTTCCCCAAGAAAATCCCTCCATACGCGTAGGCTGCCGGAGTATACTAATCCGTAGGGCCAGTAGGAGGTGGGGTTTTCGGGGTATGGGGCAATGCGGTGGGACCGATCACTTTAAAATGTTTACCCTACCATAGTTTTATCCAAAGTGTTTGGTCCAGTGGCCAATACATTAAGGTATTGCTGTCTGAGGTTCCGTGTTCGAGTCCTCTGATCAGCAAGAGTGGAACTGTGTTGCCCTAAAAAAATCCCTCCATACGCGTAGGCTGGCGGTGTATACTAATCCGTAGGGCCAGCCGGAGGTGGGGTTTTCACGGGGTATGGGGTGAATGCGGTGGGACCACCACTTTAAAAAGTTTACCCTACCTTAGTTTTATCCAAAGTGTTTGGCCCAGTGGCCAATACATTAGGGTATTGCTGTCTGAGGTTCCGTGTTCGAGTCCTCTGATCAGCGAGAGTGGAACTGTGTTCCCCAAAAAAATCCCTCCATACGCGTAGGGCCAAGCGGTGTATACTAATCCGTAGGGCCAGGCCGGAGGTCGGGTTTTCTGGGGTATGGGTCAGAATGCGGTGGGACCACCACTTTAAAAAGTTTACCCTACCTTAGTTTTATCCAAAGTGTTTGGTCCAGTGGCCAATACATTAGGGTATTGCTGTCTGAGGTTCCGTGTTCGAGTCCTCTGATCAGCGAGAGTGGGCTTGTGTTCCCCAAAAATCCATCCATACGCGTAGGCCAAGCGGTGTATACTAATCCGTAGGGTCAGCCGGAGGTGGGGTTTTCTGGGGTATGGGTCAGAATGCGGTGGGACCGCCACTTTAAAAGGTTTACCCTACCTTAGTTTTATCCAAAGTGTTTGGCCCAATGGGCCAATACATTAGGTATCATTGCCTGAGGTTCCGTGTTCGAGTCCTCTCGATCAACGAGTGGAACTGTGTTCCCTAAAAAATCCCTCCATACGCGTAGGGCTGCGGTGTATACTAATCCGTAGGGCCAGGCGGGAGGTGGGGTTTTCGGGGTATGGGGGCGTAATGCGGTGGGACCAGCCACTTTAAAAAGTTTACCCTACCTTAGTTTTATCCAAAGTGTTTGGTCCAGGGCCAATACATTAGGTATTCTTTGCCTGAGGTTCCGTGTTCGAGTCCTGCGATCAATGAGAGTGGAACTGTGTTCCCCAAAAATCCCTCCATACAGCCAGAGGCTGCGGTGTATACTAATCCGTAGGGCCAGGAGGTGGGGTTTCACGGGGTATGGGTCAGTAATGCGGTGGGACGATCCACTTTAAAAGTTTACCCTACCTTAGTTTTTAATCCAAAGTGTTTGGTCCAGGTGGCCAATACATTAGGGTATTCTTTGTCTGAGGTTCCGTGTTCGAGTCCTCCGATCGAGAGTGGAATCAGTGTTCCCAAGAAAATCCCTCCATACGCCAGAGGGGCTGCCGGAGTATACTAATCCGTAGGGCCAGCCGAGGTGGGATTTTCTAGGGTATGAAGGCGTGTCACGGTGGGATCACCACTTTAAAAAGTTTACCCTACCTTTGTTTTATCCAAAGTGTTTGGCCCGATGGCCAATACATTAGGTATTGCCGCCTGAGGTTCCGTGGTTCGAGTCCTCTCGATCGAGAGTGGAACTGTGTTCCCCAAAAAATCCCTCCATACGCGTAGGGACTGCGGTGTATACTAATCAGTAGGCCAGGCCTGAGGTTGGGTTTCTTCTGGGTATGGGGCCGTAATGCGGTGGGACCCCACTTTAAAAAGTTTACCCTACCTTAGTTTTAATCCAAAGTGTTTGGCTCCATGGCCAATACATTAGGGTATTGCTGTCTGAGGTTCCGTGTTCGAGTCCTCTGATCAGCGAGAGTGGAACTGTGTTCCCCCAAAAAAATCCCTCCATACGCGTAGGGCCTAGCGGTGTATACTAATCCGTAGGGCCAGGCGGAGGTGGGGTTTTCTGGGGTATGAGGCCGTAATGCGGTGGGACCAGTCACTTTAAAAGTTTACCCTACCTTAGTTTTATCCAAAGTGTTTGGCCCAGTGGCCAATACATTAGGGTATTACTGTCTGAGGTTCCGTGTTCGAGTCCTCTGATCAGCGAGAGTGGAACTGTGTTCCCCCAAAAAAATCCCTCCATACGCCAGAGGCAGCGGTGTATACTAATCCGTAGGGCCAGGCCGGAGGTGGGGATTTCTAGGTATGGGGCCGTAATGCGGTGGGACCAGTCACTTACCCTACCTTAGTTTTATCCAAAGTGTTTGGCCCAGTGGCCAATACATTAGGGTATTCTTTGCCTGAGGTTCCGTGTTCGAGTCCTCCGATCGGCGAGAGTGGAACTGTGTTCTCCCAAAAAAATCCCTCCATACGTGTAGGGCCAAGCGGTGTATACTAATCCAGTAGGCCAGGCCGGAGGTGGGGTTTCTCGGGGTATGGGGCCGTAATGCGGTGGGACCGATCCACTTTAAAAAGTTTACCCTACCTTAGATTTTATCCAAAGTGTTTGGCCCAATGGCCAATACATTAGGGTATTACTGTCTGAGGTTCCGTGTTCGAGTCCTCTGATCAGCGAGAGTGGAACTGTGTTCCCCCAAGAAAATCCCTCCATACGCGTAGGGCTGCGGAGTATACTAATCCGTAGGGCCACGCGGAGGTGGGGTTTTCGGGGTATGGGCCGTAATGCGGTGGGACCACCACTTTAAAATGTTTACCCTACCATAGTTTTATCCAAAGTGTTTGGTCCAAAGGGCCAATACATTAAGGTATTCATTGCCTGAGGTTCCGTGTTCGAGTCCTCGATCAAGAAGAGTGAACTGTGTTCCCCAAAAAATCCCTCCATACGCGTAGGCTGCGGTGTATACTAATCCGTAGGCCAGGCGGAGGTGGGGTTTTCTGGGTATGGGTCAGAATGCGGCGGGACGATCACTTTAAAAAGTTTACCCTACCTTAGATTTTATCCAAAGTGTTTGGCCCAGTGGCCAATACATTAGGGTATTGCTGTATGAGATTTCGTGTTCGAGTCCTCTGATCAGCGAGAGTGGAACTGTGTTCCCCCAAAAAAATCACTCCATACGCGTAGGGCCAAGCAGTGTATACTAATCCGTAGGGCCAGGCCGGAGGTGGGATTTTCTAGGGTATGGGGCCGCAATGCGGTGTGATCAGTCACTTTAAAAAGTTTACCCTACCTTAGTTTTATCCAAAGTGTTTGGCCCAGTGGCCAATACATTAGTGGTATCATTGCCTGAGGTTCGGGTTCGAGTCCTACGATTAGCGAGAGTGGAACTGTGTTCCTCCAAAAATCCCTCCATACAGCCAGAGGCCAAGCGGTGTATACTAATTCGTAGGGCCAGGCCGAGGTGGGGTTTTCGGGGTATGGGGCCGTAATGCGGTGGGACCATCACTTTAAAAAGTTTATCCTACTACGCTTTATCCAATGTGTTTGGCCCGGTGGCCAATACATTAGGTATTCTTTGCCTGAGGTTCCGTGTTCGAGTCCTACGATCGGCGAGAGTGGAACTGTGTTCCCTAAAAATATTCCTCCATACGCGTAGGGCTGGCGGTGTATACTAATCCGTAGGGCCAGGCCGGAGGTGGGGTTTTATGGGGTATGGGGCCGTAATGCGGTGGGACCAGTCACTTTAAAACGTTTACCCTACCTTAGTTTTAATCCAAAGTGTTTGGCCCAGTGGCCAATACATTAGGGTATTGCTGTCTGAGGTTCCGTGTTCGAGTCCTCTGATCAGCGAGAGTGGAACTGTGTTCCCCCGAAAATCCATCCATACAGCGTAGGCTGCGGTGTATACTAATCCGTAGGGCCAGGCCGGAGGTGGGGTTTTCTGGGGTATGGGGCCGTAATGCGGTGGGACCAGTCACTTTAAAAAGTTTACCCTACCTTAGTTTTTTCCAAAGTGTTTGGCCCAGTGGCCAATACATTAGGGTATTGCTGTCTGAGGTTCCGTGTACGAGTCCTCTGATCAGCGAGAGTGGAACTGTGTTCCCCCAAAAAAATACCTCCATACGCGTAGGGCCAAGCGGTGTATACTAATCCGTAGGGCCAGGCCGGAGGTGGGGTTTTCTGGGGTATGGGGCAGTAATGCGGTGGGACCACCACTTTAAAAAGTTTACCCTACCTTAGTTTTATCCAAAGTGTTTGGCCCATGGCCAATACATTAGGGTATTCTTGCCTGAGGTTCCGTGTTCGAGTCCTCTCGATCGGCGAGAGTGAAATGTGTTCCCCAAAAATCCCTCCATACGCGTAGGGCCAAGCGGTGTATACTAATCCGTAGGCCAGGCCTGAGGTGGGGTTTTCGGGGTATGGGTCGTAATGCGGTGGGACCCGCCACTTTAAAAGTTTACCCTACCTTAGTTTTAATCCAAAGTGTTTGGTCCAAAGGCCAATACATTAGGGTATTCTTTGCCTGAGGTTCCGTGTTCGAGTCCTCACGATCGAGAGTGAAACTGTGTTCCCAAGAAAATCCCTCCATACGCCAGAGGGCTGCGAGTATACTAATCCGTAGGCCAGGCGGAGGTGGGATTTTCTAGGGTATGGGCCGTAATGCGGTGGGATCCCACTTTAAAAAGTTTACCCTACCTTAGTTTTATCCAAAGTGTTTGGCCCGATGGCCAATACATTAGGGTATTCATTGCCTGAGGTTCCGTGTTCGAGTCCTCCGATCACGAGAGTGAATCGTGTTCCCCAAAAATCCCTCCATACGCGTAGGGCTGCGGTGTATACTAATCCGTAGGGCCAGGCCGAGGTTGGGTTTTCGGGGTATGGGGCGTAATGCGGTGGGACCACCACTTTAAAAAGTTTACCCTACCTTAGTTTTAATCCAAAGTGTTTGGTCCAAAGGGCCAATACATTAGGGTATTGCTGTCTGAGGTTCCGTGTTCGAGTCCTCTGATCAGCGAGAGTGGAACTGTGTTCCCCCAAAAAAATCCCTCCATACGCGTAGGGCCTAGCGGTGTATACTAATCCGTAGGGCCAGGCGGAGGTGGGGTTTTCTGGGGTATGAGGCCGTAATGCGGTGGGACCAGTCACTTTAAAAGTTTACCCTACCTTAGTTTTATCCAAAGTGTTTGGCCCAGTGGCCAATACATTAGGGTATTACTGTCTGAGGTTCCGTGTTCGAGTCCTCTGATCAGCGAGAGTGGAACTGTGTTCCCCCAAAAAAATCCCTCCATACGCGTAGGGCCAAGCGGTGTATACTAATCCGTAGGGCCAGGCCGGAGGTGGGGATTTCTGGGTATGGGGCCGTAATGCGGTGGGACCAGTCACTTACCCTACCTTAGTTTTATCCAAAGTGTTTGGCCCAGTGGCCAATACATTAGGGTATTGCTGTCTGAGGTTCCGTGTTCGAGTCCTCTGATCAGCGAGAGTGGAACTGTGTTCCCCCAAAAAAATCCCTCCATACGTGTAGGGCCAAGCGGTGTATACTAATCCGTAGGGCCAGGCCGGAGGTGGGGTTTTCTGGGGTATGGGGCCGTAATGCGGTGGGACCAGTCACTTTAAAAAGTTTACCCTACCTTAGTTTATCCAAAGTGTTTGGCCCAATGGCCAATACATTAGGTATTACTGCCTGAGGTTCCGTGTTCGAGTCCTCGATCGGCGAGAGTGGAATCGTGTTCCCCAAGAAAATCCCTCCATACGCCAGTAGGGCTGCGGAGTATACTAATCCGTAGGGCCAGGCCGGAGGTGGGGTTTCGGGGTATGAAGCCATGTCTGCGGTGGGACCAGTCACTTTAAAATGTTTACCCTACCATAGTTTTATCCAAAGTGTTTGGTCCAGTGGCCAATACATTAAGGTATTGCTGTCTGAGGTTCCGTGTTCGAGTCCTCTGATCAGCAAGAGTGAAACTGGGTTCCCCCAAAAAAATCCCTCCATACGCGTAGGGCCAAGCGGTGTATACTAATCCGTAGGGCCAGGCGGAGGTGGGGTTTTCGGGGTATGGGCCGTAATGCGGTGGGACCAGTCACTTTAAAAGTTTACCCTACCTTAGATTTTATCCAAAGTGTTTGGCCCGATGGCCAATACATTAGGTATTCTTTGTATGAGATTTCGTGTTCGAGTCCTCTGATCAGCGAGAGTGGAACTGTGTTCCCCCAAAAAAATCCCTCCATACGCGTAGGGCCAAGCAGTGTATACTAATCCGTAGGGCCAGGCCGGAGGTGGGATTTTCTAGGGTATGGGGCCGTAATGCGGTGGGATCAGTCACTTTAAAAAGTTTACCCTACCTTAGTTTTATCCAAAGTGTTTGGCCCAGTGGCCAATACATTAGGGTATTCTTTGCCTGAGGTTCCGGGTTCGAGTCCTCTGATTAGCGAGAGTGGAACTGTGTTCCTCCAAAAAAATCCCTCCATACGCGTAGGGCCAAGCGGTGTATACTAATTCGTAGGGCCAGGCCGGAGGTGGGGTTTTCTGGGGTATGGGGCCGTACTGCGGTGGGACCAGTCACTTTAAAAAGTTTATCCTACCACAGTTTATCCAATGTGTTTGGCCCAGTGGCCAATACATTAGGGTATTGCTGTCTGAGGTTCCGTGTTCGAGTCCTCTGATCAGCGAGAGTGGAACTGTGTTCCCCTAAAAATATTCCTCCATACGCGTAGGGCCAAGCGGTGTATACTAATCCGTAGGGCCAGGCCGGAGGTGGGGTTTTCTGGGGTATGGGGCCGTAATGCGGTGGGACCAGTCACTTTAAAAAGTTTACCCTACCTTAGTTTTGTCCTCCGGGGCATAGTCCAGTGGCAAAGCCTGGGCGCTATAAGGCGCTCTGGCATGGTACAACGTGGGTTCGATTCCCCGCAAGCACGAAGAAACTCTGCATGTTGGGGAATTTGACCTTGTCTCATTGATCAGTTGTACGCTCCCAGAAAACTGGCCACCGCAGCACATCCCGCGATTTACCTGGTAATAGTGTTGAAGGACCGGTGCTATTACCTCCAGGACGTAGTCAGACGCAAGTCTGGAGACTTGGATTATCAAAAAAAAAAAGAAAAAAAATGGGTCATTAAGACCCTTGCCGGATTTGCCCACGCACGATCTGTGGACGATAAAAATTATCTGACCTTTTGCTATTTTGAGCGATGGACGAAGAGAGAGTGGGCTGGGGTTACAATGGCTTGGGTTTATGAGCCCTTTGGGCGTAAAAGGGGAAATGGGGTATTATCCTTCTCTTCACCGATTAAAGGCACCGATAGGCTGGGCCTTGGTCCATTACAGCATGTGCTCAGCCAAATCGAAAATGAAAATGGCCTAGGATCATTTAAATAAAAAGGATTGAGTTTTTTGGAACGTTTTTTGCAAATGTGACGACGCGGTCAATTAAAAATATGGCCAATTTGACTTCAAATCCAAGAAAATGAGTAAATGTAGTGAAAATTAGGCTAAAAGTAAAACATGGATGACTAATTAAAAGGAAAACCTGTAATACGTAAAGATTTTGAAATAAAATTGAGAAGCTATTTTGAAACATATTTAAATAATCAAACTTTCTTAATTTCACGGATTAAGATATTTACCACTTTGATATAATTAATTTAGACAATTAATTGAATAATCATCTTCTTTAAATTATAGAAATTGATAGGTATTTCTTAAAAACATGTAAAAATATGCAAATGATACACAATAATATATTCGATAATATTTTGCCAAATAAAATGACAAAAATGTTATCAGAATAATTTTGTAAAATTATTTTCGCTTTGTAAAATGCATATTTCACTCCGTTCATGACTCAGAAATTCTGAATAATTAAATAGACGTATTGGAGGGTAAAAATTAGGTGTCAACAACTGCCTCTTCGTTATTCGGAGATGATGGGACCATCCATGAGCAAAAAAAATTGACAACCTGATTTTTACTGATCAAGTCAAATGTTTCTCGATATTTGTGCAATTTTGTTAGAATTGTGGCCGGACTCTGGTTTCTAGATTTCCTACATATCTCAGGCTATGTGAAAATTCAAGCTACTTGTAGTTCGACTCAATGATGACTAAATAAAGCCAAATTAAAATGACTCTTGTTGGAATGTGACCGACTCTCTAGTATTGAGTCCGTTTATATATTACCGATTTCAGAAATCAAGTCACTTGTAGTTTGACTCAATCGGACGAAGAGGTTATCCCTTATGCGGGAACCCCTCTAGAAATAAAAGAAAAAAATATGTGTTGCTGAGCATGGCATAGAGTGGTTTCCAACTCCTGTCCAGAGTGCTCGACTCTCGTGGAACCCTGTCTCGACTGGTTGTGTAAAAAAAATTTCTATGTTGCCTCTCATGCATAAGGATCTGGCTTGACTGGTTGATACTCTGAGCAACTCCGAACAAGTTTCGTTTGCTTAGCAACAATGTGGGATGTTTTTTATTTTTGATTAATTTTGAGTTTGTGTCTTCTCGACATTACTTAACTTTGTCGTGAAGAATGACCTCGACATTCTTGCTGGTTGTTTTGATTCTTTGGAATGAATACTGCGGTTTCGTTGATCGGTTTTACATCGTCTCGACTACTTGGGGTGGATATCGTGGCCTCCCGATCGGTTTTACATCACCTGGACTCTTTTCAGCGAAAATTGTAGCCTTTCGATCGAATTTATGTCGCTTGACTCTGTTGAGCAAACACTACAACCTTTCGGCCAGATTTACGTCGCTCGAACTCTTTTCAGCAAACACAACATCCTTTCAACTGAATTTACGTCACTCAGATTCTTTTCAGCGAACACAACAACCTTTTGACTGGATTTACATCACTTGGCACTGTTCAGTGAACACCGCAACCTTTCAGCAGGATTTATGTCATTCAGACATTTTCAGCGAACACAACAGTCTTTCGATCAGATTTACATCACTTAACTCTGTTGAGCGAGCACTGCAACGTTTCAGCCGGATTTACATCACTCGGACTCTTTTCAGCGAACATAACAACCTTTATCGCTGGACTCTGTTGAGCGAATACTGCAGCCTTTGGACCGAATTTACGTCACTCAGACTTTTTTCAGCAAATACAACAACCTTTCGACTGTATTTACGTATCTTGACTATGTTGAGTGAACACTGCAACCTTTCAGCCGGATTTACATCACTTGACTCTATTGAGCAAACACTGCAACCTTTCGACCGGATATACGTCACTTGGATTTTTTTCAGCGAACACAACAACCTTTCGACCGAATTTACCTCGCTTGACTCTGTTGAGCGAACACTGTAACCTTTTAGCTAGATTTACGTCACTCAAACTTTTTCAGCTAACACAACAACCTTTCGATCGGATTTACATTACTTGACTCTGTTGAGCGAACACTACAACCTTTTGATCGAATTTACGTCACTCGGACTTTGGGAATAAAGACTGCAGCCTTCCGACCGGCTTTAAATTATCTTGAATTTATGCGGCTCTTATGTCCGGGCTGTTTATCTTTATCTTTTGTGTGAGTTGTGACCCTCTTGGTCGGATTATCCCTTTGTTCGTTTGTTGGTTGTGACCCTCTCGGTCTAATAACCTTTTTGCTCCATTTGTTGGCTGTGTTCCTCTCGGTCAGATTGCCCTTTTGTTTTTTCAATTAGTTGTGGCTTTCTTGGTCAGATTGCCTTTTTGTTTATCCTTGATAGTGACCCTTCTCAGTTAGATTACCCTTTATTTATCTTGTTGAATGTGACCTTTTCAGTCTGGTAGCCCTTTTGTTTGTCTTAATAGCCCTTTGACTCTATTTATGCTGATTGTGGCGCTTTCCCTGTTCTGCAAATATGAACAAATGAGTTAGTAAAAATATGTTGTCGCCTTACGACGACAGACTAAACCTGTATCCACAGAAAGATTGTTAGTTTTGACCGAGGTTAGCTCGTGTCCTTGGTTCTTCTATTTCTTCTTCTGCTTGGTCATTTCGGTTCCTGGCTCGGTAGCATGAGATATTTTTTAGTAAAAACATATTTTGAATATTTAAATATATGGGTTTTGAAAAAGATAAGTCATTATTTGTTTTCAAAAACTTTTATTTTAAAATTTCATGACATGCGCTTTGAAGCGAGACTTCCTCCTTAGATTCCTTTTCGTGGAATTTTTGGGATCTCCTAAAAAATTCTACCCCAGTCTGTAGCTTGCAACGTCAAACTCTCGAGGCGACCTGTTTGGTGAAGGGATTTTCGAGACCCCCTTAAAATGTTGCCCCGGTTAGGAGCTTTCCACCGGTTGATTCTCTTCGAATCTTTTTGGAAGGAATTTTTGAGACCCTCTCAAAAAATTTGCCCTAGTTGGAGCTGTGACGGTGACCATCCTTTACCGATTCTGTCTCCAGGAATTTTTGAGATCTTCTAAAAAATTATGTCCCTGTGGCTTCCTAAGGGTTTATTTGGTTTTTCTATTGGTGTGACCAAGCTCAGAGAGCACCTACGTATCTTGTCACAGCAAGAATTAGGTCGAACGTAGTTCGGAATAAATATAATTGGGTTTTTCCTATTGATGTGATCTGGTCTGAAATGGACTGCCTACGTATCCTACCTTGGGAGAAATCAGGTCATTGTGTAGTTCATAATACATAAAGGAAAGTGTTTGGATTTTCATTTCTATTAAAAGGAGAAGACCGGAACCCTTTATGGGTCCCTTTTCGTACCTCTTCTACAAGAGATAGGTCTCGATGTAGTGCTTACAAGTAAAGAAAAATGTGATTACATAGAAAATCGTGCATTCACGCGTAATATCTCTTGATTGCATCCGAGTTGATCACCTTGGGCCACTCTTGGCCGTCCATTTCTGCTAAGACCAATGCTCCTCTTAAAAGCACTTTGCAGACTATGTAAGGACCCTGCTAATTCTGCGTATATTTCCCTTTATACTTTATTGATGAGGGAATATCCTCTTGAGTACCAGTTGTCCAATCTGGAAGATTCGGGCTCTGACCTGTTTGTTGAAAGCGCGAGCCATCCTTTGTTAGTGCAGTTGATCATGGCATACATCGATCGTTCACTTTTCGTCAATTAGAGCCAGTTGTTCGTACCTTTTTTGAACCCATTCCGCATCATCTTATTCTGCTTCTTGGATAATTTTGAGTGATGGTATCTCGACCTCGACCAGTATGACTCCTTCTGTGTCGTAAACTAGCAAGTATGGCATGACTCCCGTCGAAGTTCTGGCTGTGGTTCTATACCCAAGCAAAGTATAGGGCAGTTGTTCATGCCAAAACTTATAGTTGTCCATCATCTTCTGCAATATCCTCTGGATATTCTTGTTGGCAGCTTCTACAGTTCCATTCATTTGCGGTCTGTATACTGTCGAGTTCCTTTGGGTTTTATGAAATCGGTCACAAATATCCTTCATCAAATGACTGTTTAGATTCGCCCCGTTGTTTGTGATGATAGACTTTGGAGTGCCGAATTTGCAAATTATGTTGTACTTCACGAAATCAGCCACTACCTTCTTGGTTACTGACTTGTGGGAACTGGCTTCGACCCACTTCGTAAAATAGTTTATGGCCACCAAGATGAAATAGTATCCATTTGACACTGTTGGTTCAATCGGTCTAATGACATCCATGCCCTGAGAAATGAACGGCCAAGGTGAACTCATAGTGTTGAGCTCGATTTGTGGGACTCCGATCAGATCTCCATGTATATGGAATTTGTGACATCTTTGCAAAACGCTGGCGCAATCAGCTTCCATAGTCATCCAATAATATCCAGTGCGCAAAATCTTCTTGGCTAGCACAAAGTCGTTCATATGAGGTCCACAGGCCTCGGAGCTTCCAATAATTTGGTAGCTTCTGTAACATCTACAGATTTGAGCAATCCCAAGTCCGGTGTTTTTCTGTAGAGCACGTCTTTGCTCAGAAAGAAACTGTTTGCCATTATTTTAAAGGTTTTCCTCTAATTACTCATTGTACCTTTCATATATTCTCCTTTGTCCAAATAGGCTTTGAAATTGGCATACCATGGCTTACCATCGGGCTTAGCTTCCACATGGGAACAATAGGCATGTTCGTCCTTCAATCTTATCTTAATTCAGTCAATATGGCTACTTTGCAGATGCTGTATCATAAAGGCTATAGTAGCGAGAGCATCCACGAACTCATTTTGTGCTCTGGACACATGTCTGAACCCGATCTTCTTGAATCTTTTGCTCAACCTTTGAATGAAGTTGACATATGAGATGATTTTGACGTTCTTCATTTGCCATTCTCCTTGTACTTGATGGATCAACAAGTCTGAATCACCGATTACTAATATCTCATCGATGTTTATATCGAGTGACATTGGAAGACCCAGGATATAAGCTTCATATTCTGGCATGTTATTGGTACAACAGAAAGTAAGCTTAGAAGCCATCAGGTAGTGTTGTCCGAATTTCAATATTAATACTGCTCTAATTTTTTATCCTTGGTAATTAACGACATCGTCGAAGAACATTCTCCATCCCGAGTAAGGTTATTTTTCTCCTTCATCAGATACTAATATTTTTTCATCTGGAAAGTATGTTATGAGTGGTTCTGCATCGTCGTCCACCGGGTTTTCAACGAGAAAATTGGCTAATGCTTGCCCTTTCACGGCTTCCTGTACCACATACACGATGTCAAATTCATTGAACAACATCTGCCATTTGGCTAGCTTTCCAACGGGCATCAACTGGTGAAAATTGTACTTTAATAGGTCCATCCTAGAGATGAGATGGGTAATGTACGATGCCAAGTAGTGTCTCAGCTTCTGAACTATCCACGTCAATGCACAACATGTCTTTTCTACCAAAGTATACTGTACTTTGCAAGCGGTGAACTTCTTACTCAGATAGTAGATGTCATGTTCCTTCTTCCCAGCCTCGTCGTGTTATCTTAGCACGTACCCGAGGGCATTGTCTAATACTGATAGATATAACAACAGAGGACTTCCCGATCTTGGGGGGGGGGGGTACCTGAATAGGTGGATTTGAAAGGTCCTTCTTGATGGTGTCAAATGCTTTCTGACAGCCATCGTTCCATTTTGTTGGTGCGTCCTTCTTCAAGAGTTTGAGTATGGGTTCCACGATCATCGTGGACTGAGCTATAAAACAGTCGAATTCAATCGACCTAAGAAACTCATGACCTCCTTCTTCGTTTTCGGAGGAGGCAAATATTATATGAATTTGATCTTTGACAGGTCCAGTTCTATGCCACTCTGACTGATCATAAACTCGAGCATCTTTTTGGTGGGTAGGGGTGAGCGTATATCAGTTCGGTTCGATTTTGTATAAAAAAGTATAAAACGAATAAATTAGATTTTAATTTTTAAAAATCGAATCAAACGTTAAAAAGAAAACTGAACGTATCATTTATATTGAGTTTTCCAATTCAAGTGTATCATAATCAGCAAATATAAAGTCCAAAAAAAAAATTTGAAGTCCAAAAACATAAATTCTGCATCACATAACTAATATATTCTTAAAACATGCAAAAAAACTCCAAATATAACGTTCACATCATAAATTAAAAGTTCAAAACATGAATTTAAAAACATGATACAACCAACAATCTTGCTTCCTTAGAAACACGAGGATACAAACTCATCTCCTTCACAACAAAATCTAAATTAAACAATTAACACTAAGTCAATCAAGGTATTAAATTATATATTCAATATCATTTTTAATAGACAAAAAGAAATGAAACAATTCTACCAGCATATGATATGATTAAATCATAATTTCTATAAGATATTCAATTCTGTGGCCACATAACCAGTGACAATTGTTACAATAAACAAGCTTGTTAAACAATTCGGTTTTTATTTTAAAAATCGAATCAAACTTTTTTTAAAAAATCGAACGTATCAGTTTTTAAAATTTATTTACCCGAATTCAAATCGAACCGAACCATCGGTTCGGTTTGGTTTTCTTTGGTTCATCTGTTTTTATGCCCACCCCTACTGGTGGGTACCCTAAATGCATATTTGGCCGGGTATAAATTCAGACTGAACTTCCGGAGTCTTTCAAAGAATTTGCACAAATGAGTGATATGACCAACACTTTCTCTTGACTTGATGATGTCATCGTCTACATATACTTCAATTCCTTATGGATCATATCATGAAAGATAGTTGTCATGGCTCTCATATATGTGATGCCGACGTTTTTGAGGCTGAACGACATTACCTAGTAGTGATACACACCCCATGGTGTGATGAATACTATCTTTTATGTATCTTTTTTTCCATCAGAATCTGACGGTATCCAATGAAGCAATCGACGAAAGATTGTAGCTCATGTTTGGCGCAATTGTCGATGAGAATGTGGATATTCAGGAGTGGAAAGTTGTCCTTTGTGCTGGATTTGTTAAGATCCCGGTAGTCCACACAAATTTGAATCTTCCCATCCTTTTTCGGTACTGGTACAATGTTGGATAAACATGTAGGGTACGAGGTTACCTCTACCACTCCCGATACAATCTGTTTTTCGACCTCTTCTTTTATCTTCACACTTAATTCCGATTTGCATTGTCTAATTTTCTGCTTGACCAACGCAAACCCAAGGTTAATTGGTAACTTGTGCGCCACAATATATGTGCTTAAATTGGGCATATCCACATAAGACCACACAAATATGTCCACATATTCTTTCAGCAAACTGATTAACTCTTCCTTCTATGATGACCCCAGGTGCGCACTGATTCATGTCTCTTTGACTATCCCTTCACACCCTAGGTCGATAGCTTCTGTTTCATCCAAATTAGGCTTCTGCTTGTTCTCGTATTGGTCTTCTTTACGGAGGAGATCTTATGGTAATCCTGTTTCCTCGTCGTATTCTTCTTCACCCTTAATATTTGACTCGCTCACTTCGTAACATGTCATGACATTAGGGGTTGATTCATTTTTATTACTGAAATGCAAGGCAAAACGTGATTAGTAATATAAAAGCAAAGCAAAGTAAAATAAAGCATAATTTTGATAAAAATGAGGCCTTTCATTGATTTGCGGAAATTAGTACAAATTGTGGTCCTGACTCAGATCAATATTGAGTTATTTCCATTTTAATAAACCTCACGAGTAAAATATATAAAAGGTGAATAGACATGCCTCGACCGCATTACACCAATTTTGAAAGCTTATAAAATATCATCATGGCTACCGAGGAACCAAGAGTGGAATGGAACTCTAGTTGGTGAGCTGTCTGCCTGGTCGCATCGTGAATTGTGGGCACTTCAGTGTATTCTTCCAGGATTGCCAGAAAATCTTCTTCTGAGAACAACATCCCTATCACTTCCTCAGCATCATCTGCATCTGGTGCTGGTTTCTTGACGGAAAATGACTGGTATAGACTTGGGATCAGCTTCCGTGACTTCAGGGAACATTTCTTCTTTCCATCCTCTTTAGAAGTTTCTTTAAGGCTGGGACATATTCGAGGCCATGTTGGAAGTGATTTTCAGGGACCGCTACCGGCTTAGGGATGTCATGCAAGTTTCTTCCGAGACTCCTCCTTGGCTCAAAACCATTCTTCACCATTGTAGAGGAAATTATTTTGTATGCGACCGACATTAGGACTTGTATTGTGTCTTCTATATATGTGTCCCCTACTAGTTCGACCATGTGGAAATCTTTGCCTTTGGGGACTCCCTCGATCATAGGAATAGAGTTGTTGAGATAATTGTGGATACTTCCTTCCCCATGTATTACCACTTCGTGTCCTTCTTATATGAATTCCAAGACACGGTGCAAAGAAGATGGTACGTCTCTGTCCACATGGATCCAAGGCCTTCCCAAAAGAAGATTATAGTTGGTAGAGATTGACATGACTTTGAACTCGGTGACAAACTCAACAGGTCTCATTTAGATACATAGATCGACCTCTCCGACTGGATCGCTCTTAGCCCCATCAAATCCTCTCACATTTGTATGGCTCTTTCTTATCTTTCCCATGTCATACCCAACCGTTCTAGTGTGGTTGTCGGGTAAATATTCAATCCGGCCCCATTGTCTACGAGGACTCGCTCTATGATCTTGCTTCTGCACTCAACAACGATGTACAATGCTTTGTTATGCATTAACCCTTGCTTGTGCAATTCATCCCTTTTAAATGATATATGGTGATCTCCCATGATATGGGCTACTCTGGTAGCCATACTTCCAACGCTTGTACCGGAAGAAATATGTGCTTTATCCATCACCTTAATCAATGCCAGGTGGTGTTGGGGAGAACTCATCAACAATGCTAACACATATATCAGTGCCGAACTTTTTTGCAAGTGCTTAACAATGGAATACTCATTGGGCTTCATTCTACGCCAAAAATCATCGGCTTCACCTTCCGTGATTGGCCCCTTTGATTGTTTTACTTTCTCCTACCCTCTTAGTCTAACTCTTCAGGAGTATAATAGTGCCCAGACCTAGACATGCCGTGTGCAATGACGACCTCAACAATAAACTCTTTTCTGGGTGGCTTGATGACGCCTGGGGCTACTTGCGTAACAAACAGAGAAGGGATCAACACATTAAACCTGGGTTACTCCTGTATAATTAGAGATGCCACAATTTTCTCCAGAGCTCTTATGGGCGCTAGACTCAAAGGTTTACAGACCGCCCAATCTTTTTTTCTCTCAATCATGTGAATAATGGTATTGCCATGATTTGGCAGTGGATTGGTATTCACTTTAGGAGTAGTTATCTGTAATGACTTTCGCTTTTTTCTATCAAGTCATAAATCTTATGCTTTAGGTTGAGGCAATCATCAGTACTATGTCAGGCTCTACTAGAGTGATATGCACATATTTGATCAGGGTTATAGAAGCGGTTCCCGGGGTCAACCTTCTTTGGAGGTACGATTTGGATCATTCCAGCGACAAGTAACTATTCTAACAACCGTGTACGTGTTTTCATAAGGGCTTGAATACTCGGGCTGTCTTCTTTTCAAACATGAGACGTGGCACATTATAGTTCGTCGGCGGTGGTCGATTTTGGTAATTTTGGGTTTGGTAATTGATGTAAAAATCCCTGTGAGCTCAAGGTTTCAATTTGATCCTCGAGGTGTTAAGCTCGGCGTTCCAAAGAAGGTTGATCATCCGAAGATAATATGCCTCAAATGGCATGGAAAATGGAATGGAGTTGGAATTGTCATGTGATGATCTAGGAAGTAAGTTTTTATTCGGCCTTTGTATGTAGGTCTTGGCCGAAGACCATGTTTTCTTTTAGCTTTAGCTCTTATCTTAGGACATAGTATGCCATGTAATAACTAACTTAGGACATAATTCATAAGTCACAAATGTGACTAGGCCGAGAGTAACACCATGGCAAGGACAAATGATGACTTGGCCGACAAAGTGGCATGGACAAGAGACTTCTAGAAGATGAAGATTTCAAGGAGGATTTATGAACTCACAAGTTCAAGAATTTGACTATATTGAGGCCTTTAAAGTCGTCCAAGGGGGAGAGGAAGAATTGGCCGAAATGGTTCAACACACAAACACAAAGAATAGAAGCTTCCAAGAAGATTCCAAGAAGACGAGGTTGTTGGAAGACTCAAGGCCATAAATTCTTCCACTTGGAAACCACAAAGAGGTGTGAAGAAGATTGAGTTACCCTTGTCTCCAAGTAAAGACCATTCATATTGTCTTGGTTTGGTTGAAATATCCTTGGTCACCAAGTCAACCCAAACCTGTCCACACTAGGCCGAATATATTCTAGTTTGTGTCTTTTTCTCTTCTTCTAGAATAGTCTATTTTGTACTATAAATAGAGGTCTTAGGCCATTGTAAAATTCAGAGTTTGAAGATATATAAAAGTTGAGTTTTACTCAAAAGCTAAGGTATTCAATTTGTTTGTTTTATACATTAGTTGGTCCTTGTATGGGCATTTGGTTTTGTGTGAGCCAAACCCCTTAGTGTAAGTTGAAGCTAGGATTGTATGACCTAGTTAAACCCAAGATAAGGTTTCCCTTTGGTGTATGTCTTGGTTAGGACCATGTGACCTAATCAAAACCCATGCTTGAGGAATCCCCTTGGTGGTAAGCGAACGTTGGAACTGTGTGGACCAACCTAGCCTAAGCCTATGGCCTATCTGTAAGGTTTTCCGACCACCCTCACTTGGCTAGTTCATGGGCTTGTACTTAGCAACCCCAGTCTTGACCTTATGGAATTGGTCACCATATCCTTGGTGTTGACTTGGGCAGTAAAACCCCCGTATCTCTATCCTTGGGCTCATCGACCGCACTCTACCTAAACTATATCGACCGATCCAACAGTTAACCAAATCAACCACATTTCACTCGAGCTTGCATCTTGTAAATTGTGTCAATCCTCATCCAATCCACTATATACTAACCACCCTTACCTTCCACGGTACTTCACAAACACCCATGCTAAAATCCACCAACCGAAACCACCCACAAATATCCGTGTCACCCCGACAACATCCAAACAGTCCACTACAAACACCAACCGAGAACCTTACTATTTCAGATCGTTCCCGAAACCTTACCGTCATCAAAACACCAAGTTCCGACAATTAACATCACCCTAAACACACCCGGAACACCTCCATAAATCACCTAAGTCCGAAACCACCCACAAAGTCCCGTCCAATCCTGACAACACCAAATAGTCCGCATAGCACACCCTGCCGAGAACCTCACTGGTTCATTTCTGTTCCGTGGCCTTGCCACTATCAAACCACCAAGCCCCGATCACCATACTGACCCTAAACCCACCCGTGACAACCTCACAAAATGCCTTGAGCTGATTCCATCTACACCTACCCGAAATTACCCCACAAAACCACACTGCCCGGCTATGTCGAGAACTCAAGAACCCTCACTTTCAAGTCCTTTTTCGCGTCAACTTGTTCCCTGCCAAATTTTGACCAATTTACCTTCACTTACCCCTCATTACTTGCATCAGCTTGGTATTACAGCAAGACGCTCCTGTCACACGCCTTGACGCGATGGCCAACACAAAAATGTCACTTACAAACAAACAAGAACTTCGGAAATTAGTTAGTGACATGTTTGTGAAACATGTGCCCATATTGAGAAGAGAATGTGTTCTCCAAACCTTTGATGGAGATAGGAACCCAAAAGAGTTCCTTGAATGGTTAAAGACCATTGAGGAATTTTTCAAGTACCGGCAATATGACGATCATGAGTGCTATCGTGGCTCAAGTCATTTGCTTCCGATTGATACGAAAATCTAAGAACCAATTGAAAAAGAAGTGTCAAGACCAAGATTGACTCTTGGAAAAAATTAAAGAAGCGTATGATGAGGAAACTTTTGCCAAGGGAGCATGAACAAAGTCTATACTTCCGACTCCCCACTTGTCGTCAAGAAAAGGTTAATGTTGCATCATGCCGCACCTTCGGAGGTGTGGTTGAGAAACCACAAAGGATAGGTGCCCCAAAGTCTTACATAAAGCCCTCTAACGTCAAGAAAATAGGCAGTATAGAAAAAAAAGAAAAAAATGTTTCCGGTGTCGAGGATCGGGACACTTTGACAAATAATGTCCTAACCCTCGAGTAGTGGTAAATGAAGATGGTGGGAAGTACTTTGAGGAATCCGAAGCCAAGGAAAGTTCTGAGACTCCCTTACTTGATGCACAAAAGATAGGTAAAGAATTTGAGAAGAGGAGTACTATAGTTGCCGACTCGAATGAGCCTTTGGAAATTGCATGTGCGGATGAGTTTACAACCGGACCATTCACGATGATAGGTAGCGAACACTCTCTTGGTTTATTTCCAAGAAGTTCATTACCCAACCCTTAAGCATATGCACATAATCCGGCCAAAGAGATGATCTTGATGGAGTCGAGAGAAAATGAAGCTTGGCACACGTGTGTTGAAAAACGAAAGGACGACAACTTCATCATAGGGAACGAACTTCCTATGACGAGGTTGGAAGACCTTTTTCATGAATTAAGTGGAACCAAATTGTTCATCAAGATAGAGTTAAACAATGGCTACCTTCAAGTGGTAATCCAAAAAGAATATGCATGGAAGATGACCTTCGTGATCGAGTTGTATTTGGACGAATGATTTGTAATGATGTGTGGATGGTGTAAAGTTCCAAACTCTCCCTTACACAAGGTATCATGTACATACTTGGGACACTTGACATCATCCGAGGACACTTGTGCTAACCAACCCGAGATGGAATATATCCGAAGTTGGTCCGAGTCTACGAGAATCGTTGCGGCAAAAAGTTTCCTTGGCCCGACTTCTTTTTCTCATCACTTCATTGGGGTGTGTTGTAAATATACCGCCCCTATAACTGAACTAATGAGAAGGGATGAGTATGAATGGTTCCTGGGAGCAACAAGAGTCTTTGAAGCCGTGACAAAAAAAAAGATTTGGGAAGTCCCGGTCCTAATTATGCCAAGTCGTGAAGGACCATTGGACGTCAAACATAAAACGAGAGTTGGTGCCACCTTTTGCTATAGCACAAAATTAAATGGTGCACCGTGCCATTATTCTATCAATGGCAATGCATTAGATTATATGAGAGTTATGGCACAATACGGACATCATTTTTCAAAACCATTTGGCTTTTATTCGGATCCGTATTTGGCAAGTGTTGAAGAAGACGTCTACAAGATAAAACTTATGGACTTATCTAATGATGGAAATGGTAGATCAACACATGTTTTTAAAAATTTATTACCACATTTAGACGGCACGAATTCGAGGATGAATTCTTTTGAAGAAGGGGAGTATGATGTAAAAATCCCCGTGACCTCAAGGTTCCAATTTGATCATCGAGGTGTTAAGCTCGGCGTTCCAAAGAAGGTTGATCATTTGAAGATAATATGCCTCAAATGGCATGGAAAAAGTAACGGAGTTGGAATTGTCACGTGAAGATCTAGGAAGCAAATTTTTATTCGGCCTTTGTATGTAGGTCTTGGCCGTAGACCATGTTTTCTTTTAGCTTGTCTTTATTTCTTAGCTTAGATTTTAGCTCTTAGCTTAGGACATAGTATGCCATGTAATAACTACCTTAGGACACAATTAATAAGTCATAAATGTGACTATGCCGAGAGTACACTATGGCAAGGACAAAGGATGACTTGGCTGACAAAGTGGAAAGGAAAAGAGACTTCTAGAAGATGAAGATTTCAATGAGGATTTATGAAGTCAAAAGTTCAAGAATTTGACTCTATTATTGAGGCCTTCAAATTCGTCCAAGGGGGATAGGAAGAGTTGGCCGAAATGGTTCAACACACAAACAATAAGAAAAGAAGCTTCCAAGCAAATTCCAAGACGATGAGGTTGTTGGAAGACTCAAGGCCATAAATTCTTCCACTTGGAAACCACAAAGAGGTATGAAGAAGATGAAGTTTACCCTTGTCTCCAAGTAAAGATCATTCACATTGTCTTGGTTTGGTCAAAATATCCTTGGTCACCAAATCAACCCAAACCCGTCCATACTAGGCCGAATATATTCTAGTTTGTGTCTTTTTGTCTTCTTCTAGAATAGTCTTTTTTTTGTACTATAAATAGAGGCTTTAGGCCATTGTAAAATTCAGAGTTTGAAGATATATAAAATTTGAGTTTTACTCAAAAGCTAAGGCAGTCAACTTGTGTGTTGTATACATTAGTTGGTCCTTGTGTGGGCCTTTGGTTCTGTGTGAGCCAAACCCCTTAGTGTAAGTTGAAGCTAGGACTGTGTGACCTAGTTAAACCCAAGCTAAGGTTTACCTTTGGTGTAAGTCTTGGTTAGGACTATGTGACCTAATCAAAATCCAAGCTTGAGGAACCCCCTTAGTGGTAAGCAAACGTTGGAACTATGTGGACCAACCTAGCCTAAGCCTATGACCTATCTTTAAGGTTTTCCGACCACCCTCACTTGGCTAGTTCATGGTCTTGTACTTAGCAACCCCAGTCTTGACCTTGTGGAATTGGTCACCATATCCTTGGTGTCGACTCTGGCAGTAAAACCTCCATGTCTCTATCCTTGGGTTCATCGACCGCACTCCACTTAAACTATATCGACCGATCCAACAGTTAACCAAACTAACCATATTTCACTCGAGCTTGAATCTTGCAACTCATGTTCAATCCTCATCTAACCCACTATATACTGAACACCCTTACTATATCGACCGATCTAACAGTTAACCAAATCAACCATAGTTCCCTTCCAAACTCCGACCAATTTACCCTCACTCACCCCTCCTTACTTACATCAGTAATTCTGCGGAGTTTGGTAGTTTTGAGATGCTTGGTAGTTCTGAGGAGCTTGGTAATTATGTGGAGTTTGGTAATTCGGTGGAGTTTTGTAATTTGGTGGAACCTGGTAATTTTGTGGAGCTTGGTAGGCTAACATCGGGGTTTGGAAGATCGGTTAAACCATTTGTGGGTTCGGTGGACCTTTAGCCATAATGTAAAGAGAATCCATGTCTTCAACTCTTTTCTTCATGAGCTACCTAGATCAGTCGAATGTCTGGTAAATACGAACAAGTGGGACTTTCTCTTTATTAGAAATAGGCAAACCAAACCTTTACATATCATATATGTGTTGGAAATTTACTAATGTGGAATTAAGTTTATCCCATTATTTATGACTCGAACAATTAGGGACCCGCACGTCGGAAACGTCGTTTCCACATACGTGTAATCTTAGTGGCAAGTTTCGTAAATTTCGTTAATGAAAGAGATAATTGGTACGTAAGTGAAATGTTTGAGACATAAAATGATGGACGGTTATTGGCTAAATAACAAGTGTTCCACGTTGGTTAACGAAGGAAGGATTGTGCGAAGTGTAAGATGGAACGTGTCGGAAAGGGCTGCGGCGTCTCTCGGACTGGGCCGCGGTGCCCCCCAAGCAGGGCCGCAACGCCTGGTCGGCAGTAACTTTCTGGCTAATTAGAGCCGCGACGCTTCTCAGGCAGTGATTGTTCGTCAGAATCCCAAAAGTTTGGTTGTTGAGGTGGTTTTAATGATATTGAATCCACCCAATAATGGCCATTACTTAGACCATTATGTTGCTGCATTACTTGGGGATTAAAGGCCATCTATTACATGGCAATTTAATGCCATTATGGGGCATTTGAAAGGCCATCTTGCACACCTATATAGTAGAAGGGACTGGAGAGGCTGTCCTCAATATGACTTCAGGGAATAGGATCACTTTAAAAGGAGGTGATACATGTCCCAAACTTGGTTTCAAGGACGCTGTTGGTCAAGCTGATTTGAGACTAGTCCAACAGGTCTGTAATAACTAAGAATGATATAGTATGTTTGTAGCCAAATGAATGATATATTTGTAATCCGTGCATCTATGTCATCATAGATTAAGACACGTTAATTAGAAAGTCATTCAAAAGCTAACAAAGTTGAGATTGTTGCCTTCTATCGACATAAAACCTCAAAATGAATGTGGGGTGGACGAAGAGGCAAAATCATCTTTCCATTCGGTCAAAGGGATAGCGAAAGAAACACCGCTCCTCTAGAACTTCGTCACGCTTACATGGGTGATTTGAAGTTTGTACAAAATAGAGGGGGGAGACAAGTACTTTGTGACCTTCATTGACGATGGTACAACGAATTGCATCCTTTGTTTGTTGAATAGCAAAGATGAAGTTTTTGAAGCGGATAAGCTCTACAAAGCAGAGGTTAGAAATCAACTAAGCCTACGGATTGAGGAATTCATAGTGATAGAGGGGCAGAATGTGAAGCATCGTTCATCAAATGACTGCTCCTTACTCACCTCAGTCTAACGGTGTTAGCCAAGCGCAAAGCCGTACGCCCAAAATATATAAGGCAAGGCGATCCTTACCGCTAATGCGATTATCAATAGAACTCCGCATAAGGATAAAGATAACCCTTCATGTGAAATATGAAAATGATCCCACCTACAAAAGTTATGATGTGGGGTGGCTTGGTAAAGGTTGGAATACCGAAATAGGTCAAGTTGGTCCTAAGACTGTAGAATGCATATCCACTGGATCTGCAAATAACAGTAGTGCTTATCGCCTCTTGGTGTCAAAGAATGCTGAATTCTTTAAAGATAACTTTCCTTGAGAAGGAAAAAGAAGTAATTGCTCGAGGTTAACAAGAACCCGCGAGTGCCTGATTGTCCGGAACTAGACGTTCCAAATCTACATGACTCAGAAGTTGATGACTATCCGAAACTTAATGTTCCAGATCTACAAAACTCAGGGATTCTAGATATTGAACCGAGACAGAGCAAAGAGGGGACAAAGACTTATTCCAGGCCTTCTAGCTTGTATGGTTAAGAATGAACCATGGGAAATTAACAAAGAATTGTCATCTCCAGAAGCGCTGCTTTGGAAAGAACATACAGAGAGAGAAATAGATTTCATCAGATAGAACCATACTTGTGTAATGGTTGACCTTCCTCCGAGAAAAGAATCTTTGGGTTGTAAAAGTGGATACTCACATTGAGTACAAAGTAGATGTATCTACTGGCGAGTATAAGACCTCGGTTACTTGGACATGTGCTCCCCTGTGAATAGCTTAACATCCAGGGCTATTGCAGTCTTGCGTGACATGTATGTTGAGACATCCTTTCTAACCGGAGAGTTGGAAAGGGAGGATCAGAGTTGGTTTGTTGGACTATTGGGTTCTTTCTGAATTTTCATCTTGGTCCCTGAAATGTTTACATTTTGGTCCTGGAAGTTTCAGATAAAACAGAAACAATGAATCTAACAACAGAAACATTGACTCTGAAGTTAGAAAGCCAACATTTGGAAAATCAACAGTCTGAAAGTGGAAGTCATATTGAAACAAAAGTCTCGATATGAAAGATATGGGTATCACATATGACATCTTGGGAATTGGTATTTCTAAGACATCTAACGGACTAGTCTAACTCCAAACTCAGTTGTGAGATAGTTGATAGTCTCGTTGAATCCACCAATGGATATGAATCATAGAAGTGATTGGAATCATGGTGCACCCATATACCATGAGCGATATGCGCAGGTCACATGTAGTTCAATGTATTTTACACACTACAACTGACCTGGTATCGGCCTACAAAGTAGATCAGTTGAACTAAGGTTCACTCGTGATTCTAAAAATGATCGATAGAAGGCGTTAAATTTGATATGACGCTATCTGAAATGTTCGCTTATCTACGGATTATGGTACTCTGGATGTCCAGCGATTTTGGGAGAACACAGTGATGCAAACTGGACATCAGACTTGAAGAACACCCAAGCCACAAGTAAATATGTATGAAAAATCCTCTAAGCAAACTTGCATCGGCCGATTCATGATGGAATCAGAGTTTATCACTTTAAACAAAGCATGAGAAAAAGCTGAGTAACTTCATGACTCCTTAGATGCCATCCCTTATTAGGAGAAACCCGTGCCTTTGGCAGTTATACACTGTGGCTAGCCGGTCGGCTTCAGAAAAATGGCACGGATGACGGCGTCTGGACAATACAAAGACGTCATTTCATTACGTTTATGCAACGACGTCATCTGCATTACGTCTATACAATGTTGTCATTTTGCATTACTTCTATACAACGACATCATTACGTCTATGCAATGACATCATCTGCATTATGTCTATACAACGGCATCATTTCATTACATTTATGCAACGATGTCATCGGCACATGCATTATTAGAAGATGCGCAATTGACTTCAATACAAACTCAATAGTGCAAACTTATACAAATGGTATCCCAAAGTCACACAATTAGCCAAATGTTTCCAATTAATCATTTTTATCCTTTAAAAAACAATTTTTGAAATTCTTGGAGGGGTATCAACTTACATACACATATCTCAATGTATTGGTACCAAACAAGTCACAATGACATACCAAATGACTTAATTCCCTTAGGAAGTTTCCCCACCATCTATTATTGGGAAAAGTGAATTAGAACTACCTAAAATATCGGGTTTAAAATACCAATAACATCATTGGGAAAAGAACCACGGCTAAGAAAAAACAAGGATATAGGTATTACCACAACACATGGACAAAACAAACACCACAATAAAGTACATATACTAACGAAACACACGAGATAAATGAACAAAATAAAAACAACAACATCCAACATCCGAATAAAAATTACAAACCAAGTCACTAGAATATCAAAATATCAAACTCCAACTCACAAATATACAAGTAACCTACCCCCAACTAAAAATATCATGCATTACCCTCAATGCACAAAAATAAAAACGAGAAGAGGTGGGCACTCCCTGAATGGATCAAGCGTCATGTCGAGCCACATCAGAAGGAGCTAAATCAGGCTCAGTGAGTGGAGTGGCAATAATAGAATCATCCTGTGGAGTGGCTCTAGAGGTCTATGAGTGAGATGAGCTCGCACCATAGGTCTGTGGAAGAGAGGCCTCAGTACCCTTATTCTATTGTGCTGCTAGGTCCATCAAAGAGTGCTCGGCGACTGCCTGGAAGTCTCTCTGAAACTTCTCCTTAGTCTGTGCAATAGGATACTGTGTCTGAAAAGAAACAACAATCCATGTATGAAGTGCTTCATCCTGAGTGTCAGAAAGTGGCTCAAAGTCATCCAAAGTGACATAGGCCTCCTGATCATCACTCGCATCATCTCCCACATCATTACCACCATCCTCGATAGTCTCTCTCTCAAGGCTACTCATCACAGTATCCATCGAGACACTCTCATCAAGAAATCATGTATCAATCTGCATAGCAGCAAATACTGGAGTATGAGAGGTATAAAACTCTATCTAAAGCTGGTAAATGTCCCTCTTGAAACTCTTCATGGACTCAATCTCGCCAGCATCTACCTTTTCAACCCGCTTCTCAAGCCCATCTACCCATTCTCTCAGTTCTTTGTTTACCTCAACCACTGTTTGTCTGATTATTTTTGGAATGGTCTTGATGAATTTGTAACTTTGGAATCAACTGCACCCACAGTGCGGGACATAGACTAGAAATTAGCTACAGAAAGGGGCCTAGTGCCATATGGTGGTGGTTCAGAAGTAGATGGAGGGACACCCGTAGAGGTGGGCCCTATAGCAGTGTTTGATGAAGTAGCACCAAAAGTAGTAGTAGAAGGTGCATGCACGGTAGTGGTGGCAGGCTGGGCCATCTACTCAAAAGTGGTAGTCAAATTAATTGACTACACCCTCGCCATCTTCTTTTTCTTCTCCGGATTCTCTGCATTCTCCAATTTTAACATATCACCTGAACATGTGGGAGTGAAATCTCTGTCCACCTGCCGAAAATAGAAACCTTGTACTTCTGGCATATAGCAATGATCAAACAAGGGAGTGGTAGGGACCTCGTTGTCTGCCAAGAGCAATCCATAATATGGTAGTAATGATCCTACCTACATTTATGTGGACCCATGTCATGATACACCCCATGAGGACTGCTTTTGGTAGCCCCACAAAGTCTCGTTCTATGAGGTCCAGAACCGACTACTAATGAAGGTGAGCCAACATTTAGCCTCAATGTTGAGGCTCGCCTTTTGAATCGATACTTAGGGGTGTATCCATGGTGGTGTGGTTCTCAGAGCTACTATAACCTTAGTCAACCATGCCCGTTGGCTCTCAATCTTCTTCGGTCAGATCTTGTCTTCGTATTCAAGGTGCGAGGCACCACTATTTCCAAAATAAATCGAATTTATGCCCTTATGGAAGACCAGCATCGTAATGCCCCGGATGTGGCAACCACCCAAATATTGCTTCTTTTTCCCCACTGCGACCCCCAATCTCTCATAAAACTCCCTCACCATAATTGGCACAAAATTCCCGTATGGTTTGGTGAAGATCATCTAATTCCTCTTCTTCATTTGCTAGAGGACATTGGGAAATGAATCTGCTAAGCCTCGTAGGCTCATTTTCTTCTCAACATTGAAGGTCCGCTTGTTGTCAACCTCGCATCCTTGAACCGGATGGCATCTTCTAGACAGACACTTCTTTCAAGTTCCTTTCTCATAGCTTCGGCGGTCATGCTACCACCCCCGTAACCTAAGATATTGGTTGAGGCTAGGAGGGTGTAGTGGACTGCCCTTCAACATGCATCCACTCCTCTTGGTCCTCCAAAGGAGTGGGGTCCTTTCTCTTCTTCCCCGCCTGGGGAATATCCTTGCATGTATTATTCATGGAAATACTCTTTCCATGAACCATTCTGCAAAAACATTCATATTAGAACTCAAAATTTCCAAATAAAAGCATAAAATCATTTTGTTGTTTTTATATTATCAAAAGCATTTGAAAATAAAATATAACTACGCAATGAAATATGTGAAAATCAATGAAATTGCTCAGTTTTGGCAGTATGAGATGGGTATACGGCGCTGCATAAAGAATATGTGGCACTAATCTGAGTGATATGCGATCGCATTCACTGTTTTCAGCACTACATACACAATATACAGTGTCGCAAAGCTATCGCAAAGTCAAAGATTTTGCAAACTGCACTGTCTAATTATTAATAGAGTATACAACATAGAATTCAGTCGCATTCAATGACTGCGGCATCGCAAACTGGCCGCATACTCCTGCAATTAGGTGAGTGCACTACCATTCGTACGAAGTGAATGCGATGCAAACGCAGTCGCATACGACATCATATTTCTATCGTATCATCGTTCTCTTTAGTTCGACAATGGCTGAAGTTTTAGAGATTTTCATAACACTTTCCATGGCAATCAATAACTCATACCACCCCCAGCTAATTATCTACCTTAGATAGATCAATAACACCCCAATATTTGATTATTGCATGCACAATTTATATTCCAAAACTCACACAAACAATCACGACTAATTTCCTTTTAATAAAGTGGTCAACCATCCATCAATGGGGAAATCAAGTTGTCCTATACACTATATGATTCACACACAACCACATGTTTTAATTAAGCAATTCAATTTCAACAAATTAAACAACCCCCCAAATCTACCAAACCCTAGGCACAATTTCCCATTTTGGATATCTAACACAATTGAGACTCAATACGGGCGATTTACCAATTAATATCAACAATTAGCACCAAATATTCTACAATTCATGCACACGTATATCATCATTAAGCAAATTTCGAGACTTTTGGGTAACAAGAACCATACCTGTGAGAATTGAGTGCCGAGAAGGGATAGGGAGAAATTCCTCAACTTTAGGATTGAATGCATAGTGAAGTGTTGCAAAAATGATAATTGAGGATGTTTAGGTTAGATTTAGGCAAAAAAACATCGATTTTGGTGAGTGGAAAGTGTAATGGTTGAGTGTAATTAAGAGGGAAAGTGAGAAATTGAAATTTAATTTGGGCTTAAATACCTTGTCAGTCATGCGATGACTGTGATAAGAATGCGACCGCATACATAGTATGCAGCGTCGCATTCACTGCGCATTTGACTGTTACTTAATGTGACATCATCGAATGGTATGCAATCGCATAGTGCTCCGCTTTCAGAATGCAGCATCGCAAACCTGCCACAAACTCCGTAAAATTACCTTACTCACTAGAATTTTATGGAGGTAGTATGCAAGGTGAAATGTGGCTGCATACTGGGTATGAGGCATCGCATACACGACGCAAACCTTCCGAGTTTGATTTTAGCACATTTTTCAACCCTCATGGTCAGATTTCCAAGTGTTAGTTGCTCACGTCCCTCTTCCGCTTCATTTTTCCTGTAACTTTGCATTCTGCACACTCAAACAAATATTAAAACAATAAAAAGAAAGCAAAAACTTGGGTTTCCTCCCAAAAAGTGCCTAATTTTACATCACGGCATGCCATTATTACTATTTTTCAAGGCTCATTGAGGTAGATTACCTCGATTATCTTGACTTCATTGGGCATCCCAAAGTAATTCTTAACTCTTTGCACATTCACCTTGACTCGATTCCCACTTGGGAAAGCAATTTCAATAGCCCCATGGGGAAACACTTGTGTCACCTCAAATGGACCCAACCACTTGGACTTCAACTTCCCGGGAAACAACCTTAGCCTTGAATTGAATAACAACACTCGGTCCTCTGGTATAAACTCTCTTTTCAAGATCTTCTTGTCATGGAAATGCTTCATCCGGGCCTTGTAAAGTACCGAACTCTCATATTCCTTGAGACGAAATTCATCCATCTCATTCAATTATTATGTTCTCAAGTTCGATGCATTACTCCACTCAAAATTCAATTTCTTGAAAGCCCACATTGCTTTATGCTCAAGCTCAATCGGGAGATGACAAGCCTACCCAAAAACTAACTTATACGGTGACATGCCAATAGGAATCTTGAAAGTCATCCAATAAGCCCAAAGTGCATCATCCAATTTCTGTGACCAATCGGTTCGTGTGATATTGACCGTCTTGGATAGGATGTCTTTGATTTCTCGATTTGATACTTCCACTTGCTCACTAGTTTGAAGATGATAGGGCATAGTCAATTCGAGACTTCCACTTGGTCACTAGTTTGGGAATGGTATGGCGTAGCCATCTTGTGTTTGACAAAATACTTCCCAAGAAGAGCTTTGAACAATCGGTTGCAAAAATGGGAACCCCATCACTAAATATAGCCTTTAGAGTACCAAACCTTACGAAGATGTACCTTTTCAAGAATGCGGTGACAATGTTTACTTCATTGTTAGGAAGCGCTACATCCTCCACCCACTTTGACACGTAGTCAACCGCCACAAGGATGTACTTATTATCATATGAACTCAAAAATGGGCCCATAAAGTCTATCCCCAAAATATCGAACAACTCAACTTCAAGAATTGGTGTCAACGGTAGCTCATGCTTTCTTGAAATTCCCCCATGCCTTTGACAATGATCACATTCTTTCACAAAATCATAGGTGTCTTGATGAATGGTTGGCCAATAGTAACCACTTTGAAGCACTTTTGTCGCGGTTCTTGCACTACTATGGTGACCACTAACGGAGGATGAATGACAAGCCTCAAGTATGGGTTTCATGACAACCTTGGGAATACACCTCTTTATCATGTTATCAGCGCAAACCTGAAAAAGGTAGGGCTCATACCAATAGAACTTCTGGACATCACTCAAAAACTTCTTTTTTTGATTGATAGTGAGATCACTTGGCATAATATCGCTTGCATGATAGTTTGCGAAATGTGCTTACCATAGAATCATGTAATGTGACCCTGCCATTACATACTCATCCGGGAACGAATCATTCACCTCAAGCCCATCACTTGGCGTCCCCCCCATCTTCAAGCTTTGACAAGTGGCCCGTCACTTGGTTTTCACATCCCTTTCTATCTCACTTCAAAATCAAACTCTTGCAAAAGTAAGACCCATCGTATCAATATAGGCTTTGCAACTTTATTAGACATGAGATAACAAAGAGCCACATAATCCATGTTCACAATCACATGTGTTTCCAACAAGTAAACCCGGATCTTCTCAAAAGCATAGACAATAGCAAGCAACTTTTGCTCAGTGACGGTATAGTTTACTTGCGCTCTATTGAGAGTCTTACTTGCATAATATATGGGATGAAAAAGTTTGTCTCCATTTTGTACAAGAATAACCCCCATGGAAAAACCACTAGCATCACACATAAGCTCAAATGGCTTTGACCAATCCGGAGCAACAATGATAGGTGTCGAAGTGAGCTTCTCTTTTAAACATTCGAACACCTTGAGACAAGCTTCATCAAACTCAAAACTTAGTCTATTTCTCTATAATTTGCACAAAGGATTTGCCACCTTAGAGAAGTCTTTGATAAATCTTCTATAGAACCCGGCATGTACTAGAAAGCTTTGGACACCTTTGACAGAAATAGGTGGAGAAAGATTGACAATAACCTCAATTTTGGCTTGATCAACCTCTATACCCTTTTCCAAAATTTTGTGCCCAAGGACGATTCCTTCTTTGACCATGAAGTGACATTTTTTCCGATTGAGAACCAAGTTGGTCTCTTCACAATGTTTTAACACCCGAGCCAAGTTCTCAAGACAAGCATCAAAAGAGTCTCCAACCATGAAAAAGTCATTCATGAAGATTTCAATGGATTCCTCTGCCATGTAGGAAAATATGGACATCATGCATCTTTGAAAAATGGATGGAGCATTACATAACCCAAAGGGCATTTTTCTAAACGCAAAGGTACCATAAGGATAAGTGAATATGGTTTTTTTCTTGGTCTTCGGGGAAATGGTGATTTGGTTGTAACCCAAATACCCATCAAGGAAACAATAGAAGTCTTGCCTCGTAAGTATATCTAGCATTTGATCCATGAATGGCATGGGGAAATGGTCCCTCATTGTCCAATGGTTCAATTTCTGGTAGTTCATACACATTTTCCACCCGGTAACTGTTCAAGTTGGAATCAACTTATTCTTCTCATTATAAACCACAGTAATACCCCTTTTTTGGAACACATTGAACCGGGCTTACCCAATCACTATCCGCAATAGGGTAAACGACTCCGACATCCAACCATTTGATTATCTCCTTTTTGACAACCTTTTGCATAGGAGAATTTAATTTCCTTTGATGCTCAATACTTGGAATACACTCGTCATCAAGTTTGATTTTGTGGGTACAAATACTGGGAGGAATTCCCCAAATATCCACAATTGACCATCCAATGTCCCTTTAATACCTCTTCAAGATAACTAACAACTGTTTGCATTGCTCTTATGTCAATAGGTTTGAAATTGTAATGGGCAAGGTGTTGTTTGGACCAAGGAATCTGTACCTCAAATGTGAAGGAAGAGGTTTGAGTTCCATGGTTAGGGGTTCAATGATTGATGGCTTTGTGGGAGGAGTCTCACGGTTCTCCAATTCAAGATCAAGTTTCTTGGGGTTGTAGTTGTATGACCCCAATCCAACCAAAGCATTAACCATCTCCTCAAATTCTTCATAATTCTCTCCATCATAAATCATCAACACCATCGACAACACTTCACCAACATACTCATTAGCAATAGTCGTCTCCACAGCTTCATTAATTGTATCAATAACTGACACCACACTCATGTCCGCCGGTTGATTCATCAACTTGCAAATATGGAATGTGATTTATTCATTGTTCATTTGGAATTTTAGATCACCTCTCTCAACATCAATAAGAGCTCTCCCCATGGATAAGAATGGTCGTCCCAAGATTATGGGAACCTCAAAATCCATTTCGCAATTCAAAATCACAAAGCCGGCAAGAAATATAACTTTATACACACAAACAAGGACATCAAAAACAATACTAACCAGACTATTCATGGTGCAATCCGCTATAAGTAACCTCATAGTTATGGGACGGGGAGTGCCCAAACCCAACTTGTTGAAAATAGCAAGAGACATCAAATTAATGCTTACACCAAGATCACACAATGCCATTACAAACTTATAGGCCCAATAGTGCAAGGAATTGTGAATGCTCTAGGTCTTTTTTTCTTTTAAACTAGTGCTTTGGTAATAATGACACTACAATGATGGGTTACATCCACTGTTTCAAATCTAGATTGCCTTTTCTTAAACACGCGATCTTTCATAAACTTTGCATAGCCCGGTATTTGTTCGAGGGCTTCAACTAATGGAATATTGATTCAATTTCTCAATAAACTTTAAAAACTTCCCGACATCCTTCTTCTTGGATATCCTTTGAGGAAACGGAGATGAGGGCTTTGTAATAGGTGTCATTGCTTTCGGTGTCTCATCTTTTGCAAGTTCTTCTTCAATCACAATGGATTTTTCAATAGTAACCTTCTTCTTCTTAGTAGTATTCTCTTCATCAACCACAATAGGTTCAACAATCGGTACTTCATCATCAACAACCACTTTTTCATTCACTAAAGTATCATCCCAAAGTACCTTTCCACTCCTAGTAGTAATAGCTTTACAAGAATGATCACCATTTCTTGGATTCACCATCGTGTCACTAGGGAGTGTACTTTTTTGCCTTTTATTGAGGGTAGCCAAAATTTGGCTAAGTTGGGCATCTAGTTGTTTGATTGAAGTGGAATGTGAAGTCATCACTTGTCCCATAGTACTCATGTTATTCTTCATACTCTTCATATCATCATTCACCTCTTTGACGAAGGTGCCAGTTTATTCCACTTTTCATAACACTTTAGAAAGCATGTCCTCGATCTTTGAACTAGCAGGGTCACTTGTGGATGGTTTGTTCGATAAATGTTGGCTTTCCTTATGTGGAACATAGGAATTTTCGCTTCGATGGTTGTTGTAATTGTTGTTATTGTAACCACCTTGATTGTTGTTGTTTCCCCAATTTGAGCCCCTTTGCTCCTTGTTTCAACCTTGATTCCCTTGACCTTGTCACTAAGTTCTTTGATTAGGACCTTGGTAGTTATGCCGGGAACCCCGTCCCCCCCATTGATTGTTCACAAAATTTGCCTCCTCATCAAACACTTGGTAGCATTGTTGATCTGTTAAGCCCCCTTCACAAGTCCCAACCGCATTTACTTTATTTGAGCCACCTCATATAACATGTTTCATGAGAAGATCCATTTGTGTCATCAATTTGTCCGTTGTGTCATCTCTTTCTTTTTCCCTCTTAAGTGCCTCTCTAGACATCAAATTCTTTAAAGAACTTCCTCCAACCACCTCTGAATCTCTAGTGTGCCAAACTTTATTTGTTTCCATTATCTTGTCAAGCAAAGCACTCATCACATCATAATTAGTATCCACGAAGACTCTATCAGCTAGATTATTTGCCACTGGCTTGTTGATCGAGTCAAGTAAAATATAGAATGTTTGGAGGAGCACATTATCCGGCAAATAATAATTTGGACAACTCTTCATATTCTTTTTAAACTGAGTTCAAGTCTCGTGAAGTGGCTCATTAGGGAGTTGCCGGAAGTTGTTGATTTCATCTCGATGTTTTAACATCCGGGATGAAGGGAAATACTTCTTGAGGAAGACATCGGTCAACTCCGCCCATGTTGTCATCGAACTGATGGGAAGATCGTATAACCAAGCGGTGGCCTCCCCCATGAGAGAAAATGAGAAAAGCCTCAACTTCACTACCTCACTTGATATGTTTGGTTAGACATTCATTGCACATACCCCAAGAAAATTCTGAAAGTGTCGATTTGGATCATCGGTTGCAAGACCACCAAATAGACCATTGGTGTTGAGTAGGTGTAGTAAAGTGGTATTGAGGTGGAAACTTGCATTTCCTTAAAGTGGTGGGGGATTATTAGCAGTGGTTCGTTCCCCCATGAACTTATCATCAGAATTAGAATCTGAAGCCATAATACCTACACACCAAATATAACAAAAGAGTGATATAAGAAATAAATACTAAAGTATATAATTACACTAAATTACAAATTTCTAAGCCATATTCCCCTACAACGGCGCCAAAATTTGATACGCTAAAATTACACCTCCGAAAAGGATGTAAAGCGGTCGATGCAATTATAGAACCCAACAAAGGTTGGAATTGAATCCCACAGGGAATACGATCAGAAAAAATACAATTTAAATGCAAACCTTGATACTTAGTACAGATTTCAAAGATGTTGGAAAAATATTATTTATTTTGATTATAAACTACTATTCAATTCAAGTATCGACTGTTTGCAAATTTGTAACTCAAGTAAGGAGAGGACTAGAGTTGTGTTCCCTCTAGGTGAATTAATGTAATTGGTCTAGGCTTGATTTCAATTAAATGAGCCATAAAATAAAATATCTATTAAATTGACTATAAGAATACCAGTTACATTACCTATTATCCAAAGAGCAATCCTTCCGATAGTATTGACCATTTACCCCACTTTCCTCCAGATTTCAAAGAATCTCGACCGGACCTAAGAACCGGACAGAAGACAGGCCCCACGATGATACCTCGTGCAAGTTCTAGTTAATGACCTGATCTATTATACTAGATTATGAACCAATTAAGGTTTATCACTAGTTTTCCGACCTATGTGATAAATTTCATTACGAGGCTCTTCCAAGCCATATGATGTGCTAATCAATACACAATTCAATTCTCATATTACTCATTTTATTCCTAGCTTTGGGTATTAGCTAGGAGTTAAATTTCTAAATCTATTCCATTAATGCTTTTTCCAATTAAATATTTTTTTCTAAGCAACAAATAGCTATGAGCACTACCAAAGTTGGCCACCATTGGTATCACAACATAATGAAGCATTAATAGAGTATAAAATAATAAATAATCTAATCAAGCAATTAAAACACCCATAACATTAATAACACCCTTTGAGGTCCACACCCTAGCTAAGTATTTAGCTACTCATGCTCAAAGTAAAACAATCAAAAGCTTCAATTAAATTAAAGATAAACATGTTCTTACAATGATTAAGATGAAGAAGATAAATGAATAAGTTGAATTGAATACTCCCAAAGCTCCCTCTCCAATGCAAAAGTAAAATATTGTTCTCTGACTAAAGTCTGGAATGGAATTGAATGTTCAAAAATCTATGCCTAGTATTTATACTAAAGGGACAAAAAGTACAAAAATGACGGTTGACGGGTCGCTATGCGATGCCAGAATGCGACCGCATATAGAGTTTGCGGTCACATTCTGGTCGTATTCTCAAGACTATGCGGTGTCACATTCTCTTCGCATTTAGTGCTTCCCAATGCCTTTTTCTACTCTTTTGTTCCATTTTATTCCTTGAACTCTAAATACCTGAAAACACACGAAAATACTATAAAGAAAGAGTGAACTCACTTAAAAGTATGGAGTGAGTGCTAATACTCCAAAAAACTCATGACTTATCACCAAACCTGCTGCATCCCCTATGTCCACTTTAGTTGAATTAAAATTTAAAGATGGAACTGCCTTGTCAACGCCAAACCTTATCGGCAGTTATTTGCCTCCTTACAATACCTCAATCTCACACGCCTTGATATTTATTATAGTGTTAACAAGTTGTCTCAGCTCATGCAGAATTTCACCATAACTCACTGACAAGCTCTTAAGAAGGTGTTACGCTATCTTAAAGCTACCAGCTACCATGGTATTCATCTCAAATGTGAAACTCCTTTGACTTTTCAAGCCTTTTTATGCGGATTGGGCAGAAAATTTGAATGATCGTAGCTCCACATCTGCCTATGTTGTCTATCTTGGAAAAAATCCTATTTCTTGGAGCTCCCAGAAACAAAATACTATAGATTGGTCATCCACAGAAGTGGAGTACCGAGCTATTGCCTTCACTGCTTCTGAACTTTCTTGGGTCCAAGCCTTGCTTCATGAACTACATCAGTTCCCATCTTCAATTCCCAACATCCTGTGTGATAATATTGTCACAACTTATGCTTGTGCCAATTTTGTCTTTCAAAGTCGAATAAAGCATGTTTCTATTAATTTTCATTTTGTTCGCGACAGGGTTGTCAAGGGGCAGCTACGTGTTGTTCATGTATCCACTAAAGATTAATTGGCAGATGCATTGACTAAACTGATTTCCAGACAAAGACTTGAGCTTCTTCGTTCCAAGATCGGTGTATCCGATGGATCCTCTGTCTTGCGGGGGTGTGTTAGTGATGATGCATATTCACAAGATCAAAGGAATCAAGCATCAAATCAGCACTCAATCGGAATCCCATAAAATCAACGGTCAAATCAGATTAGTAATAATGATTGATTTTCATATCTCAAATCACTTGATTTTAGGAATTGTATGAGATTATACACAATATACATGTGTATATTGTGTATATTGAGTCTCAGATTTGCTCCCATAATGACTCTCGGTTTTGGCTGTTTAGTCAATGTAATTTATGGTAAATATTTAGTATCCTAGTTTAGGTAATGTTGTAATATAATTAGTAGTGTATTACCATAATTAGTGTATTACCATAAATGTATAGAATAAGGTTTTAGGAATAGGATTCTCTCTTATTATGTAACTTATATATATAGCCTTTCAATTAATGAAAATAATTAAGGAGATTATTTCTTTCATGGTATCAAAAGTCTAGGTCAAACAAAATTTTTCTCTCACAAATTTTTGTTGTTCCTCTCAGCCGAGACCACCCCCCCTCCAGGTTTACCAAATTATTCTTCTGCTCTCAAAATCTCTCTTACAAATCCCTCTTTCACCTCTTGTTCTTTCGTTATGTCTACGTCAAAGAACACATTTCACCCTGCCCTTGTTGTTTCTAACATCAAGAATCATATCCCGTTAATTCTTGAAATAGAAAACGTCCAATACGCGACGTGGGCTGAGTTGTTCAAAATTCACGCTCGTTCGCATCAAGTCATCCATCACATAATCCCCGCGGCTCCTGATGATACAGAGGTCCCTAAACGCGAGGATGATCCTATGTTATTGACAACACTTGATGCCACTGTCCTTCAGTGGATTTATTCTACTATCTCCACCGACCAATTGCAGATGATTATTGAGCCAAACGCTACGGCGATGGCTGCATGGGATAGACTGCGTGACATATTCCAGGATAATCAAAATTTCAGAGCTGCTACTCTTGAACATAATTTTTTCCACGTTAACATGAAAAATTTCCCGAACATTTTAGCATATTGCAAAAGGTTGAAGGACTTGGCAGACCAACTCTGCAACGTTGGTGCGCCAGTTAGTGAAGATCGTCTTGTTTTACAGATGGTTGTTGGCCTATCCGAGGTCTATAGTGGCGTTGAAACTCTCCTTCGTCAAAGTAATCCTCTTCCAAGGTTCTGTCAAGCCCGATCCATGCTTACCTTGGAAGACGCCGGTTTGGCTAAAAAGGCAGCTACTAATGCTAGTCACGTGGTCATGATGACTTCCTCCCCTAGTCCTCAAAATTTTGGTAACAATTCAAACCAAAACCGATCACACTGGGGCAGCAAGAATGGCCGGAAAAATAATGGAAAAAAATGCAGGGGCTAACGCGGCGGCTCCGACAGCAATCACGGTGGCCAAAGCAGTGGCAGTGGACCCCATCTAGGTTACAGTAGGCCACCGACCCACTGGTCTCAGCCTTGGGCATCTGGGCCGTGGGCTTGGACCAGTGGACAGTAGCCCTACGACCCACCTCCACAACAATTTCCAGCATCTGGCCAGTGGGCTTTCCAGCAGCCCCAACGGCCTAGTAATTCCATCTCCAGCAGTTACGGCCCAGGATAGTCCAGGTCTGGAATTCTTGGGCCTCGGCCTCCGCAAGCTCACCATGCAATAGGCCCCACTCAGACCGATATCGAGGCCGCGATGCACACACTAGATTTGACTCAACCGGATCCGAATTGGTATATGGACAACGGTGCCACTACCCACATGACATCTGATTCAGGTACTCTCTGATCTTATTCCAATTTGAGCAACCCTCGCGGTATAATTATTGGTAATGGTAATTCTATTCCAATTCGGGGTTATGGTCATAAAATATTATCTCCCCATTATCCCCCTCTTATCTTGAAAAATACCCTACACACCCCCAAATTGATTAAAAACTTAGTCTCTATTCGTAAATTCACTACTGACAATTCCGTTTCTATTGAATTTGATCCATTTGGTTTCTCTGTGAAGGATTTCAAGACGGGGAGTCCTCTCATGAGGTGTGATATTAGGGGAGATCTTTATCATATCACACCCAGTCCCGGTCCATCGAGTCAAGCCCTGCCATCAGCTTTTGCAGCCATCTCTCCTTCCTTGTGGCATGCTCGTCTTGGTCATCCGGGGTCCTCTATTTTGTCAACTTTAGATAAAAATAGTTTTATTTCATGTAAGGGTACGAGTCGTACTCCAATTTGTCAATCTTGTTCTTTAGGAAAAATTGTTAAGTTGTCGTTTGTAGCCTCAAAATCTCATACTTTAATGCTATTTGATATTATTCATAGCGACTTATGGACGTCTCCTGTTCCTAGTTCTGTGGATCATCGGTATTATGTTTTTTTTGGATGATTATTCTAAATTTCTATGGACGTTTCCAATAGCGAAGAAATCTCAAGTTTTTTTCATCTTTCTACAATTTAGAGCATTCATCAGAACCCAATTCGACCGTGAAATCAAAAATATTCAGTGTGATAATGGAAAACAGTATGACAATGGGGTGTTTCAGGAATTTTGCGCTACTAATGGGATAAATTTTCGTTTCTCTTGTCCTCATACATCTTCACAAAATGGGAAAGCTGAACGTAAAATTCGTTCCATAAATAACATTATCCGCACTCTGTTAATTCATGCTTTCGTACCCCCATATTTTTGGCATCATGCTCTTCAAATGGCTACATA
The DNA here is from genome assembly GCA_029783415.1 of Anisodus acutangulus. Lineage (NCBI taxonomy): Eukaryota > Viridiplantae > Streptophyta > Magnoliopsida > Solanales > Solanaceae > Anisodus > Anisodus acutangulus. Next base: position 26,416,146 of record CM056498.1, on the reverse strand, counting down.
TCTGCTTAACATAACTCCTTCCAAAGGTTTGATATATTCTTCCCCCCTTCAAATTTTATACAATAAAATTCCCTCATATTCACATCTTCAGGTTTTTGGGTGTTTGTGTTATCTGTTATTCCCGTCCACCACAATTAACAAACTTCAGGCCCGGTCCACTCCGTGTGTGTTTTTGGGTTTTTCAGCTAATCATCGTGGCTACAAATGCTTTGATTTATCCTCAAATAAATCATCATTAATCACCATGTCATTTTTAATGAATTCCAATTTTCGTTTGCTAAAAGTCATACTCCCGTGCCTAGTTCGTATAATTTTTTGGATGAACAAATATCCCCGTATATTATTCAGCATTTTTCGGACATCTCCCGCACCCAAAAGTCTTCACGGCCCATCGCCCGGGGCCCATCGCCCATCTCGGCCATCTCCGCCCGATTTTCACCGGTCCGCCAAACAATTGGGCCAGTCCAACCCAACACTGGAACTGGTCCAGTTCCTATTTCCGACTTAGTTTATGCTTCCAGAATTGTCCGTCCCGAGCCCAGCAAATTCCCAAAATTCACTCAATTCTTTCTCGAGTTATAGATCGGTCACTCGTAGTCAACGGGATATTTTTACACCTAAAAGATATTTTAATTTACATTCTAATGTCTCTAAATCCCCCTTGCCCCGTAATCCTGTGTCTGCCTTAAACGACCCGAATTGGAAAATTGTTATGACTGATGAATATAATGCTCTTATTGATAATAAGACGTGGGAGTTGGTGCCCCGTCCATCTGGTATTAATATTATCAAGTCTATGTAGATTTTTGCTCATAAGGAGAATTCAGATGGTTCATTTGCTCAACATAAGGCGCGGCTTGTGGGTGATGGTAAGACTCAACAGGTTGGTATAGATTGTGGGGAGACGTTCAGTCCGGTGGTCAAGCCGGCTACCATTCTCATTGTGCTTAGCTTGACTCTTTCAAAGACATGGCTTATTCATCAGTTGGATGTCAAGAATGCTTTCCTACATGGTGAACTCAAGGAAACAGTCTATATGCATCAGCCGTTGGGATTCAGGGATCCCAACCATCCTCATCATGTATGTTTGTTGAAGAAGTCCTTATATGGGCTTAAGCAGTCTCCACGGGCCTGGTATACAAGGTTTGCTGACTATGTTTAGACTATTGTGTTCACTCACAACAGGTTAGATAATTCCTTGTTCATCTACCGTCGTGGTTCGTCCTTGGCCTACATTCTGTTGTATGTGGATGATATCATTTTGACTGCCTCTTCCGATGCCTTACGTCAGTCTATCATGACCATGCTCAGCTCTGAGTTTGCTATGAAAGACTTAGGGCCCTTAAGTTACTTTTTGGGGATTGCCGTCAAACGTATTCCGATGGATTGTTCTTGTCTCAACGAAAGTATACAGCTGAGATCATCGAGAGGGCTGGGATGTCATCCTGTAAGTCCACTTCCACTCCAGTTGATACTAAGCCCAAGCTTGTGGCCACGGCCGGCATACCTTACAAGGATCCGACCCGCTATCGCAGTCTTGCAAGGGCCCTTCAGTAGCTTACCTTTACCAGAACGGATATTACGTATGCTGTCCAGCAGGTGTGTTTATTCATGCATGATCCCAAAATTGAGCACATGAATACACTCAAACGCATCATTCGGTATATTTAGGGGACACTAGACTATGGTTTGCATTTGTATCCTTCATCGACATCCACACTAGTCTCATACACATATGCTGATTGGGGTGGGTGTCCAGACACCAGACGGTCTACGTCTGGCTACTATATGTTCCTTGGCAACAACTTGGTCTCCTGGTCTGCGAAGCGTCAGGCGACTCTATCCCGCGCAAGTGCCGAGGCTGAATATCGAGGGGTAGCCAATGTGGTCTCAGAATCATGTTGGTTACGTTATTTGTTTTTAAAGCTTCATTGTCCAATTCAAAAGGCAACATTGGTTTATTGCGATAGTATTAGTGTCATTTACCTTTCTGGTAATCCGGTTCAGCACCAACGCACTAAACATATCGAGATGGACATTCACTTTGTCCGTGAAAAGGTTGCTCGGGGTCAGGTACGCGTCTGTCATGTTCCGTCAAGATATCAGATTGCAGACATATTTACAAAGGGTCTTCCCTCGGTCCTTTTTGAAGATTTTAGGGACAGTCTCAGCGTTCGAAAACCGCCCGCTATGACTGCGGGGGTATGTAAAATATACACAATATACATGTGTATATTGTGTAAATTGAATCTCGGATTTGCTCCCATAATGATTCTCGGTTTTGACTGTTTAGTCAATGTAATTTATGATAAATATTTAGTATCCTAGTTTAGGTAATGTTGTAATATAATTAGTAGTGTATTACCATAAATGTATAGAATAAGGTTTTAGGAATAGAATAAGAATATGATTCTCTCCTATTATGTAACTTGTATATATAATCTTTCAATTAATGAAAATAATCAAGAAAATTATTTTTTTCATACATATATATATACTTGTAGTCTACTGTAAAGGAAGATGGAATTCTCATTCTCACGTATCAAGACTTTTATACTAACGAAACACAACAAATACCAGAATCAGAAATAAAATATTACTAATTACTAATCTTATTATAACAATAAACCATAAGTAAAGTAATGGAGTACAAGTATTTCAAAAGTAATGTACAGACAGAGATTGAGGAAATTATGTTATGAGTATCAAAAAACCTCCATCGAAAAATATATGTAAAGAAAACTTCACCGAGGAATCAAACACGCAACCAACTTCAGGAGGAATTTGAACCCACTTGAACCGCTACACTGCAACTTCTTCTTGGTGCAAATGGGTTCATTCTTTTACATACTCATGTGTTCTATTTTTCGTTCTGTCAGCCAAATTAATATGTAAAAATAATATTTTTTCCGGATGAAGTGGGTTCAACTGAACCTCTTGCAACAAGGTGGGTCCGCCACTTATCCTTCTCCTACTTTAGAAGCCAGTTGCTAGGACACATTTACTTCTTCTACGCAACAACATCATCAGGATTACGTCTATACAATGATGTCATTTTATTACGTCTATGCAACGACATCGTCTGCATTATGTCTATACAACGACGTCATTTCATTATGACTATGCAACGATGTCATTTCATTACGTCTATGCAATGACGTCATCTACATTACGTCTATACAACGACATTATTTCATTACGTCTATGCAACAACATCATCTGCATTACGTCTATGCAATAACGTCATCTGCATTACATCTATACAACGACGTCATTTCATTACGTCTATGCAACGACGTTATCTGCATTACATCTATACAACGACGTCATCTGCATTACGTCTATGCAACGACGCCATCTGCATTATGTCTATGCAACGACGTCATCTGCATTATGTCTATGCAACAATGTCATCTGCATTACATCTATACAATGACGTCATTTAATTACGTCTATGCAATAACGTCATTTGCATTACATCTATACAATGACGTTATTTCATTACGTCTATGCAACGACATCATCTGCATTACGTCTATACAACGATGTCATTTTATTACATCTATGCAACGACGTTATCTGCATTACGTCTATACAATGATGGCATTTGTATTACATCCATACAACGACGTCATCTGCATTACATCTATGCAATGACGTTATCTGCATTACATCTATACAACGACATAATTTCATTACGTCTATGCAACGACGTCATCTACGTTAAGGGACTACCCGAAGATCAAGAGTTCTGCATGTCTAGGGGCATGAGCTTAAAACCCAAACAATACGAACCTTTGCGGTGGTAATCCAACCATATTGACTGGAGATCCCAAGAATTTGGTTCAATGGGAAAACTAAGCTGCGAAGGTTCAGTTGAGTGCTTCGGTGGAAGCAACAGCACTTCGGATTACGATTTCTGTAAAGAAACATAAATCCAAAGTCGTTCCCGCGATAGACATTAAAGTGCTACCTGCATGGTGGGTAAATGTTAAGCTTCCAAACCTTTAACGATCCTCAAACGGTTAAGGTAAATGTTGGAAAAACTTTTAATGATTCCTAACACTTATGAAGTGGGGTATAACATGATAACTTGTAGGAGATCACCTATTTAAGTGCGAGGACATGCCGTCTCAAATGAACGCACTTAAGAATCTAAGTGTGTCCACGGCCACAACGGACATAACAATAAGAAGAAACGAATAAAGGGGAGGTATTGTGTCAGTACCGTTGTCTTGACTTACATTAAACACTGACGGTTCAAAACATCACGTTCACTGCGCAGAAAGTAAGTCTGATGGTATTCAACTAGGGAAGGTTCAAAGCGGAAGCTACCTCTCCTGATGCAATATCGTTTCGTTGAAAGATTGTTGAAAGTAGCACCTTGTGTGCGTGCCAAAATCTCTTTCAAGAGGGGATTGTTGGAAATTTACTAATGTGGAAGTAAGTTTATCCCTTTATATATGACTCGAGCGCTTCCCAGGCAGTGACTATTCGTCAGAATTCCAAAAGTTTGGTTGTTGAGGTAGTTTCAATGACATTGAATTCACCCAATAATGGTCATTACTTGGATCATTATGTTGCTGCATTACTTGGGGATTAAAGGTCATTCATTATATGGCAATTGAATGCCATTATGGGGCATTTGAAAGACCATCTTGCTCACCTATAAATTGAGGCCTTTGGCTCAATTCTATTTATGAAAAAGAGACACACAAATTAACAACACCACAAAGAGATCATATTTTTCTGATAGCAATCCTTCTCTTAGCAATCTTCATTATTCGTGTTCTTCGCTGGGATCATTTGTGTGGGCTTTGCACATTTGATAGTTTTTTTTTTGGGAGACTATTGTCCACACTTTCGTAAAGCCTATATAGGGGGGCAATCTTGTCTTAAAGACAAATATTCATCTCTCGACTCAGTCGGTGGTGTTGTGATTATCTAATTAGTTTCTAAGTGTTTCAGGTGTGAACTTGAATCTCAAAGGACTTTAACCGTTCGGATTCTCAGCGGTTCTACAAGCCACGAGTGTAGCAGTTCATGTTCTTGTATTTCTGAATACAAGATCCAGATTTGAAGTTCTAGTTCAAAATTAAAAGATTGACAACTTGTTGTTATAATCTTTATTGTTTATTCTTTCGAAGCACTTGTAATAGTTATTTACTATTCTCCTACATGCTTAACATTTCCAACAATATGAACCCCCTTCGTTTCTGTCTAGGCCTCGATGCCTATGATCCCTATGGCTCTAGGATTTTATTTGGGTAGGACATCAAGAAATAGTCACTCGTATGATCGTGTACTGGTTAACTAGCCAGAGTCAAAATGTATTTTTGCACATCATTGATCAATGGAAATGATTGTTATTTTTTTGAAAAATAATCAGATAGTAGCATTTACAAATCATATTCTATGGGAAACCCCCCGCCCCCTCCCCCCTCCCCCCTTTCACTTTTAATTATAATTATAATTAGTATACCTTAAGACAAAATATTTCATGTGATACAATCTCCCTAAAACGTTTTCTTAAATTTAACCCCGGCTCTTTTATAGTGAAAATAAAGGAAAAAAATAAATCTCCTTCAACATTATTTTTCTCGAATTTAGCCACTACGCCATATGATTTTTTTCATGTGAAAATGGACGAAAATAAGTACAAGTAAAATATAGGTAATAAGAAATACTCTCTAAGCAAAAAAACAAAAAGATATATTTGCTAAGTATTGATAATGATAATACTAACTCGCACTCGATACAGCTGCCTCGGAGGCTTGTAGAAATATTTTCTCACCTTGTGGCCTTCCTTCCCGGAAGCCTTTTGCCCCCAGCCTCTAGCAAGAGATATTTTCTCCACACAAAAATAAAAAAGTAGACAAATATAAAATTTAAAAAAAAATGATGTCTAAACTTCCTTTTTTCTTCCACCAAATAATACTAACTGCCTTTTTTCCTTGCAAATTTTCTCCAAAATTCCAAGTCCACAGCCAATTAATCTCTTTTGTCCGAGGTTTGCAATTCTCAATTTTGATATTGTTATTGTCAACCCCATTTCAAGCTAGGCATTAACATGCCTGCAAATGGCAGATAATAACCTTTTTAGTCGATAAAATTGTAAAATTATATGATTCGTCAGGAAAGGGAATAACAGTTACTTTTTTCTGTCTTGATATATTGAAAATCTGAGTAAAATTTTCTCTTAAGGTAAATGCATATGTTGTTCCCAATTCCTGTGGAGATCTGATAAAAGGGTACGATTATTCGACGTTGGATGTATGACTGGCTCAATCTGGAAATACACCTAGCCTGCAGAGAAAATTAAATTTTATCCCATGAGTTTCATGTATCTTGGGAATCATGTTTGTTCCATCACCTTTAAAGTTTGTGTTTATTCAGTTGATGAATTGAGAAGTTGGGCAAAAAGAATATTCTAAAACATGGCTTATCATGTTACAAATAGGGCACAATCATCTTCTTCTTCTCAACCGCCTATCGTCCAAAAGCTAACGGATGATCCTGTAAACCCCAAGAACGCGCAAAGTAGCGTTACATGTGTTTATCAGTCTCATATTGGGGGTTATTGGCGCAATATGACAATTATATGGAGCAAGAATCTAATGAGTCATTCTGTGACCCTAACGGTCGATAGTGTGGAAAGTGATTATCATCAAACATGCAAGATTGATCTTAAACCTTGGCATTTTTGGGCCAAAAAAGGATACAAGACCTTTGAGGTTGATGGGAATCAATTGGAGGCTTATTGGGATCTAAGATCAGCAAAATTTTCTGGAAGTCCAGAACCATGTTCGGATTTTTACGTTGCCTTAGTTTCTGAGGAAGAGGTTGTTTTATTGTTAGGGGATTACAAGAAAAAAGCCTACAAGAAAACTAAATCAAGGCCAGCCCTTGTGGATGCTTTGTTGTTTTACAAGAAAGAACATGTTTTTGGCAAAAAAAGTTTCTCAACAAGAGCTAAATTTGATCAAAGGAAACAAGAAAGTGATATTGTGGTAGAGAGCTCAACTTCAGGGCCTAGGGATCCTGAAATGTGGATAAGCATAGATGGGATTGTTTTGATTCACATAAAAAACTTGCAATGGAAATTCAGGGGAAACGAAACCGTTTTAGTGAACAAACAACCCGTGCAAGTCTACTGGGACGTGCACGCTTGGTTGTTCTGCTCACCAGGGTCGGGTCATGGCCTATTTATTTTCAAACCGGGGGAGTCTGAGGACCACAGTGACAGGGAAGAGAGTAGCGTGGGCGGTGGCAGCGATTGCAGTGATCATAGCAAGTATTATTCGACATTAAGCTACTCCAAAGCATCTCCATTTTGCCTCTTCTTGTATGCATGGAAAATTGAGTGAGGACTATGCACACCACTGAATATTAAAAATTGCTAAAAGTGGTATAAACTGTAAGAATTATAAGCATGAGCTTTCAGTTTCAAAGAAATTGTAACTGGATAAGCAAATTTCTTGTGGAGATCAGCAGAGTAAGTTAAATTTTTGGGTATTTATCGCTCCAAATTAATTCGTGTGAATTTTGTGAAAATATTATTCAATATAACGCAATGCTTTCTTTCACCTAGGCGGATGCAGTGTATGTGCACGGGGGCAGGAACACTCTCATATATGTATAGTCGGACAATTTAAGAAATTTAATTATATTTATGTTTTTCCTGCACCAATTGTTATTGAGAATATAATGAGTTTAGTGGTATATCGCAATCACTGAATTAAGATCTTAGTAGCTCTGCTTTTCATTTCTTGTTGATGATTGACCCAATTCAACTTAGGAGTTGGAGACCTCATGGTAGCTAGACCATGTTCTGATCATACGGACAAGTTGTTGGATACCTGCCTATTTTCGTATAATTAAAATGTGTAATCATTTTAGATGTCAATCATTTTGAACCCATGAATTGTCTGAGATAACATCCATCCATCTTGAGTTAAATTTATCGTGTGATCAATGAACTTTACCTACTATATAAGAAAAAGTTTTTACTCTAAATTCACCAACTTTAAATCCTCAATCTTGAGATAATGGTGAACTCTTACGATACATCATTGACACCTTTCTTCCCAATATTCATTCAACAAACAAAAATGTGGCACTGAATTAATAGTTAACTATTTGCATAGGCTTGGTAGAACATGATGCCCTAATTAGTTAGGACAAATTGAAACAAAGAAATTCATGGATTTTGGGCACATGTAAAAGGTCCTGGGTTCGAAATTTACATTTAAATTTCCCGAAAGGGTAAGAATAGAAAAAGGGTAGAAAACCAGGAAGGTTAGCTCGGTCAAGTTCAAGCACCGAGTATCAGTCATGGCTCGACAAGAAATCGGATAGTGACAATTTTTAGGACACTATGTCTTGAAGTTTTGAACTGCTAATTTGAACTTCAGACTAAGTGTCCTAAAATCTGAGGTACTAAAATTAACCTTCCTAACACAGTAGACCGAAGTTCACTTCAAAAATTCAGGACCTAATCTAGAACTTCAGGCTCCTAGTTCATGGTAATACTAGTTTTTTCTGTCTTACATACTATAAAGAAAAAGCTAGAGTTAAAGCTTGATAGACTACTAAAGCATCTTGAGAAACCAAATGAAAGGAAAAAAAGAAAAAGGTACTTCCTTAAAAAATAAAGATGCAGTTGATGATCAAAGAGATTATAATCAAAATGATTATGGAAGCTATCCTACAAATGTGCATCTAGAAGATGATGGTTTAAATAATTGTTTGCGCTTGCAAATGTTGCATAATATTGTGAAGTGTTAAGAAAAGAAGATGGAGTGGAACATCAAGACAAAGAAAAGGAATAAAGTAACCGAGTTCATAGACGGGTTAAACTAAATTTAGACAGACTAATATGAATTGAATCGATAAATGGGTCATGACTTAGACTTTGAGTCAATTTTATCAAAATAAAGAGTCGCAACCCAATCCGTTCAACTCACAATTACTTTTTCACTAGTTTGTTGGTTTTGTTTTTATTTAACGGAAAAGGGTCAAAAATACCCTTAACGTATTAGAAATGACTCAAAAATGTCCTTAACTTTTTCTCTTTATTATTGAGCATGTTTGATAAACTTAATGATTAAATGTACTACAGATCGACAAACAATATCAGAAGTGGATTATAGAGGAGCCATAACCGTAGTCCGTAAAGCATGTTGGAGTCAAACAAATAACGTTCTCGAACTCGAAAAGTTGTATGCTATAGTGCCTAAACAATTCCTTTTGATTCCTGTGCTTTAATCTTTATTTTTTATTTCCTTGTTCGTTATTTCATCGAATTACAGAAAACAATGAAAACCTTAGTACTTAGCAACCAGTTACAACTTTGATTCAATTAGTCCTAATCTTAAACCATGTGAACAGGAAGAAGTGTCCGGACTTTTTGGATTTGCGTTAATGGGTTGGATTTGGATCAAATAAAGTATGAATCAATAAAAATACTGTCACATATTTAATTTAAAAAATTATATATTCCACATCATCTTTTGTTAAAAAGAAGGGCAATTTAAAATTAAATTTAACGTTAAGAACATTTTTTTATCTAAATAGGTGGAAGAAAAAGGCAAATTTGACCTAATAGGTAGAAGTACATTTTTGAGTCATTTCTAATACATTAAGGACATTTTAAACCCTTTTCCGTTTGTTTAATTACCAAGTCAACTGAAAATTTTGTTATGTGTACCGAGTGAAGAATACCTCCCAAATTATAATATCCTTTTAATATCTGTATCTTTTTGACAATTTGAGGTTTGGATTAGTTAATTTGAGCTATCTAGGTAGTCTTATTCATCCATACTTGAATTGGTCCAACGGGTTACACTTATATGGATTGGATCTATATCTACCATATTGGAACTCCCACTGCAATGACACTAAATTGAAATGTTAGGGTGTATCAGTATGAAGGAAAATGTTTTTTGGAAAAAATAAGTGGATTTTTTATTTATTTTCTTGTGTTTGACACGTAAGCGAAAAATATAATCTTACAACAACTATATATAATCTAGATGAATACTGTGGAAGGTGAAGGGGGGAGGGGGGGTGATATGACCCGAGCGAGCTCAAGACCATTCACTCGTGGTAAAGCAAGGGAGCTCCAAGAATTACAATCCATGTTCATGACGAGAGGAGCGTTGGAAGAGCTTGAAGAGAATATCTCACGAGTGTATAATATTTGGATGATAGATTGGGAGGATATTCAAGAAGAAAAAGATATAAGAGAATGAGTCACTTCACAAAGTGGCTAAAGAAGAACTCATGTGGGATTATTTGTCCAAACGCCACTTTTGGGCCTTTGTTGTAATAGACATAACTATAAATAGTTGCCTTAGTTTCATTTGATAGGGGAAGTTTTTTTGGATGACAATTAATACCTTCATTAGAATTCTACTTAGGCATATAATTAGTGTTAATTAGTGATACACTTAGTTAGAGTATAATTTCTTTGTTATTGGAGAACACTTCCATGATTTCTCACATGTACATGTTCACTTGTAGAAATCATCTATAGTGTGGGTGCTTTAGTTGAATTTAATTGAAGGAGGTCTTGGGTTTGATATACCCTTGGTTGTCTTTGATTTCAATTATTGTGTTTCACTCTTATCTTTCTTTCCTTGCAATTTTTATTTCAATTATATCCTTGTTTTGTGTTTTGAGTTTCTTAGGGTTTTCAATTAGGATCCTATCATTTGGTATCAGAGCTTAGGTTCTAGATTTATTCCTACAAATCTAGTCTTGGTTATTGTTATTACAAAATCCAAAAAAAAATCAAAATTCGAAATCCCCCAAAAAATGCCCCCGAAAATTTATTGTTATTTTGGTGGATTTAAGGCCAAATTTGAGTTCCTTGATGTCAAAAAATCCTTAGCTTTCAAATTTCGTGGCATATAGAGTTGTATTGAAGATTCGACCATTGAAGGACCTTGAAGGTTTGAAACTTGAAGATGAGTTTTGGTGGAAGAAGGTGATTTTGGCTTCAACAGTTATTGGGCTTTGTTCTATCAATAAAGAAGAGCTTAGAATTAAAATTTGGTGTTGATTTGAAGGTGTTTGGAAATTTGGTGTTCTTGAAGAACTTCAAATCTTAATGGAGAAGAAGACCCAAAAGAGGTGTGTTTGATCTAGGGCTGGCCAATGGGGCGGGTCCGCCTGGTCCCGACCCGACCCCGCCCGCCCCTACCCCGCTATAAAAAATATTAATAATCGGTAACGGGACTCGAACCGAGACTGGACTTGGGCTCGTCCGGCCCCGTTCCCGCGGCCGTTGCACAACAACCATTTTATATTTTGACCATTGTGCAATGACTATTTTTGGCCTCCCCCCCCCCCAAACCCCCTACCCCCTTAATATTTATTTTTAACCCCTAAATTAATATATTTACACTTTAGCCCAATTTCTCAACTATAAATACTTCATTTTCTCTTCATCTTTCTCACAAATCTTCCTACAATCTCTCTACAAGTATACATTGTCTACTAAATATTAAATTTTATTTATTCATTTGTAATTTGTATAACTACATCAAAGTTCAAAAATTAGGAGTGAAGTTGGCAACTAGCTTGAGGATCATCCATCGAGCAAAGTTTCAATTTCAACCTCGATTACACGTCGACGTTACGTCGGCGTTTGGTACATTCGTTCCTTCTTTAAATTGTTTTTGTTACTTTATTTGAATTAGCGCACTTAATTTCATTATCTTTAACTATTTATTAGCATAATTAAAATGAAAGGATTAAGAGGTATGTTTAAGGGTAAGGGTAATTGTGCTTCTTCTAGTAGGGGTACCAATAGCAGTAGTACTTCTTCTAGTCATCATATTCCTAGACATGATGATTTGGTTGATTACACACATATAGATCATGAAACTGATTTTTTTCCTGAAATACCATTAGATTTAGACGACGAGATATTTTCTGCAACTCAACCAGACTTTAATTTAGAAGATAATCTAGATGACACACCTACTAATCTAGATGACACACCCACTAGTGCACCTCCAACTAGAATGTCTCCTATTCCCCCTAGTATAAGACGAGGCCCAATAAAACAAAAATTAAAATCAGATGCATGGATTTTTTTGATAGGGACGAAGAGAATCAAGTAGTTAGATGTCAAATTTGTAAAAATATTTATAAATTTAAAATGGGAAAAGGTCAGGATGGGACGGGAGGTTTACTGAGACACGTTCAAAACTTTCACAAAGCTAGGTGAGACCAATACCTGGCTGAAAAATCGGGTGCGCCAATGCCCTCTCAGTCGGGACAAGGTTCACATACTGTCCCGGACCAAGTACAGGGTCAAATTAATCCTATGATGGGGGGAATTGTATGCCCTAAATACGATAAACATAGAGATATGGAAGCAATAGCAAAATTAGTTGCGGTGGAGGGTTTGCTTTTTCATTTCCTTTTTCTCCTGGTTTTATTCATTACATTAGAGATATGTATAATCCTGCACTTAACAATTTTTCTAGATCAACTGTTAGGAGAAATATCATCAACAACGTATGGAAGCGCTTTTTCTGCCGGCAGATTTCAACACCAAAAAGTTGCAATTTTGACAATTGTATTACAAAAAAATCACATTTCTATTAAATAATATAGGAGGCATAAAAACAGTCTTGGATGTTTTTATTATACTATCTTGTTCAATTATTGAGGTGTTTATATATATGTTATTTTCTAAAATTAAGTGCAAAAAAAAAATTGGAAAAACCCGACCCCGTTCTGCCCCGACAATACCGGTCCACTTTTCCGATGGGACCGGGAACGGGATGGGACATCGATAGAATCCGCCAGTTCCACCCTACGCCCCGTCCTATCGGGTCTCGTCCCGCCGGGACCCGCCCCATTGGCCACCCTTAGTTTGATCCAAAAGTCTTCAAGTCAAAGGTTGAAAAGTTTTTGAGGGTCCAAAATAAAAAAAGAAGAAGGGAAAATCAGTTCAAAAGTCTGATTTTCAAAAAACAAATTCACGTCAGCCACACGCCTGCAGGGCAAGCCCAGTCGCGCCTGCAGGGCGCATGACAGACAACTTCACATGCTGTTTTTTCTCTGTTGCTCTATTTTCAACCCTGTTTTGGGTATTCTTTACCCGATTTTGCCCAAAATTTTTCCGTTTTGATTTCTTATCCTATTATTAATACTTTAATACTTATAATTAATTAAAAAAAGTAATTAAACATACTTGTTTGCTAATTAATTCTTGAATTTCATCCCTTTTTCCAAAAAAAATCTAAGTGTTGAAATTCAATTTTTCTTCTTTCCTTCTCATTTCTTTAATTTTATAATCTAGTTAACAATTAGTAATTGTTCTTACTTGATTGTTAACTAGTTCTTGAGTCCGAGCTTTCATTTCGTGCCAATTTCTTTTGTGTTTTTTTCTCTATTTTCGTTGAAACTTCATTGGCTCCGTCCGTTAGATTTGTGTTGTACATCTTTCTATCTAACAAGAATCCGTTCTTCTACAAGGCTAAGCATACATATGAGATTGATTGGATTAGATGTTCTTCACCTACATTGGAAGAACACTAGAGTGAAGTGAGACTTGAGCGAAAACACGAGTGACGTGAGAAACTCTTGCTCTAACTTGTTTGTTGAGTTTTGTAGGTACAATGACGAATTTCGGAATCCATTCTCATGATGGAGAGGATCATTTGTCCCATATACTTCGTGAATTGAATAGGTTGAGTACGGCGATAGGAAGGATGATGGAACGAATGGGTAGTGTGGAAAATAGGTTGGTGAATATTGAAAATGCTAGTCGAGTGGGCACTCCCCAGTCGAACGTTGACGTCGAATCAAGTAAGGGTCCTAACACGTCACCTACTCTTACCCCGGGGCAAGTACAAGAGATGCTCCATCCCTAAACTCACTCCGCACCTTCTCAATATATCCTCCACCTACTATCCCAAACACCACCACCCGAGGTCCTATGAGACGAACCTATCCTCAAACACATCCATATTTATATCGGCCACCCCAAGAGGAACCAATACCCCACATGACCTCAAGAGTCACTCCATAAAATATTCCCCACACCCAATGCATGCGCCACTAAAAGATTCCACCCGGAGACACAAATGCATTTTCTAAACTCCCTATTTGACGAAGGCGTTGATGAGGTTGATAGGAAGAGATGGTGGGAGGGGCATAGATACGGAGGGAGACATAAGAATGATGCCCATAGGGGACGAGGGAGACGAGGAGGTATGGGTAGGCCCTATGTTCAAGAAGAGAGGGGTAGATGGTAAGGTCATAATGCCCGGACAAGATGGCAGGGATATGAAGATAGGGAAGTCCAAGATCGCAATTTGAATACCATTAAAGTGGAACTTCTAACGTTCAAAGGAGGTAGTGATCCAAAAGAACTCTTGGAATGGAGGTTACAAAGCGAGCGGATATTCCTCACCAATAACATATCGGATGCTTTAAATGAGACATATGCCCTCACTCAATTTGAGGGATATGCATCCACTTGGTGGGAATCCAAGAGGCGTGAACGAGCTCAACGATACCTATTTGATATTCCAACTTGGCAAGAGTTGATTGAGCTCATAGAAGCAAGGTAAGGTATGTGACACCTGACTATTATCAAAGCGTTCTTAAGAGGGTGTACATGTTGAGACAAGGTAGTAAGAGTGTAGAAGATTACTTCGATGAGTTTGAGAACTTAAGGTTGAAATCCAAAATTGAAAAGCACTTGAACTACACGGTGACCCGATTTGTGGCCAATTTAAATCATGAAATCTCCAAACCTATAAGGCTTCAATCCTATACCACTCTTGAAGAAGCATTTCATGACGCAACTAAGGTTGAAATGGACTTGAAAGCAGAGAAATCTTACAAGGCTAGGAATATCTCATCATCATCATAGAGAAAATGCAAAGATAAGTGGGAGAAGCCCAAGACCACTACTTCAACTCTCCAAGCCAAGTTCGACTACAAACCTAAGAGCGAAGACAAGGCTAGAGGAGGAACCAATGCTAAAACTAACTTTCCTCGTCCTTCTACTATTCAATGTTTTAAATGCCAAGGTAGTGGCCATATTGCAAGTGAATGTCCTAATAGGAGATCAATTGTGACCATGCTTGATGGTTATTGAACTGATGAAGAGGATGAAGGTGGTGAGGAGGGTGGTGATAGTGAATCTAAAGGTGAGCATGAGGGAGGATTTGAAGAGGAGGATGATGAGAGGAACCTAGAGGAGAATATTAATTTGGCATGTGTGTTGCAAAGTATTATGGGTATAATGAATAGAGAGGAACTTGATCAACGAGAAAACCTATTCCATACTCAATGCAAAATCCTTGATAAGGTATTCTCTTTGATCATTGATGGCGGTAGTTGCACAAATGTGGTGAGCACAACATTGGTTGACCATATGAGGTTTCCCAAAAGGAAACATCCTAGCCCCTACAAGCTTCAATGGTTCAATGATTGTGGAGAAGTGAGGGTAACCAAACGGGTTGTAGTGAAATTTAGCATAGGCAAGTACCAAGATGAAGTCATATGTGATGTAGTGCCAATACAAGCTTGTCATATGTTGCTCAAGCGGGTTGTAGTGAAATTTAGCATAGGCAAGTACCAAGATGAAGTCATATGTGATGTAGTGCCAATACAAGCTTATCATATGTTGCTCGGGAGGCCATGTCAATTTGATAGGGATACAAAACATAATGGGAGATCTAATAAGTATTCCTTTGTCTTTGAGGGAAGAAAACATATTCTCACCCCATTGACACCCTACCAAGTGAGTGAGGACTATAGAATCATGAAAGAGCTTCGGGAGAGGGGTCAAAAGGAGGAGGTTGAGAAAGAGTCTTTACTTAGTCAAGAGGGACAAGAGGTGACAAAAGGGAAAGTTAAGATGCGTACACTTGCCAAACCAAACAATTGTTTGAAAGAAGTTGATGAAGGGCATTTTATGGTGTGTCTTGTTAACAAATATATCTTGTTACATACTAACCAAGCTACTAGCACTTTTCCTAGTATTGTTTCTTCTCTTTTGCAAGAATATGACGGCTTATTTTCGGAGGAAATGCCCAAAGGATTGCCTCCATTGAGGGATATTGAACATCAAATCAATTTTGTACCGGTTCCCAAATCCCCAACAAACCGGCATATAGGAGCAATTCGGAAGAAACTAAAGAATTGCAAAGGCAAGTCGAAAAGCTACTTGACAAAGGGCTAGTGAAGGAGATCCTTAGCCCATGTGTCGTGCCCGTGATACTTGTTCCCAATAAATATGGCACTTGGAGGATGTGTATCGATTGTAGAGCCGTTAATAAAATAACGGTGAAGTATCGACATCCTATCCCGAGACTTGATGATATGTTGGATGAGCTACATGGCTCAAGTGTGTTTTCTAAAATTGATCTTCAAAGTGGATACCACCAAATTCGCATGCACCCTGGTGATGAGTGGAAGACGACCTTCAAAACCAAGTTTGGGCTATATAAGTGGCTTGTCGTGCCATTTGGTCTTACCAATGCGTCTAGCACTTTCATGAGGTTGATGAACCATGTTGAAGTCTTTCATTAATAAATTTGTCGTCGTGTATTTTGATGACATTCTTGTCTATAGCAAGATTATTGAGGATCATGTGTGCCATATGAGGCAAGTTTTTAATGTCTTGTTGTGTGAGAGGTTGTATATTAATCTCAAGAAGCGCTCATTTTGTGTTGACCAGGTGATAATCTTGGGTTTTGTAGTAAGTGTGAATGTCGTGGAGGTTGATGAAGAGAAGGTCGAATCTATTAGAACTTGGCCCACTCCTAAATATGCAACTGATGTACGGAGTTTCCATGGGTTGGTAAGTTTCTATAGGAGATTTGTGAAGGATTTAGTACCATTACCGCTCCTTTAACCGAATTGATCAA
Organism: Anisodus acutangulus; assembly: GCA_029783415.1. Taxonomy (NCBI): domain Eukaryota; kingdom Viridiplantae; phylum Streptophyta; class Magnoliopsida; order Solanales; family Solanaceae; genus Anisodus; species Anisodus acutangulus. Next base: position 26,399,239 of record CM056498.1, on the reverse strand, counting down.
GAAATATATACCTTTTATATGGGGAGATGAGCAAAAGAAGGCATTTCAAGAGTTAAAGGCGAAATTGAGTACTTTCCCATTATTACAATTACCGGATTTTGAGAAGACATTTGAGATTGAATGTAACACTTCGGGTATTGGCATTGATGGAGTCTTGATGCAAGAAGGGAATCCATTAGCCTACTTTAGTAAAAAGTTAAATAGGGCTTCTTTGAATTACTCTACCTATGACAAAGAGTTGTATGCACTATTGAGGGTGTTAGCTCATTGGCAACACTATTTATGGCATAAGGAGTTTGTGATCCATTTGGATCATGAATCCTTGAGACACTTGAAGGGTCAATCTAAGCTCAATAATAGCATGCAAAATAGGTGGAATTTATTGAGTCTTTTCCTTATGTGATCACCTACAAGAGGGGAAAGGAGAACGTTGTGGCGGATGCTTTGTCTAGGAGATTTGTGTTGTTGAATTCCATGACTTCTAAAATGATGGGATTTGAAAGTTTGAACGAGTTCTATTCCAATGACCCCGATTTCAATGTGGTTTATGAAGAGTTAGCCCAAGGAAAGAGAGTTGATCGGTTCTAATTAATTGATGAGTTCTTGTTAAAAAATGGTAGAGTATGCGTTCCCAAAAGCTCATTGAGGAAACTTTTCGTGAATGAAGCATATAGTGGAGGCATGATGGGTCACTTTGGAGTTGCCAAAACTCTTGACATCGTCAAGGAGCAATTCTATTGGCCCAAGATGAGACATGACATAAAGAGGTTTTGTAGACAATGGCTAGAGTGCAAGCAAGCCAAGTCCAAAACTCACCCTCAAGGTATGTATATCCCTCTTCATACTCCTAATAGTCCTTGGGTAGACATTTCTATGAGTTTGTTTTGGGTCTACCAAGGACCAAAAGGGATCATGATAGTATTTTTGTGGTAGTGGATAGATTTTCAAAAATGTCCCATTTCATACCATGTCACAAGTGTGATGATGCATCTCATGTGTCATCCTTGTTTGTTATTCATGTTCTTAAATTGCATGGGGTACCTTGCACTATTGTTAGTGATAGGGATTCCAAATTCCTTAGTCATTTTTGGAAGAGTCTATGGGGTGCACTTGGCACCAAGCTCATGTTCTCTACTTCTGTCACCCTCAAACGGATGGACAACCCGAAGTAGTGAATAGAACTCTTGGGAGCATGCTTAGGTGTGTGGTTAGAGGAAGACCAACTTCATGGGAGGACCATTTACCTTTGATGGAATTTGCATATAATAGATCTCTCCACTCTTCTATTGGCATGACTCTATTTGAAGTTTGCAATGGTTTTAATCATTTGTTTCCCTTAACCTTAATCCCTTTGTATACTGATGTTGTTGCGAGTTTAGATGCAAAACAAAGGGCAATCAAAATAGTGAAAATTCATGCTAAAGTGAAGGAACACATAGAGAAGATCAACAAAAGAGTGACCAAAAGACAAAACAAAGGCCGAAAGAGAGTGAACTTCCAACCGGATGATTGGGTTTGGGTTCACTTATGAAAGGAGAGGTTTCCCCAATTGAGGAAGGGAAAGTTGTGCCCAAGAAGATATGGGCCATTTAAATTCCTTGAGAAGATCAATGTCAATGCCTACAAGATTGACTTACCAAGTGAGTACAATGTCCATAATGTTTTCAATGTAAGTGATATATCTTCTTGTGTTATAGGTGAACCTTTAGATTCGAGGACGAATCCTTTCCATGAAGGGGAGGATGATATGATCCGAGTGAGCTCAAGACCATTCACTCGTAGCCAAGCAAGAGAGCTTCAAGAATTACAATCCATGTTCATGACGAGAGGAGAGTTGGAAGAGCTTGAAGAGAATATCTCACGAGTGTATAATGTTTGGATGATAGCTTGGGAGGATATTCAAGAAGAAGAAGATACAAGAGAAGGAGTCACTTCACAAAGTGGCTAAAGAAGAACTCATGTGGGGTTATTTGTGCAAAGGCCACTTTTGGGTCTTTGTTGTAATAGGAATACCTATAAATAGTTGCCTTAGTTTCATTTGATAGGGGGAGTTTTTTTGGATGACAATTAATACCTTCATTAGAATTCTACTTAGGCATATAATTAGTGTTAATTAGTAATACACTTAGTTAGAGTATAATTTGTTTGTTGTTGGAGAACACTTCCATGATTTCTCACATGAACATGTTCACTTGTGGAAATCATTTATAGTGTAGGTTCTTTAGTTGAATTTAATTGAAGGAGGTCTTGGGTTTGATATACCCTTGGTTTCCTTTAATTTCAATTATTGTGTCTCACTCTTATCTTTCTTTCCTTGCAATTTTAATTTCAATTCTATCCTTGTTTTGTGTAATGAGTTTTTTAGATTTCCAATTAGGATCCTATCAAGGGGTGTGGGTTGGTGATCGGTGATGGAGGCTATGGGGGTAGGTGTGAAGTGTTAGCATAATGGACAGATTGTAGAATATCCACATTAAGATATTCTTGATATGGTGAATATGTAAGAGATACTTTGGATATATGACATATTATTAGGGATACTCTACATTTAGTGTAGAATATTGTGTAGCATTAGTTGTAGAATATTATGAAGAATATTTTGTAGAACTTACATTAAGTGTAGGATATTTACTTCCTTTCATCTCTTATTTCTCTTGTGTATAAATATCAATGTATTATGATGTATATGAATCAAGTAATTGAGAGTCATTCTTCAGTTTCACTTGTGCTTTCTCTGTTCTTGACATGGTATTATAACTCTTTCGTCTAAGGATGCCTAACCGTCGCACCAATTGTCTTCTTTTCATTGTTTTGATTCTTAATGTCTTTCATCAGTGGTTCCTTTTAAAAAATAATTTTTAAAAGTTTAGTTCTCCTGATTCTCAATTGTTCGTCAACAATTAGTCCTAAGCATTTAGTGTTGTTGGTCCTGATTTTGGTTATTCTAGCTATTTTTTTATCATTGTGTTTTTTATTTTCTCTATTCAAAAACATGACTTCACATCAGTTTGATTCCTTCAATTTTTGTTTCACTGGAAAAAAATTTTTTGCTTGAGAATTTCAGTTTCAACTATTTATCACGGAAAAAGAATTATGATGTCATATATGGAAGTGATCATGCTCCTACTGATCTTACAAAGTTAGGTCAATGGAAGGTCAAAGATGCTCGGGTGATGACATGAATTTTAGGGTCAATTGACCCTCTTATTGTTGTTAATCTCAGGTCGTACAAGACTGCAAAGGCCATGTAGGATTATATACAAAAGGTTTACAACCAAGACAATATGGCAAGACGATTTCAGCTAGTGCATGAAATTGCTAATTACTCTTAAGGAGTCTCTATGTTCAGGATTATTTTTCTGAATTTCAGAACTTATGTGCTGAATTTACTGATATTGTTTATGTTAAAATACATGCGTAATCTATCTAGTAGTTCATGAGAAAAGCAAGAGAGATTAGTCCATGTTTATTTTAGGAAATTACTTCGTGAAGAGCAACATCTTCTCACACTAAATACTTTCAAGCAGAAAAATATTCATATTGTTGCATTTGCTGGTCAAGGAAAACGAAAGGGCTGAGGTATGAGCAGAACCCAATCCTACAGTTACAAGGAATATGGTCATATTGCTAGCAATTATAGTAACAAGTTATGCAATTATTGTAAATAACACAGACATATTATCAAAGAGTGTCTCACACGTTCTCAAAATCTTTGGATCAATGATTTTCAAGTTAGGATAAATGATTCCACTGATGATAACTCATCTTCAACCGGAACTAACAACCCATTTGCTACTCCAACAGCTGGACAAGTTCTTACTCCTGAATCCACCAATGTACCATTACTAAGCGACTAAAAGCGGGACCTGTGCACTGCAATATTGTTGTGTCATTTTTATACCAATAGCAAAAGTAATAACAACTTCTTGAAGAAATTATTCTCCTCCTTATCAAAAGAAGAGCTTTTTCTCCCAAATCTCTATTTGATTCAGAGAAAAACAACAATCATTTAATAATTTGGGAGAAAGCAATTACTATCATTGAATACTTCTTTAATACCTTTGAAATGTTTGAATCAGAAGTTATTCAACACAATAAACTCAGGGGGTACTTATGGATAAAGTCGGTATTACAAGTGCGTCAAACGCTCGTAAAGTAATAGATTATTCATGCATCTTCATCAATTTTAAGGTAATAGGTGATCCCACACGACTTTCTTACCTAAATATAGTATCAGCTTTCTCAAAATATCAACTTCTTCGTCTGCCCCATGTTTAAAGTATAGCTGGCCAGTGGGCCGGGCTCAGAATGCAGCGAAATTTGGGTTTTCTTGAGGTCGGGCGGGGTGGTGATGGGGCGGGATCGGGTGGCGGGTCGGCGGGATCGGGCTTGGCGGGATTTGCCGAAGTCCCGTCCTGATCACGATCCCATCGGAATCGGGTCGGGGGGGGATCGGGTCGGGGGTGGGTGGGATCAGTATCGGGTTCCAACGGGTTTTCCTTTTTTTTTAATAACATATGTATAAAAAAAACTCAATAATTAAACAAGACAAGATAGTGTAATAAAAACATCACAAGGCTGTTTTTGTGCCTCTTATATTATTTAATAGACATATGATTTTTTTGTAATACAAATACAATTGTCGAAATTGCAATTTTGTGGTGTTGTCCAAAAGTTGCAAATTACATAATAAAATTGCAATTAAAAAATTACATTCTGAAAAAAACATGTTCTAATTTTTTGATAATTTTCTGTGGTTCTTCGGTTTGAATTGGTATTTGTTGGTCTGCACCACATTCGAATAAGATTTTATTGTAGTTTTCGTCTTCTTCTTCGTTGATCTCCGGTTGACCGCACCTTCTCCGCTCCGCTCGTATCCAATCTCTGAATAATACTGCAATTTCCAAGCTGTCTCTGGCTAATGAGTGTATGTGGTCTCCTATTTGATATCTGCCGGCAGAAAAAGCGCTTTCAAATGCAGTTGATGACGCTTGAATGTTCAAAACATCTCGGGCCATCATTGAAAGTGTCAGAAAGGTCTTCTCATTCCCCCTCCAGTATTTTAGCAAATCTTTATGTCCATCTTCATTGAGAACTTCTTGGTACGGTACAGAACCCTGCAAAACAAAAATATCAAACTCGCTAATTTGGTTAGTAGCGGTACGACCACACATTCTATTTATGATGCTTTCAATACTAGCCGCAGAAACATCATGTCTTTTGTGAGGTTGTGTTGAAGATGAAAAAGATGGTATGGAAGCCGGTAGGTTACTAGCACCTTCTTGTTGGTAAAACCTATATATTTTTTTGCATTGGTCTTCTACGCTAGACAACACTTCTTCTTTAGTTTGTTCAATAGGTGGTGGGTGATTTGGATTTTTAGGACTTGGAGGTGGTAGTACTTCTATACAATCGTAAATAGTTTCAATAAGTGATTTAGTACCGTCTATTTTAATAGTCGAATTTAATACAACACCAATAATATAAATAGTGGGAATAGGAATAAAATATTTTTTTATTTTGATAAACATTTTTTAATAGCTGCCATATAAGCTGATTTTTTCATATATTCACTAAGTAATAAAAATATTAGAGTTATATAGAACAACATAGTTGAAATAGTAGGATAATATATATCGGAAAATTCTTTTGTTGCTTGAAAAAAAATTCTCTAAAAATACAATAAGTTCGGAAATTTTTACCCAATCACTATCTACAACCATATCAGCTGAATTTTGATTATGAGAGTTAAAAAATAAAGTTATAGGTTTTCTATAGTCATAAGCAACAAGTAGTTGCTCGTATAAAGAATTTCACCTAGTGGATACTTCTTCTGGAATTTTTCTATAAAGTAGTCCACAATCGTGACAAGTTTTTTTATATTCTTTTCTTCGTTGTACTCTATTACTTTTAAAAATAAAGTTTATAACAAATTGTATTTTACTAAGAATGTCTTCAAAAATGATAGACCATCCTTTACAATTAAGTTATATATATGACACGCGCATTTTATATGAAAATGATCTGAAAAAGATGGAGTTAAACTATTTTTTAAAATTATAATAGCGTAATTGTTAGAAGAAGCGGTATCTAATGTAATAGTCATAATTTTATCGGTTATTCCATAATAATGGCACACTTGATAAATATTTTCTGCAATAAAAGTACCCGTGTGCCTATCATCAATATATCTATACGCTAAGATACGTTTTTGCATAGACCATTTATAATCTATCCAATGACAAGTTACCGTTAAATAATCATGGCCGTTAGTACTACGACCTATATCAGACGTGATAGATATTTTGCCATTAAAATGATATAATGAATAACGTAAATATTGTTGATATTCATGTGCGAATTTAAATACATCTCTCTTAACAGTTGATCTAGAAAAACCGTTAAAAGCAGGATTATATATATCTCTAATGTAATGAATAAAACCGGAAGATGAAGGAAATGAAAAAGGCAAACCCTCCACAACAACTAATTTTGATATTGCTTCTCTATCTCTATGTTTATTGTATTTAGGGCCTACAATTTCCCCCGTCATATGGTTAATTTGACCCTGTATTTAGTCCGGGATAGTATCAGTATGTGAACCTTGTCCCGATGGAGTGGGCGTTTGCGCACCCAGTTTTGAAGCCTGGTATTGGGCATACCTAGCTGGATGAGCCCTTACTACGTGTCTCATTAAACCATTCGTCCCACCGTGACCTTTTTCAGTTTTAAATTTTAAAACATCTTTACAAATTTTACATCTAGCTACTTGATTCTCTACGTCCCTATCAAAAAATATCCATGCACCTGATTTTAATGGTCGTTTTGCTGGACCTCGTCTCATACTAGGGGAATAGGAGGCATTTCAGTTGAAGGTGCACTAGTGGGTGTGTTGTCATCAACATTACTGGGTGTATCATCTAGATCATCGTCTAAATTAAAGTCTTCTTGAGTTCCAGAAAATAGCTCCTCGTCTAAATCTAATGGTATTGTAGGAAAATGTTCAGTATCAACAAAATCATCATGTGTAGGAATAGGATGACTAGAAGAAGTACCCTTGCCCTTGTTGCCCCTAATAGAAGAAGCATCATTACCCTTAAACATACCTCTTAATCCTTCCATTTTAATTATGACAATAAATAATTAAAGATAATAAAATTAAGTGCGCTAAATAAAATAAACAGACAATAATAATTTAATGAAGGAACGAATGTACTAAACGCCGACGTAACGTCGACGTGTAATCGAGAGGTTGAAACTTGAAACTTTGCTCGATGGAAGATCCTCAAGCTAGTTGCTAACTTCACTCCCAATTCCCAAATGAATAAATAAAATTGAATATTTAGTAAACAATGTAGACTTGTAGAGAGATAGATTGAGAGATTGTAGGAAGATTTGTGAGAAAGATGAAGAGAAAATGAGTTATTTATAGTTGGAAAATTGGGTTAAAGTGTAAATATAATAACTTATGGGTTAAAATAAATATTAAGGGGTAGGGGGGTTGGGGGAGGGGGGAGGCCAAAAATGGTCGTTGCACAACGGCCAAAATCTAAAATGGTCGTTGGTGCAACGACTATTTTTGCAAATGGGGGGTTACGGGCGGGATCGGGACGGGCTCGGGATCGGGATCGGGATTGACGGGACTGGGGCGGGCCGGGACGGGTCGGGATGAGACATTGTCCCGTCCCGGTTCGAGTCCCGATATCAATTTTTTTTTACTACTCAGGTTCGGGGAGGGACCGGGCCGTCCCGGCCCACTGGCCAGCTATAGTTTAAAGGAAGATAATAATCAAACATTATCTGGATGGAGAGTTTGATGGCGCATTCAGGAGCAGTTGGTTGAAGAGCCTGACAAGAGTTGCTGAGCATATATTATTAGTTTAATTTGCCCTGATAGCTAACAAGTAGATCAACAAAACCTAGTTAACGTTTTCATATATAAACTAAACATGTGGATGTTACAACAATGCAATTCTTCTTTTCAATTCGAAAATGTATTCCTGATCAGACCTTATCTTAGTATATAAATATACTATCTTTAAGCAAAATGAAACCCATAAATATTCTTTTGATGTTAAAGGTAGGCATATAATCCAAAATAAAAGGGATTTACTATTTGCTACCCATTAAAAGTGAGTCAGTCCTCTTCAATTATGCGCATTTATCCTTCTAATGGATTATCTTAATGTTCAAACATCCAACATTATCAATGCAAAAAGACAAAAACTTATATAACCTAAATGCAAAATATTTAAAGCTAAATTACAAACAAACCTGCATCAGTAAGTTCTAGTGAAGCAGGCAAAGAGTTTGCGGGCAAAGCGTTAGACACTATGTTTTCAGGCAAAGCGTTAGACACATCATTTTTATCAGCTAAACATGAACATGGCATAGAAAAGGTCGATGATTAACACCTCATCAAAGGATTCAACACCGAATACAGGATTGTCGGGGAACCTGGACCTGAATGCTTCATAAATTTACCCCACCAGACTTGAAAAAATTCTTCATGAGGAGAATTAATAGCTGAAACAGACCACAAAATCAAAAATCATTACTTTAAAGCTCAATATCACATTATCACATCACTTCAAAATATCTCTCTAAAATAGTAAAGGACGGTTAGTGCAGTAACAATATCCAACGTAGGGGTGGAAATTTCAACCCATATTTAGAGAATTAGCTCATTTAACCCACATTTTAGTGAATTGGGTTACTCATATTTATGGGGAAATTCGCAAGAATGCCCATCAAATTGAAAATCTTTAATTTTTGCTCATCAAATTGAAAATCTTTAATTTTTTTCCTTCCCCTAAAAATCCATAGGTTCTGGGTTCAAACTCTCGCCTCAATCAAAAATTAAAAAACCAAACTATGCCTTAAGACAGAGTTTACCTGCAAACTATGTCTTTTAAGACAGATTTTGCCTTAAGATAGCAAACTCTACCTTACGACATAGTTTACCGTCAGGTATAAGACAATCTTTGCCTTATAAGGTAGAGTTTGCAGGCAAATTCTGCCTTGCGAATTCAAACTAAATCTTGCAATTTTTTAAAATTTTTTTTGACTGAGAGATGGTTCGAACCCGGAACCTCGAGGTATTTTTAAGCGAAGGGAAAAAATTAAAGATTCTAAATTTGAGGGGCAAAACTTAAAGACCAGTGCCTTTGATGGGTTTCAATTATCTTTCTAGCCCATAAACATATGGTCAAATATGGGTAAAATATAGGTACCCATATATGTGACATAATAGACCCAATAACAACTCATTTTCCTCAAAATAGGATAAAATATAAATTTGGGAAAATATTTTCCGGATCAAATAAAAAACACATCAACGCACCCCCAATCCTAACCCACTCTCCACCACCCACCCACCCCACCCCCTACCCTACCCTCTACCATGCCTACCCATCCCCTGCCCCGGCTCTCTACCCTCCAGGTACCTCTACGGCACCCCTTACTCCCCCTCCCCCCACCCACACCCACCAATGATGTCGCCCACCTGCCCCTCCCCTGAATTTTTATTTCATATATTTTATTTTACTTTTGTAAAAGTTTTACAAAAATAAGAAATGTTTGTCTTACCCCCACCTTGACCCTTACCCCCTACATTTCTATTTCATATATTTTATCTTTTATAAAAAAAAAAAAAAATCTTACCCCACATCCCCCTCCCCCGCTTCCCCCCCTCCTTCCCGATACATTTTCTATTTCATATATTTAATATTAATTTTATTATTATTTTTAAAAATTTTCTTAGCTCCCACACCCCCTCCTCCACATATTTTCTATTTCATATATTGTTTTTTTATAAAAATATAAAAAGATAATTTTTCTCCTCCCCCACCCCCCATCCTCCCCCCCCCACCACCCCGCTTTGCGCCCCCTCCCACACCTACATATTTTCTATTTTATATATTTTATCTTACCTTTATAAAAAAATTATAAAAAGTGAGAAATTTTTTCTTACCCCACACACCACTCTACCTACCCCCCCCCCCCCACATTTTCTATTTTATATTTTACTTTTATAAAAAATGGAAAAATATTAATTATATAATTATAAATGTAAGAAAAAAATAATTTAATTTGACAAAAAAATTATAACATTACACTTGTATAATATGGGATAACCCATAACCAACCTACCGATTTATCACATAACCCATATTTACACACATGAACTATGAACATGTTGAAACCCAACCCATTTTTGTTCAAATCATTTTCAACCAATCCAAATTCAACTAGACTCAATCATTTGCCACCCCTAATCCAACATTAGGTAACTACAATGTACCATATCAATCAAAGAGAATGACCTCAACCTATTAACAAAATGTTCAAGAACAAAATGATTCATTAGTAAGATCAAACTACCAATCTAATTAAGCATAAGTATTTTACCATCCTTTCAGATAAACAATAAACATTACTAAAACACACATCTTAATTCATTAGAGGATCAACTTTTAGCAACTGCTTTAATAAAATAGAACTCATTAAAAGGAGTTACTTACAAAAAACATTTTGATTAGCATGAATTTCGCGGGAGAATGCCTCACCAATATGATGGAAACCTCTTTTAAACAAGTAATCGAGAATGGCAAGTTCAAGTCTGAAAAACACAAACAAATAAATGGAAAAGCATGACTAAAACAGTCAAACAAAGGGAGGGGGGGGAGGGGGGGGGGGAACTCACATACAACCAAATCAAAAGAAAAGTGGACAAGCACAGATTATTAAGAGATCAATCTATAAAAACTGGCTATCTAACACGTAAAAGGTTACAATCGTTGAGCCTCCAAACTAGCCATGATCACCAAAGCAAAGCCTTAATTAACTACAGAAAAGAAAAGGGAAAAAAGATTTGAGCAAGAAAAGATGTATAAAGAGTCAAGAATCGAAATTAGATTACACAAAGAAGAATGGAGAGAGAAAGAGAGATGAAAAAGAGAGGATGTGAGAGTACAATTGAGAATGAGGGAAAGCTTTTCTCCCTTTTTTAAAATCTTTTTGTCACTTTATTTTCTCTCATTTTTATTTAACTCTTAACCTATCTTATATTTTATTTTTATCCTTTTCTTTCTTTTTGTTATTTTGTGGTGGAAAGCCTCTATTTTTTGTAATGTAATCTCTGGGGTGGGGGTGGGAGGTAGAAAAAATTTATTATTAACCAAACCATGTAATCACTGGAATTTTATTTCTATTTTATCGAAGTTATAGTGTCTTTTAATATGTGTGTGTGCGTAAAGATAAAAATGTGTGTTACTTTTAAAAATTAGGATTTTAAGAATAAACAAACGCCACATATTTTTTGTAAATGTTTTCTTTATCAAAGAAAATAGTTTTCTTTAATAAAGTCATTTGCATTGTTTATTCTTTTTTTTTCTTTACAAAAACCAAAAAGAGAAAAGATTTCCATCGAGTCTTGTTCTTTTTCACTTTGTCATCGGTTAAAAAAAATGGAGGAATGGACCTTGCATTTTTTATTCCTTTGATATTTTACCTTTTTATAGTAATATAAATAAATAAATAAATAAATAAATAAATAAAATAAAGAGGTCTTAATGCATATTTGAAGCCAAGTCAGATAGAGGTCAATTCTAAGAAGGAAGCAGAAGAAGAAATTAAATGAATTGTTTGTACAAAACTCTGAGTTTTTTAGGTGACAAACAGACAATAAATTTTACTACAGTACTTAATCTATAAAGCTTTGAACCAAAAGAGGTGACCATAAAAGTTGGTGAACCTTTCTAAATTTGAGCTAATCTAATGGACATTTTCACAATTGGACAATCACTCCATAATTTTCTGCAAATACCATTTCGGTTTCTAAGCAAGTTTTGCATTTAATTCCAGGTAAGATGCTTAACATAAATATTTCAAAAAGAAATAACCTCCATATTTTTATTTTATTTAGGATATGCAAATTAACAGTATAAAGATATTTACACTATCAATGTATTTAACTTTATATAGAGTATTTACCATCTCTTTTAGTCTACCGGCCTACTTATTATTAAAATTTAAAAAGAAAGAAAGAAAAAGGATATACCAAACAGTTAAAAAAAGTGGGTATTTAATAAATTTGAAATACTTGAGATTTTGTGATCTAATTTAGATTTGGATTTTGTTGTTGCTAACTGCTTACCATATATTGATTTTATTATTTACTAGCACTACTTAATCTCGGGAAAAAAATATTTACCAAAAAATGAGAAGTATTTCAATAAAACTCGGGGTATTAAGATTATGTAACTCTTATTACCAAAACAAAAAATGTAACAACAAAGATTTTATAAGGTGATATATAGCCTAGGTAAGAAATTAAATTATTGTTAACAAAATACCCTTTTTAATTAAGTTATTGGATTGTCCACTATGCAACTTTTGACAAAATATTTCGGTTGAAGGGGCATCAACTATCTACTACTTTTATTTATGGTAAGCTAGAGTCAAAAGACTAATGAGCAACATATATTTCTTTTAAAAAATATTAATGAGTATATCAATTTTTCAGTTTTAAAAATTTATAATAGTAATTTAAAGTTAGGTATGTCAAAAGATAGGGTGTTTATGGTATGTACATTTTTGATACTTTTGTCTTGGTAATTCCAGCTTTTGTTTTTTTTAAATGCTCTATCATTATCGTATCGAGTTAGTTTGACATGGTTCGATATTTTTAAGTTCAATTTTATACAGTACAATAAATTCGCACAGTCTATTCGACTTCAATTACATACAGTAAAGAATTATGACTTCGACAATGACGGGGACTCTTTCGTGCTTGAAATGAATAAAAATTATCTAGTGTTGGTTGAAAACAACACACATGCTTGATTAATATTGCAATGTCTATATATAATTAAGTATTTAATTTATATTTAGTAGATCTGCATGATTTTAGGTTTTTTATAAGTTTATATTTGAATTAATTAAATTATTTTCTATCTAATAATATAACTTATGAAATTTATATTATTATTTTCTATATAGTATTATAACGTACTCTGATAAGTTCACAACAAACATGGAGAAAATCTCCTAAGCTCGCATTTTGGTTGAAACTGATGTTTCCTAGTCTTTGCTTGAGTCCGTAGAGATTATTACTCCTTCAAGAATTATACACCAACTAATGAACTATGATTGGAGACTTAAGTTTTGCACAAATTGTATGAGGTTTGGTCATGTCGAAATGATTGCTGGAATGAATCAAAAGGTTGAGTTTCAAGATGTTCCCGGGAGGAAAAGAAGGAACAAAAATAGGAAAAGAAAGCAAACTAAGGTGGATTGGATGGCTAAGGAGGTGCAACCAGAGGTGTAACCTGTGGCAACTGTTTCTCCTGATGCATGCTACTAAATCTCCGGCTCATCCTATTGAGCTAGGGAGTTCTATCTATTGTACAGGAGAGACTAGTGGGCATATATCAGTTGTTCAGATTCCCCTTCAGGATCCTCGGACCATTGATGTTGTTGTGACTGCAAATAAGTATGATGCATTGCAAGAACATGCTCCTACAACTAGCTCTTCTAATATTGGTGATCCTGGGATTGCCTTTAATCCCCTATGATTATTACAACATGGAACACTAGAGGACTAAGCCAGTTTTTGAAACAGAAAGAGTTGAAGCTCTTTCTACAGAAGTACAAAGTTGATGTTATTGGTTTTCTAGAAACTAGAATAAAGAAAAATAAGTCACAAGTATGCTGAAGAAGCTGGCGCAATGATGGAATCATTGTTGTAATTATCCAATGGAATACAATGGGAGAATAAGGCTATTGTGGAAACCTCATGTGCAGTTGTAGATCCTTTCAATTACTGAGCAATGCCTACATTGCAAGATAGAAAACACTGCTTCTACTTTCACTACTTAATCTCACTGTGGTCTATACAAAAAATGAAGCTCAGCAAAGACAAATTCTATGGATGGATCTTATTCAGATTGGAAATTCTGTCCAAGGGGCTTGGCTCATCAGTGGAGACCTCAACACAGTCCTTTCTTCTGAGGACAGACTTGGCTCCCCAGTTACACCTGCTGAAACCCAAGAGTTCAAGAACTATATTGATGCCCTGCAATGCACCCCTTTGAAATCAACTGGATGAAATTTTACCTTTTGCAATAAATTCAAGGATTATAGTAGGGTAACAATAAAAATAACCATACCTAGTGTAATCTCACAAAATGGGGCCTGAGGAGGGTAGAGTGTACGCAGACCTCACCCCTACCATGGAGGTAGAGAATGTTAAATATACACAATATACATGTGTATATTGTGTATATTGAGTCTCGGATTTGCTCCCATAATGACTCTCAGTTTTGGCTGTTTAGGTAATGTAATTTATGGTAAATATTTAGTATCCTAGTTTAGGTAATGTTGTAATATAATTAGTAGTGTATTACCATAATTAGTGTATTACCATAAATGTATAGAATAAGGTTTTAGGAATAGAATAGGAATAGGATTCTTTCCTATTATGTAACTTGTATATATAGCCTTTCAAGTAATGAAAATAATCAAGGGGATTATTTCTTTCATGGTATCAAAAGTCTAGGTCAAACAAAATTTTTCTCTCCCAAATTTTGTGTTGTTCCTCTCGGCCGAGCCCCCCCCCCCCTCGAGTTTACCAAATTGTTCTTCTGCTCTCAAAATCTCTCTTACTATTCCCAAATTTCCCCTCCTCTCCCTTTGTTCTTTCAATATGTCTAAGAACAATTTTCATCCCGCCCTCATGGTTTCTAACATCAAGAACAACATCCCTATTGTTCTTGAGATGGAAAACGTCCAATATGCGACGTGGGCAGAATTGTTTAAAATTCACGTTATCTCCTATCAAGTCATCCATCACATAATTCCTCCCACTGCACCTATTCCCGCGGAGGATCCTCAGTTATGGATTACTCTTGATGCTACCGTTCTCCAGTGGATTTATTCCACTATTTCGGTTGACCTCTTACAGACGATTATTGAGTCGGATACCACGGCTATGGCTACCTGGAATAGATTGCGTGACATATTCCAAGATAACCAACATTCACGTGTTGTCACACTCGAGCAGGAATTCTCTCAAGTTCGCATGGAAGAATTTCCAAACGTATTTGCATATTGTAAGAAACTCAAGAAGTTGGCGGATCAACTCCGTAACATTGGCGCACCTGTAACAAATAATCGTCTGGTTCTACAACTGGTTCTCGGTCTTTCTGAGGCCTATAATGGCGTCGGGACTCTCCTTCGTCAAAGCAACCCACTTCCCATTTTTTATCAAGCCAGCTCCATGCTTACTTTGGAAGAAGCCGGTTTGGCTAAAAAAAGTGGCTACCGGAGCAAGCCCCGTCATCCTAATGACGTCCTCCACAAATTCTTCAGGTTTTGTTGATAATTCGGGCCAAAACCGTACTCATGGTGGCGGCAAAAATAATCGTAAAAATAATAACAAAAACCGCGGGGGCAAACGCGGCGGTTCCCGTGGTGGTTCTGGTGGTCAGCAGTCCGGCAATGGGCCTCATCTAGTCAACAGTGGGCCTCCTCCCTACTGGTCCCAGCTGTGGGGCCCATGGAAGTGGGGCTGGGGCAATGGGTCGTGGGCCAGCAACCCCTATTTTCCAGGCCCTTCCAGCGGGCAGTGGGCTGGACAGCCTAACTTCAGGCCCAACAGTCAGCAGCCAGCTTCTCGTTACAGCACTGGGCCGAGGTAGCAGGGTGGACCACTTGGGCCTCGGCCCACACAAGTATTCTCGGCAGTGGGCCCCACATCTACTCACACCGACATTGAGGCCGCAATGCACACACTTGGGTTGACGCAACCGGATCCAAATTGGTACATGGACACCGACGCAACGACACACATGACTTCCAATTAAGGTACTCTCTCATCTTATGCCAATTTGAGCAACCCTTGTGGTACAATTGTCGGTAATGGTAACTCTATTCCAATTCAGGGTTATGGTCATAAAACTCTATCTCCCCCCAATCCTCCCCTTATCTTGAAAAATACTTTACATGCCCCCAAATTGATTAAAAACTTAGTGTCTGTCCAAAAATTCACCACTGACAATTCCGTTTCTGTTGAATTTGATCCTTTTGGTTTCTCTGTGAAGGATTTCAAGACGAGGAGTCCTCTCATGAGGTGTGATAGTAGGGGAGATCTTTATCCTATCACACCCGGTTTTAGTCCATCGAGTCTAGGCTTGCCGTCAGCGTTGGCAGCCCTTGCTTCTTCCTTGTGGCATGCTCGGCTTGGTCATCCGGGATCTTCTATTTTGTCGTCTTTACATAAAAATAATTTTATTTCATGTAAGGGTACGAATAGTACTCCAAATTGTTAGTCTTACTCTTTAGGAAAAATTGTTAGGTTACCATTTGTTGACTCAAATTGACATACTTTAATGCCATTTGATATTATTCATAGGGACCTATGGACATCTCCTGTTCTGAGTTCTCTAGGTCACCGGTATTATGATTTGTTTTTGGATGATTATTCTAAATTTTTATGGACATTTCCGATTGCAAATAAATCTCAAGTGTTTTCCGTCTTCTTAAAATTTAGAGCATTCATTAGAACTCAATTCGAACGTGAAATAAAAAATATTCAGTGTGATAATGGCAAAGAATACGACAATGAGGCGTTTCGGGAGTTCTGTGCTAATAGTGAGATCAATTTTCATTTTTCTTGTCCTCATACGTCTTCACAAAATGGGAAAGCCGAACGCAAAATTCATTCCATAAATAACAGTGTCCGCACTTTCTTAATTCATGCTTCCGTACCCCCATATTTTTGGCCTCATGCTCTTCAAATGGCTACATATCTCCTTAACATAATTCCTTCCAAAGGCTTGACATATTTTCCCCTCCTTCAAATTTTATATAATAAGACTCATTCTTATTCTCATCTTCGGGTTTTCGGGTGCTTGTGTTATCCGTTATTTCCGTCCACCACAATTAACAAACTTCAGGCCCGGTCTACTCCGTATTTTTGTTTTGGGTTTTCCGTCCAATCATCGTGTTATAAATGCTTTGATTTATCCTCCAAGAAAATCATCATTAATCGCCATGTAATTTTTGATGAAACGCAATTTCCATTTACTAAAGTTCATACTCCCGAGCCTAGTTCGTATAATTTTTTGGATGATAGTATATCCCCGTATATTACTCACCATTTTTTGGACATGTCCAACACCCAAAATCCTCCAGCGGGCCCACTGCCCGCTGGCCCCACTGGTTCGTCACAAACTACCATCACTGGATCAGTTCCAGCGATTGGGCCAGTCCAACCCAATTCTAGAACTGGTCCAGCCTGGTCGATGAGTCAGTGGGCCAAAGAGCCCACTACCGCCGCCACCCATCCCGAGCCCGTATTCCCAAAATCCGCTCACTTCTTCCTCCAGTCATAGACCGGTCACTCGTAGTCAGCGGGGTGTTTTTAAACTAAAGAGACATTTTAATTTTAATGTTCTTAATTACCCTTACCCCGTACTCCTGTGTCTGCATTAAATGACCCAAATTGGAAAATTGCTATGACCGATGAATATAATGCTCTTATTGATAGTAAGACGTGGGAGTTGATGCCCCATCCTTCTGGTATTAATATTATTAGGTCTATGTGGATTTTTACTCATAAGGAAAATTCAGATGGTTCGTTTGCACGACATAAGGGCGCGGCTTGTGGGTGATGGTAAGACTCAACATGTTGGGGTGGATTGTGGTGAGACTTTTAGTCCGGTGGTCAAGCCAGCTACCATTCGCACTGTACTCAGCTTGGCTCTTTCAAAAGCATGGCATATTCATCAGTTAGATGTAAATAATGCTTTCCTACATGGTGATCTCAAGAAAACAGTTTATATGCATCAGCCGTTGGGATTCAGGGATCCCAATCATCCTCATCATGTCTGTTTGTTGAAGAAGTCCTTATATGGGCTTAAGCAGTTTCCACGGGCCTGGTATACAATGTTTGCTGACTATGTTTCCACTATTGGATTCACTCACAGCAAGTCGGATAATTCCTTGTTCATCTACTGTCGTGGTTCGTCTTTGGCCTACATTCTGTTGTATGTGGATGATATCATTTTGACTGCCTCTACAGATGCCTTACTCCAGTCTATCATGACCATGCTCAGCTCTGAGTTTGCTATGAAAGACTTAGGGCCCTTGAGTTACTTTTTGGGGATCGCCGTCACTCGTCATTCCGATGGATTATTCTTGTCTCAATGGAAGTATGCAGCTGAGATCATCGAGAGGGCTGGGATGTCATCCTGTAAGTCCACGTCCATTCTAGTTGATACAAAACTCAAGCTTGGTGCCGCGGCTGGCGTACCCTAGGAGGATCCAACCCGTTATCACTGTCTTGCAGGGGCCCTTCAGTATCTTACCTTTACGAGACTAGTTATTACATATGATATCCAGCAAGTGTGTTTGTTTATGCATGATCCCCGAATTGAGCACATGAATGCGCTCAAACGCATCATTCGGTATATTCAGGGAACACTTGACTGTGGTTTACATTTACATCCTTCACCAACTGCCACACTTGTCTCGTATACAGATGCCGGTTGGGGTGGTTGTCCTGACACCAGACGGTCTATGTCTGGCTATTGTATATTCCTTGGCAACAACTTGGTCTCCTGGTCTGCGAAGCGTCAGTCGACTTTATCCCGATCAAGTGCCAAGGTTGAATATCGAGGGGTAGCTAATGTGATCTCGGAATCATATTGGTTACGTAATTTACTATTAGAGCTTCAGTGTCCCATTCCGAAGGCAACCTTGGTGTATTGCGATAATATTAGTGCCATTTACCTTTCAGGTAATCCGGTTCAGCACCAACGCACTAAGCATATCCAGATGGACATACATTTTGTACGCGAAAAGGTTGCTCGGGGTCAGGTACGCGTCTGTCATGTCCCGTCAAGATATCATATTGTAGACATCTTTGCAAAGGGTCTTCCCTCGGTCCTTTTTGAAGATTTTAGGGACTGTCTTAGCGTTCGAAGACCGCCCGCTATGACTGCAGGGGTGTGTTAAATATACACACAATATAAATGTGTATATTGTGTATATTGAGTCACGGATTTGCTCCCATAATGACTCTCGATTTTGGCTGTTTAGGTAATGTAATTTATAGTAAATATTTAGTATCCTACTTTAGGTAATGTTGTAATATAATTAGTAATGTATTACCATAATTAGTGTATTACCATAAATGTATAGAATAAGGTTTTAGGAATAGAATAGGAATATGATTCTCTCCTATTATGTAACTTGTATATATATAGCCTTTCAAGTAATGAAAATAATCAAGGGGATTATTTCTTTCAGAGCGGTTATTTCTGATAGACCCTCAGCTCAAGAAAAGCAGTTTGAAAAAGAAGAACGAAAGTGAAGAAGTCATGTCAAACCAATATAAAAAGCATGACAACGCATTCTTAACAGTATACGATAATCGAAGTGCAAGAAATAACAGATGTCAACCGGAAAAAATCTATAGGCATAATGCTACGACATACTAGTGTGGAAGGATAAGCGACAAAACATTCTACTATCTACTAACCTTCTATCCCAATTTGTATCCTCTAGAACATCATATCTAAGGGCATGTCCTCGGTAAGCTAAAATTACATCATGTCTTGTTTAATCACCTCTACTCGATACTTTTTAGGCCTACCTTTATCTCTCTGAAAACCATTCATAGGCAACCTTTCACACCTGTGCAGTGGGGAATCCGTGCACATCCTCTTCACATGCCCGAACCATCTCAACCTCACTTTTTAAATCTTGTCCTCCACCAAAGGCACTCAACCTTTTCTCGGATATCTTCATTTTTAATTATATAACTCCTAGTATGCCCACAGATCCATCTCATCATCCTCATTTATGCATCTCTTATCTTCTGAATGCGAGAGTTCTTAACCGACCAACATTCCACTACTTACAACATAGTCAATCTAACTACAATCCTGTAAAAGTTGCCTTTAAATTTTGGTGTCACCTTTTTATTATACAAGACTCCGGATGCAAGCTTACATTTCATCCACCCTTCACCAATACAGTGTGTGATATCCTTATCAATCTCCGTATTTCCTTAGATAATAGACCCAATGTACTTAAAACTTCATCTTCTTTGGATGGCTTACGTGTCAAGCCTTTCTTCCATGCTAGCCTCAAGTAATACATCACTGAACTTGCACTCCAAGTATTCAATTTTGGTCATGCTCAGCCTGAACCCTTTAGACTGCAATGTCTATCTCCAAACCTCCAGCTTAGTGTTAACTCTGTTGCGTGTCTTGTCAATCAGAACTATGTCATATACAAATATCATACACCATGACACCTCTCCTTGAACTTGCCCCATCACTTTATCCATCACCAATGCAAATAAAAATGGGCTAAGAGTCAGTTCTTTGTGCAACCCCTCACAACTGGAAAGTGCTTCGAGTTTCCTCTCACTATCCTTATTCAGGTCTTGGCTCTGTCATACATGTCCCTAGTCTCTCTAGCGTATTCCACAGGTACACCTTTAGTCTCCAAGAATCTCCAAAGAACCTCCTTTAGGACTTTGTCGTAAGCCTTTTCTAGGCAGCATAATAGTAGGGTATACTTTAAAATAGACTGGGTTTTGGAAACTTTCAATGGCTCCAATCTTATGGTCATATGGAGGCTGAATTCCTAAACCCTGTTGCGTCTGACCCCTATCTTTGTCTAATATAGCCCTAATGTGAATATCCATCCCAAAACTTTTAAATTGATTACAATTGTCATGAACCATCCTGACTTTAATCTTATTTTATCCACTGTGTGGTAGCAACGTTAGTGTCAATCTAGTATTATTAATGAAATAAGCATAATAATATAATAATAACTCAAGATAACTTGAAATCAACAACAATGAATTCAGCAAATTAAAAACACATACTAACTTAGTGTCGATAGAGGCCTGCTTGATGCAGTGTCCTAAGACAAAAATTTGCCCCCACTTGTGCTGTAGTTTTACGGACGTCTATCTAGAGGATACAACTATCTAAGTGAGAGTTCTAGCACAAGAACTTCACTTCTGGCGAATTTACTATATGTGTTCTTCAGAAACTTGTTTTTAAGAAGAAGAAGTAGAAGCCACAATCTTAAATCATTAATTGTGAGAAAACTGATTGATTGTAGTTGTTTCTGTCTTGTTTTGTCTCTATTCAACCAAGTGATCAACCTTCTTTATATAGAGTAGCATATGAACAGTTACAACCATTCATACCAAATGTTGTAATTATTCTAAAAAGTTGCAACATTTTATTCGAATTTTCTGTCTGTTGATCACTTTATTTCTTCTTAATTCCATACAAGTTCCAACAATACCCCATATTTTCTATTCAAACATCAACAATACCCCATATTTGGATAGAAAATAAGATAGTAAGGAACTTTTCGTTATTTCTGAACAACGCGATATGACATGCATCTGAAACGGTGTCTTTTGAACTTGAACCGTTCGTAGTGAATACCTATCGGATCTACTTTGTGAAATAGTGGACGAAATGTCTTGAACTATTCATGTTTTGTAGTAAATCAAGACAACAAGTATCACACATATCATATCAACATATTTCAATTCTTACGGTTGTATTCATTTCAGTCGTGAACAACTCCTTCTTCGTGAGATTTTCTAGAGAACGTAACCATATCGGCTCTCCCAGATGCGACCCCACATCAATCTCATATAGGTAATACCAAACAAGAATAGTCCATACTATCCCACCATAGGCTTTTAGTATTATTAAGAATAATATTCAGCCCTTAAAACATCAACGGATTAACACACTTAGTACACCATAGGAATGATCATATGTGTGTTTTATGCTCCTTGAGTCTTCCCCAACTAGTTTTCCTATTGAGCCTAAACCATGGGATCTCCAATTATGATAGGTTAGGTTTTCGCCAGTTAACGACTCATTGTGTTGGCTTTAAGCCCATTCCCCTCGATGTAAATACGACTTGCTCTCTGTTAAGGCCTTTTGTCAAAGGATCCTCTATATTGTCCTTTGATCTCACATAATCAATGGAAATAATTTCATTCTTTAGCAAGCTTCGTATTGTATTATGACGTCGCCTTATAAGTCTCGACTTGCCATTGTATATCTGATTCTTTGCCCTCGTCAAGGCAGCCATACTATCACAATGTATGCAAATGGCGGTCACAGGCTTTGTCCACAACGGAATACCTTCTAGGAAATTTCTGAGCCATTCTGCCTCTTCGGCAGCTTTGTCTAAGGCTACAAACTCTGCTTCCATAGTTGATCGCGTATTTACCATTTGCTTTGATGATTTCCAAGATACCGATGCTCCACCAAGTGTAAATACATAACCACTTGTGGACTTACTTTCCGACTGGTTGGAAATCCAATTAGCATCACAATATCCTTCTAACACAGGAGGATATTTTGTATAATGCAATCCATAGTTCATTGTATGCTGTAGATATCGGAGTGCTCTTATTAGTGCAAACCAATGAGCCTTTCCAGGATTATGTGAGTATCGACTTAGTCGACTCACTGTATATGCTAAATCCGGTCTCGTACAATTCATTATGTACATCAAGCTTCCAAGAACTTGTGTATACTCCAATTGAGACACACTTTCACCTTCATTCTTCTTAAGGTGACTAGGGGGATCAAATGGTGTAACAACTGATCGATCATCATAGTGTCCAAATTTTCTAAGGACCTTTTCAACATAATGGGATTGTGTTAAAATGTAACCATCAGAATTCTTTTAAATTCTAATTCCAAGAATGACATCCGCTATTCTCATATCCTTCGGCATGCAACATCTTCTTAGTTTGGTTAATTACATCTTTATCCGTTCCCATAATTAGCATATCATCAACATATAAGCATATAATGACACATGTATCTTTACATTGTTTAATGTAGACACATTTATCACATTCATTTATTTAAAAACCATTTGATAATAATTTATTAACAAACTTTTCATGCCATTGTTTTGGAGCTTGTTTAAGTCCGTATAAAGACTTAATCAATTTACAAACTTTTCATTCTTGACCATTAACAACAAACCCTTCGGGTTGTTCCATGTAAATTTCTTCATCTAATTCACCATTCAATGCGGTCTTCACATCCATTTGGTGTATTTCCAAATTGTGAATCGCCGCTATAGCAATTAACGTTCTTATAGACGTAATTCTCGTTACTGGTGAGTAGGTATCAAAGAAATCTACACCTTATTTTTGTCGAAACCCTTTGGCTACTATACAAGCTTTGTATTTTTCTATAGTACCATCAGGCCTTAATTTCCGTTTAAAAATCCATTTATGGCCTATTGGTTTTTGTCCTGGAGGGAGATCAATCAATATCCATGTATTATTTTGCACAATGGATTCTACCTCACTTTGAATAGCCTTTTTCCAATAAGGTGCTTCGGATGAGTCCATAGCAGCCTTATATGTTTGAGGTTCTCCTTCAACGGAAAAGGTCATGAAGTCCGATCCAAAATCTTTGGCAATTTTCCCACGTTTACTCCTCCTTAGTTCAGAAATTTCTTCTTTAACAAATGAAGTAAGATTTTCATCATTATTAGTGTTTTGGTTTGACTCATCTTGAGGTAGTGTCTTTTTCTTATGATTAGGAACACTTTTATCCTTGTCTTTATAAGGAAAAATATCCTCAAAAAATTCTGCTTTAGCAGATTCCATAAGTGTGTTTTTGTGAATACCTTCAACATCGGAATAATACACCAAAAACTTATATGCTGCACTATTATTGGCATGACCAATATATATGCAATCCACCGTTTTTTGTCCAAGTTTAGTTCTCTTTGGTAAGGGAACTTGAACTTTCGCTAGACAACCCCACACTTTCATCCTTTTTAAAGTAGGCGATCTTCCTCTCCATAACTCATAGGGAGATTGGTCATTTTTTTTTTTGAGGAATTTTGTTCAATATCATATATGCAGTAATTAACGCCTCACCCCATAGACTAAGGGGTGCACCCGAACTAATCAACATTGAATTCATCATATTCTTCAATGTTCTATTCTTACGTTCGGCAACTCCATTTTGTTTTGGAGTATATGGCGCAGTGGTTTGATGAACTATACCATGAGTATAACAGAATTCTTTGAACTCATTTGATTGATATTCACCACCTCTGTCTGACCTTAGAATCTTAATTCTTTTGTCAAGTTGTTTTTCACTTCTGCTTTGTATGTTTTAAACATGTTCAAAGCCTCATCTTTGGTATGTATTAAGTATACATAACAAAATTTACTGCAATAATCTATGAATGATATATAGTAATTCTTTCCGCCACGAGACGGGGTTGCTTGGTAATCACATAAATCACTATGAATTAAACCAAGCACATCATTTGATTTCACTACAGATTTATGAGGATGACTTGCATATTTTGATTCTATGCAAACTCCACACTTAGTCATTTTGTTCATAGAGCAATTTGGCAATACGCCTAACTTCACCATTCTTTGTAAAGATCGATAATTAACATGGCCTAATCGTGAATGCCATAAAGAAGGGGAATCAACCATATACATAGAAGCAGTTCTAGTGCCTGCATTTTCATTAATAATGGCAATTGCCTTAATAGTCCCTCACTGAGGTAACCCTTCCCTACATATAACCCACCCTTGGTGAGTACAAATTTGTCAGATTCAAATACAATTTTGAAGCCTTTGTTACTAAGAACAGGCCCAGAAATCAAATTCTTACAAATTTCAGGCACGTGCAACACATTAGTGAACACAAGATCATTCTCGGAAGTGAGTTGTAAAGTCATCTTCCCTTTCCCTTTCCCTTCCACTTTTACAGAAGCAACATTCCCTACGAACAATGGTTCTCCATCCTTGATGGCCTGTTAGGATGAAAACATATCCTTTTCAGAACATACATGCATTGTAGCACCCGTGTCCATCCACCAATCGGTTGAATTTGTAACCAGATTTGCTTGAGCCGCCACAACCCCAATGAATTGGTTTTTAGTTTCAGCCCGGTTGGATTGGTTGACATTACTCGAACCTCCAACACCACCACCTTGATTCTTGCGAAGGCGACAATCTTTTGCTCTGTGTCCAGGTTTGCCACATACCCAACAGAGTCCTGGTTGTGGTTTCTTGAATGCATTGGTCCTTTGTGGGGCGAATGCATTCCTCCCGGTTGCAAAAGATGGCTTGGCACCATTAAATTTGCCCTTGCCTTTCTGAAACTTGGCCTTAGAAGCATTGCCTTCAACCATGTTGGCATTACTCTCCAATGAAACAACATCTGCCTTTTCATTCTTCCGATTATCCTCTTCAACTCGAATTTTCAGAACCAATTGCTCAAAATTCATTTCCTCGATTAGATACTTAAGATAAACCTTAAAATCCTTCCATGAAGGAGGTAATTTCTCAATAATAGCACCAACAAGGAAATTTGGGTTAAGGCCCATACCTTCAACCTCTAACTCATGAACAATGATTTGGAGTTCCTCCACTTGCTTGACAACTGCCTTGGCATCACTCGTCTTAAAGTTCAGAAACTTTTCGATGACGAACTTCTTGGAACAAGCAACCTCAATTTTGTACTTGTTCTCCAACGATTTCCACAACTCCCGTGCCATTCTGAATGTGGAGTAGATGTCGTAGAGAGAATCATGCAAGGCATTAAGAATATAGTTTCTGCAAAGAAACTCCTGACTTTCCCAAGTTTGAATGTCTTTCAGCCTTCTTTGCATCATTCAGAGTATTCTCCCCTTCTCCTTCTAGTAAATCAATAGGAGCCTCAGCAATCAATACGTTTGCCACGTGAAGAGTTGTCAAGTAGAACAACATCTTCTGTTGTCAGCGTTTGAAATCAGAACATTTGAATTTCTCAGGTTTCTCAACATGGTTTTTCACCATTGACGATCCAGATTGATCCATCTTTGCAAATCAGGAAATTGAATTCTCTGAATATTTTGCAACCTCAACAAATCAGGAAAAAAAATCTAGATTTTTTTTTTGAATAGGAATTTTTGTCTTAGATTGTTAGTGTCAATCTAGTATCATCAATGAAATAAGCACAATAATATAATAATAACTCAAGATAACTTGAAATCAACAACAATGAATTCAGCAAATTAAAAACACATACTAACTTGATGTCGATAGAGGCCTGCTTGATGCAGTGTCCTAAGACAAAAATTCACCCCCACTTGTGCTGTAGTTTTACGGACATCTGTCTAGAGGATACAACTATCTAAGTGAGAGTTCTACCACAAGAGCTTCACTTCTGGCGAATTTACTATATGTGTTCTTCAGAAACTTGTTTTTAAGAAGAAGAAGTAGAAGCCACAATCTTAAATCATTAATTGTGAAAAAAATAATTGATTGTAGTTTTTTCTGTCTTGTTGTGTCTCTATTCAACCAAGTGATCAACTTTCTTTATATAGAGTAGCATATGAACAGTTACAACCATTCATACCAAATGTTGTAATTGTTCTGAAAAGTTGCAACCTTTGTGAAAAGTTGCAACCTTTGATTCGAATTTTTTGTCCGTTGATCACTTTATTTCTTCTTAATTCCATACAAGTTCTAACAATGTGGAGGCTGAATTCCTAAACCATGTTGCGCCTGACCCCTATCTTTGTCTAATATAGCCCTAACATGAATATCCATCCCAAAACTTTTAAATTATTTACAATTATCATGAACCACCATGACTTTAATCTTATTTTATCCACTGTGTGGTAGCAAAATCATGATGGTAAAAAAATTTAATATCTGAAGGAAGCGACAATGTCTGAAGGGGAGTCTGAATGGGCTGAAATCTTATTTGGCTTCTTGTAGTCAGAGGCTGCAACATGCTCGGTAGAGCCTAGAAACTATTCAAGGAATTCTTGCCAACCAACCTTTAGACCAGCAGTTGATTGAACAAGAGAGAATATACTTGCAGAAATTTCAAAGTGGGGTATTGTGGAGGAACAAGCACTTAGGCAAAAGTGTAGGGCTAATTGGATCACCCGTGGAAGTGAAACACAAAGTACTTTCATGCCTAATGTAAAATCCGGGTTAGTAGGAATAATAATACATTTGTTTATGATGCTACCGGTACTAAACTTACAGACCTTATGCGAATTGAAGCTGAATTCTTATCTTATTTCACAGACTTAATAAAGATTGTTGCTGATGAATTGTCATATCCAAACTCAATAACCATTAGAAAGGGTCCATGTTATCGTATCTGCATAAGTCTAGCTGATTAAGACAGTTACTAAATAGGAAATTCTGAATGACATTAAGAAAATGCCCCATGATAAGGCTCCTGGTGTGGATGGCTATTATATTGAGTTCTTTTCAAGGAATTTGGAGGATCTAAAGCATGACACTCTAAAGGTTGTAAAGGGATTGTTTACTCTCGCAAGATGCTCAAGACATTTAGCGATACTTCTAGCACTAGGTGCCTAAAACATCCAATCCTACTCAGGTCAAGTACTATAGGCCAATAGCATGCTGCTCCATATTCTACAAGGTTGTTACTGAAGTCCTTACTAATATAATCAAGGGTGTTATAGACATTATTATCATCTCTTCTCAATTATCATTTATTTAATGCAAAAGTATTGTGGATAACATTATATTCAGCCCTGAGCTCTTCAAGTGGTATGCTAGGAAGGGATTATCTCCTAGGTGTGTCATGAAGGTGAACTTGAGAAAGTCTTATGATTCCACTGAATAGATCTTCCTTCGCAACATGATGGCTGAGTTGGGTTTTCCCCACAAATGTATTATGTGGATCATGGAATGTATCTCCTCAGTGTCATATTCCATGGTTATCAATATTGGATTAAACCTTTCAAAGGACACATAGGAATTATATGGGGTTACCGCGTGTCACCCTATATATTTGTGATTGCAATGGAATATTTGCAAAGAGAGCTGAATCTTCTTCCCTCTAATCAGCAATTTAAATACCATCCTAGATGCAAAAAATCACTAATGGTCAATAACTGCTTCGCTGATGATTGTTGATGTTCTATGAAGATGAACGTCCATCCGTCAAACTGCTATATGAGGCTTTTTATATAATCTCATTTGCCTCTAGAATTCAAGAAAATGTAGACAAAAGTGGAATTTACATGTCTAGAGTTAAAGCTCATTTGAAACAGGAGATATTGAATACTCTAGGTTTCATTGAAGGAACCCTCCCATTCAAATATTTAGGAGTACCACTTTCTTTAAAGAGACTCACAATTGGCCATGCTTGTCTTTGGTGGAGAAGATTACTAATAGAATCAGATGCTGGTCTTCAAAGTTATTGTTGAAGGTTGTAGCTATAGAATTGTATTAATCTCCCTTAAGGAGCCTTTCTCATTAATACAAATATATATAGGGTGTAAAATATAGAATCTTCATACAATAGGGATCCTATATTTATCATAATTACACAAGACTAAAATGGCTAAATATATTAAATGTACACGTGCTAATACACCCCCTCAGTCAGAGCGGGAGGAGGCCGGACGCTAAGACTGGATCTGAAGTCGAGGAAGGGATATCTAGGAAGGCCCTTTGTGAATATATCTGCATACTGATATGAAGATGGCACATGCAATACCTTGATATGACCGAGAGCAACCTTCTCACGAACAAAGAGGATGCCCATCTCAATGTGCTTGGTTCACTGATGCTGAACCGGATTATGAGATAGATATATGGTGAATATGTTATCACAATAAACCAAATACGCCTTACGTAATGGACACTGAAGCTCCAAAGAAGGCTTCGGATCCAGAAGATCTCAGCAACAACATTAGCAACACCTCTGTATTCTGCTTCTGCACTCGAACAGGATAATGTGGCTTGACTTTTGGCAGACCAAGAGATGAGGTTATCCCCTAAGAACACACAATAGCCTGAGGTGAATCGCCGCGTGTTCGGACAACATGCCCAATCAACATTTGTATATGATAACAATCTGGTTGTTACTGAGGGGTATAGATGCAATCCATAATCAATGGTGCCCTTAACATATCGAATAATACGTTTGCGGGCAGTAAAATGTGGCTCCCTGGGGCATGAATAAGCATACCTGCTGAACAACATAAGCAATATCAGGCCTGATGAAAGTAAGGTACTAAAGTGCACCTGCTAGACTCCTATAAGGAGTGGGATCTGCCACTGGATCACCATCAACTACACTAAACTTTGATTTAGAGTCAACTGGAGTGGACATGATTTTTCAATTAGCCATCATATCCCTGTACACAATCTCCTCTACATACTTACGCTGGCAAAGAAACATAGTATTTGCAGACCTAGTCACTGATATCCCCAAAAAATAACTCAACTTTCTCAAGTCAGTCATAGCAAATCCAATTTTGAGCAGTGCAATGATCTCATTTTTCAACACATCAGAAGATGCAGTAAGAACAATGTCATCAACATATAACAATAGATAAGCAATATTGCTGCCTCTATGAAAAATAAATAAAGAATTATCACACTTGCTGCATGAGAACCCAATTCACAAAATGTACTGTGCAAATTGATCATACCAAGCTCTAGTGGTCTGTTTTAAATCATATAGTGACTTACAGAGATGACATACATACTGAGCGGCTGCTGGATGAAAAAACCAGGTGGCTAGTGCATGTAAACCGTTTCTTTGAAGTTCCCATGTAGAAACACATTTTTCACATCAAGCTGATGAATCGGCCAATGCTTGCCCATGGCTATACTCATAACTGTGCTAATGGTAGTCAGTTTAACAACTGTACTCAACTTCTCACCACAATCAATAACATCCTGCTTATTTGTACCATTAGCCACAAGTCTCGCCTTGTACCTCTCTAGATCACCATTGTCTCTGTATTTGTGACGAAAAAACTACATGCATCGGATCACATTCACCCCTTCTGGTCTAGGAACCAAATCTCAAGTGTGTTATTTTGTTAAAGCATCAAATTTCTCACGCATGTCTGCATTCAAATTTGGGTCACATTTGGCTAATTTTAGGTTTTGGGGAATAGGGGATATTGTTTGTGTAGACAGGTTAAATTGGATTTTGAGTTTTAAAATCTCGTGTTGGGCACGGGTTTCCATATGGTGCGTGGAAGCAGGGGCATGTACTGTATTTTGGTAGTATGTCGGACCTATGTAGGTGGGGGTTGGGTATCTGTGGGGAATCGACGGGTGAGTAGATCTGGGTCGAAAGCTGGGCCACAGTGACTGTGGGATGGTTTTAGTGGGGTGGGGTGATGGGGTAGGGGTTTGGGTAGATTGCGTCTGGTGACCAAGTCTGGGCGGGTGAGGGGGGGTCTGGTCAGATCGTGAGGATGAGATTGAGTCTATTTCGGAATCGGTGTCGACGATGGGTCAGAGACGAAGTTTCAGTGTTGCAGAGGTATTAATTAGTTGTCAGGTTAGTCGATTGGAGGAGCAGCAGCAGTGGGTGATGGTGACAATGGGTGACCTAAATGCCGATGTCGGTGGGTGGGTGATCCAGCGGTGGGTCAGAGCTGAGAGGCGTCCGACAGGATGGTTGTGTTGCTGGAGATGCCGACGGGACTGACATGGTGGTTTGGTGCCAGACTGCTGGCGGTGGCAGCGGCAGGCAGAGGTGGTGGTGGTGGTACCGGAACAATGGTAACGCGACCGAGAGCTAGGCGGAGAAGCGGTGATGTGTCGAACTCGTCTAAAAATGTGTAATCCGAATGCTGGAATTTTTGGATATTTGCGAATGAGAAGATTGCTTCGTCAAATGTGACGTGACGTGAGATGATTTTTTACAGAAAGACAAGTCGTAGAACAGATATCCCATATGATTGGGCGGAAAACCTAAGAACACACATGGGGTGGTGCATGGTGCAAGTTTATGCGGGGATGTGAAGGCAAGATTTCGGTAGCACAGGCAGCCGAAAATTCGTAAGTGCTCATAAGTTAGGATCCAACGAAATAGAATTTCGGTGGGTGTTCTATTTTGGAGAGTCTGAGTGGGAAATATATTTAGAATATATTTGGTCATTTTCACAGCATAGCCCCAAAAGAGAGGGGGGAGGAAGGCATGAAATAGGATCATACGAACCATGTTATTGATAGTGAGATTGATTCGTTCGGCCTTGCCATTTTGGGAGAAGGTATGGGGATACGAGAACCGAAAAACCATGCCATTAGTAGAGAAAAAATTGTGAAATACAGAATTATTGAACTCACGACCGTTATCACATTGAAGTGATTTTATGTCTTTTCCAAATTGTGTTTTGACATAGACACGGAATGCAAGAAACTTGACAAACACTTCAGACTTGAATTTAAGCGGATAGACCCAAATAAAGTGAGAAAATTCATCTAATAAGACGAGATAAAATTTATGACTCAGTGATCTAGTAATGGGATATGTCCATAAAAGTGCATTAACAATGTCAAATGGAGTATGTAACACTTGAAGAAGACTGAAACGGAAGGCGAACATGTTTTCCTAAGAGACAAGAAAGACACTATTGAGCAAATTTTCCATTATGACAACGCATTAAATTATTGCTTCTAAGAAAATTAAAAACAGGGGCTCCTGGATGTCCAAGTTAATTTTGCCAAGTTGACGGAGAAATTGTTGCTAAAGCAGTGGGAGGAGTGACATAGGCAGTTAGAGATATGAGAGGGTTGACACTAGCAATGGACGTGGATAGGAAAGGATAGAGATCACCCTTACTATTGCATCTCGTAAGGAGTTTCCCGGTATGGATGTCCGTCACGAAAAATCCAAATGGGTCAAAGTTAATTGATACATAATTATTGGTGGCAAATTTCCTAATGAAGATTAGATTTTTGTTAATGTTAGGAGCATATAAGACGTTATTTAGGAAAACTAGAGATGTGGTGGTGGGGTTAGTGTGTGGCTAAACCCTTAAATTGGAATGTGATGACCGCTTCCAACCATAATAGATTGTGGAGTATTTAAATTTCGCAGTTGAGGACGATTACCAAAATTATTGGTGAAGTGAGACGTGGCGCCCGTATCCATATACCATGCATTATCGGGCTGCCGAGGAGTCAATATGACGAAAGTCGGGCTCAAATTAAATTGGAAGAGGGTGGAGCGGACTAGTAGGCTGCCTGAGATGTGGGAGGAGTCATTATAGTGGATATGAGAAAGGATTTTCTGGAACGAGAAAAAAATAAAAGGAAAGAAACAGACAATTGAACAAGTATGTCTCGTGGACTGTAATTGCGAGGTTGTACAATTTGCGGACACTCAATGCAGAAAGCAAAAATTACCTCTGAGATATGGAAGAAAAAACTTCAGTGACTCAAAGGAAAAAACCAATAAAGGTAGGTGCTTTCTGATTATTTCTCGTGTAAAGGAAGAGGAGGCTGATGAAAATAATTATGGTTTAGATTTTGGCTCTTGATACCATGTAGAATTGTATTAATCTCCCTTATTGAGCCTTTCTCATTAATACAAATATATATATGGTGTACAATGTAGAATCCTCATACAATAGGGATCCTATATTTACCATAATTACATAAGACTAAATATGGCTATATATATTAAATGTACACGTGCTAATAGTAGTTGATCAAAGTTGTGATATTTGGCATCCAAATATACTAGGCCCTAAAAGTTGTGGTGATTTCATTTGTGTGATCACTCAAGCGGATTCAAGTGGGAAAGACGCATGAGTAAGTCAAGTAACCATTTTGCTCCTAGGTAGTGTAGCATGCTGCAATTATTTTAGATATGTAATAGACCATGAATTGGTTTTTAGCAATTGGTTCAGATATGGAGTATCAAGATAAATTTTTCAGTAGCCGGGCAAAGATTGGTTTTAGCCGTGCACGGAAGAGATGGAGTATCACGAGCAATTTTTCAATTTCGATCCTTGAAAAATTGCTCTTGATATACTCCACCTCTTCCTTGTTCTGCTCATGATGTATCTTTGTTTTCAGCATGACGAAGATTGGTTCAAAATGATTTACACTGCTAAGGAGGACAAATTTGAAAAAATACAGCAATGGATGATCAAACAATATTTTACAAATGCATTGAGGATCATCGAGTGGGGGCAGAAAAAGTTGCAAAATTTATCAAACTAGCGGACAAATAAAGGAAGAGTTGCGAAATTTATCAAACTAGATGACAAAGAAATTGAAGAGTTTGTGGACGCGATGGAGAATTTGAAAGAGCTCAAAAAGATAGGAGACACAAACATCGGGAAGATGCAATTGCACTTTAGAAGAAATTCGACCTCAAACTGGCGAAGCTGATGGAGAAGTACTCCCAAAAGCAATCTGAGCAGGTCAATGCTGAACACTTGTAGATCTAAATTTCTCATAAATTTGTTTATTTAATTTGGATGGCTTTTATCTTGTAGCTCTTATGGACTTTCCCATTCATCAAGGAGTCTAAGGCAGGAAATCATTTATCTTCTTCTCTCTGTCATTGGAGCAGAATTTCTATCCCAACAAGTATCGATTGCAATATTTTAAGTGTCACTGAACGTTTTGCTTATGAGGATTACCTGATTATTTTCTCATGTGCAGACTAGTAATCATTGATGCTTATTTTATAGGTGCTTAGAAGATGCGAACACTTCTCAGGGGAAGCTTTGTAAAAATGTGTATACTTATGAAGCTCAATGGTATAATTCTCATATTTGGCAAGCACTAGTGAGTTCAAAAAATGATATGAAAAGACATATTTAGTATTGGCAAGTGAAAGATGGATCATCAAGATTTTGGTGGGAAAATTTGGGTAATTTTGGGCCACTTGGTTTTATTGTGTTATTGTTGTACAATGGAGGCTAGCAGTTGATGTGTTGTACAAGGGGGCTAGCAAAGAAAAATATGTCTTAGAGCCTTGATGATT
Organism: Anisodus acutangulus; assembly: GCA_029783415.1. Classification (NCBI taxonomy): domain Eukaryota; kingdom Viridiplantae; phylum Streptophyta; class Magnoliopsida; order Solanales; family Solanaceae; genus Anisodus; species Anisodus acutangulus. The sequence goes on along the minus strand of CM056498.1, from coordinate 26,365,394 downwards.
GTGCTGAAGCGCACATTAAGCAAGATGAAACTCTCAACATGTTTGCACCTCGCTTTAGGGCTTAAGCGCTCCTTTGACAACACTGATGCTCACTTCTTTTAAATCACAACTAATTAATCTAAGTATGAGGGAAATGTGGGTTACAACAATTGCAAGAAATGAGAAGTAAGTAAATATTACAAATTGCTAGAAAGGATAAACTAAAGATTACAACAAACTGGAATCAAGAACAATACAAACTCCTTGTGATTTGCTGAGTCGAGTGATGTCACTCTGTCTTTAAGAGAAGATTGCCCTGTATATATCCTTTTACGGTGTTGGGCAATAGTCTCCTAAGATACAACAGCAACTTAACAAATGAGTAAAAAAAACTCAAGTGTTACTCTTGAAGAACTTTGAATATAGAAAACTTGCTAGAGAGGAAGAAGAAGATTTCAGAAAAATATCTTAAAGTGTATTGAACAATTGAGCCAAAGGCCTCAATTTATAGTTTAAGGATATGAACCCTCAACTAGCCAACTAATGGCCTTCAATAGCCACGTAATGGCACTTATTGAGGGGTTACATTCAGCCAAATAATGGCTGAATTCATGTGTCAAAGAATGGAGATTCAATGCTCCAAAACCAGCCCAAAAGCCAAAACTTTCCATCTTCCCGTCGCAGTATTCTGCCTCCAAAGAACCGTGGCCCCTCATCTCCAGTAGCTGAACTCCTAATTAGGGCTGCGGCGCTGCCTGGGAGGCACAGCGGCACTCCGGTGCCTCAGCTCCGTCGGGGCCGCGCCGCGGCTCAGCGATAATTTCTGACTCGTTTTATCTTACACTTCGCACACTTCTTCCTTCGTTTACTAACATAGAATACTTGTCATTTGGTCAATAACCGTCTATCATTCTATGTCTCAAATGTTTCACTTACTTACCAATATCTTTTTCACTAATAAAATTTGCGATACTTGGCACTACGTGTGCACGTGTGTGGAAATGATGTTTCCGAAGTGCGGGGCCCCAATTGTTCGAGTCATAAATAATGGGATAAACTTAATTCCATATTAGTAAATTTCCAACAATCCCCTCTTGAAAGAGATTTTGGGCGCACTCACATGGTTCCTTTTCCAGTAATCTTTCAGTGGACCGATGTTGTATCTGGATAAGTAGCTTCTGCTTTGAACCTTCCATAGTTGAATACCATCGAACTTACTTACTGAATGGTGAATGTGATGTCTTGAACCATCAGTGTTTAGTGTAAGCCAAGTCAACGGTACTAACGTAACAACTTTCTTTACTCTATTCTTCGTAATGTTTTGTCCGTTGTGGTCGTGGACACTTCTTGGATTCTTAAGTGCGTTCATTTGAGGCGGCCTGTCCTCGTACTTCAATAGGTGGTCTCCTACAAGGTATCCTTCTATACCCCCACTTTACAAGTGTTAGGAACCATTAAAAGTTTCCCCAAACCTAACATCAACCATTGAGGATCATTAAAAGTTTTGGAAACTTAACATTTACCCACACTGCAGATAGCACTTAATGTTTATCGCGAGAATGGCTTTGGATTGACGTTTATTTACAGAAATCACTATCCGAAGTGCTCATGCTTCCACCGAAGCACTCAACTAAACCTTTACAGCTTAGTTTTCCCATTGAACCTAATTCATGTGATCTCCAGTTAGTAAGGTTGGGTTACCACTGTATTGATCCTTATACCTTGGGTTTTAAGCCCATCCCCCTAGACATGCAGAACATCTGATATTTGGGTAAGTCCATTATCAATGGGTCCGCTATGTTATCCTATGATTTTATGTAATCAATGGATATTATACTCGTGGTGATTAGCTGCCTAACGGTCTTATGTCTCCGTCGAATATGATGAGACTTGCCATTGTACATAGAACTCCGTGCCATTCCTAGAGTCGACTGACTATCGCAGTGGATCATTACAGAAGGTACGGGTTTGTCCCAACAAGGGACATCTTCTGAGAAGTCGTGAAGCCACTCAACTTCTTCTTCTGCTTTGTCTAAAGCGATAAACTCTTATTCCATCGTGGATCGGGCGATGCAAGTTTGCTTAGAGAATTTCCAAGACACAGCCCCACCACCAATTGTAAATATATACTCACTGGTAGACTTGGTGTTCTCTATATCAGATATCCATTTTGCATCATTGTACCCCTCTAGTACAGTTGGATATCTCGAATGATGCAACTCGTAAGTTAGCGTGTATTTCAGGTATCGTAGTACCTGATTCAACTCCTTCCAATGATCATTACTCGAATTACGGATAAACCTAGTCAACTTGTTGACTGCATAAGCAATATCATGTCGGGTGCAGTTTGTTATGTACATCAAACTTCCAATCACCCGTGTATATTGCTCCTGGCATACGGGTGCAGCACGATTTTTATCAAGCTTTTGATTTCTATCCAGTGGTGACTTCATAGGCGAACTGTCAAATATCTCAAACTTTCTCAACACATCCTCGATGTAGTGAGACTGAGATAAGACCAGTCTATCAGACGTCTTAGAGATCTTTATCCTAAGATGACATCTGTGATAGCCATATCCTTCATGTCAAAGCATTGTTTCAACATGTTCTTAGTCTCTAGGATCAAGCTAGGACTGCTCCATGTGATCAATATATCATCTACGTACATACATATCATGACGAAAGAGTTAGAGTTACCTTACGTGTAAACACATTTGTCACATTTATTAATGGAGAAACCATTTGATAGTAGAGTACTATCAAATTTTCCGTGCCATTATTTCGGGGCTTATTTCATCTCGTACATAGATTTTACAAGTCGACAGACTTTCTTCTTTTGCCCTGAAACCACATACCCCTCGGGTTGTTCCATATAGATTTCTTCTTCCAAATTACCATTTAGGAAGGTTGTCTTGACATCCATTTAATGTATCTCAAGGTCACACAGCGCTGCGATCGCAATGAATACTCATATGGACGTCATCCTAGACACCGGGGAGTACGTGTCAAAATAGTCAAGGACTTCCTTCTACCGATAGCCCTTGACTACCAACCTGGCCTTCTACTTATCGATAGACCCACTTGTGTTTATACTTCTGTTTGAGTATCCATTTACAACCCAACGGTTTTTTTCCCGGAGAAGATCAACCAACTCCCAAGTATGGTTATGCAGAATGGAGTCTATTTCACCCTCAATAGCTTCTTTCCAGAGCGGTGCCTCTGGAGTTGACAATGCTTCAGCAATTGTCCTTGGTTCGTCATCAACCATATAAGCTACAAAGTCATGACCGAAGGATTTATCCTTCCTGGCCCTTGTACTTCGCGTCGGTTCCATCTCTGGAGTCTCCACGTTTTGAGAATCTGGAACACTAGTTTCCGGATATTCAGCCACTTCGAAGTGCACTTGATCTGAACCATCTAGATTCGGGCAGTGAACGACTCATGATTCCTGAGAGCTTTGTTCATAACTTCGTTTGCGAGAGGTTATGTCTTTTTCTTTTCTAGGAAAAGTATCCTCAAAGAATTGAGCATTCCTTGATTCCATGATTGTACCTCCGTGGATATCTAGAATATCCGACTTATGCACTAAGAAGCGATAAGCACTACTGTTATTTGCATATCCGATGAAAATGCAATCTACAGTCTTAGGCCCAATCATGACCTGCTTTGGCTTGGGCACTTTGACCTTTGCCAAACAACCCCACACCTTTAAATATTTATAGGTAGGTTTCTTTCCCTTCCATGATTCATATGGAGTTTTGTACTTACCCTTATGTGGGACTCTCTTAAGAATCGTATTAGCGGTAAGGAAGGCTTCTCCCCACATGTTTTGAGGAAGACCGGAATTGATGAGCAAGGCATTCATCATTTCCTTCAATGTGCGGTTCTTACGTTCAACAACACTGTTTGACTGAGGTGAGTATGGATCCGTCGTTTGATGAACAATGCCCGATTCGGCACAATATTCCTCAAATGGCGCTATGTATTCTCCCCCTCTATCGCTACGAATGTATTTAATCCGCATGCTTAGTTGGTTTTCAACTTCTGCTTTGTAACGTCGGAACGCTTCAATGGCTTCATTTTTACTTTTCAACAAGTAAAGGTAATAATACATTGTGCTATCATCAATGAATGTTATAAAGTACTTGTTCCCCTATAGTTTATGTAAACTTCAAATCACATATATCTGTGTGCATAAGTTCTAGAGGAGCGGTATTCCTTTCGACTGATCGAAAAGGAATCTTTGTGAGTTTTGCCTCTACGCACGCCTCACGGTTATGTTGAGGGTTTACGTCGATAGACGGCAACAACTCCAACTTAACCAACCTTTGGATGGACTTATAGTTAACATGTCCTAATCTATTATGCCATAAATTAGAGGACTCAAGCAAGTAAGAAGAAGCTTCAATATTATTGCTTGCACGCATTACAGACATGACGTTAACTTTGAAGAGGCCTTCACAGACGAAGCCTCTTCCCACAAAAGTTTCATTCTTGGTAATTACAAGCTTATTGGACTCAAATACTAGCATAAAACCAGCATTAACCAATAAATGACCTGAAATTAAATTTCTCCTAATCTCAGGGACATGCATCACCTCCTTCAGAGTGAGCTCTTTTCCAGAAGTCATCTTCAGGACTACATTTTCTACCCCCAGCACGTCAGAGAAAGTGTTGATATCCATGAACAACTTCTTGTATGTAACTGGTGTATATATGGAGAAGGTATCTCTATTAGAACAGATGTGTCTGGTAGCACCCGTGTCCATCCACCATTGCATGGGATTCTCAACAAGGTTTGCTTCAAGCACCACCGCCGAGAACTCCTCAATTATGTCATCAAGAAGTGTGTATTTGACGACGTTAGCATGTGCCTTGCTTTTTGCCTTGGCCTTCTCTTGTTGCTCAGTCTTGAGCTTGCGGCAGTCATTGATCATATGACCAGTTTTCCCACAGTGGTGGTAGTTTCCCTTGAACTTCTCTGACGCTTGGGTCTTGCCGTCTTTCTGGAACTTGCACTTCTTGCTTGGGTTCCCTTTGGCCTCAGCTAGATTTGCCTTTGCCTCAGCGGGTCATTTTCTCCTAGGCAAGGCCTTCTTATTATCTTCCTGAATCTGGAGTTTGACAATATGTTCTTCAAAGGTCATTTTATTTGTCTTAAGTTTTAAGTAACTCATAAACTCATTCCACGAGGGAGGTAACTTTTCAATCAGTGATGCAACTAAAAACTTCTCATTTGGTTTCATACCTTTCAAATCCAGGTAATGTAGAATCATTTGGAATTCCTGGACTTGGGACATCACAGTTTTGCTATCCACCGTTTGAAATTTCAGAAATTTCCCAATGATGAATTTTTTAGTACTAGCATCTTGTGCGTTGTACTTCTTCTATAGCTTTTCCCATAACTCTTAGTGGTGCCTACGGCGCATTACACCGTGTAGAGTGGGTCTGACAGATAGTTCAAAATATAGTTCTTACTCATGTAGTCACTATGACTCCAAGCATCAAGAACCATCTTCATGACATTGACGACATGGATACCTTGGCCCCATCGAGCCGTTTCATTAGGCTGAGGGTTCACTTCATCTCCAGCTTGTGGAGGATCTTCTGTTAGGAAACGAGTCATTCCCATAATAGTCAGATAAAACAACATCTTCTGCTGACATCTCTTGAAGTTGGAGCCCATAAACATCTCTTGGCGTTCATTGTGGAAACTGGAGGGTGGAGGAACAGTAACGTTCCCTTGAGCAACCGGAAAGGCATTGGGTGCCTTGAGCAGTGGGGAAGGCAGAGGGGTTGCCTTGAGTAGAAGCAGCAGCAGAATCAGAAGCGAGTTGTTCTCTTCCAGTCATCTTTCTAAGCACTTACAAAGCAAATCTTGTCTTAAAATTGTGGGTTACAACAATTGCAGGAAAAGGGAAATGAGTAAATATTACAAATTCCTAGAAATGATAAACTAAAGATTACAACAAACTGGAATCAAGAACGATACAAACTCCTTGTGATTTGCTGAGTCGAGTGATGTCACTCTGTCTTTAAGACAAGATTTCTCCGTATATATCCTTTTACGGTGTCGGGCAATAGTCTCCAAAGATACAACATCAACTTAACAAATGAGCAAAGAAACTCAAGTGTTACTCTTGAAGAACTTTGAATATAGAAAACTTGCTAGAGAGGAAGAAGAAGATTTCAGAAAAATATCTTAAATGTATTGAACAATTGAGCCAACGGCCTCAATTTATAATGTAATAAGATGACCCCTCAACTAGCCAACTAATGGCCTTCAATAGCCATGTAATGGCACTTATTGACGGGTTACATTCAGCCAAATAATGATTGAATTCATGTGTCAAATAATGAAGATTCAATGCTCTAAAACCAGCCCAAAAGCCAGAACTTTCCATCTTCCTGTCGCAGCATTCTGCCTCTGAAGCGTCACAGCTCTGCGAATTAGCGCCTCGGCTCCAATGGCTAAACTCTCAATTAGCGCCGCGGCGCTGCCTGGGAGGCGTCGCGGCGCTGCCTGGGAGGCGCCGTTGCGCCTCGGCTCCGACGGGGCTGCGTCGTGGCCCTTGGCCGCTCCGCGGCGATTTTCGACTCGTTTCATCTTACCCTTCGCACACTTCTTCCTTCGTTTACCAACGTGGAATACTTGTCATTTGGCCAATAATCGTTCATCATTCTATGTCTCAAACGTTTCACTTACGTACCAATATCTCTTTCACTAATGAAATTTGCGATGCTTGGCACTACGTGTGCACATGTGTGTAAACGATGTTTCCGACGTGCGGGGCCCCAATTGTTCGAGTCATAAATAATGGGATAAACTTAATTCCACATTAGTAAATTTCCAACAAGAAATTGAAAGGAATAAGAAGAAGAGGGAACATAGCAAATAAAATAATGAAATCAAGACCTTTTACTGTTTGTTAACAGTAAAATTTAGCATAGTTTTTCATCCATTGCCTTCATTTCCATGCAATCCAACAAATGCAATTGTGAACTACAGTTGTAAAAGCTATTTCATATGTGAGCACAATTAGTTTAGAGTAAAGCGAGGTAAAGGACCTTTTCCTGGATTTGACTACAAGTATAAACGTCTAAATCGAAGCTGGAGATCTTAGCTAGAGCCACAAGTGGGTTTAGCGTTCAACTGAACACCGCTTTCAGATTGAACTATTTATGTAAAAACAATGCAAATTAAAAAAATGTATTTATTTGTAATAGATCATACTTATTATGAACCCACTAATTAACTCTAGATGTTGAATTCACCTCTCATCGAGCTAAGCTTGTTATTTCCATTTGTCATTTAGAGGTGTGGTTTTCAACCAGGAATACCAAATGGAAGCCATTTCCTTAGAAACAATTAATTAACTGGTGCTTTTGCAGAAATATTCAGAGACCATGATGGAAATTGGATTTCTGGATTTAGTTTCAAATGTTACCCTAACTCCTCCCTACGTGCAGAATTGTTAGCAATCGAATGTGCCATCAACACTATTATAAGGGACATGAAGTATACTCCAACTTAATTTCCTCTTGCAGATGGTCAATGCTCCAGGTGCGCGGGTAAAATTAACTAATTTTATTTTAAGTGGTGGTGTTTCATTGAATAGTAAATGTAAAAAAGAATGGCAGATTTTTGGAGCTTATAAATTTAAATATTTATGTATTATTCTTTTAACAATATAAACTTATCATTAAAAATAAATAAAATGTTTAAAATCAAATTATTTTTAAATATAAAATATAACATTCCTTAAAAAAGTATATCAGTAAATGAGATAGATGAATTAGTAAAGAACTAAGTTAAAGAATTCAAAGAGGCATGTTGTGTTGCTAATCCGAACTTTCTTGCTGGGCTTGTCAAGAAAAATATTACCCCATTTGTTCCAGTTTTATGGAACATATTCTATTTGGGTGTCCAGCCGAGCGAGCCGAGCCTGACCGAGCAAAGTATATACCGAGTCGAGCTCGAGCCTAATCGAGCTTTAGACAATACCGAGATGAGCCCGAGCCTAGCTCATCAAGATTTTCTATATTATGACCGAGCACAAGCTGAGCCCGAGTTGAGCCGAGCCAACTATTTTCTATTAAATAAAGAATATAATTAAGAAAATCTATGATTGAGATTAAACAAGCTATCATAAAAAAGAACATTTACATTATTAAGTCAAGAACATGATTATTTTAGTTGTTATCAAATAATGAATACGTTAAAAGTAATATCATTTTATATTTTTTGTAAGCTTTAGTTACTTAATTAAAACTTATTGATCTCAAGATATTTTCTCAATAATCCAAAAAAAATCATAAGCACACTAAAAGGATAGCAAAATATTATAAGTTGACAGAGAATGAAAAATAAGTTTCTAATTGTAGGAAGAAAAAAAAGAGACGAAATACTATTAGATTTCTTAATAATCGAACCAAACTGGCAACAACCAAATAGATAACTATGTATTATTTTGGTTTGATTTGATTTCAATATTGAAAAGATTGATTTGGTTTTATTTTTAATTTAACCAAAAATCGACTCAACCCGAACCATGAACACCACTACTCATATGATATAGTAGGCTTAAGTTACGTTGTGGTTACAAATTTACTTACATCGAATAAATATTAATTATATAAATGTTAAATTAACGTAGCATGTTAAGTTAAATTTCTAGTGTACTTAGTAATTAAGTCTAATAAATGAATATTATTTCTTAAATGAAGCCAATCGAGTCGAAACAGCTCAATCGAGCCTGAACTTTGACTGAGCCGAGCTTTCACCGAATCGAGCTGAGTCGAGCCAAAATTTAATTGAAACTGAGTCGGGCCAAACTTTTTCTCGAAACGAGCCGAGCCGAGTCGAGCTAATTGCAATCGAGCTGAACCGGCTCGGCTCTTTGCCCAACTCTACTTATAAAGTTGAAATAATTTTATTTTATATTTAATACTTAATAGACTCTTGTGGTCCAACCCTTCCCCAGACCCCGCGCATAACGGAAGCTTAGTGCACCGGGCTGCCCTTTTACTTAATAATTTTTTTATATTTACATAAATGATATGATATATTTAAGTTACAAGTTTTAAAAATATTATAAGGACATAAATACTATAATGAATATTACAATATTCAAAAGTATTAATTTCCTATTTATATAGTGTGATTCAAAGTAAGGGTGTCCAGTGGGCCGGGACGGCCCGATCTCGCCCTGACCCGTCTTGCAACCCCCCCCCCCCTCCCGACCCGGCCCCTAAAAAAATCGGGATGTCCACCGTCGGTATAGGGGATCGAACTCGGGACGGGACTAGGGCTCGTCCCGATCCCGCACATCCCCCTCCTCTCCCCCCCGACCTGTCCCGCCCCATCCCTCTGCAGAAATAGTCGTTGCACAATGGCTAAATTTTGATTTTAGTCATTGGCAACGGTTAATAACGGCCATTTTGCCCCCTACCCCCTTAATATTTATTTTTAACCCCTAAGATTAATATATTTACACTTTAACCCTATTTCTCAACTATAAATACCTTATTTTCCTCTTCATTTTTCTCACAAATCTTCATACAATCTCTCTATCTCTCACTACAAGTCTACATTGCACACTAAATATTATATTTTATTTGCTAATTTCTATCAAAGTTCAAAATTTGGGAGTGAAGTTGGCAACTAGCTTGAGGATCATCAAGCAAAATTTCAATTTTCAACCTGGATTACACGTCAACGTTTGGTACCTTCGTTCCTTCTTTAAATCATTATTGTTACTTAATTTTAATTATCATACTTAATTTCATTAACTTTAATTATTTATTTGCATAATTATAATGGAACGAATTGGACGTTTTTCTGGTGGAGGTACTAGGGGTAACATGAGTAAGGGTGCATCTTCTAGTAATCCTAATTATGATGATTTCACTCATGTATATGAAACTGGTTTTTTAATTTTAATATTAATATATCATTAGATCATGAGGTATATTCTGCATCTGAACGAGACTTTAATTTAGAAAATGAATTAGAAGATAATTCAGATAACACACCCACTAGTGCACCTCCATCTCAGGCTGAAATTGAAACTGAAACTGAAATGCCTCATATTCACCCTAGTATGAGTCGAGGACAAAAACAATGAAAATTAAAATCACCTGCATGAGATTTTTTTGATAGGGACATTCCTAATCAGCTAGCTATTTGTAAAATTTATCGCGAAGTTTATAAATTTAAAACTGAAAAGGTCAAGGTGGGACGGGAGGTTTAATGAGACATGTAGAAAACTCTCACAAAGTAAGGTATAACCAATACTTGGTTGAAAAATCGGGTGTGCAAATGTCTTATGAGTCGGGACAAGGTTCACATAGTGTCCTCGACCACTATTGTATCTTTAGAGAATTTTTTTCTAGCTACTAAGGAATTTTCTGGTATTTATTATCCTACTATTTCATCTATGTTATTTTATATAGCTCTAATATTTTTGTTACTTAATGAATATATGCAAAAACCACTATTGTATAGTTCTATTCTCACTATTTATTTTATTGGTGTTGTATTAAATCTAGACATGTCCACCGGGTCGGGGATCCGTCCGGCCCGACCCAAAAAACCAGGGTCAGGGTTAGCTTATAACTGACCCGCTAGCCACTCGGCCCGAAAAAGCGGGGACCCGATAAGGGTCAGGGTCGGGCCAGGGTCAGAATATTTTACCCGTCTGACCCGGCCCGACCTCGACCCTACCCGCATATTTTTTAAATATAATTTATATTTTTTTTCCTTCATTAATATTTATTTTATACTTATATATATATTTTTCATTAATAAGTGATATAATGCATGTTTTTATAATATATGTATTGCTCTAATTTACATTGAGCTCGACATAAAATAAGATAAAAATGGTAACTGATTATTAATTATATATTTATATTATTAATCGTTCTGTTAATATCACGGAAGCATAATGTAGGGAGAGAAAGTAGTTGTAGATTAGTGAAACTTTAAATGGTCATAACTCTGCGCTCGGATGTCTGTTTTACCCAATTTTTTTTATTTTGCGTATTGTTTCGAGACAGGGTCGGTCAAACAGCCATAGGCGGTTTGGCGCAGCCAATTTTTAGAAAAACGTCCGTTTTCCCAATCAATTTGTGTTTTTCCCCAAATCGATTTCTAATTCACTTTTTCTTTAGTCAAGATCTCACGATATACAATACATTTCAACGTCGAAATTTCGTGGTAATGTAGGGGGTGAATGCCAATTTCAGTTTTGAAAATTTAATTTTTTTTAAAAAATAAAAAATTCCTCGACCCTGCCCGACCCGACCCGACCCTACCCTAGCCCACCAAAAAATTCCGATGGGTCAGGGCCGACCCGTGACCCATAGGGTCCCCCACAGTTCAGGGCCAGGGTCGGAATTTTTAAAAAAATATAGGGTCAGGTCGGACAAGCAGAATAAAAAGCCACCCGACCCGACCTTTGGACAGGTCTAAATTTAAATTCTACTATTAAAGTAGACGGTTGTAAAGCACTTGTTGAAACGATTTATGAAAGCTTAGAAATACTTCCAACAGACTCAATTGAATAACCAACTTACGAACCAACTAAAGAAGAAGTTATGTCTAGCATACACACTGAATGCAAAAATTGCAAATATATATATATATATATATATATATATATATATATATATATATATCTATGTATTACTAAGAGTAAAATGCAAATAATCAATCGGTGTCTGTACCATCATCTTCTACTTCACTGCAGCCTAATAAATGATATGTTGTTTCTGCTTCAGTATTCAAAGCTTAGAAATATAATGTATAGTGGCTTAAGTTCTTCACAAATTAGCGAGTTTGATGTTTATGTTTTGCAGGGTGTTGTACCGTATGAATCAATTGTCAATGAAGATGGATGTGAAGATTTACTGAAATACTGAAGGGAGAATGAGAAGACATTTTCGACACTATCAAAGATGGCCCGAGATGTGTTGAATATTCAAGCATCATCAACAGCTTATGAAAGTGCTTTTTCTGCAATGAGGTTTCAAATAGGAGAACACATACACTCATTGACGGGAGACAGTTTGGAGATTGCAGTTTTATTCAGATATTAAATTAGAGCGGAGCGTAGAATGTGCGGTCAACCAGAGATCAATGAAGAAGACGACTACAACTACAATGAAATCTTATCCAAGTGAGCAGGAAGCGATGTCGAACAATTTGATCAACAACTTTCAATTCCAACATAAGATCCTCAATGGAGTGTGAGGAAATTAGAAAGAGTATGATTGAATATGTAATTTTTTAATAGCAATTTTACTATGTAATTTGCAACTTTTGATTTACGAAATAAAATTATAATTTTAAAATTATATTATAAAAAAATTATATTTTTATTAAATAATATAAAAGACACAAAAATAACATTAAAATATTTTTATTGTCTTGTCACACCTAATTCAAAGTAAGGTATCACATAAAGAGTTAAGTAGGTGATGCGAGGACTGGAGTAGTCGCATTGAAACCTTACTGAAATAGTACACTTAACAAGATAAGTATATGGTTACAATTATGGCTCTCTTTGCTTGTGTCTTCCCTTTGTTAAAGTCAAACGCAGATCCAAGTCTTCCCTCTTGTCTCTTGTTGAGCAAGAAGAAAGGGGTCAACAAATATTTTGGATTCAAGAAGCTTAAAACCAGAAGATTACACACGAGGATTAAAGCTGTAATGTTTTCAGGAAATCCAGTGATTGGGGATTTAATCGCCACTGCATTGTCCGGTGGTATTGCCCTTTCCCTGCTTCGATTGTGGGAAGAAACAGCCAAGAGAGGGGTTTTCGATCAGGTGGGCCCTTTGCTTTTTATCTTTCTTTATATGAAAGCGGGCCCTACCGGTAGTGATACCCCGATCCAACTATTTTATGATAGTAGCCAAAAAGAAAAGCTTGCGTTAAAGCATATCGGCTTGGCCCGGTCTGAAAGTAGATCACCGGGTCTTCAAGCCTTGTTACGGACTAAAATCCTAAAGAAAAGCGATCCCAATCCCTACCCAGCCCTGGTCAAAGATCTTCCTCGGCCCTTCCCGTACTCCACACATAAGCTTAGTCATTTTTATTACTTTTAAAGTTATGGGAGCGAACACTAATTCTGTTTCGCCCCTAAAATTCTCTCTCTTACTGTTTAGTTGTATATTTTGTGTGGATTCAACTAGTTTTCAAAGCTCTAAGATATATTCGAATTTCAATTGTAAGTGTACTAATTTAATATACTAGTGCCACCAACTGTCTGCTTTTCACTGTTAAGCTTGTGATAGATCCTAAATATGAATGCTAATTTCCCTTGTGCTAAGTTTAACAATGAAATAGATTAGTTTCTTTGTTTTTTTTTTTGATGATGGTGGTGTTTGGGACAACTTGGATACATCTCGGCCCACTATCGGATAACTCTCCCCACCAAGGTTCAGCCAATCACCTAGTCTCTGCTGTGTTTTGTACCCCAGTCATTGACCACTCATCCACACCGTTTTGTGCAACTAACTGTTCTGAATCTGATGTATGTTCTGTGGTGTATATTGAGAACCAGATAACAAAACAAAGGTACGCAGGGTTTATATTGTCTACTACTGCTAATTTTGAGTGCATTTACTGCCATATAGATTACATGATGATCGGGTGTCGGCCAATTTCATCTAATTTTTCCTACATAATTCAGAAATTAGACTGAAAACTAGAATTTATGTACTGAAACAAGATAAATTACGGCTTTTGGTATGTAGCCGTAATCTCTGTAGTGATTATATACTGAAACAAGATAGTGATTATTACTAAATTTTTGACCTTAGCCCACAAACTATAGTGGTTTTGCAGTGATACAATTTCTGTGTTGTCTTCGTCAATGATTCTTTAGTATATTGTCCGGTTTTAACCTATACAGTCAGTGGATACACAAAACTTTTAGTAAACGGAGTCGACATTTAAAAGAATGAATGAACTGGGACAAATAGTAAGAGAGATGAGAAGTTGAGAACAGCAACAATAGCAAGCCAACATGTCCAAAATTAACAAATCTCAAAAGAAGAGTTGTGTTTTCAAAATGATGATTCCAAATTCCTTTATATATGCTGAAATAACTTTCTTTATGAATTGAAATATTTTATTATCACTTATAGAGCGTTGAAGGAGTCTTGTCACTCAGGTTCAGTTGATTCTTTCTGAGGATTAGGTCGAGGATTCAACTCTCTATGAACTCTATACTTCTAGAAGGACAATTTTTTAAAAAATTGAAAACTACTAAATCTCCACTGTTAGGGTTAGATCCCAGAACCGCCATTAACAGGATGCAGCACTTGACCACTAAGGCAGATACAGTGTGACTTGATCACAAATATTTTTGTTGCATTCTGCTGACTTGTTTTCTTCTTGTTACAAACATAGCTAGCTCTTGTATATCCCTTGAATGGAAGAGAATAGCATACAATGTTGATTCACTCAGTTGAATGTAATTTCCCTTCTTTCATGTGTGCTACTTTTTCATTTCAAGATTCTAATTTTATTAGAGTGCCAGGATTTGGTATTAGTTTATCCTTTTACTTTTCATGACCATGTTAGACGAAATAGCCCCACCTTAAGTATATAATTGGATTCCCTCATCTTCTAGAAGTGGTATCCTTACCTGTTCTTCTTAATGATGTTCTAATATGGCCTTTTTACTGTATTTTCTGAATTCTACAATATTATATTGCACAGAAAACGAACAGAAAACTTGTTCATATTAGCATTGGGCTTGTCTTCATGCTCTGCTGGCCAATGTTCAGGTAGTGTTTTTCAACCTAGTCATGAAGCCTTTTAATTCCTAACTTTGGTGGAGATTGAGGTAGTGTTTGTTTTTCCAGCTCTGGTCACCAGGGAGCAATTCTAGCAGCTCTTATTCCAGGTCTCAATGTAATAAAAATGCTTCTTTTGGGACTAGGAATATGGAAAGATGATGCAACTGTCAAGTCTATGAGCAGATTTGGAGACCACAGGTTTTGTAATTTGAAGAATATTTTCAGCTTTTACCTGAACAATTTCATTCAACCATCTCTTGTTACAGAACTTAGATATTACTAACAATAGCAAGATGTCACAACCAAAAACTGGTTCAGTTGCAATCCATTTTTATATATGTGCATCCATCTCTTCATTCCTCTAATGGCAACAGGATATTCGTTAATTTTATCAAGGGAAAATGCCTAAAATACACCCTAATCTTTGTATAGATTTGTTGTAACACACCTAATCTTTACGGTGGTCCTATTACCCGCTGAATATATTTTTAAAGCATTTCTTTGACATTTATCTGGAAAAATCGAAGCAAAATCCAATGAGACACAAGTCAAGACTCGATTATGAAAGAATATAGTGATTCATAATATCAAATTCCAAGAGAATCAACTGCTTTCTCCATGAAAAAAATTAAGAGTGTAGGAGGGAATTTTAATTTTTTGTTTTGTTCGAAGAGTGAAATGACCGGACTCCTTTGTTTTAAGGTCTTTTTTCAGCACATGTTTGAATTGTTATCCAGATCACTCGATAAATTGCAAAGAAATTTCTTTAAAATATATCCAGGGGTAATAGGACCCCGTAAAGGTTAGGTGTGTTGCAACAAATCCGGGCAAATGTTGGGATGTATTTTAGGCATTTTCCCTTTTATTAAGTTGCAATCTGTGGGTTATATGATGCTGCCAACATCTGTGAAAACTTGAACATGTTAACAATATTTATACTTACAAGTCCTACTATTTCTCCTATATCTTAACTAAACAATGCGGAAGAAAAGTTTCTGAAAACATGCAGTAGTGCTAAAAATGGTACCAGAGGCTAAGCATAATTGCCGGGCCAACCCCGTTCCTTGTTTCTAGTCCTTATTAAGCTACGG
Organism: Anisodus acutangulus; assembly: GCA_029783415.1. Lineage (NCBI taxonomy): Eukaryota > Viridiplantae > Streptophyta > Magnoliopsida > Solanales > Solanaceae > Anisodus > Anisodus acutangulus. Next base: position 26,349,512 of record CM056498.1, on the reverse strand, counting down.
GTTACTTCTTTTTGTCCATCTATTACCTCTTGCTCTTTACTAAGCAATTTAATTGGCAACTTATAGTGTGTTTGGCATGCCTCTTACATTAGGGAGCTTCTCAAGGGACCGTTGTACTATGCCCTTGCAATCACTTGTGCTTGTGCTGTATATTGGAGATATTCTCCTATTTCAATTGGACTAATTTGCAACCTTTGTGCTGGTGATGGTAAGCTATGCTGAGGAAATATAATTTCTCTCTCCCTGATTGTCTGACAGTGTCCTAACAAATAGTAAAAAGATACTGTTTTCCTGCTCCAGGTATAGCTGACATTGTTGGCAGGAGGTTTGGAAAACAGAAACTCCCATACAATAAAAACAAATCATTTGCTGGTAGTGTTGCAATGGCAACTGCTGGTTTCTTAGCATCCATTGGGTAATTGAAGCTTTCATTGTTATCATGTTGCTTAAACACTGCGAATTTCTTACTGGTCTAAATGTTTTGCTACAGATACTTGCACTATTTCTCCTTGTTTGGGTATATAGAGGTGAGCTCCAAGACGATCTTAGGGTTCTTGTTTGTGTCACTTGCTGCAGCACTGGTTGAATCCCATCCTCTAAGCAGTGAACTCGATGACAACTTAACTGTTCCCTTAATCTCGGTTCTGGTAGGAAGTCTTGTTATATGATATCAGATTGTAGCCTGAGATGGATGGACTGTCAAACGTAGAAATGCTAACTGAAAATGGTATTGCGTTAGTCTAACTCAGGATTGTGCATCAGTAGTCTGGAGAATGTACAAGTCTCTGCATTACACACAACTTGTTACTTTTGTTGTTGTACTATTAAATAACACAGTGAAAGTATTCCAAGTGTTTGTTTATGAAACACTAGGAAAATTGACCGGAATTCGCGCATAGCGGGAGCTTAGTGCATTGGACTGTTCTTTTTTTTTTTAGGAAACTTGACCAAATGAAAATAGCTTATTAAATTTAGCCGAGCTTTCCTATATTACTCTCAAAACGAAATTTTCCGTCGAAGGGTTCAACTATCAGGATGGCCATTGCGAGCGCTATTAACTTTCGAGTCATTGAGCCTACGCCTACTTCCAAATAATCTTTACTGTAATACTTAACTATTAAAATAACTAAAAAGTAAAACATTACCACTTTCAAAAAAACAACCCCCAAAAGTAGATTTTTGTAAAAACAAAAGATGTAAAAATACTTCATGATAAAACCTCATTAATGACATGAAATTATGATTAGATGGCAAACATATCTTAGTAAATTTAAAAATTATCTTTTTATAAAAGCTGAAAACATGTGTAGTCCTTTAAAGTTGTCCCAATTTTCTTCTTAGGCACTTCAACTAAGGATATGACCTATCAAACACTTGAAGTTGTGAAACCAGTGCCTACTGCCTATTAAGCATGAAGTGCTGACATGGCACAATGCGTGATTCTCAACCTTTTTCAGCGCGTCAGATGCTTTCAAACGGCTTTTATTTTTTGCTCTTTCTTCTAGTTCTCAAGACCTTTTATTTATTTGTTTTTTTGAATCAGTTGAGGGTTTTTTGGTTGATCAGTGAAGTTAACATGGCTTTTATCATGCTTATAATTTGAACCAATTTTTCTCTAAAAATGCTTGCATTATAGCTTCCTTTAGTGGTAAATTATATTTGGGCGTTGCTTCATAATTCCGATTAGTATTTTTCATGTCCTGTTGAAATCAAGTATTAAAGTTTTTGTTGGAGCTCACAGATTAAATCAGCAAACAAGTGGGAAGGCTAAGGCGGTAGAACGATATTTCGTCTTTGACATAAAGAAATAAGTAATAATGAAAGGAAAATTTGCAGATCTGTAGGTGTATTAAAAGCATAATATTTTAGATTATTTGGGATAAAAAAGTTACTTGTCTTTGTCTTATTGGTGTATTTACCATGTCACCCGCGTGTGGTCTTCACGCATTTTAGGTTTTTTATTGTCTTCTAATAAAGTGCTTAATAGACACCGTTTTTATAAGCTTCAAGTGTTTGATAGGTCATATTCTTAATTAATGTGCCTAAAAGGAGAATTGGGATAACTTTAGTAAAAATAAAAGAGATAAAATTTTCATGTATACGAACAAAAGAAAGATTCTTTTAAGGAAAATTCTCACAAATACATACATATTCCCTTTCAATTGAGTACACAATTTTCAAAAATTACATAAATATTATTAAGCACATGTTTGAGTTATAAAATATAAACTAAAGGAAAAAGTATAAGTTCTTAACGTGATGAATTTTAATCCTATTTGGCGAGCTCAATAAAGGAATAGTTTGGGGTCTTTTTAGCTATAGCTACACTTTTCATAATTACATTTCATAGCTATAGTTTATTAGTTTGCTGGTGTATTTTGTTGTATTCATTAGAATTTCTCCATTGTATTTATGTATATAGCGAGGGAAGATTTTCTGAAATCGTGGACTGAAATCAGTTTAAACATGCCAAATAAAATAAAATCTTCCTCAATAACGCTTAAAGATATAGATTCCAAAATTTAACATTACTCTTTATTCTTTCATACATGCATCTTTTCAATTCAAATTTTCATCAACAAAAAAGTAAACACATAGCACTACCAATCAATTGAACTCAATTATTCCAAATCAATGGATAAAACTATTTCAAATACGCAGACGAAGCAATTGCGTTTATGTATTCCAAATTCGACAATGTTCGTATGAAAATTTACAGAGTTCCTTCTAGTTGCATTATACAGAATTTATTGGATTGTTCTCATCGGCAGTATATACAGCAATACGTACATTGATACGACTTTTTGAAGGTAAAAGTTTGTTCAATTGATCTTCATCTCTAGTTTATACACTAAGAAAATGTTTGATCCAGCAAGTAGTTGATACGACCAGTGATACGGCGATTTTGTTGTTAATCCTTTTCAATTTTGAAATCGAATACAAAAAATGTCAAATATAACGACCTTGTAAGAATATTTTCATCAATTGTCATCTTCCAAAAGTGTGGTTATTATACCACAAATAACTCATCTTAGGCTAGGATTAGGCTAAGATTATGATATGATTAGGCCAAAATTATGCTATCTAATCTACCTACCATATACATATGATTCTAATATCAATTACAATAATTACAATAACTATTCTATTAATTATAATTATTCCATCACTCCCCCGCAATCGAAGCGGGAGGTTGACGTATGTTGAGACTGTCTCGAAAATCTTCAAATAATACCAGCGGAAGACCTTTAGTAAAAATATCTGCATTCTGATAGCGTAACGGGACATGTAAGACACGCACTTGTCCGCGAGCGATTTTTTCACGAACAAAGTGAATATCTAGCTCAATATGTTAAGTGCGTTGATGGTTGACCGAATTCCCTGAGAGGTAAATAGAACTAACATTATCACAGTACACCAAAGTTTCCTTCGGAACCGGACAGTGGAGTTCTAGAAGAAGGTTCCGAAGCCAACAAGATTCAGACACTACATTGGCAACACCTTGGTATTCTGCTTCAGCGTTGGATCTGGACAACATTGTTTGCCATTTGGAGGACCAAGATACCATGTTATCACTAAAGAATATACCATAACCAGACGTGGATCATCTGGTGTTCGGACATCCTCCCCAATCGGCATCTGTATAGGAGACAAGGGTGGATGTCAACGATGGATATAAATGCAAGCCATACTCTAGAGTATCCTGAATATAACGCACAATGCGTTTGAGAGCATTATGCATGAATAGGCACACATGTTGCACTGCATAAGAAATGTCTAGCCTTGTGAATGTAAGATATTGCAGGGCCTCTGTCAGGCTGCGGTAAAATATCGGGTCGGCAAATGGCTTGCCGGAGGGAGGCGCTCAACTTGGGTTTAGTATCAACCGGAGTTGTTGACGGCTTACAAGATGACATGACAACACGTTCAACAATCTATGATGCGTACTTCTTTTGGGATAAAAATAAGTCACTTGCATGATGTGTCACAGCTATCCCTAAAAAGTAGTTTAGTGGCCCTAGATCTTTCATAGCAAATTCAGAGCCAAGCAGTGACATAATGGACTTGCGAAGAGCATTAAATGAGGCAGTCAATCTAATATCATCAACATATAACAGAAGGTAAACAATATTATTACCCTGACGGTAGATGAACAGAGAATGATCAGAATGACTGTTAGAAACCCAATATGTGAAACAAAATCTGCAAACCTCTTGTACCATGGGGGTCTGTTTCAGCCCATATAATAATTTCTTTAGCAAGCACACATGATTTGGATAACTGTAGTCCCTGTATCACAAAGATTGGTACATGTATACTATTTCATTTAATTCTCTATGGAGGAAGGAATTTTTGACATCTAGCTGATGAAGTGGTCATGCCTTCGAAAGAGCCAAACTAAGGACCGTTTTATAGTTCCAGTTTAACCACCGGATTGAACGTCTCACCGCAATCCACACAAACATGTTGTGTCTTCCCATCACCTACAAGATGGGCTTTATGCCGCTAAAAAGTACTATCAAATTTTTTTTTGTGACTGAAAATCCATATAGACCGAATTACATTAGCATGAGGGGACGGGGACGAATTCCCACGTCCTATTTTTAATAAGCGCATTAAATTCATCATCCATAACCATTTTCCAATTGGGTCATTAAGAGCAGACACATGATTAAGTGGGAATGGTGATTTTAAAATCTGGGTGTAGAGGCTATAGTTGGTGTTGGGTTTGACAATGCCGTGTTGACTACTGGTGACTGGTCGCTGGGCCAAAATTGGAATTGGGCCAACTGGAGGGACGAAACTACATGGCAGTTGGCAGGGAACTGGGTCGTGACCCACACTGCCAGGTGTTGGGCCGTGATCTAAGCCACTGCTAGGCAGTGGGCTGTGCGGCATCGGTCCAATACTTTCTGCCACTGGTTCGGCAGTGGCCAAAATGACGTTGAACTGCCACTGTTCCTGGGCCTAAAAATAGGTTGCTGGCTGGTTGTGGGCTGGCCAGTTTGCCTTGGACTGGGCCTGGCCCAATTTTCCAATGGAAATGGGCAGGGTGGCATAACCCAAGGCCACTGCCATGCCCATTGTGGTGGTCTGCCGCCCCACTGGGCTCGGGGCTGCCACTGCTGGCTGAAATTTATCTGCTGGCTGCCATTTTCGTCTCCCCTGCCGTCGTTTCCACCGCTGCCAGAATTTTGATGGCCTCCACCTTTGCCATTACCGTGACTACCACCCAAATTTTTACCACTATTTCGTCATTTTTGTCCCCTATTTTGTGGTATAGGTTCAAACTGTGTAGTAGCTTCATTCGTTGAGGCGGCAACCATGGCGGAATTTGAGACGGTTGTGGCCTTTTTGGCGAAATCTGCATCTTCAAAATAAGCATAGAGCGGGCTTGGTAAAAAATCTGTAGAGGATTGCTTTGTCGGATGAGCGTTCCCATGCCACTATACGCATCGGTAAGGCCGACAACCAATTGTAAAACTAATCGATTGTTTGTAACCGGCGAACCAACGTTCTTGAGTTGATCCGATAAAACTTTGAGGCGTTGACAATAAGCGGATGCATTAGGAAAGTCCGCCATGTCAGTGGTGGAGAATTCTTTCTCCAAAGTGACGGCTCGAGAATTCTTGTTATCTTGGAAGATATCCCGTAAGCGATTCCAAGCCTCCATCTCCGTGGAATTGGGTCCCATTATTGTGTGCAACAAATCACTAGAAATGGTTCCATAAATCCATGAAAGAACTGTCGCATCAAGTGTGAACCATAGTTCTTTTTCATCATCAGTTTTTAACACCTTTTCCTTGCCTTTTTCTGGTGGTATTATATGATAAATAACCCGATAGGAGCGGCAATAAATTTTAAAGAGCTCTGCCCAAGTTGCGTAATGAACATTTTCCATCTTAAGAGTGATGGAAATATGAGTTTTGATGTTGGAAACAGCAAGAGCGGGATGAAATGTGGATGTAGAGTTAGACATTGTTGACCGGAAAAAGAAAAGAAGAACGGAAAAAATACTTTGGCTGGTCGGCCGGTTGGTGGGAGGAGGGGAGGGGGGCCAACGGTGTAGTGTATAATTTTTAGGGTAGGATCTTTTCCCCTAATCTCTTGATACCATGTAAGAATATTTTCCTCAATTGTCATCTTCCAAAAATGTGGTATTATACCACAAATACAACATCATCTTAGGCTAGGATTAGGCTAAAATTATGATATGATTAGGCTAACATTATGCTATCTAATCTACCTACCATATACATATGATTCTAATATCAATTATACTAATTATTAAATAATTACAATAAATATTCTATTAATTATAATTATTCCATCATACGCTAATTCGACACTTTGAGAATTGAAATGAGTAGAACTGATTTGTGAATTACGCCATAGATGCAATCGTGTTGAAAAAGTATTCTTCGTATACAAAGTTAGTTGATGCAATAGTGAATCAGGTGTGAATAAATACGAGTATTAAAACCACTAAAATCAAATACACATTGAATGTAATTATATGCCTATGAAAATACACAACGACATGGGTGTGAGGGTGTATGTTGAATTGAAGAAAGATAATAGAGTGTTCGGGATGTATCCGTTGTGTATAAATACAACAGATAATGAGAGTGAATACAGTGTATCAGGCAAAAGTGTTATGCAAGGCGACCTAGCGCAACTAGAAGATATTCCTGGCATATAAGCTATGGATACAGTTGATTCGATAGCATTGGCGGCATCAACTTCTGGTCAGCCAATTGTTGTATTCGAAGGGGACAAAGATTTGATCATTTAAGATCATAGTCACAAAAATGTTATGGTAGATCAGATATACAATGATAAGGATACTATAAAGGTTGAAATGGCGAAGTATGCAATTACCAATACATTTCAATTTTGTACGGAGAGGTCAAATGTTATACGGTCAATTGGTTAAAGCTATTTTGGATGTATTTATGTATTTGTATTCAAAAAGTGTATTATATTATGTATTGAAAATGTATCTGTATAAATGTGTATTTGTGTACATAAAGTGAGTGTATTCAACTGGTTGTTACTACACAGATCCGACTGTATGTGTGTTCAATTGGTTTATGTATTCTAAACTGAATGTTTGCGTAATCAATTGATATATAATGACAACTGAATGTATGTGTATTCAAATTTGTTTTTGCAGTTATACCATTGTATGTCTATCCAAACAATATGTATGAAAATTCAACGCTTCGAGTATTAACATATCAAAATTGTTCAAAATTAGAGAGTTCCCGGACAAGCATACATATCCATTGAAGGATAAGATGTATTCGCAACGTCAATCAAGTAGTGATTTTATCGCATGCATTATTAAGCCCAAAATAACAAATTATAAGAGGAAATATAACCTAAAAAATATAGTAGATGATATGAAAAATGACTTTGGTATGGATGTGAACTACGTGTTGGCCTGGTGCGCTAAAGAAAAGGCTATGAATGAGTTAAGGGGGGAGCCAATAGATTCCTACAAGAAATTACTGGGATACGTATATATCTTGGATAAAAAGTACTCCGATTCTCATATCAGATTCCAAAATCGCCTGAAAATGAGTTCTTGTATCTGTTTGTGGCATTGTATGCCTTTATAAAAGGGTTCAATTAATGTCGACCCATCGTGGTTGTATAGGACAACCACATCAAAATAGCATACAATGGGACATCCGTTTCAGCCAACACATTATATGGTGCAAGTAATTTGATACTAAGTTTGTCACATCCCAAACCATAGGGGCACGACCATCACCCGTGTCTTACTTACCGAGTACCAACATATATGATTTAACATACAAACGGACCGTCAAGGCCGTCATAATAGACTGAAAGAAATCAAAAGATATAAACAACTGATGATACCAACCTAACAAGACCATGGAGGTATATACATCAAGACATAAGCCGACAAGGCCATTATAACATCTATACACATGTCTACAAGCCTCTAAGAGTAACATAAGCATCATAAGGTCGGGACAGGACCCTGTCATACCTATAACATATACATAAAAGTCATACCGACTCAAAATAGCAAATTGGGAACAAGTGGAATGCATCAACCATAGCTGAGTTGAGAACCTATTGGGGGAGGATCGTCAATCCGTCTACCTGAACCTGTGGGAATGAAATGCAACACCCCAACAAAGGAATGTCAGTACGAATAATATACTGAATATATAAGGCAAGTAAGAGCATAAGTAAAGATGTTGAAGTAAATGAGAGACAAGAAGGATCAATATGTAACTCTGAATTTTCCACTGTGGGATATGATATGTATATGTATATTGTATACGCGTATATAATGCCAGCGTACATATATATGCGCATATAACATTATCAAGACTCTGTGGGCATCATTATCATTATGATTATCATAACCAACTAATCAGTGGTACCATATACCAAATGCATATATAACATCATCGTACATATATAGATTTATACATATATATACATGTAGGAGAGTCATTATGAATATTCTGAGCTTGTCTAAGTGACATAGGGTGTTACACCTCCGACTATCGTTGTATAGCTAATATATTGTCAAACATATCATTTTCACTAGAAGAATTCACAACACAATAAGAGATAACTTCTATGACATGAAAGTACTCCAGACAAGGACAAACAAGATTCAATAACAATTCTATGGAATTCAAAAATAAGAGTACATCTAACTTATCAAGAATAAAATCATTTTTGTAGGGATATTCGTTTACATTTTGTTTACATTCGGATCATGCCAAAAGAAGGAAAAGATAACCTTACATACCTTGTAATCTTCCTTAACAATCCAACAAGCTAAACTTAACTCGCCGCTCATTCATTTACAACAAGTAAGATGATACTCCATCCGTTTTAAAATATTTGTCTGGTTTTGACTTGACACGGAGTTTAAGAAAATAAAGAATACTTTTGAATAATGTGGTTGTTAACTAAAGATATGTAGAATGTACTAAAGTACCCTTTAATCTTGTGGTCTTAAATATGCCATGTGGAAAGTTTTAACAAAAGAGTTGCCAAAAAAGGAAAGAGACATAAATTTTGAAACGGACTAAAGAGGAAAGTAAGACAAATATTTTGAAATGGAGGAAGTATTAACGTCACATTACAAGCGATATACTAACATATCGTATCCCGAACGATAAACTTCATCCTACAAAAAAAATGGGCAGCATCTTCCCTATTTCTTTAACTTCCCTCAAGTTCATAGATGACATAATAGCAGCCCAACATTTAACAAGCCTATAACCAGTTCCTTAATGACTTAGCAACACAATGAGCGGCAAGCTCAAATTATGATTAACAAATATCACTTCAATCTTTCTTCTTCCTTTAAATATGATAACAACAACCACAATATATATAGGTTATTTAATCAATTTTCAGTTTCAAAACACCATAATAACACCTCCAAATCAGTTCCACAAGTTACTACAACTCAAACATGGTTTCTCCCTCAATATCTCACAAGTTCTAACTTTCACAACCTTGACAAAACTTATATAAGATCAAACATAGAAAGAAGAGGTGAAAGCTTACCTCAAACACCTTAGAACAACCCTTACACGAGCTTACTTCAACGTGAAGAATCCTCCAAATCAGCTACATAAGAAGAAAAATTCACAAATACAACGGAATTCCTAACGTTGGATTTGCGTTGTTTCACCTTGGTTTTATCTTAGATGGTGTAGAACCCTCTAGAGAGAGCTTGGGAGGGTTTTGGGTCTGGGAAAGGATGAAAAATAAAATCTACAAAGCAGCCACTGTTTATATACTTAAAAAGAGATTTCCACCGCCTCAAGTGGGTTCCAAAAAGGTTGCCTGCGCAGTCTCGTGAAAATGCGAATATCTCTCTACTTCGATGTCATATTGATGAACGGCTTAATGCGTTGGAAACTAGACTCGTAGAACATCGATATGGTGGGTGGATCACCCCGTAACTCCATGTATATTAGGATAAAAAGTCAGTGACATCTGACCCAAGTTTCTGTAGAAGTATGAACGTAAATTGTGATAACTTTTGTCTGCTTTTGTTTTACAACTTGCTTGACTCCAACACTTAACATATGACTATTATACGATTCAAATACATCATAACATGACCTTCTTAACATGTTAAGAACTCCTAGTATTACCTAAAAAGTATGGGTTAGAACATCAGCCTGTACCTCCAATGTAAGGACCGTAAGTCACTCTATAAGTTCGAAATTTCGCGGAAATTCACTCACTTCGATTCATTTAACCTCTAATCCTTCCAAAACATACTAACATTGGTTTTAAACACTTATAGCCTTAGGAATAACATCGTTCATTGGCTTTTCGTTGACATAACTTACAACACAACTCAATGTGTGAAAACACGAGATGTAACATCATCCCCTTAAGAACATTCGTCCTCGAATGTAGGGCGTAAATGGGGAGATTAAGCAAAGGGCTCTATGAGAATTTCAGCAGAGCCTCCGCTATAAACTGGACACTATCCAAACCTACAACCAGCAAAAAATCCAACCTATATATCTCATGTGGCTCCACAAACATCATATCTATGTATCTGACCTTATATGTCGAGTGAAATATTTACAAAATGACATTTACCTTATAGGGTTGGTTTCACTCTTGTGGTTCGTTGTACTCCTTCAGTTCGATCATTATCTTTGCTCTGGAGTAGGTAGGGGTATTTGAACTTTATTTCAGTTTCCCATGTTATTTCTTTGGTGTTCTTACTTCTTCACAACACTCCCGCGGAAACCACGTCTTTAGTTTTCAACTTACGGGCTTATAACTTGTACTCCTTCGTATGGTAGATCTTCTGTTGTCCGAACACTGTCAATCAGGACAACTTGAGAAGGGTCTCCGATGCACTTTCATAACATAGATATACGAAACACTGATGTACTAACTCTAACCCTGAAGGTAGCTCTAATTAATAAGTTATTTAACCGATTCGTCGAATGATATTATATGGCCCGAAGTGTCGTGAACTTAGCTTATCTTCCTTATCATCCCACATGATGCCTTTTATAGGCGAGATCATCAGGAATACTCAGTCGCCTACCTCGAACCTTAAATCACGACGTCGCATACACTTACATAAAACTAATTATTTTTTATGACAAGGGAACCCGCAATCGGTACCCTTTGAGTGCGCACAAGGTACATACACTTACATAAAGCATACATATACTTACATAAAGCTTATTATATTCAATCAACTACAATTTAACTGAACTTTTTGTATGTATGCGACTGTATTTCAATGGAATATACTGCCGCTAGCATATGACGTGATTGATTCAGAGAATGATAAGTCTTGGACATGGTTCTTTGAACAGTTCAAGAAAGCTTATGGGTTCGGGAGAACATGTGTGTTGTATCCAATAGAGATGAAAGCATCATTAAGGCTGTATCTAGAGTATATCCTACTGTTCCTCATTTTGCATGCATATGACATCTTTGGAGAATGGCCGGAGCTAGTTCTGGAAAGATTCTTAACCTTTGTTTCGAGAAATAATCGTTTTCGGTTTTCATTATTCAATGTTTTGTCACTACTCCAAGTAAATTTTGGATCAGAGCAACCCAAATCAAAAAAATCACAATGATTCATGTTGTCCATGAATACTTGGGTTCTTATTCTATTTAGATGGCATGTCATTCAGTGGCGAAGCCAGAAATTTTATAAAGGGTGTTCGGATTTTGAAAGAGTAATATATGGAGTCATATATATGTTAAGGGTGTTCATCTATGTAATATATATATATATATATATATATAATGCGTAATAATTAATATGTCTATACGGTATAATTTTTTGGCGAAGGGTGTTCAATTGAACACCCTTGTTGGGCTGTCCCTCCGCCACTGATGTCATTCATAAAATTGCTTCTTTTGTCCAAGCTACTAAAATCATTAAAGTCTCCCGCTAACATGCAAGTTTGATCAACTATATCTTCGGTGATACTTTGGAAATGGTCCCAAAACTGTTTGAGACTTGCGTAAGCAGTTGAAAAAAATCATTCTCCAAAATTTTATTTTTGAATACTCAAATGGAAAACTTGGTAGTTGGAGGTTTTTGGAATAGTGGTGATTGTGTTTGTGATCCAGATTCTTTTTACTCAACCAATTGGATCTCCAAGAATAAAGACTCTAAATCCAATTCCATTAGTGCAATTACCACACGATCTAAAATGTACCTTAGTGAAATTTCACTAACTTTTATCGTATCCCTGCTGACCCCTTATTTTCCTCTAAGACTTTCTTGAACAACCACATGTTTTGGTGGTTGAGATTTTTGTGAATCGCCTTTCCTGGTCTCTTGTTGCTTATATTGTTCTTTTACTTTAGTTTAAAATTAGTTTTGAGTTTAGTGGGAGTGCTTAGGTTGATTATATTTTTCCTTAGTAAACATTGGCTTAATTAAAATTTTGATAGATTATTTACGAGATTGTTAAGAGTCTCACATCGGATATGGAATGAGTACATGGACTTCTTATTTGGATCTTGAGCCTAACTCAACCCCAAAAATTAGCTTGTAAGGTGAGAATTGTCCAAGTGAGTCCATATTCCCATTCCATATCCGATGTGGGATTCTTAACACTCCTCTGCACACCCAGACTTTGTTAACCGGAGCGTAAATAATATAATTTGGGGCCCCAACATCGGTGAACAAAGAATTGAAATAGGTCTAACTCTGATACCATGTAAAGAATAGATTTTGGTCTAACTCAACCTCAAAAGTTAGTTTGTAGGATGATGATTGTCCAAGTCCATATAAGGAGTCCATGTTCTCATTTCATATCCGATTTTGGAGACTCTTAATAGAGAATATTCCCTATGGTTCCACATTCCATAACTAGAAGCATCATTGTCACCATCTATTACCGTATCCACTCCATTTTTGTTATACTTTTCTAATTATGGAGAACTATTTTCATGACTTTCAGATACGCGTTATCCATGAAGTTCTCCATTTTATGATCCTGGCTCTTAAGCGACACAAATATTTATCTGTCCTACTCTTCCACTTCCAAAGTATAGAGAGTTTAAGGATTCATATTCGACATAAAAGGATGTTATCTCCTAACTTAACTTGTATTTGGATGACAATTGTTTGCTCAAGTTGATTTGTAAGCAAACCTTGCATATTGGACTCTAGACATTTTAACAGTGTGAATGTTGATTTTGACGGATTTGCACCAATCTTTATGCAATTTTATAGATGACTTTCTCTCAATAGTTTTCCCCCAGAGTTTCAAAAACCGCACCCATAATGTGGTGGTAGATGCTTGTGTTGCTGATGGCTTAAAATCACTTTATAACTTTCTGACATTAAGATAATTATATATCATTAATTCAAGGACCATCTATTAGAACTTTCACAAAAATCATTGGTCATATAAAATATAAAAGGGAAAAGGTGCAAATATACCCCTAAACTTTGCGATTTAGAGCAGATATACCTTCGTTATAAAAGTGGTGGATATATACCCCTGCCGTTACAAAATGGTGCAAATATACCCTTTTTACTGATGGAATATTTTTAAAAAATTATTTATCTTATTTTTTAATTAAAAAAATATCACGGGGCTTTAAAAAAGTCTACCCATTTTTTTAGTAGACATATTTCTCTAAAGCCACATAGTAATTTTTTTCTAGTGGGTCGGGTCTAGTTCATTTAAAAAAATGGGCAGACATTCTTTTAAATCCACGGAGATTTTTTTTTAAACAAATCAGACCCGATCCACCAGGAAAAAAATTACCATACGGCTTTAGAGAAATATGTCTTTTAAAAAAAATGGGTAGACTTTTTTTAAAGCCCATGTCATTTTATTTAATTAATAAATAAGATTAATGATTTTTTTTAAAATATTAATCAGAGAAAATGATATATTTGAACCATTTGTGTAACGTCATGGATATATTTGCATCATTTTGTAACTACAAAAATATATATTCATCACTTTTATAACGAGCTCTAAATCATAAAATTGAGAGATATATCTGTAATATAAAAAGAAAGTAGTTATAACCTTAGTGCTGGAGCTTCAAAGTCCCTTTGGAGTTTTCTCAGTTTTAGAGCTTTAGCACCCATGGTATTATAGTCAAAAGACTTGTCCAAATAATTAACAATGAAAGTATTTTTTTTTCCATGATTTTTTAGTTGATTTCAGAAGTCCTAGGGGAAGACTGATCGTAGTGATGGTGAAATTGTTACTTAGCAGTAGCATTTTCTTCTATATTTTATCTTCGTCATCAGAGAAAGGATTTTATATATGTGTAAAAAAATTGAGCCTTCTGCACTAATTATTTCCTCATTAAATAAAACTTGCTTGGTATTTTCTTCAGCATTCACATTTCCTACTTTTTAGTTACATGGATTATGTTATGCCAGTCCCTTGTCTGAACATGTACTTCTTAACTAGCCTTCAGAGCTTGTGGTGTAAGAATTTGTAGAGTTGCTACTGAAATTCTTCGTGAATCTAATTGAAGTTATAGGAGTAGAAAAACCCTAAATCCTAAACCCCGAATTAAAAGAGAAGTTTTGAGAGTGTTGCTAGTAGATTTAATCATAGGATGTCTAGTAAGAGCTGTCAAATGTGAACCTGAGACTGACACACCTCCTTTGCTTTCATCCGCCTTCCAATGGAAACGAGACACATACCTCTTTTCACCCATACTCGTCTTCTCTTTCTCCAAGACCAAAAGTTCCTTCTTCTCAAAAAGAATATAGTTTCTCTCCAAAAAAAAAATACTTTTGAGAAACAACATACCCAATATAATCTCACAAAGTGGGTCCGGAGATGATACAATGTACGCATCTCTACCTTTGAGAGAGATAGAGGTTATTTTCGAAAGACTCTCAGCTCAAGAGAAAGCATAACAAAAAAGGTAAGATAAGGATTGAAGAAAGTAAAGAGATTATGACAAAAATACTATAGATAAATATTAATGAAGTAAAGTAACAATAAATGTATAAAACTAACACGGTAATCGAAGTACGTGAAATAACATATATGAAATCGAATGACAAAAACATACAAAGGTACACTACGCATACTAGTATGAAAGGATACACGAGATACATTCTATTACCTAACATTTCACCCTAATCTCCGTCCTCCACAACCTTTTATCTAAGGTCATGTCCTCGATAAGTTGCAACTGTATCATGTCTTGCCTAATCACTTCTCCCCAATACGTCTTCGGTCTACCTCGGCTTATTCTGAAACCGTCTATAGCCAACCTCTCACACTTCCTCACCGGAGTCTCATTTCCTCTCATCTGAACATGCCCGAACCATCTCAGTTTCGCTTCCCGCATCTTGTCCTTCACCGAGGCCACTCCCACCTTGTCCCGAATAACTTCATTTCTAATCATATCCTTCCTAGTATGCCGACACATCTATCGCAATATCCTTATTTCTGCCACCTTCATCTTCTAGACGTGAGATTTCTTGACTGACCAACACTCAGCTCCATACAACATAGTAGATCTAACTACCACTCTATAGAACTTACATTTAAGTTTTTGTGGCACCTTCTTATCACATAAGAATCCAGAGGAGAGCCTCAATTTCATCCACTCCTGCCCCAATACAGTGTGTGGCATCATCATCAGTTTCCTCATTTCCTTGGATAATGGACCTAAAACTTCCTTGCTTTTGGATGACATGTGTCTCAAGCCTCACTTCCACGCCCTCTTCATGCGCTACGTCACAAAACTTGCACTCCAAATATTTCATCTTGGTTCTGCTCAACTTGAACCCTTTGGACTCCAGGGCCTGTCTCCTAACCACCAGCTTAGCATCAACTTTGTCGCGAGTCTCTTCAATCAAAACTATATCGTTTGCAAATAACATACATTCATGACACCTTCCCTTGAATTTTCCACGTGAGTTCATTCATCACTAAAGGCACTTTTGAGAAAATACATTTAAAAGCTTAATCAAATACTAATTGCTCAAAATTGTTTTTCACTTGATAAGTCAAACACAAAACTATTTCTCACCAAAAGTACCTTTTTAAAAAGTGCATTTGAAAAAAATTACTTTTCAAAATAATCTAATTTTAAAAGCTTGATCAAATGGCTTTTCAGCTCCTGTGGGGAAAGCATTCGGGTGTTTAGTTCCTCGTACGAAAGTCATAAAATGCAAGTGGTGCTAACTAATTGATGATCAAGTCAACAAATTCAATGTTGCAAGCTAAAACAGAGAAGAATGAGGCGACATCGTATAAGCCTTGTTTCATTCTTTCGGTGGGCGTATAACAAAGTATCCGATAAGCATACATTTGCCTTCCTCCATTTGTTTCCACGAATAACCATTATGGAAAATTTCTCAAACATTCTGCTTTTGTAAATGAATTGGCTTTGGACAAGAATTACATTCGTGGAGTGACATTGAGTACTTGCAAGCCGTGGCCTTTGGTTCTGTACATTTGTACTTTCAGGATTATAAAAGATCTCTATATTAGCTAATGGTACCTAGAGATAGCTGTACATGAACATATATACGAGCGGGAGACCAACAACCCTTTAACATTCTCTCCTTTAAGGAGGAAAAATAAGGTTAACGGAGCAAAAATGTTTGGCCTTCACAGTTCCATGGTTATGTCATCTTTTTCTAATAATTTACCAGCTAACTAGATAGTTACACTTTCCAAAACCAGCTTAGCTTCCACAGGCTGATATCTTCTTCTCCGCTTGTAATATTTGTATTCGCCAACACCTGCTTTTTCAAAAACCTTACTATCAGTAACTCCAGCTCGGTATTGCAGATTAGTCTCATGCTGGCAAGGCAGACAACCAACAGGAGCTTGTTCGTTCACCTGTTCAAAGACCCAAAACAGTAATACTTAACACGAGGATCTAAGTAAGAGAATCTGCTAGGACAATGTGCTGAGCAAAGGAAATGTACCACAATAATGAGAGGAACTGGAGCATGAGCAGGAGCATCCGTATTATTGGTTTCACATCCTCCAGGTGCACTGAGAAATAGTACAACAGTTGTTTTATCAGCTGGGAAAGAAATTGCCATGGTTTGGACACAACAAACACTAGAAGAACACAATCAAGTTCTAAGTGGCAATTTGGATCCTAAATGTGTTCACTGTTCCAAAGACAATCAAGACTTACCCTTTTTCACTGAACAACCTAAAATATAACTACAAACAGCCTCTGCAACCCAACTTATAGAAAAAATAGCTCAATCAGTAAGATGTTCATTTGCTTAACTTCCTAATCCCCTATCCATATCCCCGTCTCTTCAAACAATAGACATATAAACACAAAAGACAATGGGTAGTAGATCCAAATCTGTGATCTTACATCTGAAAGTGTATGCACCATGTTATGAGCATAGTAGCTGTGATTCACCACGTAATCATCTGGGTGTTTGTGTCTCTCTGTGTGTGTTACTTACGGAACAAACTCACTTGAGAACTCTTTTTAGCTAAACACTATCTTTGCCAAATTGAGCTTTTCTTAACCTATCCGAAGTGAAATTGAAAATGAAGAGATCACCATTAAGACAAACACAATAAAATCTCTATAGCTAACATGATGAGACAAGCTAAGTACAGGGCTTTGTTCCTTCTTTACATACTTTGGTGGTTTGGGGGGGGGGGGGTTAATTATATGACATTCTAACAGGGTCCTCTGCGAAGTTCTTGTTAGGTCTCTGGAAGAAGGCTTGAATTTAGGGCTTCTTATTCTGCAAAATAACTTTTTTTATTTTCGACACCAATAACTCAGATGTATTCTCTTTCCAAAAAGAGGAAGAATCAAGAATATCAAGCCTTTCAAGTTGGCAATTACTACGATATTCGTGACCCATATGTAATCCTAAAGAAACCCTTGGCGAACCAATAAAATAACAATTCTTACACCTTTGTTGGGTAAACATCATCTCAATGAGCAGGTTGATGGATCACTTCTCTCAAACTGAATACTTCTTACACTTCTTAAGCAAGAATATTGAACGATACACTCCTTATCCCTTAAGCGGAATGTTCAACATGGTAATTTGACAATGAAAAATGACGAGGCTATGCAGTCCAACACCATGCCATCATCATTAAATTGCCTAAAGTTAATCTGATTCTGATGATACAAGCTACAGCTTAGTGCTTCTTTACATATGGATCGGTTAGGGGCATTGTGGCGGTTTGGGCTAATCATATGACATTCTAAACAGGGTCTTTTACTATATATTTGTTAGGTTTCTGGAAGTTTGCCCTTGCTGAACGAGCTGGTAAATACACCTTGGTTGGGGTAAAAATCATCTCAATGAGCACGTTGACTGACCATTTACCCTCACACTGCAGCACATTTTAAGCAAGAACAGTAAATGATGCATACAAGAGACTTGCTCAACCCTTAGTGGAAAGCTTAAAAAAGGCAAGAGTAATTCAATTTCATCTTCTCTTAAATTGTAATATGTGAAACCTCACCAATAGAGCATTACACATGACCAAATTCAACACTTGTTACATTTTTCTTGCGGTAAGCCTAAATCAAAACTATATGAGTAGTACCGCAAATCCGCAACAATTACGCCTCAATCCATACAAGTTGGGTATGAATCCCTAACTGACCATGTTTCTTGAGTATTACAGAAAAACAAAGAAATATCACCAGCAAAATAGAAATTGTTTCATTGAGATAACTCCTACTTAAATGCATAAAACAAAGTTTGTTGGCAGCTAAAGGAATCCTCATATACAGCCGGATTGTGATTTATTCTCAATTAATAGAAATTTGAATCTTTCACACCTCATCCATTGCTTTTCTAAAACTCAAAACCACTTAATCAATGATATGTCGTCCCTGGACATCCAAAGCATAGGACTTTCAACCTCAATAAAAACATGTCCCTACCCTCACCTTATATTGAAGAAGGATTAGCTGAGATACATTACTATGTTGTTTGAATGATCAGTCTCCCAACGACATAATTATCAAGCTTGAATAGGTATCAAAGTCATATTACAATTTTCATGCATAGCTATTACTCCCTTGTTCAGTCCTTTAAAAACAGAGAAAACAAAGAGGAACATACTCTGCAGATCCTTGGTCCACAATTTCGCTCCCCTCAATTTGCTCAGCTTGGAAGACCTCAGAAAGTGCACTGTTTCCATCCAACTCAACATTCTCCGTGCCGTTGATGTTGTCAAATTGAGTTCGATAGGCTTCTGGATAAAAATGAATTTTTAGTCTGTCCATATCAATCGCGATCTCCTGTAACAGTAAATGAAGAGTTTTACATACCTGTTGATCTACTTGATACTTCTGGAGGGATATTCTGGAGGAGTTTCTGACACATTACTGTACCCTGGAAATCAAGGAAAGTGTAATTCAACAAATTTAGTCTCTGAGACTCTTCCACCACTGAGAAACCAAATGAAGTGGTCCATGTGTTTAGCACGGTGGGGACAGCAGGCAAAACTAGCCTCTCAACTCCTAATTCCATGAGTTTCTGGAATGAATAAAAAAATAGCATTAGATGAAATGCAAGCAGATCAGATGACAAGTATATTCAATCTATGTCAAAGCATGTTCATCATTATCCGAAAATCCACATGTTTAAGACTACTTGACACATTTTTCAAGCTTAGCAGTACGTAGCAGCTGACTCTGAGAAATTACAAGGTTTAATGTTTTTGTTTCAGTATCGCGACAAAGAAAGAAAACCATAAAAAATAGTCATAGTTATCAGGACAATTGCAATTCCCACTGTCATACCATCACTTATTCTAACTAGAATTAAAGTCCTTTTTGTTAGGTAACTAGAACTTGACATTGATGCAGCATAATTGAGCATTAAAGCCAAAAAAGAAGCCCTAAGACTGCTGCTAATATGACATCTAGAGAACCAAAATAACCATGTCCAAAGGTTTTTCTCCTATAAAATGCATGTTTATACTTCTGATAAGGGGAACAAGCCGATGTCCCCAAAAAAACAACTCAAATGCATAGCCTCGAAAATATTAGCTATATAGCCAGGGAAGGAAAGGAGGACATCACTAAAATTAAAAAGTCAAAGATATCTCCTACAAATTATAGCTTTCATGAACATCCCCTGCTTAATTAAGTAATTCTTGGGGATCTTTTATACACATACATTAGGTACATCCTCAGCAACAACTCTTCCTTCCTCTCCCCAAGAAAAAGAAAGAAAGTAGATTTGCATACCTTTTCAAGCTCATTCATTAAGATGCGACACATTCCAAGTCGGCGGTACTGAAATTGTGTTGCCACAAGAGGAACCTCGGCTACCTTTTCTCCATAAATCCTATGAGCAGGAAAAGTGTTAGCTTACTTTCTAAGATTCAGTGACATTGTTCAACTAATTTTTAAGACTAAGGAGATTTATACTGAAATAAAGAGTAGAGAAAACTATACTTGAATGATTAATATTAATACATAATGGTTGGATACCTTACAGTCGCTACTGTAATCACTTCATCATTTCTTTCCAGAAGCACAGTATAGAAACCCTGAAAATTTAAACGATTCAGCTCTGACCTGCAATTTCGAATTCCAATTTTTGTCAGAGAATATATAATTAAAGCAAATTCATACAAGTCTCTGAGATAGTGTTTAAGTAACTCGAGAAATAAATAATGCATCTGCTTAGAAAAGCCACAAGACAATTTGCTGTCAAAAGAATATCTGGTTAGAACCGAATACCCATACTCAAACATCAGCTAGGTACTGCAGCTTACAAACTAATATGACTCTGTATTCAAGTTGAGATATACCGTGTCATCTATAGTTACAAGTAATAAAGGCATTTTCAACTTACTTCTATTTATGGCAAGTTTAAAATCAGGGCAATTAAGTTCATGAACGGTGAAAGCTCTACTCTAACCCTTGATGAGTGTGTCAATGATGAGTGTGTCAATGATGAAAGTGTCATATGAAATGCATAATTTTGTTTTGCATAAATTATGTAGTTGAACAAAAATATTTGCACATAATTCAACAATGGTAACTCAAGAATGATATTACCATCTATTGAAGATAACATCTTCCATAAGATCTCTCCTTGTGTAAGGTTCTTTGACAGGCTCAAAGCATTCATGCATCACATCCAGAGCGACACTAAGTTTAGTATAAGTCCCCAAGATGGACTCATCATTAGCAGCACCAGAATCAAAATCATCAGGTTTTACGTATTTCAATAAAGTCCAACTGAGGTTATCAACTCCCACCATAACTGGATTTGCCAGAAGTTGGCGGATGCCCAGCCATATCTGCAACAGATATTAATAAGTTGACTCAGACAATGTTTCTTAAAAGTAAAATTCCATAGACAAAAGAATTACTGCTGCATGTCAACATGATGTTTTTTCACACATTAAACATTTCCCTAGGATTGATAACATGGGAATAATCAATAAGAATTTTTTCTAAGATCCGACTTGTCAACTGCATTCTACACTGAAATAACTTCTCAAATGAGACAATTGACAAGATATGCATGGTAACTGTGCTCTCTACTTATGATGTCAATGCTTTCTATTCCAGTGTTAGGCATGAAACCAAATACCTGCTCACATCTCTTATTGCAAAACCAACTTCCTACAGGATAAATATCCAGCTTTTGAAGACCCTTATTTCTCACGCACCGAACATGATCTGTACAAAATTGATCAACATCGGTAATGCCACACATTCACAGAATTCTGTATGCCCAAGATAAGCTGTTGTAGGAACATAAAAACGATCCAAATAGCTACTTACACTTGTGCTCACACTGACAACAGATAAGTTGACTGCTGTCTGTAAAGTGCTCTTTGTTTTTATTAAATCCGCTCTGGCCACACATTTCACAACAGCATGATGGGCAAAACCACTCTCCATCTGGGACTTCCTGTTTAAGCAATAGAATGCAGTTTGTATCAAACCAGGTGTAGGACCAACATGCAAAATGCGAAACAAAAGTAGGATATACCAGTAAAAGAAAATAATATATATAGTGAGAGAGAGAGAGAGAGAGAGAAAGACACACACACCTTCATCCCAAGGCAACCAGTATGAAAGGAAGATGGGCACTCATCACACAGAAGTAATTCACCACCGTAATGGCACACAGAACACACGTAGTCGTTTGTGCCCAAATGGCTTCCCTTGTTCAACGAACATGGTCTTTTCCTCATGTTTCTTACACTAGTCTTTTCTTTCATCTGCAGTTGACAATCAAGAAGAGATCTTCCATCTTCCAAAAATATATTTGCTGAAGGTCTGTGATAACTACTTCCAGCATGCACCTCAAAGTTGCTAATTCCATAAACTTTTTGGCAGCACTTGCATTTGATACCTGCACGAGTGATCCGCCCTTCGGCCATTGGACGACCATCTTTTTTCCCACGATACTGCACTTTGGAACGGGGCAGAACCACATTATTGTCTATCAACCAAGATAACACTGTTCGAGGTGTATGATTCAAGGAAGAAGAAAGTGTTTCCTGCCGAGCTCTTTTACTTGATCGCAACAGACGAGCTGAAGGGTGAGATTCTATACCATCTGTTACTGTTCTTGAAGATCTGGAATCATTTCCTTTCTTCAACATGTTCCAGCAAATCACTTTTTTATTAAGCTGAGCAGGTTCTTTCGAAAGTGGCATGACAGCCGTTGATAACTTCTTACATGAGGTCCTCCAAGGTAACTGGCCCTCAGCTTCCCACTGCTGCATACACCATTTGCATGCCGTTAGAAGGGAGTAGAATACTTTCCCATGAGGAGAAAAGTACCGCAGTTCTCTCCTGTCCCCGTCCCCTTTCCAATGATAATAAAATACCCATCCCATTGCAGCTAGGTGCTTCTTAGCTTTTATGTTCATATACTTCTTTTCCCCACTCTTCAACTTGTTATTAGCAGGATTGTCTTGTAATCTACAATACTCAATTACAGCTTGAGGGCAGAATTCAGGATCAATAATTGGTTCTTGACAAGTAGATGGCAGCAGCTCAGACACCTCACTGCATGTCTGTGTTTTTGTCAGGCACAGGCTGAGGTCATCAGATGAAGTTTCCAACATCTTACAAACTTGACGAAGCGAACTGAATATATTTCCATCAGGAGCAATGTACCGCGTCCTAATGATGCTGCAATCCTTTGCTTGCTCAATTTTCCATCCTAAATAAAACAAATGTTTCTTAAGTTTTTGCAAGGACTGTGGGGACCTATAATTATCATTGCACTCAGAAACTACATCAGGACAAAACTCAGCTACATGATCCACGGTCCTCCACTCAAGTCGCTTCCTCTTTCTAGACTGTATCTCAGTGGAAGACTCAAAGTTGAGTGTTTCACTCTTAGTAATTGAAGAAATTTCATTTTTAGGGGGATTTAAAATTGACAAAGCATTAGGTGATACAGATGGTAGTTCTTCTTGGCTAAACATAACACTTGCACTCAATGGAACATCCTCTGAAACAAGTACAGGCTGAAGACATGATACATCCATATCCATCTCCCCACTAACCGAATTGCATATTGCTTCAATAAAAGGTACAATGGCTGAGTTATCAAAATATGTTTCAACCTTCAGTATAGCCTGAAGAGCGGGTTCTGAAAATTTTAGCAATTGGCCAATGTCTGGTGAAGTGTTTAACTCACAAAAAATTTGCTTGACAGTTAACATGGTGTTTTCATGCACAACATCCTTGATCAAGTTCCTCCAGATATCCCTCGAAGTAGATGTCCACTCCTTAAGATTTTCGTAGCCATTCTTCACCCGCACTTCATACCAAATTTGCTTCAGTGAGACCAAAAGGGGGTACAGATGCTCAATCTCCTCAATTGTTTCAAGAAACATCCAGCTACCACGAGGCTTCCATTCTTCCAAAACCTCATCCCAATCTTGAGTTATACGTAGATTGTCTACTTGAGCCTTTACTTCATCACCCATATCTGGAAAGAAAATTCTCCGCTCCTCGGCACCATCTTCATGGTCAAAAATCACACCTTCCCACCAAGCATCTTGATAAAACAAATCAACACATTGTCCGTAAGGTAGACCCCATCTCCCAGATTGAATTGAAGGTGGCAAAGGCCTAATGATACCACGATAGCTAACTGGAATCTTTTCAGCAGGAATAACCCCATCAACCATGGGAGAAACCTTCACGGATTCGATCAAGTTGATGGAACAGTCATCAGACAGAAGGTGATGGTATTGAACTTGACGAACCAAATCATCAGAAGCAACCACAGTAGCCAAGTGCCATGAACCCAGGAATCCATGTTCAATACTCCTCACCTGCACAAATACCAATGCTTCATATTAAAACCCAAAAGCCCTGCCCCCTCCTGAAGAAGAAAAAACAATTGAACTATTTTGAAACAATGCACCCTCTGAGAGAGATTGAAAGCAATATTGAGCTTTATATCGGAAAGCGCCTCTCTAAACCACAAAGACGCCTACCCCAAAACTTGTGGGAACGCTCGGTATGTTGTTGTTATATGCTCAATGAATCCCAATTTGGAAAAAAGAAGTAATTTATTATCTGTTTAACGCTCAATTAGTAGTTTTTACAAGTTGAAAGTTTTTCAGCACATGAACATTAAAAAGAAAAAGAACCACATGCAATCGCTATACAGCTTATTACCCATTGTGATAGTACTTTGTTTGGCTGAAATTTAAAGTAAATCTTGAAAAAAGATGATAAACCAATTTCAAGAAAACCCAATTGAATACCCAGAGGAGAGGAGAGGAGAGGAGAGGAGAGGAGTAACGTATAGAAAATCTCACCTCGACCTTTTGATCAACTTGGAGTTTGGGAGGAGTATTCATATTGATTGGCAAGAGTTAATTCAAAAGATTGCAGCTTTCATATTGAGAAGAGCAAAAAGACTGCTCTTTTGTTTCACGTCCCCTATTTGCCCTTATTCTATTTCCTCTTTGTTACGCCTCCAATCAAGCTTGGGCTGCAACCCTCCAATGTTGTAAATATTGATAGGCTTTTTATATATTAAATAGTAGTAATTCTTAAAAAATTAAATATAAATACAACAAACACGAAGTACACCGAGTAATGACAATTATACTGAACGGAGCCGGGCTTCATACACGCTTTCCTATGCAAACTCAAAAAAGGTTCTTTCCATTTCATACTCTGTCTAGGATTTACCCGCCTACGTGGAACTTATTTAGTGGAAGCAACAGCTCATAAGCTCCATGCATGCCTTTATTTTTATTAAGTTTTACATTTTCCCATTGTACTAGTAGTATCAAGTAAGGTGTCCAGCTGGGCGGGTAGGTAGGGCAGTCCCGGCGGGACGGCGAGGGTCGGGATGTGGGCTTCGGCGGGATTAGCTGGTCGGGATAGGCGGGACGGGAAGAGGTCCCGTCCCGTCCCACATTCCGCCGGAAGAGGGGCCGGGATTTGGGGGACTGGATGGGTTCGGGTCGGGATTTAGATATTTTTTTTGCCACTTTATTTTAAAAAATAATATATATAAACACTTCAATAATTGAACAAGATAGTGTAATGAAAACATCTCAAGACTGTTTTTGTACCTCTTATAGTATTTAACAGAAATATGATTTTTTTTGTAATATAATTTCAAAATTGCAACTTTGTGGTGTTGTTCAAAAGTTGCAAATCACATAGTAAAATTGCAATTAAAAAAATTACATAATTAACCATAATTTTTCTAATTTTCTCACAATGTCTTGAGGATCTTCAGTTGAAATTGGAATTTGTTGGTCAAATTGTTCGACGTCGCTTCATGTTCCCTCGGACAAGATTTCGTTATAGTTGTAGTCTTCTTCTTCGTTGATCCCTGGTTGACAACACCTTCCAGCAGAAAAAGCGATTTCAGACGTTGTTGATGACGCTTGAATGTTCAACACATCTCGAGCCATCTTAGCTAGTGTCGGAAATGTATTCTCATTCTGCCTCCAGTATTTCAGCAAGTCTTCATGTCCTTCATCATTGACAATTAATTCGTACGGTACAACAACCTGCAAAACATAAACATCAAATTCGCTAACTTGTGAAAAAGTTGAACGACTAAACATTTTATTTCTAAGGCCTTGAATACTAGCAACAGAAACCGTATATTTTTTTAAGGTTGCAACGAAGTAGTAGAAGATGATACAAAAGCCGATTGATTATTTGCACGTTGTTATTGGTAATACATATATATTTATTTGCATTCAGTGTGTATGCGAGACGTAACTTCTTCTTTAGTTGGTTTATGAGTTGGTTCTTCAGTTGGGTATGTTGGAAGTACTTCTATACAATCATAAATTGTTTCTACAATTATTTTACAACCGTCTACTTTAATAGTCGAATTTAGCACATCACCAATAATATAAATAGTGGGAATATAATTTTTTTTTAAGTTTATAAACATTTTTAATAGATGGAGCATAAGATGGTATTTCCATATATTCATTAAGTAACAAAAATATTAGAGTTATATAAAATAACATATTTAAAATAGTAAGATAATAAATACCGAAAAGTTCTTTAGTAGCTTGAAAAGATTTCTCTAGAAATTCATTAAGTTCTAAAAAAGTTTTCCTATTATTATCTACAAGCATATCCCTTGAATTTTTATTATGGGCATTAAATAATAAAGTTATAGGTTGTCTATAATCGTAAGCAACAAGTAGTTGCTCATACAGAGAATTTCACCTAGTCGAAATTTCTTCTAGAATTTTTCTATAACGTAATCCACAATCTTGACAAATTTTTTTATACTCTTTGCGTCTTTGTATTTTATTACCTTTAAAAATAAAATTTATAGCAAATTATATTTTATCAAGAATGCTTTCAAAAAGTTTTAGGCCATCATTTACAACTAAGTTATAAATATGGCACGCACATCTTATATGAAAATGATCAGGAAAACATGGAGTTAATCGAACTTTTAAAATTTTTATAGCATAATCATTAGAAGTAACATTATCTAATGTAATAGTCATAATTTTATCAATTATTCCATAAAAATCACAAATTTCATTAATATTTTGTGCAATAAAACTTTCAATGTGTCTATCATCAATATATCTATATGCTAGAATATGTTTTTGCATAGACCAATTTTGATCTATCCAATGGCATATTACCATTAAATAATCATTATTGTTAGTATTACGGCCTATGTCAGAAGTGATAGCCAATTTCCATTAAAATGATACAATGCATAACGTAAATATTGTTGATATTCACTTGCAAATTTAAAAACATCCCTTCTAACAGTTGATCTAGGAAAACTATTAAAAACAAGATTATATGTTTCTCGAATGTAATGAATAAAACCAAGAGAGAAAGGAAATGAAAAGGGCAAACCCTCCACCGCAACTAATTTTGCCATATTTTTCCTATCTTTGTTTTTGCCATATTTAGGACCAAAACTTCTCCACGTCGTCGGGTTAATTTGACCCTGTACTTGGTCAGGGACACTATGTGAACTTTGTTCCGACTCAAATGGCAATGGCATTGGCACACCTGATTTTTAGCCTGGTATTGATTCCACCTAGCTGTGTGCTCGCCTTGTACATGTCTCAATAAACCTCCCGTCCCACCTTGACCTTTTCCGATTTTAAATTTATAAATATTTTTATAAATTTTACATCTAGTTAGTTGATTCTCTTGGTCCCTATCAAAAAAATCTCATGCAGCTGATTTTAATTTTCGTTGTGTGGGGCCTCGACTCATACTAGGAGGAATAGAAGACATTCCAGTTTCAGTTTGAGGCTGAGACTCAGTCTGAGCCTGAGGTTGAAATGCACTAGTGGGTGTGTCATCTAGATTATCGTCTAAATTAAAGTCTGATTCATCTACCTCATCATCTAATGGTATATCATTAAAAAAAGCAGTTTCATCTATATGAGTGAAATCAATGAAATCATCGGGACTAGATAGGATTACTAGAAGAAGTACTCTTACCCTTGTTACCCCTACTAGAAGAACAATAAATGAGCAAAATAATTTAAATTAAGTAACAATAATAATTTAAAGAAGGAACGAAGGTACCAAACGCCGACGTAACATCGACGTGTAATCGAGGATGAAAATTGAAACTTTGCTCGATGGATGATCCTCAAGCTAGTTGCCAACTTCACTCCCAATTTTTTTAACTTTGATATAAATGAGCAAAAAAAATATAATATTTAGTAGGCAATGTAGAATTGTAGAGAGATAAATTGAGAGATTAGATAAATTGTAGGAAGATTTGTGAGAAAAATGAAGAGAAAAATGAGGTATTTATAGTTGAAAAATAGGGTTAAAGTGTAAATATATTAACTTAGGGGTTAAAAATAAATATTAAAGGGGTAGGGGGTTTATGGGTGGGAGGGGGCAAAAATGGTCGTTATAGCCGTTGTACAATGGCCAAAATTAAAATTTGGTCGTTGTTGCAATGGTTATTTTTGCAAAGGGGGAGGGGGTGGGATAGGGTCGGGTTGGTGCGGGTCGGGTCGGGACGGGCGGGATGATCACAGGCTCCGTCTCGAGTTCGAACATCGACACCAATAATTTTTTTATGGGAGATGGGGGTGGGGCGGGGCGGGGCGGGTAGCGGGATGGGCCGGGTAGTGATCGGGCCAACCCGGACCATTAGACAGCCCTAGTATCAAGTGATTCACCTTCACACAGACAAAATAATCTTTATCTTTTAACTCTACTTATACTTTTGAGCTTTGATGTTTAGTAAATGTGTTTCCGATAGACTTTCGGCTCAAAATAATTATTTTCCAAAAAATTGTTTAATTAAATATAAGAGTAAGAGCTAGAAGCATCGGGTCACCGCAGTTGATTCTTTTCTCTTCTTAAAGACACTCGTATAGATCTCTCTCTACTAGGCATTCCAAAACGCTCTCTAGCCTAGTCGAAACCCTACATGCAAAAACCTAAGTAACTTCTTATTGGCACCAGAGTTATGGCTAGTCTAGCCGCCGGCAAGCCTCCTCCGATGGCTGGCTAGCCCATATCTGATCCATCATCATCAATAACCAACAATACAGTACCGATGAAGCCTACAATAATCAACAATTCCATGCAAAACCCTACGTAAACATTAACAGTACCGATGAAGCCTATTATGTATAAGAATGGGGAGCCTATTCTTATGGACACAGTCGAAAGCAGAACGAATGAAAATCATGGAAACTTACAATACGCAATGATTGAAATTTTTTCTTATGGATGGCCAGAGATAGACGAACTTAGGAAGACCATTCCAGCACAATGTGGTATAAAGAAGATTGCCAAATTGAATTGTCTTGGAATAGGCATGTATTTATTAGGTTATCAATAATGGAGAATTTTGTGAATCTAATATCGAAGGGTGCATACTACGTTCAATTAAAGGATGTATATTCTGAAAGTATATTTATGTCCTAGAGACAATCTGTATTAGGATAAATGTATTTTATACACATTCGTACTATTATTAATGGAGATTAATATTTTGGCATTTGCAATTATTGAATTATTAATTGATTGTTTATAATATTCTATAATATGCATCCCTAGAGGTTACGCTGTTATTGATAACGTGAGATACTAATATTATAACGTAACTATTAAAATAGCCTCGACTAATGATCATCGAGAATGGATATCGATGATATGTGATAAGTCAACGTATGGTCTGCATCACATCCTTAGAGGATGTAGTGTGTCTCATCTGCTACGAGTAATGGCTACGAGTAATGGACACATGGATACTTTAGAAGTATTGGTATACCCTGCTGATATACTATTTGTTATACTTGTCTAAAGTATGATCAGTGTGTGGGAGATAGAAGTCCTTAGACTTGAGGTCAATACACACCTTGTCTACAAAGTAATATACTTTGATCCTGTCCTAAGCTCAAATGTCTTATAGGTTAAGATACGGCTTGTATTGGGTACATTACGATATGGATTAAAGGTGGTCGTTGAGCCAAGATTAGGATTCATTCATCGAATGTATATTCGAGAGAACACTCAGATTCTCAGTAATATTAGGTTGACTAAGTCGTTGGCCAACGCAATAGACATATCCTGATATGTGAAATAAATAGACTAACACTCTGAATGAGATGGGGCTCACCAATAGCTGAGATGGTAGAAATCCTAGCGAACTGATTCGTCGTCCTGAAACTTCATACCTGCACTATGAAGTACAGGCCCCAGGCAAAAAGGGACGTAAGTACATCTGAATTGTAATGTATATAAAGCAAATAAATGAATAAGCAGGCACATGAAATAACAAAGGAATGAGACTGAAACTGAAACTGTAACCTGAGCATGAACATGTATAATATCTAATATGAATATATTAAAATGTGATAAATTATTTTAAATGGGAGAGTTATAGTATAACCGACATGAAACCACCACGTAAGAATGTGGCATCTGATATCTGCCCGACCAGCTAAGACAACTCGTACTTTGTCGGGGTACGCGACATGAACATGACATGAATGGATCTAATAACCCGCAATGGGTAACATGAAGGAATCATCTTAACTGGGCGGAGCGATCCTTATCCTACATTGAGATACATAGTTTCAAGTATTAAACCTTCTTAGTAATCTATGCAACTCCCAAAACAAGAACATGAATATATTTGGCTTGTAAGATCGTGAATTTCATAAACGTGACTTGTAAACATGATTTATAAATAAAGTTTAACATTAATATGGATACATAATACAGTTGTATGAAACATGAAAACAAGTAAAATTCATGGAAATATTGGTTCATGGACTGTAGTTTAGAACCCATGAAATTCAAAACATGTGTTCATAGACTACAGACAAGTTCATGACAATCATAATGATATATTATGAGTACAATTAATGAAAACGTGATATAAGTATGGTATATAGTTGTACATGTATATAGGGTCATCATGAATTAGAGCAAACCCTAAGTCTGAGGGAATTTGTGTTTCATGAATTAAAAGTGAAGTGGGGAAGAACAACGATGTTTCCACACGTGGATAAAAGTTCTACATACCTTAATCGCTCCTAGTCTTGTATTAAAGGTCTAAACTTTGAAGGAGAATTCCAAAAGCTTGAACTTTGAAACCTTGGGAAGAGTTTATCTTGAAAACCCTAGGTTGAGAACAATGGATTTCAGGTAGAATTTCATGGGAATGATGTTAGAATCACTTGGAATTGAATGAAATAGGCTTACCTTGATGTAGGAGAATGTTAGGAGGAGAGAAACTTCATGTTAGGGCTTGAAAGGATTGAAAAACTGAATTTTTGAACTGATTTTGCGTATATATATGTTTAGTCGTCAGACCTTTTCTACGGTTGGATTGTACAGTTCGTACAATTTTGTACGGTGACAAGTACGGGTTGTATAACTTGTACGGTCCATATAAAAGTGGTCGTAATAGGTAGTCACTTTCCAAAGAGCATCAAAAGCTAGGGGTTGTTCGACAGTACAAAAGGACGATCTGTATAATTTTCTACGGCCCTTCAAAGCCATCGTATTTCGTTGGATTTCAACTGACTTTGTACGGTGCAACTTTATGCCCGTACAACTTTGTATGGTATGTATACGTCCTGGCGTACAACTCATGAATCACTTAACTGAAATAGATTTTTAACTTTATACTTCCCGTCTCATTTTTTTCTCAACTCCTGGATCATGAACAAGGTTTAGTTTGAAGGTACGAGGTGTTACAATTTAATTCTTCAATAAGATTAAAGATAATAATAAAGGAAAACTTGAGGTGGCTGTGACCCACACGTGGACGTACGAATGATTTGAATATAATATTACTATTAGGAGAGCGAAGTGTTAAGAAAGTGATTTAGCGTCTACAGAAAACCTTAGCCAAGACAAGTTAGAAACTAGGCAAAGAACTAAATTGCAAATGAGATAACATAAGGCCTAATGACGAACATGAACCCCAAGATATAAAGAATTTTTTTGTGAGTTGTTTAAAGCCTTCAAATATAGTTCTAACGCCGCAAATCGTTCGTCATTTGGATATTCCTACAAAAAGAGATGTACATTCTACTAAAGTGTGGCTGACATGGGAAAAGTGGGGAGGGCATAATGCAAAAGTGTGGACCGGTACAATATTATGCGATTTGGCACTTTTGGCAGTGTAAGATTGTATTAATCTCCCTTGGATAGTCTCTCTCATTAATACAAATATATATAGTATGTACAATGTGAAATCATAATACAATAAATATCTACCATAATTATACAACACTAAATATTACAAAATATATGGTGTATATTTTATAATATACGTTAATACACCCCCTCAGTCAGATCGGGAGGAGGTCGGACGCTAAGACTAGATCTAAATTCGAGGAATAACTGTCTAGAAAGACCTTTCGTGAAGATATCTGCATACTGATACAAAAAAGACACATACAACAAATGAACATGACCGATAGCAACCTTCTCACGAACAAAATGTATATCTATCTCAATGTGCTTGGTTTGCTGATGTTGAACCGGATTATGAGATAAATATATGGCGTATATGTTATCACAGTAAATCAAAGATGTCTTACACAGGGGACACTGAAGCTCCAAAAGAAGGTTTTGGAGCCATCATATCTCAACAACAACATTTGAAATGCCTCTATACTCTACTTCTGCACTCGAACGGGATACGGTGGCTTGCCTCTTGGCAGACCAAGAAATGAGATTATCCCCTAAGAAAACACAATAGCCAGAGGTAAAACGTCGCGTGTCCGAACAGCCTGCCCAACCAGCATCTGTATATGATAACAACATGGTCGGTGCTGAGGGGTATAGATGTAATTCATAATTAAGTGTGCCCTTAACGTATCGAATGATATGCTTAAGGGCAGTAAAATGAGGCTCTCTGATGGCATGCATGAATAAGCAAACCCGATGAACAGTATAAGCAATATCAAGCCTGGTGAAAGTAAGATATTGTAGTGCTCCTGCAAGACTCATGTAAAGTGTGGGGTCGGACACTGTATTACCATCAACAATACTAAGCTTTGATTTATAGTCAATCGGAGTGGACATTATCTTGCAGTTCACCATTTTAGCCCTGTATACTATCTCCCCTGCACACTTGCGCTGACAGAAAAACATAGAATCTACAGATATAGTCACTGATATCCCCAAAAAATAACTCAACTTCCCCAAGTCAATCATAGCGAATTTGGTTTTAAGCAATGTAATGATCTCATTTTTCAATAAATCAGAGGAGGCAGTAAGTACAATGTCATCCACCTATAACAACAAATAAACAATGCTACTACCTTTATAAAAAATAAATAGAGAATTATCACACTTGCTGCATACAAACTCAATCCGCATAATGTACTGTGCAAAGCGATCATACCACGCTCTAGGGGCATATTTTAAACCATAAAGTGACTTACGAAGATGGCATACATACTGAAGGGCTGCTGGATGGACAAAACTAGGCAGTTGATGCATGTAAATAGTTTTTTTCAAATCTACATATAGAAACGCATTTTTCACATCAAGCCGATGAATCGACCAATGCTTACCTATAGTAATACTCAGAACTGTGCGAATGGTAGTCGATTTAACAACCGGACTGAACGTCTCACCACAATTAATACCCTCCTGCTGATTAGTGTCATTAGCCACAAGTCTCACATTATATCTCTCTAGATCACTATAGTGATTTTGGGTTTGGCGTCTAGCTTGGTGGGGGCGACGATCTAGGTAAATCGAGGTTGATTGGGTGACCTGGTGACATTATCGATAACGGATAATAGGTGGGAGGAGGTTATGGGGTATGTGGTAGAGCGATGTTGGTCTAGGTCCAGGGATTGTGTTGGGTCGGAGTGGCCGGTATAGTAGCGATATGAGGTTGGCTGACTGAAATGCTGGTGGCAGGTGGTGACGACACTGGGTTTAACAGTGGAGTAAGCCGGCGGAATGGAGCTACGAAATCGAGATGGGATGGAGAAGTAGTCGACCAATTGCCGATGGTGGGAAAGGCAACTAGCGGTAACTATGACAGTTCGGAGGGACTGCCGATAGTGGCAGCGACTGGTGACAGTGGCGGTGACTAGGAAGCGGTAGTGGTGGTGGACTGACATAGTTCGCAAAGTATGATGGGGGGTGTCAAACTCATCTAGAAAGGTATATTTTGTGTTTTGGAATTTTTGAATATTTACAAAAGGAAATATCATCTCGTCAAACGTAACGTGACGAGAGACGTGAATTTAGCGAGTGGACAAGTCATAGCACAAATAGCCCCTAAGATTAGACGGAAAACCTACGAAGACACACGTAGTGGTTAGGTGTGCTAATTTATGAGGGACGGTGGATGCAAGGTTTGGATAACACAGGCAACCGAAAATTCGAAGGTGACATAGGAGGGGATCCGACAGTATAATATTTCAGTTGGGGTCATGTTATGAAGAGTACTAGTAGGTAAAATATTAAGGACATATTCTATCATTTTGACTACATAGACCCAAAATGACAGAGGGAGAGGCATGAAACAGAAGAGTACGAACCATGTTATTTATGGTGCAGATGATTCGTTCTGCTTTGCCATTCTGAGGGGAGGTGTGGGGACACGAAAATCAAAAACCCATGCCATTATTTTTGCAAAATTTGTGAAACGTGAAATTATTAAATTCACGATTATTATCACACTGGAAAGATTTAATGGCTTTTTCAAATTGAGTTTTGATAAAAATACGAAATTCAAGAAATTTGGCAAAAAACCCCGACTTGAATTTTAGTGGGTAGTTCCAAATAAAATGAGAGAAATCATCTAATAAGACTAGATAATATTTATGACCCAGTGAGCTAGTAATGAGAGATGTCCATAAATCAACACGAACAATATCAAAAGGTGCAAACGTAACACTAAGAAAAGACTTAAAAGGAATGCGAACATGTTTGTCTAGCTGACAAGAGACACAGTTTTGGGCAAGTTTCCTATTATTACAATGAATAAAATTATTGTTTCTAAGAAAAATTAAAATAAGAGCTCTTGGGTGTCCAAGCCTATTGTGCCAAGTTGACGGAGGGATAGCAGCGAGGGAGGTGTGTGAGCGGGAACTGGCAGCGGAAGAGGATGGGAAATGATAGAAGTCCCCTGTGCTATTGCATCTCGTAAGAGGAGTCCTCATACGTAGATCCTTCACAGTAAAACCAAATGGATCAAAATCAATAGACACAGAATTGGTACGAGTAAATTTCCTAACAGAGATTAATTTTTAATGATGTTGGGGGCATACAGGACGTTATTTAAGGAGAATGGTGGGTGAGGTGGGTGAGTGTAGGTGTTACCATAGCCTGAATTGGAATGCGATGACCATTATCAACTGTAATAAATTGAGGAGACTTTAATCGAAATAGTTGGGAGAGATTACCTGAAGACCTGGTGAGATGAGACGTGGCTCCCGAATCCATGTACCAATTTTCATCGAGTTGCTGCATATTCAAAGAGTTAAAGGCCTGGCCAAAATCAGTGGGGGTCAGGCCGTGGAATTGCGGCCCCGACTATTGGAAATTGGTCCGGGCCGATTGGAAATTATTCTAGGCCTACGGCTGTTGCTGAAAATAAAATAGGGCAGAGGCCCAGGGTCCAGTGTTGTGCCACTGCCGTGGGCCAGCCCATATCGGTGCAACAATGGCCTGCGGCTGTTGACCACCTTTTTCGCCATGCCCGAGGCCTCGACCACCCTTGTAGTTGTTGCGGCCCCTTCTGCTTTTGCCACATCCCCGGCCACCCCAATTTTGTTGGTTGTTCGACGGTGGTTGACCGACGGGAAGGGCGACGTGAATTACCTGACTATCAACCGCGAACGCCTTCTGATTGTGATTGTCCTATTTGGCACGTCGGGGTTCTTCCAACAATAATTATGACCGAGCCTTATTAAAACTAGGAAGAAGATCGGCTTGTTGTATCATTATTGCTAGTGTATCGTATTCACCTTTCGGTAACCCTGCAACAAGTTGGAGAACCATCTTCATTTCAAAAACCGATGTCCACACATTGGAAAGTTGGTCTGCAACACACTTTAATTATTTGCAATACTCGGAGATGTTGACGAAGTTCTCAAGACGTGTGTTGTTTAATTGTCCCTCCAAATACACATCACGTGTATTTTTGTTATCTTGGAATATCTCCTCCAAACGTACCCATAATTCACGAGCCGAGGCACCTGACTTCATAATAGTGTGAAGCAAGTCCATAGAGATGGTGTCGTAAATCCATTGTTTGACAATAGCGTCAAGGCGACGCCATGTCGTGTATGGGATGTCGAGAGGGCGAGAGATATAGTCGTCAATGTGGTCAAGTACGTTATACGCACAAGAATGGATATAAAACAGTTCAACCCACGAAGAGTATTGACCGTCTTCCTGATCAAGAATTAATGGAATGAAATTCTTGATATTTGTGACGGTGAATGTAGGATGGGAGGATGTGGAGGAGTGATGGGAGTTATGACGATTGTGGATGATGCGGAAGCTTTGGGAGAGGTGGGAGTAGACATGGTAGCCAAAAAAAAAGGACATGAAAATATCGAAGTTTAAGAAGGACAAAGTCTCCGCCGGCCGACGTGTGGGGGGGGGGGTGGCAAAAAGAAAAAGTATGGTTTAGGTGTTTTTGGGGTTAGGCTCTTGATACCATGTAAGATTGTATTAATCTCCCTTGGGGAATCTTTCTCATTAATACAAATATATATAGTGTGTACAATGTGAAATCCTAATACAATAAGTATCCTATATCTACCATAATTATACAACACTCAATATTACAAAATATATGGAGTATATTTGATAATATATGTTAATAGGTAGGCATAACGCGAAACTGTACTTCTTGATTTATACTTGCTCCTTGATTGATTATTTGAGTTGAGCATGCCTATCATTTATGCTTTATCTGTGTTAACAACTTAAATGATTTATCTGCTCTATAAATTATTGGAAATTTGCCTTTGGCGGGAGTTGCGTCCAACCAACTTTAATGGCTTAAACACTAGTGTTCCGCATGTGGGAGAATTCGGTTCTTCACACATGCATAATCTACTAAGTAAGTAGATGACCGTAGGGCCAAGGATCATCAAATTTCGTTGAGAAATGAAAGAGATATTGGTCCACGAAATGAGGTGTTTGAAGCATGAAAAAAGGTGGTAAAGAGCAATCCTCCCTCATTGGTGGGGGAAAAAATTTGTTTAGTTAATAAGTCTCAAAGTTGGCTTGGGGTTTGGGACCCCAAGGGGTATCCCATGTGTTTAAAGGAGGGAGGACCTAGATGTGCTTCGGTTCGAGGATAAGCCCACACGCGCGCCGCCGCCGCCCGCCCGTCCGGTCCGGTCTCGATCTCGGGTCACGAGTCGTGGGTTGTGGGTTGTGGCTTCTTCTGATATTATCTTTTTGAACCCAGAATTGTTTCAGATTTACAGTTTGGTCCCTGAAGTTTCAAATAAGTCAAAATTGGGCAGAGATGGTTTCTGGAACGTCAACCAGCACTCTATTCAGTCATTTATTTTGGCTTAATTACTCTTCCTAAATGTCAATCCGTTGCACATCAACTCACCATTTATTTTGGTGAATTACTACCTCCATAATTATCATTACTTGGCCAGTAACATCAATTATGCGGGGCAGTTGGTAAGTCCTTTCCTCCAACTATATAATGAGGCCTTTGCACAACTGTTGAGACACACAGAAACATACAAACGAATCAGATTCTTCCTACAATCTTCTAGCATCATTT
The DNA here is from genome assembly GCA_029783415.1 of Anisodus acutangulus. Lineage (NCBI taxonomy): Eukaryota > Viridiplantae > Streptophyta > Magnoliopsida > Solanales > Solanaceae > Anisodus > Anisodus acutangulus. The sequence goes on along the minus strand of CM056498.1, from coordinate 26,311,795 downwards.
CATTACTCAAAATTCTTCAAGGTAGCACTTGAGTTTTCTTTGCTCAATTGTTCATTTGCTGTTTTATCTTGGGAGACAATTGTCCAGGACGTAGAAATGATACATACGAGGCAATCTTGTCTTAAAGACAGAGTGCAATCACTCGACTCAGCATACCAAAACTGTTCCAGTTTCTTGTTCAAGTTTATTGTAATTTCAGTTTGCTGTAATACTTAGCGGTTACTTATTTCTGTTTCATGCACCATTGTAACCAACATAAATGTATATCTCTCTTGATATATTGTACAGGTTGAAGGAAATGGATGTTTTTAATTAACGTTCGCCACAACTCTGTTGGGGTGGTCTATGAAAGTTGTTGAGTACGTGTGATATATTCATATTACACTTTTGTACTTTGTGTGCAGGTATGGATCCTAACACCAGTGGTGTCCGTGAGTGAGAATCGATACGAGAGTTAAGATCCAGTTGTGAGCCCCTTGCAGGCCTTGTCCTACAACTCATCTTATTTGCTCATCATTTCACCATGTTAGCAGCTAAATACTATGAATCATGCTAACAGGTACCTTCTATAATTACTTATCCACCAGTAATTGACTTATCTAGTCCTCATTGTGTTGAATCGGAGGCTATCCTAACTAGAAGAATGATTGAAAGAGGTAGAGTAGTAAAGTAATTTACAGGTCCTAGTTCAATGAAAAGATATGTGGCTATCATTCAGACCACTGGACAAGATTACTCTAGAATGCGCACCAGATTTTCATCCCTATTTCCTCGAGGATAAGGGAATTTTTTAAGAGGGAGTGATGTTACAAATGAAGGTTGGAGGAAGATTTGTAGCTAAAGGGAGTTAATTAATTCAGTCCGGTTGGGTTTTAAGTAGAAACTATGATTGTTACACTTTGGTCCTTGTATAGTTTTCATCTCTACCAATCAAGTCCAATGCCAGTTGGCTGTGAATAAGCATAGTAGAGCATCCTTTCTTTTTCGTTCCTTCTAATATTTGGTACAATATATAAGTTGTAAAGATTACATTTGGAATTTATCTCTTTCAATGAAAAGGTTTTAACCTAGTTTTCTCTTATTCTTTCTTAACTCGAATTCCTTATTTAGCTTAGAAATTGTCTCAAATCCTTGTTTTCATTCTGATTTGATCATTAATCTCAGCTCAAGTGTAACATAATTCTGTTAAAATACTAAACCTGAACATAGTCGTGCATGTGATAAACACTTCGCAGAGCACCCAACGAAGGTTCATTTTTTGTCCAAAAGCAACAACTCCTATCCCTTTTTCTTTTTGTGTAATGTCATCTCGGACAATCATTGTACTTTTTTCGACAACAAGATGCAACAAGGGAAAATCTATAAGTGAAAGTTAGACCTTTGCATGAAGAAGAAAGAAGAAAGAAGAAAGAAGAAATTGAAAGTAATTCTTATTTTTTTAATATCATTTTCTTCCAAATTCCAACCAAACAAATGCATTTTTTTCCTCCCACTTCTCAACACTTTTTCCTCTTGTTCTATTTTCTGTTAATTAGGAATAGCAAACTTTTGCAACATAGAATTAAACAACTTAAAAAAGAATGAGATACAGATTTGCTGTTTCTCTATTCCCCCCCCCCCCCCCTCTTTCTATAGGTATAGAAGGCAAAAAAGAAAAGGAATGATGCACGAAGAATATCTAATAATTCTTCAAAAGCCAAACTAATTCACTTAATTAAAATAGCATTGTTCATACTTCCAGAAGAAATAAATATAAAAAAGCGATTACGTTTCACTTACAGACCAAGGACCGGGAATAGCTTTATCCTAAATAAATACGTACATATCATCTGATATTAAAATAAATATTCCACGAAAAATATGACCAATGTGAGTAGTTCGATCAATCTTATTTGCGTGAAATATATTGAACGTGACATAGACAAAGCACAACATAGATTCCCGAGAAGGCGATACCGAAGAGAATAACTCAAGCGCTCCATCAACCCAATTTGATTGTGTATGTGAGGATGTCAGTCATCATAATCTGACTAGAATGTTAGAACTCAAACACGAGGGACAAGGTTTTCGCTTTTGCTTTTAGGTATTCAAAGACGTTAAAGATCAAGATGGGATATTCGGAGTTTGGAGATGACAGATAATACAGAAATCAGAATTAAAAGTTCAGTTGCAGGAAGTCACTCCACTTTCTTCGAAACAATAAATAGGTGAAAAAAATAAAAAAGGTAAAAAGAAAAGGAATGACACCTAAAAATCCTTAAACAATTCAAAGAATACTGTGCCATCTTTAATGCTTTCTATAAAATAATCAGCTAACAAGAAAAATCAAGATTTATATTGTTTCACATTCAACGGTAGACGTTTATAATGTACTGATTAATCAAAATTCGCTCCTTGGTTTAGAACAGTGTTCTTGGGAAATTTTCGTGCGACCATGTAAAATGGGAAATGATAAATCTAGTAAAAAGTGGAGATAAATATCAACAGAGAGATTCAACTAATATTTGCAAAGATGAGGGTATCCAAAATTAAAAATTAGGAACCCTGTCTTTTGATAAGACATCTGCTATTTCATCCAGTTGCTAAAGTCTAATACTATCTCCTCTCAAGTAATATACAGGATCCTCACTGATAAAACTAATGTTGAATTATATGTATCCCGTGTCAATTCACAGCTTGTCAGACACAGCAGCTGGAATATGAATCGATATAAATCAACACCTATGTATAGCCAGCAACCAAGATGATTTTTACGTCCTTTACTCAGAGCATCATGTACAACAGCATACCCCTCAACTCGTACCCAGAATAATCAAATTGACCAGCGATCGAACAAAATCTCTCAAGAAGGATTCTCTAGGATATGGTCTGGGGCCTTCTCCACAGTGGAGGGGGACAAAAGATGGAAGAATGACAACGGTTAGCAGCTGAAATCAATACAAACAATGGGAACGGAAACACCACCAAAGATATGCCAAGAGATCACGTAGCTGAGGATGATCTCGAAACTTCAGTCTTGTTACTGCGGCACATGCAACCTGGGCATGGGACTGAATATACAGAGTCAGATGGTCTTTTAATCTCAATTCCTTTTGAATCACTATGTGCTCGTATATTTAGCATTTGCCTCTTGAAGCTTTTCCACCTGGAAACAGCAGTGCCTTAGGTAAATACATCAACAAATTCAGTTAAAACTAGCAGCAAATGCTGCAATCTACAAAAAGAACTGCTTAATGTGACTCACTCGCATCTGGTACGTAGAACAGAATGAGCTTTTCGATGAGTGGACACAGAAAACAAAGTAGAGCAATTAAACCAGAACTATGTCTCCCCAAATCAAAATACAACAAATGACACTAGTGTTTCTATTGAATTAACAAACAAAGACTACTAGTACGAATCTCCTGCTCAAGGAGCTATAACATTCTATTACACTTTAACTACCAAAATGGGCTTCAGAAATTCTTTCAGGTTTCTTCATAGGCAATCCAGCTGACACGTGTCATCTAAATAAAAATCATGGAAATATATTAAAGACTTACCCAATATTTGGGTTATCATATAACAAAGCTAACTTCCTCTTGTCTGGCCTAATTGTCCTCGAGTGCCCACCATACAAGAATCTTCTATGGCCCAACAGGAAGTGGGGGAAATTTCCTCCTTGAGTTGTCACAAAAACTTCACTATAAAGACAAACAGTATAGTCTATAGCAGCCATCCTGGAAGAGTAATTCTAGAAGCAATAACTGAGTCAGATGTGAGAAAAAGGTAAGACAAACGACGGGGAGAAGGCACTCGAACAATTCAGACCTGAAATGGGGCGAGTTCTTCGGGGGTTGCTATCATCTCTTTCGTCTGTAAAAGAGGAAACATCTCTAATAGTGGTTTCATGTGTCGCTCAGAGTCATAGATCTTTCCAGAAGCTAAATATATGGATGTGCTTTTGTCAAACCCCATCCCTCGTAACATCAAACCAACCTGATATAAGTGTGGGAAGAAACTTAGCAACAAAAAATTGAGGCACCAAGGAAAGGAAAGCATGATAAATGAAATGAAAGAGCCCATTGGAGTAGGAATTAAAGCTGGAACAATCTAATAGAAGTAGGAGAAAAGATCATATACCCCTCAAATTATGTAGAATATCAAACTTTCCCTCTACTTGAAGAGGCATTCTCTCCCTCTATTTTCAATATCTAATGATTGACTAAAATTAATACTCCCACCGTCCCAAAAAGATTGGCCTCCTTATTAGTTTGTCCCAAAAAGATTGACACCTTTCTATATTTAGAAACAATTTAACTTTATGAGATCATTTGCAGCCACACAAATATCTAAGATTTGTTTTGGACCACAGATTTCAAAAGTTTTCCTTTATTTCTTTAACTCTGTGCCAAGTCAAAGGCCAATCTTTTTGGGACGGAGGGAGTAAGTGATTTTACAAAGGTAAAGTCTATTTGGTTCTTCAAATTATCAACCTACCCCTAGATTGAGCTTCTCTACATTCAAGTTTGTTTCTTCCCATAACACAAATAAAATTCAATGAAGTACCTCGCATAATGGATACTTGTATGTGTCAAGAATTCTCTATTATTTTAGTACAAGATAAAAAGTATTTTTTCTCTTTTTGTCAGAAGGATGTATTTGTAACGGACGTTATACCAAGAAAATCCATATTTTATAAATGAAACCGACTCTAATGGGATACAGTTTTAATAAAACAAATGTTTGAAAAATGACCTCTATTTAAAGAAGTCGACACAGGAAAATGTCAATTAAATGGAAGAAAGGGCAGCCCGGTACACTAAGCTCCCGCTATGCGCGGGGTCCGGGGAAGGGCCGAACAACAAGGGTCTATTTTACGCAGCCTTACCTCACATTTCTACAAGAGGCTGTTTCCACGGCTTAAACTCATGACCTCCTGGTCACATGGCAGCAACTTTACCAGTTACTCCAAGGCTCCCCTTCGTCAATTAAATGAAAATACATAAAAAAAAAAGTGGATGTTGCGGTTAATTTAAAAAATGTAAGATTATTATACTTCAAATAAAATCTAGAATAAATTATATAAGGAATTGAAGAAAATTTACATTCCAAACAAGAAAGAAATATTTCGAAAATATGCAAGAGACCGTAAAGAATTATAAGCTACCCAGTGTAACATTTCACATTGTTTTGCATTGCTCTAAGTTTAGTGCTACACTAATTCCCTCTTCAATGCAACTTTTGGTACCATTAAGAAGCACAACACTGTTCTTTGTAAATATTTGTTGAAAGTCACTTCATACCTCAAAGCAAATTTTGGAAAAGCGTAATAAAACGCAGATTTAATGACATTACAAGAATATCAAGAACTAGTCTGAACTTAGGAAAAAAAAATTTAAACTGAGAAATCTCTGATGGTCCAACACATAGTTTGAAAGTCGGTGGACAATGAGTCCGCCTCTCTAGCCTTCTCCACTTAACTACAACACTTTTGTCTGCAGCAGGGTTTGAACCCATAATGTGTGCCTAACCTACACATCACAAGCTACCACTAGACCATTGTGTCCGGTGAATCTACAATAAAGACGATATTTTTGCTAAGAAAATCGAAATTCTACGACCAGAAAGAAGGATCCCAACATTATTATCGTTTACCTAAAGAAAACATACAAAACATAGCCAGGATGTTCTTCGGTCAGTTCTTGAGAAGAAAAGAACTCCTACCAAATAAATAAGTACCATAAATGATGTATATGAATGAGCTGTCACAAAATCAACAACAAAGTTGATACTCATATACATGGGTTTACATCAAGGATATGCCTCAAGTCCACATTTGTTTATCCTAGTTATGGATGATTTAACAAATAGTATATCAAATTGGGTTCAAGCCGTGGAAACAGCCTCTTGCAGAAATGTGAGGTAAGGCGGCGTACAATAGACCCTTGTGGTCCAGCCCTTCCCCGGACCCCGCGCATAGCGGGAGCTTAGTGCACCGGGCTGCCCTTTTTCAAATCAAATTGGGTGTTCCATTCTGTATTAATTGATGAAACTAGCAAATGAATCAATCAAAAAAATTTACAATGAAAATTCCTCTAGAGAATAAGTTCTAATTATAAGCAACACAAAATATACAAATTTAACCCCATAAGAATGAAATTGAGGTGAGATAGACAGAATTGTAGTGTCTCAATGCAAAAGATTCAGATATTGAGATTCAGTCTTTTAGGCAATTTAGATGAAGATGTAACACAACATCACAATAGGATGGTTGGATCAAGTAGTGTTACAGAGTGCTATGCGATAGAGGGGTACCAACCAAAGTGAAAGATAAATCATATAAAACAGCAGTGAACCAACAATATTATATGAAAGCGAATGTTGAGCTTTTAAGGTCCAACATATCCCTAAGACGAGTGGGGTAGAAATATAAATATTAAGATGTAGTGCAAGTATCACATATAGAGGGAAAAAAGAGAGGATAACCTTAAATAGTTTGTTCATATACTACATAGATCTTCAAAGGCACAGATTGGCATGTGCAATACCATGATTAGTGAAAGCACTAAAAATGAATGAGACATACCTATAATCACATAGAGGAAAGTGCTAAAAGACCCACAATTGGTTCGAATCTGGAAAGTAGATTTAAGGAAGAATAAAATACTAATGAAAGCAAAGTATCGACATAGAAGATACCAATTGTGAGAAAGAACAGAGTTTGAGAGAAAACTCAACTAGATTATTCCCTCAAGCTATTGGAGTTTAAATAGCTATGTTTACATGTTCTAAAAAGGAAAGAAAATCAATATCTAATTACAATAGGAGTAAATTAAGCTACCTACTATATTTATATATGTTCTAGAATATTCACAAGGATTCAAACACTCTCCCTCAACCTAGTGCATACAAATTATATGTACCAAGCTTGCTACATAAATAACTTGTTCTGGGACTGACTAAGGACTTGGTGAATATGTCTGCAAGCTGATCATTTGACCCCACAAACTTCGTGACAATGTCTCATGAAAGTATTCTCTGACAAAATGACAATCAGTATGTGTGTTTGGTCCTCTCGTGAAACACTGTATTCAATGCAATATGAAGTTCAACCTCATTATCGCGCACAAGTTCCATTTTTTTAATCTCTTCAAATTTCAACTCTTTTAGTAGTTGCTTGATCAATATGAGTTCACATGTCGCCACTCCATAGCCTGATATTCTGCCCCTGCACTCGATGCAACAATCATATTTTGTTTCTTACTTTTCCAAGACACCAAATTTCTCCGAACTAGAACATAGTATCCAAAAGTGGATCATCTTTCAAAGGGTGACTGTACCAGTCTGCATCTGTATATCCAACAATTTACTTATGTCCTCATAAAGTATTCCTCTCCCTGTAGTACATTTTATGTATCAAAGAATGCAAATAATTCATTCCAATTACTATTCTTCATTGGCCTCCTTATCAGTTAGACACTGAGAATTTATCCATGGTGATCTTGAGGATGAAGTATATGTAGAGCAACCACCTTGTTTTGTTGCTCATAGGGTGCCTAATGGTCATATATACCCGTTGCGTAGTCCCTTATATGGTCTGAAACAGTCTGCTCAAGCATGGATCGGTAAGTTCAGCATGATCATTCAGGAGTTTGGTATGACACGTAGTGAGGTTGATCATTTTGTACTCTATCTCACATACTGCTCATATTTGTGCATAAGGACCTAGGCAAATTGAAGTATTTCCTGCGGATTGCAGCCAAATCAAGAATTGTCATCTCACAACGTAAGTATGCCCTAGATATTCTTGAGACAGATCTATGGACTCGAATATTAAACTTCTACCGTGACAGGGGGATTCCTTAATGATCTTGTAAGGTATAGGCGATTGTTTGGTAAGTAGAACTATCTCAAATTGACTCGACCTGACATTGCATTTCATGTGAGTGTTGTAAGTTAGTTTATGGACTCTCCGTGTAATAGTCACACGGATGTAGTTGTTCGTATTCTTTGATACATAAAATCAGCCTCGGGCAAAAATTACTTTTGGAGGATCGAGGTCAGGAGCAGATTGTTGGATACACAGATGTTAATTTGGCAAGACAACCTTTTGATAGGCGGTTTACGTCGAGATAAGTATTTGGAAAACCAATAAATAAAATGTGGTTTCTCCATCTAGTGCAGAAGCAGAATACCAGCAATGGTTGTGCAACTTGCGAACTAATTTGGAATAAACAGTTGCTCAGGGAATTGAAGTTCCGAGAAATCAATTAGATGAGCTTGTGTGTGATAACCAAGATGTTCTTCATATTGCACCAAATTTGATGTTTCATGACAGAACTAAAAACATTGAGATCGACTGCCACTTCATCAGAGGAAAAAATACTCTCAAGAGACATTGTACCAAAATTCGCGAAATCAAATAATCAGCTTGCAGATATTTTCACCAAGTCCCTCACGGGTTCTCGTATCAGCTACATTTGTAACTAACTTGATACATATGATTTATATGCGCCAACTTGAGGAGTGTTAGAATCTCATGGATATTGTAGAATATTCTAGAATCTTGTAAATATAGTATAACTTGATTTACTCCTATAGTTATGTATTTTTATTTTCTTTACTTTCTTAGAATATGTACATAGTTATTTAAACTTCAATGGCTTGAGTGAATAATCAAGCGGAGTTTTCTCTTATTTCTTTCTTTCTCACAAGTACATCTTATGCAACTATCTTATATTTTTTTCTGAAATGGTTATGCAACTATCTTATCTTCGCAGGCATCTCTTACATATCACCTTTCCAAATAAAACTTTTCGGAAATATTCTTTGGTAAAGGTAATCTTACAAGGGACTCATAGAATGCTCAAAGAAAGCCCTAAAGATGGAACGCATAAAAACATCCGAAACAAAAGGTTTTACTTTTACTTAAGTTAATATTTCCAGTTTTTCGTCACATAAGAGAAAAATAAAGGATATGAAAGTCATCTGAGTTAATTATCAAAAACAGAATAAGGAAGTCAACTAAATAGCAAACGGACAAGACAAAGAAAATATTACCTCCAACGGCGTTAAGGGACACTTCCCGTTGATCCTTATTGCTCCAGGATGAATCACTTTACCGCGTTTTGTGAATTTTCCCCTCCATCCTCTCTCTCTTGCAGCATCCATATCTCGTTTCTCTTTACCTCCACCATCATATATACAACAAGAGAAAGCAACCATATCCTGCACGAAAAAGCAATCAAGGCTAATGCCCTTGGAAGTCGCTATGAACTACATAGAGTATGCATGCACATCAGTTTGCACTACATGAAAACTAACCTCCTCAAAGCGAAGATGCACAGATATATACTTCCCACTGTTATTTGCACTTCGGTCTTTCATTCTAGCAACCAATGTTTGTCCTAAACTCAAAATAGGATTTGAAAATCTAAGGGCTTCGTAGTTTGCCAGACACCTAAGCCGCTGAACTGCTGGAGGAACATCGAATGACAAACGATTCGCAAACGGGGATATCCTGATGATCCTGCGTTTAACAAACACAACATTCAGCCAAAGAAAAAGAAAAAAGAAAAATAAAGGGGGGGGGGGTCACCAAAACAAGGTTTGAAATAGAGATAATAGAATCTAGTGAAAATACAAATTGAATTAAGCATGACTAACAACTCCACTATAATCTTAAGAACAGACCCCTACAGAACTTGTAACATCCAATGAAGTACTGCATTAAAATAGAAGCCACATATAATGTACAAGAAATGTTTCTCATATTCCAATCTGAAAACATCATTTGAGCTCATAACAGACAAGTTTGAACACGTAAGAAACCATCATGCAAGACCAGAATCACCTACTACTCAAAAAAACACCTCAACATCAAAAAGCATACCAACTTGTAACACCCCGATCACTCATTTTGATTATTGCAGGTTTGCAATCGCAGACCTGAGGCCGTGATCACAGAAAAAAAAAGGTCTGAGCAGCAATAGAACTTCTCTTGCAATCGCAGGGACTTGGTAGCGAACGCAGAGGTCACAACCGCAGGACCAGCTCCGTGATTGCATCTTTGACCGAGCGTTTTGCCGCGATGGAAGCAACAATTTATGTTTATAAAAACCTAACTTCGTGAATTTTAGACTTCTCAACTCATGTGGGCGAAGAGGTCATGAATTGGAGAGGATTTTGGCCATACCTAGCATCGAGGTAAGATTCATTATGCTATATTGTTACACTAATGCATATGTATGTGATTTTACATTGAGATTGAGGATTACAGCATGGAACTTAATGAGTTTAGCCTTGAATCCCAAAACTAGAAATTCTCAGATTTAACCTATCTGATGGGTTTAATGGATAATTAATGGTGGTGTTGGACTTAGAAAGGTATAGCTGATCTAGAATTAGAATGGATCCGTTTGTTGACAAACTTAGACCAAGAGTTGGCTTTGACCAAAATCCAATTTTGAGAGATGAGTTGTTTGGGTGTATATGGTTACCGTTGAACAATATTTTGTGTAAATTGGAGACGTCTAAGTATAGGTAGTGTAGCGTATATATATAGCTCGAAGTTGAGGTAAAAGGAGATATCCCCCTGATTGTTTGTTTTCCGTAAACCTGCATGTTAACTGATCTTGATTGATCATCAATGTTACTCGGACTCTTAAAAATCCTTGTCGCGCCCATGTCGACACGACATGGGTGTGGGATCCACACCGCATTTGGTCAACTTACCTTGGGTGCTTTGGCTACATCTATGACCAGGAAGTATATATCGATTGAGTATTTGGTTTGATTTTTGGGTTTATGTCTAAAATATATGTAGTTACATAAAGTATGAGAATGTATTTCTATTACACGAGATATCTTATGAACAAAATATTAGGTGTTTATAAAGAATTAAATTTTATTAGTTTCAGTTCAATAGCTTTATGTTATATGGGAGTGTTGGCCAGTCAAGAACTCTCAGAAGATGAAAGTTGCGGAAATGAGGATGTTGATGGATGTGTGGGCATACCAGGAGGCATAGGATTAGAAATGAAGATATTTGGGACAAGGTGAGAGTAGCCTCGGTGGAGGATAAGATGCGGAAAGCAAGACTGAGATGGTTTGACCATGTACAGAGGAGAGGCACGGATACCCAAGTGCGAAGGTGTGAGAGGTTGGCTATGGACGGTTTCAAAAAAGATAGAGGTAGGCCGAAGAAGTATTGGGAGAGGTGATTAGACAGGACATGGCGCAGGTCCAGCTTACCGAGGACATGACCTTAGATAAGAGATTATGGAGGACACGAATTAGGGTAAAAGGCTAGTAGGTAGTTGAGCATTGTCTTACTTATCCTTTCATACTAGTAGTCATAGTATTACTCCTGTAGTTTCTTGCCCTTTTATTTATGTTATTATCTGTTGTTTTTTGTATTTCGATTATTGTATTGATTTATGTAGTTATGACGCCTTTTTTTCCTCTTTTCAGACAGCTTTGTTATGTTTTTTATTATTTTTCCATGGCTTTATATACTGCTTTGAACTGTTTGTTCTTGTGCCGAGAGTCTACCGAAACAGCCTATCTACCTCCCCCTCCCAGACCCCACTTTGTGGGATTTCACTTGGTATATTGTTGTTGTAGTTTAATAGCTTTAATTAATTGAGATATATACTTTAAATATTGAACCCGCAAGAGTGGCTCAGTTGGCACCCGCAAGGGTGGCTCAGTTGGTTGAGCATGAGACTTCCATAATAGAGGTCTCCGGTTCGAAACCCCCAACCTACGACAGCAGTGGATTTGCTTTCTGGGTTGCTTGTCGCACAGGGCTTGCCTAGTGCGGGTTATCTCTCATGTGTGGTTTGCGAGCTATTACATTGAGCGGGGTTTACCCTGTGCGCACTGGAAGGGTAGGCTACGGGTTCCCTTGTCATCAAGAAAAAATTATCGTAATACACATTTATTGTCCGTACCCAACACCCATATCAGCACTCGGATCCATACCCCCGAATCCTAAATTTATTTGAAACAATCCAACCTTTAGATCTACACCCTTATCGGAAATTCGCACCCAAGTCTGAGCAACTTATGTTTTAACTACCTTGTATAAGAGGGGACGAACATGTACAAGGCGGTAAGATGATTTTAGAAACCCTGATGTGACATCATCGATTTTACGCCATTTTATGATTTGTTATGATATTTTATAGCTTAATTTTAAACTAGTTGTCTTGAGCAACATGATTTAAACATGTTTGGATACACCGAAATGAACATGATAGATGCACTACACAAACCATAACAGATGATATGGTTGTGGAACCACTGGATAGGGCCCGACAATGCGTATTGATGGTAAGAAGTTTGGTTCGAGTCTCGACGCACATCAATTTTCCAAAAATTTTGGGCACTCTTGTTAGGCATCAACTCTCATAATATATCACGCGTATCATATTGAAGCTCTATTACACATTCACGGGAAGGGTTATGACCTGGATGATCCTCAAAAATACCATTAGATGTTTGTAACTATAACGGGATTTTCAACTACACAATTAAACTTAGCGAAAGACTTATTACACACTCTACATTTTCAAAGTGGAATTTGATCACCCTAAGTGTTGATATTGAAGAGAACTTGTATACACCTCCATTGGGGTGCGTGAAAAGTTGAAAAAGGAAATACATAAATTGCCCCTACATTGTCTAGAAAAGCCATTTGAACACCTTTATATTATTGGCAACCTACAAGCCCTTATTCTTGTTCAAAGTAAAATTAGGAGGGTGTTTGAATTGGCTTAATAGCTGGTTAAACCAGCTTAAAAGCACATTTTGGCTTGTTTTGGTGTTTGGAAAATTTAAAAAGTGCTTAAATGTTGTGAAGTGGAAGTGCAAATAAGAGGCAACTTGATTACTCCCTCAAGCTATTGCGGTTTAAATAACTATGTTTATATGTCCTAAAAAAGAAAGGAACCAATACCTAATTTCAATAGGAGTAAATTAAGCAACCTAATATATTTACAAATATTCTAGAATATTCGCAAGGATTCTAACACTCTCCCTCATGATAGTGCATACAAATTATATGTGTCAAACTTGCTACATATATAACTTGTTATGGGACCAGCTAGGGACTTGGTGAAATGTCTCTGTGATGATATCTCCAGAGAGTACCTTCTCTTAGACAAAATGACATTTTGTTTCTATGTGATTGGTCCTCTCGTGAAACACTAGATTCGATGCAATGTGAAGTGCAACTTCATTATCGCACTCAAATTCCATTTCTTTAATCTCTCCAAATTTCAACTCCTTTAATAGTTTGTTTGATCCATATGAGTTTACATGTTGCCACTGCCATATCCTGATATTTTGCTTCTACACTATATCTAGCAACCACATTTTGTTTCTTACTTTTCCATGACACTAATTCCCCCAACTAGAACACAATATGTGGATCGTTTGTCAGAGGGTGACCCTGGCCAGTCTACATCTGAATATCCAACAATTTCCTTATGTCCTCAGTCTTTATAAAGTAGTCATTTTCCTGGAGCAGATTTTATGTATCAAAGAATGCGAATAATTGCATTCTACTGACCGCCACAGGGAGAATCCAAACTGACGTACAACATTAACTACGAAGGCAAGGTCAGGTGCAGCCACAGTGAGATAATTCAACTTTCCTACCAGCCTCTGATATCTTCCAGGATCATTACCCTCTGATATCTTCCAGGATCATTAAGCGGCTCCCCGTGACCTGGTAGGAGCTTAGCATTTGGATCCATTGGAGTATCAATAGGCCTATAATTTGTCATCCATGTCTCCCAAAAAAATCAAGTGCATACTTCCTCTGTGAAATGGCAAATCTTGATTAGGATTGAGCAATCTCAACGCCTAAGAAGTACCTCACTCCAGCAAAATCCTTAGTCCAAAAGTGCTGGAAAATGTGATATTTCAACCCACAAAGGTGGCTCGGTTGAGCTTGGGGCTTCCATAATGGAGACCTAAGGTTCAAAACTCCCTGCCTACGACGACAAGGGATTTGTCTTATAGGTCGAGCTCGTCGCATGGGGTTTGCCTAGTGCGGGTTATTTCTCCTGTGTGGTTTGTGAGCTATTGCACATGAGTGGGGTTTACCCTGTGTGCACCCGAAGGGTAGCGACTGCGGGTTCCCTTGTCATTAAAAAAAAGTGATGTTTCAATTTGGTAATTCCCTCATCATCATTGCATGTGATGACTATGTCATTAACGTAAACCACCAAGTACATGCACAAACCTGAAGTAGAGTGATGATAAAACACAGAATGATCAGCTTCACTTCGAATCATGACAAATTCTTGAATAACCATACTAAATTTCTCAAACCATACTCAAGAAAACTGGTGGTTGCTATATACCTAATCTTTGAGATCCCCATGAAAAAATGCATTTTTAATATCCAATTGGCAGAGAGAGTTGTTTGATTCTCCCCAATCTTTAATAGGTCTAGACTAAGTTCGGGCAAATCTCCGTCCCATTTCACGGATGCATCGCATTGAGAATTAACCCAATCAAAGAGGCTGTTAAAAGGCCAGGTCTTCTCCGAGAAAAACCCTTATTGGCTTGAATCAATGGGTTTTCATTTGAGGTATAAACTAAAAGAAAAGCAGGAATCAACCAATTCATCCGTTTGATCAATGATCCCGGGATTAGTCGACCTCCGAAGGACAACAACTTGCTTTTTCAATCTGAGATTCTCTTTTTCATTTTCTCCAGTAGAGGAAGGTTCTCTCTTTATTATCTTGAGGGACAAGAAAACAAGACCCAAGCAGAGCTACAGAGCTAGCTAAATACGGATCGGTACAAGTAGAAATTGGAACAGTCTCCGATTGAAAAAGAAAATGTTGAGGCGAGAGCTATACCTTCTGGAACCGGAGCAATAACTACTATAAAGTAATAGGTTAAAGCCTTAGTCGATCCAGTCTTTATTATATATTCAATTATTGAGATCAAGCATCTAAAGGTTCACCAACATGTGTCTTCGAGCTTCCTAACGCTTTTGATTTTGAATCCGGACGTCTCAAGTCGCTGCTTTCCTCTCTCAATAATTGCAAAAACAACAGTCATGGATAAAGAGACGGACTTAAGAAATCTTAGCCATATGAGAGAAGGTATCACCATAGTCAAGGCCAAAAATCTTTTTATAAACCTTGGCGACTAGTCGTTCCTTTAGGGGATCAATTTGTCCATCAAGGCCAACCTTCACCATATATACCCTACGACAACCAACTATAGACTTACCTGGAGACAGAGGAACAAGCTCCCAAGTACAACTAGAATGTAAGGCAGACATCTCCTCAATCATACCTTGTTGCCAACCTGGATGAGAAAGAGCTTCACTCATAGTCTTAGAAATAGAAACAGATGATAGTGATGAACGATGATAGCTCAAACAAGTATAGATAGGATGAGGGTTACGAGTAGAACGAATACCTTTTTCCAGTGACAATAGAAGAACTCTATGTAGACAAGTCCGCAGTAGGCAAGGACTCGGGTGGTAGGCGTGAATCGCCTGGACGGGATAAGGAACAGGGGTGACGATGATAAGTCTAATGGTGGAGGTAGAGCTGAGGAAGAGATGACGATTTGATGCAAAAAGAGATGAAAACTGGTTTTGAAGTCTGAATATAAGTCAATACCAAGTATTTAGATCGACTTGAGGACCCGAGGGTCAAGTAAGTACCACATGAAATGGCTTGGTGTGACGCACAGCCTTCTAGGGCTTGCACTTCACACGTGTATTTTTCAATAGAGCCTACAGATGACGACTCACTGATGTTTTGACTTCGTGCCTAGTGCAACCTTGTTCCCCTTGCGGCGCACAAGTGCTTTTTTCGGGCAATCTGGGTCAGGTTTGGACTAGACAAGGTATTTTGGTCCAAGGTCAATTCTACACATTATAAATACATCTTTATAAACATTTTTGAAGGGAGATTCAGACTTTGGAGAAAGCAAGATCACAAGGAAGGCTAGAGCACCGTGGAACAGAGATTCGCAGAGTTTATTTCTTTTTTCTTCTATTTATAATTGAATGATTATGAATTATGTATTCTCCACGAGCATGAGTGACTAATTTTCTATTATTCTATGATTACGGGATATCCGTGAATGTCTTCTTTTGAAGCTTTATGTTAGCGTATCTTTGATTATTACCAATTTCTATTGGTTTACTTATTTTATCAAGAGCTTAATTATTGGATTGTCTGATCAACAATTGAATACCATCTATGAATCTAGGTCTAACTTGGAAGAGGACATAGATTGTGAATTATACAATAAAATAGAGCTTGTTATTGAACTGAGGTAAGGCGGGAACAGATTCACTCTTGCTTAATCAATTAAAAGAAAAGCATCTGCGTTCTTATTACTTGTGATGACCATAGGCAGAGGCAGAGGCAGAGGCAGATCTAGGATTTCTATAACATGGATGCACCACAAAAAAAGAGGGAAAAAAGTATTAAGTGGGAATCGATCCATGTTCCTTTAGGTAAATAATTCAACTTTCAACCAAGCGCTCCATTTAGCATTTTTGAAGCATGGTGCCAGTAGATAATATGAGGTCAATTCTACAAAATATGTAGATAAATACCTAGTTTGACAAAGAGACAATGGGTTCACAACTTCACATGCACCATAAATTAGCTTACAAATTCGCCCCTGGCCATAGAAATATAGGTTTTACAATAGTTTGAATAGGCGACGAGGTATTAAAAAGAGCCCACTAGCAATATCAACCTTGTGATTAGTAAACCAGATTCTCAAAATAACTAACTGAAGTGGATACTCAACTGGATCGGAGATATGTAACCGTGACCCTGGAATCTCTCTCATCTATCTCAAAAGCATCTTAGTTTAGTTTATGTTTTTTTATTTATTAAAAAAAAGATTTATTACCAGAGATGTGATCTGATGCACCTGAATTAGTGACCCAAAGATAGATAAAAGAAGATTGAGAAACATAAGCGACATTGTTACCTGACAACACAAGCTATCTCAGAGGATGTCTGCTTACATATTTTGTGCTGAAGGAACTTCAGGTATAGAAACTATCCAATCATTCAAAGCACTGGATCAAATTTTCTCAGAGATGTGCAAGGCAATCAACAAAAGTAACTGCTGGTTTTAATGGACAGAAGACCCCAAAGTGCAAGGTAGAGGTGTCGCCGAAAAAGCTAGATTGATTGAAACAGTGACTTGGTCACCCGAGTATCCATACAATACCTGGAGTGGTCTCCAACAGATAGGCAATCCCAAGGACAAAAACTGAAGTCCAGAAATTGCCAACATGCCGGAAAAGACGATTGAAGTCGCCATAGTAGGGTTCCGGTGATCTGAAATTGCAAAACATTATATTGGTGGAATTGATATGATTGCCCGAACCCCAAGGGAGAAGAGATTTGCTTCAAAAGGTGGCTGGAAAAGGCATCATGTGCCCGACACGTGTGTCTGACGCATCACCTGAGACTATACTACTAGTAGCACATGGAGGCACATGGTGGCTCCTATATGGACTCGGGGTTCGCTCGCCGGAGTATCCTGGACCTAGTGGTGGTGCTGAATTTTGCACAGCACTCTCGAAGATAAAGAAGTGAACTGACAGTAGCCAGAGGACAACTTTGACAGTGGTAAATGTACAGTGACGATATCTTCTTTTGTGACGTTGGTAAATGTGCAGCGAGCAATTGCCACGAGCTCTGATACCATGTGAGATAATAAGAAAGGAAGAAAGCATTGAAAGAAAAACTTGTTTTTTTACCTTCAATACAATAGGGGTGTTTTAATAGCAAACTCTACATATCCTAAAACGATAGACGAATTTATAATTTCCTAATAACAGGAGATAATCTCTCGAACTGATTTCCTAATAATACCAAGTTATATATATAAATAATTTTAACACCTTCACATGCTGGCCATGGCATCGTGACACCCCTATTAATTTTGTCATTACAAGAGGATGAGACAGGAAGGGGAGCCTTGGAGAGTTGTCTCCGTGTGACCTATAGGTCACGGGTTCGAGTCGTGGAAGCAGCTACTAATCATACCCCTAAGGGTGCGGCCCTTCCCCGGACCCTGCTAATGCGGGATGCTTTGTGCACCGGGGTGCCCTTACAAGAGGATGAGACAGACATAAAGAAGTATCAAAAGGCTCCCATAGCAATAACATATGGGCATAATCTATCTACATGAATTTAATGCAAAAGAGGATGTCAAGGGGAAAAAAGGATAGCACGAGAAAATGAGGAACATCATTAGACTAACTAGTTTGGCAAACTAATTATGTGACCACTTCCAAACTAGGAATTATAATGAGTTTGCTATATTTAGCACTGACTGCTACTATCACAGAGAAGTGATCTCTTATAGGTGATAGTTATCTGTTAGTATTGTTACTAAATGAAAGCAGTTCAAACTAGGAGGGAATAGAAGAGACAAAAAAAAACAAGATATATAGAAGCTCACTTTTCTTCAAGTAGCTTAGGAAGAACTGTGTCCCGGTAGTACTGGATGGAGGACCATGCCTTGATCCTGAAGTTGTACACATTGGTCGTATTGTAATCAAACCGTTCCATAATAAGATCAGGAACCTTGTCCACCACCCTTACATCATTTTCTAGGGTTTTAACAAAAAATTCTTCATCATAAATATCGCTGAATTTGCTGTACATACAAAATAAAACATTTTAATATTGGTAATGAAAAGGAACAAGCATGATTGCCCCCCCCCCCCCCCGAGGATAAAACATTTTAGGGATAAGTCTAGAGACCTCCCTTCACAAGAGGAAATAGGGAAAACCAAGGATGACTTTCCTTTTTGCAATTTCTTTAAGACAAAAGTCATTTCCTTTTTTAGTTTTGTTTTTTATTTGGGATTGGGCCTGTTTTGGGCTGGATCCATTTTTGTTGGACTCCTTTATTTTGCAGATAAATAAGAAAGGCCCATGATGGACGAAATTTAATTAAAAAAAAAAGACCTCCCTTCATGTTTCGTTTTGTAACACTTACATCCCTTGTGGTTTACAATATCACGCTTACCTCGTTTATTTTAATTTTTTTGCAACAATTCTTTTAACCTATTTATGATTAATGTTAAAAAAATACTATATGACCACTTTACCCTTTTAATATTATATCTTCTAAATAATATTATCAAAATATCTTAGTTAGCAAATTCTTTAAGAGATTCTCATCTATACACTTACCAACTTATTCACCGGTGGCTTCATTTTTTCTGGCAAGTGGCAATAACCAGAATGATTAGTCATCCCTCAATTCTTATTCTTTAAAAAGAACATTGTAAGAAGCGACAAAACAAAAACAATATGATCAAGAAAAGACAATGGGTTTTTTTAAATTGAAAGAACCAACAGAAGATTAAAAGAGGCCATATAATCACATACAATTGAACTTCGGGCCATGACAACTACATGGAACAATTAGTTCCATTGATCATCTGAGAAACCTAATTATCCGTTAATAGTTTAGAACCTGGCTTCGTATCACCTGGTTGATATTGACCAAGAGACCTCAGATCCTTATCCAATATAGTCTTGTGTAAAGCTCTGGAACAAACACAATACAAATGCTTTTCCAAAGCCAGTTCTTCTGAGAGGTTGCTTTGAAGGTTGTCTTCAGATATCATTGGCTGCCACTCTACCACTATTAATGATTTGCCAGCCGTAATAAATTAAGAGAATTAGTTTTGTATTCTTAAGGAATTTGTTAACTAAGATATTTTGATAATATTAATTAATTAGAAGAGTATAATATTAAAAAGGGTAAAGTGGTCATATTGTGCTATTAAACATTAATGATAAATAGGTTAAGAATTGTTACCAAAAAAAAAAGGATGCAAGTGTAATATTGTAAACCCCAAGGGATGTCAATGTTACGAAGTGACACCTGGAGGGATGTCTTTGAAATTATCAGCGCAAATTAATATTGGTAATGAAAAGGAACAGGCATAATACTCCCCCCCACAAAAAAAAAGGATTAATTAAAGTATGTCCACAAAGAGACAAACCAACCACCACCTCAATGAGAAGAAAGATACAAATTCAGAGTTCATATTGCTTGAACGGCGCATGAACATGAGGGGGCTGGGTAATAACACCTTTTCTGTTTTCTAAAGATATATTCAATTAGAGTTGCCATATTTTTAATGTCATAGTCAGGTTTAATGCATTTCACTGATCTACACAATCATATGACATAATTCAAGAGCTTTTCACCACTAACAGCTACCCATGAGATGTTAGCATGCTTCTACACACTTCTGAGTTGTACAGTGATTATATGTACATCTATGAAATAACAAAATCACTGAGCCCCTGAAAGTATTAGAACAATAGAAGAGAAAAGCAACCTTGGATCCCTCCAAATGCTATGAAAGTGGAAATGTGGAATGATCAGGGTCGCGTTAAGATAACCTGCCACAGCAACAGCATTGCATATCTAGAAAGCAAAAAAGCAACCAGAGGTAGGCATGACAGTCTAATGAAGCTTCAGCATTTCAAGAATAATCATCTTAGAACAGAGTACTTACTGATGTTCTTTGTTGATTCAAACCACCATTTGCCTCAATGTAAATGTACCCCTTTGATTGAGGTAAACCTAAAGATATTCGATACAAGCTTAGTTGACACACTACCAAAAATATAAAATAGATTACTGTAGCATCTATTAAATTTTAAATAAATACACAAATGATTATCCCAAAAACAATACCAGCATACAAGACACCACTTATTACAGTATATAGATATATACTGCATAACCTAACATTGTTGATAACTGTTCTTGTGAGATAATAAAAGATTTATCAGCAAAGAAACAGGGTTGCTCAGTAGCTATAGAAGAAATCAAGCAACATATAGAACTAATATGCATCAGCAAGAAGCATGACAAGAATTCCACAATTGCATCAAAGTAGCAGCAGACTTCAGATGCCAAAACGTTCGGAACCATAAACTTTTGATACTCCGTGATGAAATCTGAGACATGTTTTCTGCACTATATCTTTATAGTATCACTCTCACAGAAGTATCAGACTTTGGCGATTTAGTCAAGCATGGTGGAGTTGTAGAATGTGGATCTGTAGGTGGTGGAATTGTAGATGGTGGAGTCATAGGTGGTGGAGCTATAGATGATGAAAGTTGTAGGTGGTGGAGCTGTAGAAGAAAATGAAGTAGAGATAATGACATGATCCCTGAAAGATGGAACTGGTAACACCTCAAAGATGTCTAAGTGGTCACCTGGACCTGTTAAGTATGGTTGAGTTTCAAAAAATGTACATCAGCGGACATAAGGTACCATTGGGGACCAGGTGAGTAGCACAAATAATCAGAAATCCCTCTTGCACCCTCGAGTAACCTAAAAATACACACTTAAGAGCACAAGTAGCTAACTTGTCTATTCCGGAAGTAAAGTTATCGACAAACATGTGCTCCCAAAAACGTTGGGTGCAAAAGAGATCAAAGCTAAGTGCGGGAACAAAACAGAGTGTGAGACTTGATTCTAGATAGCTGAGGAAGGCATATGATTTATCCCTAAAATACAAATGGAACATGATATTGTATGAGTTGGGTGCCAGCAGTCTCAATAAGATGCTTATTCCTCTCAGCTATACCCCATTTTAGTAAGATGTGAAAGGACAAGATGTTTGATGAATGATTTCATGAAAGTTCATGATTTGTTGAATTGAAAATTAATATTCTGGTACAGTATCACTACGATATGTACGGATCAATAGAAACCCCAAAAAGACTTTGGATTTCCGCATAGGAAGTTTGAGAAATGAAAAACAACTCAAATCAATTTTTCATCAAGAACGTCCAAATGCACTAGGACTAATCATCAATGAAACTGACATAGTAGTGAAATCCTATAGTAGAATTGATCCGACTAGGACCCCAAACATCTGAATGAACTAAAGTGAAAGGATACTTTGTCCGATTATCAGGACGTCTAAGGGAGAGGGGATCAAATATGCTTTCCAGCTTGACATGACTGACACTCTAAACTAGACAAGTGAAACAAACTAGGTACCATTTTCTGAAGTTTTGATAAACTCGGATATCCTAACCGTCTTTGTAATACATAGGTGAATAAATAATAAGACAAGTTGCAGACAATTAGCAAGAATAAGGAAAGTTTGTGTAATTCATGAACAGTACCAGTTATCCATACTGTGTTCCTGTATGACAACAAAGTTATTGAAGAATAAGAAATAGTAGCGAAAATATATTTGTTACCAGAAATATGAGTTGATGCACCTGAATCAATGATTCATAAACCGACAGATGAAGATTGAGAGGCACATGCTACAATATTACAAGCCTGAACCGCAGAAGCTATCTTAAAGAATGCCTGCTTACGTGTTTTGAGCTGAAGAACTCAATATAATCGGGGAGAGAAACCATTTGCGGATCCCATGGTTTTTGATCCAAAGATGATGTAATACCCCGTATCTCCCAACATGTGTACAACTAAGTTGACGTTGACGAATTTACTTGAACATGAGAGAATAAAGTGTAATGAAGCCTAAGGGGCCAATATATATATTTATATATGTGTTGAGTAAAAGCTAGGATGATTAAGACTTGGCCAGAAATGAAAATAAGTGACCTACTTGTTTCGCCTACTAAGATATCCACTCCAAGTGACATTTTTAAAGTAAATTGGGATAGATGTAATTCAAAATCTTACAAAAATTAGCGGCTGAAAAATACAAAATTCTAATAGTGAAACTGGCAGTACTAGAGTAGCCTGCTCACCTAGTAAAATAGTTTGTTCACCAGAAAACTTACTAAAAAGGTACTCAAATTACTTGGAGGGCCTGGAGTGGCAGGTCGACCAGCAGAGTGCTGAAACATTGGTGGCAAGTGGGCTGGACAATGACAAAATTGTTGGGAACTTCGTCGATCTTCGATGAAGAAGAGTTGCAATTAGCAAAAAATAGTGGGACTTGGACGGGTAAGGTTTGAATCAAGAGGCGACCCAGGTGGGTGAAGATAGTGGCCGGAAAACATGCGCAGGCGCTTGAGGCGCAAGATGCCAAAGAGCAGGTACTGCTGGAGACGCATGAAGGCGTGTGGATGACCCTACGGCAACAGAATTTCTGGGTTATGGCAGAGTGATTAAACTTCGAGACAGTGTATAGCTGCCGAAAAATGTTGGGCAGCGGGATTTCTCTCCTATATGTTACTGGTAACTATACAACGACTATTGTGGCTCGATGCCATGACAGTAAGAAGATAAATTGAGAGATAATGCATGTTTTAAGAAAGGAAAGAGAATCAAAAAATACATAGTTACAGAAAGTAATTGTTCCTATACCATAATTACAAGATTTTATCAACTACAAGACAAACTCCTATCCTTTCAGCTTTAGAGAAAGCTTTGTAGTTCATTGCAATATGATCATGAATGAAAAGAAAAGGTAGAAAATTATGTAACTTCCTCTGGATTGACAGTAACAAGGACATGATATATAGCATAATGAGGTATGACATGAAGAAGCATTCTATAATATAGGTTTTGATATTATACTGTATTTCAGATATGAATAAAAGTATAGCAAAAAACAGTCATAACTATTTTGTTTCGCGTAAAAGGAATGGTTTTTATATGTTGTTTTTTAATCTGGTACCAAGCTGGTACATAGGGAAAGTACAAATCAGAACTACATAATTATCATCAGTCACACTACATATGACCCCCTAAGAAATACAGGAAATCCAAATAATGATCTATCCTATCTAGAGTACTATTGGAACACCATAAGAATAGAATTTTGATGCATTTGTTCTTCACTCTAGGAATCTGCACCATCTTTCCTTCAAAGCATGCCTTATTTCTTTCCAGCCAAACACTCCACAATATACATATGGGAATTGCCCATATCTTCTTCAATTCTCTTTTAATTCCATGAGTCTGCCAGATTTCAAACAGACTGCTAATTTCTGTGATATACTCCCATGATAGAAAGAAAAAACTCCCAACACTATCTTGAAAATCTACAATGAAGGAATAAATGTTCAACAGTTTCCTCCGCATTTATACAAAACTAGCATCTGCTGCACAAAGGAAAGTTTCTTCTTTGCAATTTGTTCCGAGTAAGGCAAGCATCTCTAGCTGCTAACCAACCTAAACAGGCTGCTTTCACAGGTGCCTTGGTTTTCCAAATCATCTTCCAAGGCCAATTTGAAATTTCCTGGCTATTCTGATGTAGTAGCATTTTATAGCAATTGTTTACTGAAAAAAAGTTGTCCCTGCTATTAATCCAAACTAATCCGTCTTCTCTATTCAGATCAATTTGGCATGTGTTCAGTTGTTGAAGCAATTGACAGAAGCTACTCACCTTCCAATCGTTCAAATTCCTCATGGAAGTGACATGCCAACAGCCCAACCTGAAGTTGGATCAAAATCTGCAACATGATTCTCTTTATTTAATGCACATTCATCTAAATAAATTTGGGAATTTATTCTTCAAGCTCTCATCCCCATACCAAATATCTATCCAGAACCTTATTCAAGCACCATTACCAACCTCCAACTTTGTATACTGTAAGAATTCGTCCCAGCTTTCACTTATTTCCTTCCAGACTCCCCCACGCTGCTTCAATTGAGCTGGATTTTCTCTCCAACCCTCCTTTTTCCACAAATAGTATCTAACATATTTTGCCAAACCTCTTCACCTCCCCTTCTGTATCTCCGTAACCATTTAAAAAGCAAACTTTTATTGTGTAACTTCAAATTCCTTACTCCCATTCCCCCTTTCTTCTTATCTTCAGTGACCACTTCCCACTTAACCAAGCGAATATTTCTCTTAGTTGCATTTCCACATCCCATAAAAATTGTCTTCTGATGGAATCTAACTTACTACGAGTTGTCTCAGGCATACAAAACAGAGACATAGTGTATTTGACTAGACACGAAACTTGGGATGATAATTGACGTAAATAATATATCACTGGTAGTGAAAATAATATTAAAGTGATGGTTGAAAAGCTAATAAATAATGCTAGAGTGCTCGATTGCAGAATAAGTTGCAACCTCCTTGTATGATTTTCGGGCAATCCTCACTCCTTGAGCTACCAACCTTTTGGGATTGAGTTAGACCAAGGTCCATTTTTTCATAATATCAGAACTAGACTCATTTCTATTGTTCTACTACATGATGTTGAGCCCCCACGTTATGTTATCCACACACTAGATGTTAAGTGTTTGTATGCCCAAGGGAGTTAGAGCGTCCACCCCTTGAGCAAGCTTTTGTGGTTGACTTAAGGTCAAGATCCATCTTCTTTTGAGAGAAAACACAACAACATAGTTTAAAGGGAAATTTGTGCTTTTAGTCCCAGAAAATGTAACAAATTATGATTTTGGTTCTCTTGTTATCTCATTAAGCAAATTTGACCTTCAATTAATTAAAAAATGCACTTTAATCT
This sequence comes from Anisodus acutangulus, assembly GCA_029783415.1. Lineage (NCBI taxonomy): Eukaryota > Viridiplantae > Streptophyta > Magnoliopsida > Solanales > Solanaceae > Anisodus > Anisodus acutangulus. The sequence continues at coordinate 26,286,347 of CM056498.1, read as the reverse complement.
TCACAAATTTAATGAACTATTAAAGGCTAAACCAATTCATTACACATGTGTTATGTTAAATTTGTATTGTTACTCCAAATTTGAGGGTAATATAGTTATGATTATACTCTAAATATAACATATACAAAGGGACCAAAATATACATTTTATTTATTGAGTAAATATGGTCAGCCAAACATCACAAGGACCAAAAATCAGATTTTACCAAAAGCTGAGGGATCAAAATGCAATTAACCTTGTTTAAAATTTGAATGACTTAATGAATTTAGTTCTTGAAGCTGTGCAAGTTGTTGAAATTGGTCCAATCTTTTTGAAGGTTCCAAATGAAAAGAACATCATATAAATTGAAATAGATAGGGTACTAATATATCTCTTCGCTATTTAATAAATTAAATGAAAAAACCATCAATTCTACAATATTGCTTCGCAACCCCCCCCCCCATAAAGAAAGCTTAGTCATACCACCCCACCTACTCCTACATAAAACCCAAGTACTACTTAACCTCCTGTTCTCCTCTCTTGAGTCATGAATTATGATCTTTCTTTAACACTTTGAGGAGTCGACCAAAGGGGAAAAACAGAAATTGCCGATTCTGATAAAAGTAGGGAAAACAATATAAGATTATGCATTTGCACATTCGTAGAACATACAGCAGTAAAGGAATGTTGAGACTTTGTGGAAAAAGAAATTGAACATACAGCAGTAACCTGAATGTTGAGACTTTGTGGAAAAATAATTCAAGGAGGGAAAAGGAAAGAGCACTTGAGCATAAAAACCATGAGCGAGATAAGTTCAGTTCTCAGATTTTCTACCTCTTGAGGACTTGTTAATACATGGCCTCCATTCACCGCCTTTATAGGAGTTTTTCCATATTGTCGATATCTACAGGTATTGAGTACTTCATGTTAGCAGCATTTAGAAGATGAAAGAAAAAATGATACACAAATTTACCTTACATTGGAAATATATTTAATGTTTCAATTCCATGACCAGCATGACATTACAAAATATAACGTGGTCAAGCCATCTTTACAAGAGATTAAAATTAAAATATTCCATTATGCATTCATAAAAGGAGGTAAGGTACAAAGGAGACGTGAAATAAATGTCATGATTGGACATCAGCAGCCTGGTTTCATTAGGACATAAGTTGTCTTCCTATTTTAACTCAAATGATAAAGAAAACAAGCCAACCATCTTTATGCCCTTCTTCATACTTACCCTACAAAGAACTACCTTCCCAAAATTCTCAGTCATTAGCTGGCATGGCTGATAAAGTTTAACTCAAAAATCAACAGCTGAAGAAAGGGCCTTGATCTTCTCACTCTCTTCAGAGAGGCCCTATGAAATGTAATACACAACCGAGCTCCATTTAGCACTAAAGCACTGGAGTTGGAATTAGAGAACACTCCTTCAATTTAAACAAATTCTACTGGATCACATTTTAACTTTTGGATTCAATGCTGCATAAATATTATACACAATTGCAGCATTCCTGCTCTCGGTATTTCAAAGAGAAAACGATTTCACCTGCATGAGTTCTCACAACTTAACCTGCCACAGGCAACTACAAGTTTCTAAGAGTTATGAATATCATTATGGTTTTCTAAAGGCAATAGTGAGATCGCATTTTATGTATTGTATATCACATACTAAGGCCTCATTTTTTTGCACTATGGAGGTCTGAATCTGAATGGCTCAGACCTTAGGCCATTAAGTACATTTGTATTAATATTTAAGCACTTCTTTGATTTAAATGGGTCTTAACCATTAAGATCTTGAACAAAGTCTTAATATCATTAAAAGGTATTCTTGTGCAGATAATTTTCACCACCACTCTATTCACAATCACCCGCCACCACCACTAACCACCGTTGTCATCACAACCACCACCACCATTGTCAACCACCACTACCGTCGCCAACCACCAGCCACCAACACCAATCACCTTTGACATCACAACCACCATTGGCAACCACCACCGTTGTCAACCACTACTGTCAATCTCTACCACACCTACCATCTCCATCATTATAATTATATTCACTGTCATCGCCATCACTATCAGCCACTACCACCACTGTGGCCAATTCCTACTACCAACCGCCTCCACCATCATAACTAGCACCGCTGCCAACTACCACCGAACACATTATCAACCACCACACATTCTTCTGCCACCACCACCATCAACACCGCCAACTATTAACATCAATCAACTCCACCATCACTACCACCACCACTAGTCTACTACCAACAGCCACCGTCACTCCAGTCACTACAACACCAACCACCTCCACCATTACAACTATCACCACCGCTATTACTAGCCACTAACACCAACCATCACCACCACCGCTACAAACCATCTCCACCATCACTAGTGAACATAAATGTTTCATTTTTTTATCATATAATAATATTATTTTATTAAATTTATCTTTTTTCTAATATTTAATTATTATTTTATTTGAATTGTATATTTATTATGTTTAAAAAAAATTATGCACATTCATATGATGAAAATCAAACAGTCTTAATTGTTCAGTGTTCAGATCTACAGACATCTTAATCATTCAGGTGAGCGTTTGACAGTCATACAGAATTATCAAGGAGACCGGCCAATGACCTATGGACTCTAAACGGCTTAAGCTCCAAACTCTAACCAATATCCATGTATCCAATCAGAAAACCAATCATATGATTCCTTCATCAACCATGATTCATTCATACAAACAACCATTGACCGAACCAATGGTTATTGTAGATAGGAGAATGGCTAGGACAGGAAACCTGCTTCAACCACGTTTTGATCCAACACATAAACCTCCTGCCAAAAGTAGAAATGCAGGAGGACCTCGGGTTATCAGCTTCTAACCAAGGATGAGATGTAGCATACAGTTAATGTACTCCAAAGCCTTAGCTAGAGAATATTTGGCGAGAAACGAACCCTTAGATTAAAAAATTTGAAGTTCAATTTAGTCCCCCAGTTAGTCTGATTACACTTTTCCACCCCTGTCAGAGTTGGTTTGTTAGCTAGAAACCTGATATCATTAATACGTTTTAAATCATCAATATCATCTGCTTCAATGGAATGAAGAACTCAGCATATATTTTCTCCAACTTCATCTTCTCTTCTTTCTCGTGTTTCTTTAGCATTTTTCCTCTTTATCTTTGTTTCCTGCTCTGACTACAGAAAAATCAATCAACAACATATTAATTCCAAATTAATTTGGGGCCAGCTATATAATTTCAATATGCTTATTCAAATGATTCATCATAGTTAGACTATTTTTACACTTAACTGTCAAAACACTCCCCCTTCGTCTTCTATCTTCTAACTGCTAAAAGACACTAAAGCCCGCCATGATCAATGACATTCATCCACAATAAAGAACAAGCCAAATTCAGTGAGAGTTTACATATCTAGACAAAGCCTCTCCAATTCACGCAATTCAATTTGAACAAAAACAACCAATTTTCACCTAATTTGTCAAGTTTCAGCAAAAGCTGAAGGATCAAAACATCACGGAAACTGTCATCCAAGTAATATTCAATAACAATAACACATATCATATGTCAAATTCAGAACAAATTAGCGAAAAAGCTAACCGCATCAGCAGTGGAATTATCGGAGTCCATTTCAGGTCGGAGCCTAGCATAAAGCTGTGGGCTGCGGTAAATGGAGCCAGGTGCATAATGTGGAGGTGGAACGTTGTCAGTACCCATGTAGAAAAGCATAGCGGAGACGTAAATCAAAGGGGCAAAGAGAAAAATGCGTTGTCTACGAAGAAGAAGAGAAAGGAAAAGCCGAGAAAGACGCTGGGGAAGGGTTTTGGTGGCGGGAAAACGAGGAGCGGGTTTGGAACGGTGGCGAGGGGAGCGAGAGCGGGGAGATGATGGGCTGCTGTGTCCGCTACTCGGTATCCTATTGTATGCGTGCATGTCTTGTCTTCTGCTTTCACATCATACATACATACAGTATAGATATACGTATCTATAGGTAGCAGAGAGGTATATTGAGGGGGCGGGGGCGGGGGGGTTGATTGCTTGCGCAAGAGAATGACGAAGGAACGACGCAGAGAAAGAGGAAAATAGGTTTGGGTGGGGACTTTTAGGAGGTGTGCACGTGACTAAGGAATTAAGTAGGGTGGAAAATGTTTTTCTCAAAAAAATATCGTCTTGAAAAATAAGTGAAAAATTATGTTCGTTTAATTAGTGAAAAATAAATAATTTTTTTGTTTATTTTTTCATATTCAGTTGTTAGTAGAAAATATTTTTCTTCACCCAAGCTCCATCACCCCACTCCACACCCACCACCCACCACCCAATCAAATCACACCTCCACTCAACCACCACCATACCCACCCCAACCCCACCCCACATCACCGTTTCACTCCACTACAACAAATTCGATTATCAGTGATGAATTATTTTGCCACTTAAATATCATATTTCGTCACAAAAATTGGCACTCGTCTGTCCTTGTTACACCTCGTGTTCTCGTGCGTCGTCGTTATCGTAATGCAACCAACATATACTCAGAGATGGTAGAACCCCTCTAAGTGGTTTACGAAGGTTTACGTATGTATTGAATAAGTTTTGGGAAGGTGTAAGACTCGTCGGATCAACGAAAATATGTTTCGATGAACATTCTTCAATATGTCACCTCTAGGAGCCCTCTGCAACTTGTAGGAAGTGTCTGCAAGACACAAAGCTGCCTCAGGAATTGACTGTTACACCTCATGATTCTGCATGTGATCGAATGTATGGTTAGTCGATTTGAGCTCCGACAACTCGAGACCCTTCCTGAGGGTCATGTATGACTTATATGTTACAGAGGTATATGAAATGTTGGAAGTCAATTGAATTAAAGGAAACACATCTCAGCAAAGTTCGACGAAGATTGAGCGATACGCTAAGCAATCCGCCCCACGGAAGTTGTTCCGCCTCGCGGATGGGACAGCAGATTGAAGCCCATATTCCCTCACTCACTGCCACCATCTACGGTGGCATATGTGGCCGCAGATGGTGATCTGCGGTGCATAACCAGCCATAGATGTGAGGCGGTGGGGAGTGCTAGTTATAGCCAAATTTGATGGCTTTCTCATTTTACCCCAAATTCGACCCCGACTTTTCTCAAACCCTCTCCAACATCTCTCTAGGACTCTTAGGTAATTAAGAAGCTTGGAAATCCTACCTAGATAGCTAGACAAGTTGAAGGTGTTCTTGATAATAGAGGAGAACTTATTGTAAAGGACCTTATGGTTGGTTCAAGGTAAGATCTTGATGTTCTTAATGATCTCTAGCTTCTCATAGCTTATTTGGAGTTATTGATAAAGGCAACTTATAATAACTAAGCTAAGAACTCCATGAAAAAGTTGCTATTGTTCTTGGATTATTTTTTTATTGTTCTTGAATAAACTTTGAAAATGACCATGGCTAGAAGTTGGAGTATGTATTGTTGTTGTGTGTGGTGGTTGTTGCTATTGATATTGTGATTGAGGGGAAGTTAGTAACATATTGGTAGCTATGAACACCGTAGTGTGAGAAACACTCATTTTAGGTACTCGTTGGATTGTCCAAGTAAATTGATTTCTAGTTGTTAATCTTACCTTGGTCCAAACCTTCTATATGGTATACATGATCACTCATAAAGCATTCGAGGGTTCGAGAGGCGTTGGTAACTAAGCAACGCAAGTATGTAATATTATTCCTTTCTTTCATAAGCATGACATCTAAAGTAGTTATCGTTTTAAAAAAGAAACGCCAAAGAATTATTCTATTTATATGTCTATTATTCCTTGTCGAGAGTAGTTCTCTTGTGATTATACATTCCATAGTTATTGTTGATCTTCCAGTTGAAACCATACTCCCTCTTGATGGAGTCTCTCAAGTCACAGTCTTGTAAATCGACAAATTATCAGTACAAAGTAAGAGAAAATATCGAACCAAAGTTAAAGGGTAAAAGTCGTGGTTACCTTTAAAGGCAAGTCTCATTCACATGTCGTTCATTGAACATATCTTTTATCATGTTATTGAGTTATATATGTCTTGTTTGTCTCTGAATTTCATAGACCTTAAAAAGGAGAATTCCAAAGAATTAATCGTAGAGTCGACCAAGAGTCGTGTCAAAGCAGAGTAAAAGAGTTTATGAGTTTCAAAAGAGGCTGAAGAGTCATTGTTATCACAGTATGTTATCCAAACCATCGAACCTATGCCGGTGGGAAGTTATATATATATATATATATATATATTATTTACACCACTGTTGTGACCAGTCGGTGGGAAGTTGTACATATACATTATACATACTGTGTCGCGCTATAATCGGCCGGTTAGGTACTTATATGTGCATCCATACATACACCTCATAGTATACTTGAGGGTATTGATAGATTACATATCGAGTTATAAGCCGAAGGCAAATTACAAACCAAAATTGATATGCCAAGATTTTAGTACAGTTTTAAAGTTTCATTGTTCGCCCCATGTGGCATACAGGTTATCAGAGTATCAGACTGCTTTTATACTTCTCTTTACAGCTTATATTCTTATATTGATATTCATGTTTTACATACCAATACATTTCATTCGTACTGATGTCCCATTCGTTAGTGGCGTTATATGTCATGATGTAGATTTAGATAGAGGTGCAGACAGGCCTCCCCTGTAGGAGTTGGTTTAGCTTTGTGGATCGGGTGGTGAGATTTACTTCATCCGAAGCTACCAAGTCAGAGTCATGAGCTGAGTCTAGTATAGGTACAGTAGATGGGTAGGTCGGGTCCCTGTCCCGGCCACATCATAGTTATGTTTTCCATAGAGGCTTGTAGACAGGGTATGTGTATAGTTGTCCCATTGCGGTCGTGTTGGCCTTGTTGTTTATATGTTGGGTTTGTTGTCATTACATCAGATTGTCATATACAGTTTCTCTTGTATTTATCATTCTGAGGCATTGGCGACCTAGATCGTTGTATGCTCAAATTATGATATACAGGTGGTACGCTCAGGCCGTGCAGGTGTCTGGTCCCCCTCCCTAGTTTGGGGTGTGAAAAACTTTGTATCAGAGCAAGTCAGTCCTAGGGAGTCTAAAAATCACATCTAGCAAAATCTTATTTATGGGTATGTTGTGCACCACACTTATAAGCGAGAGGTTGTCGGGCCTTTAGGGACGGTTTCTGTTATTTCTTCTCATATATTGTGCAGTAGAGCTGAGTTGTAAGAGTTTGAGTCTTACTTGTGGTTTACACAGTTTCAGTTCTGACAATAACCAGAAAGACCTCGGTTAACTCTTATTCATAGCCAACCCACGAAAGATCATGACTAAGATTATTGACACGCTAGAGGTGCGAGTATGATATTAATACTTCAGAGTGTGAGCAACTGTCTCCCCCGCATACAGAGAAAGTGATGTGGGTTCGAAAACGTGAAGTATTGACCTTAGAATTCTAAAGAAGGCAAAGTAATAGAGGTGCCCGATATCTGAAATACAGAAGATAGTGACGAGACCGAAATCCAGATAACAATAATGAAAGCCTTGTTGTCCTATCTTCGGCGGTGATAGAATAATAGTAAAGTACCTATTTCTGTTGCTGATGATTGACGTCAATGAACGTAAGTTTTGAAAGAAGTGGGACCTCGGGATTTAGTGAGAACTTAGCACGACCCTCAGCATGGACGGTAATGAAGAATAGTACGATTAGGTAGTGATACCCCATTTTGAGGCCATGTATATGATGTATCTGGGATGGGAATGTTAATCGGGTATGACCTTTGAAGATTCTGAAAATCTAGAGGCCAAGCATGGAGCCTTTCGTATGAAAGATAAGCATTTCCCTCAGTGAGACATCTATCAGAAGTGGAGAAGAAGACATTAAACGTAAGAAATGGTTATATCATGAAGGTATAGATGAGGATAAAATGTGAGATTGATAGCATCAGAATAATGTAAAGGTAAATGAATTATTGGAATAAATATGGGTGACGAGGAAGAGTCTTGAAATAAAGTATAGAAGAATGGCAAGCTGTGGCCAATAAAGATAGAAAAAAATGAAAGCAGTAACGATTGAGACGTTGATAGGAATGTGTTATAAGACCAAGTACCTATTACGAGATTTGAGTAAGTAGAAATCGATAGGATAGGCCGTCAAGATGATTTAGCCATTAAATCAAGAAATATTAATGTTGAGTCGATCCTTCAAACAGGACGGAACAAGGGTCAAAGATTCTTGAGATAAGATAATAAGAGGTATCGCGGAATCGCTAATAAGCGAGTATGCGGTAAAAGAATAACCCGCAAGGAGGGATGACCTTTAAAGGTCCGCAAGGAATGAACCCCCAAGGTTAACGTCTTTGTTAGTGGAATTAAGCATGTCAGTCATAAACATATGACACCTTACTTATGCGAGCGATTCAGTGACCCTACTAAGGGGTGTTGCTTTAAGGCGGGTTGTGAGTCGTTAAAGGATTGTAGATTATGGAGAACGTCGAATTGATGACCTGATATCTTAAGAGGAAATTTTCAGATGTGGGAGGAGTAATACATAGAAGATGTTGCGGGAAAGAACCGACATAGACTCGTACGATAATTTAGTAAGCAAATGCAAGGGCTACAGGGGAAAGCTTTGCGATGGCTAAGGTTGTGTTACCCAAATTTTTTGGATCTGCCATAAATGTCAACGAATATGTACGTATTGATAGAGATACTATGAAAGGAATGATAGTGGCCTCCCAGTTAAAAGAGGTAAAGCGACATCAAAGACCGCTAATTGTAAAGGATTCACCCAGGAAAGCATGACGAATAATCAGAGATGGAAGCATATATAGGCTCAAGAAGAGTATTCTAAATTTATGAATAAGAGGATAAGTCGAGTTTCATCGAGAAAGAATGTATACGGAATCTAGAAGGAGATGAGTTGAATGGTCAGATGAGCCATCAGACTATGGTACATTTATATCAAGGGACGATCTTAACATTTGAGACATTGATCTCAAGCTAGCGGCAACGATTCTAAAAAAATATTCCAAGCAAGAAGTAATAGTATGAGGGGTTGGTATAAGGTGACCAAGCTGAGAGGCTACGAAACCTAGAAATATAAGCCCACAATTAAGGTGATGCCCATAGTGAATGAAATGAGATGTAATAGTAAGGAGGATAAGCCATAAAAGATTGGGGATATCCAAAATTGTGCAAGTATATATGATTATAAAGATGCTAAAGGCAAATGGCTGGTACATATCTACTAAGAACAACAAAAAGATTTAATTCGCATATCTATGAGAGCAACTCACCAGGAATGGTGGCGGTTGAATAAGGACCCATATTTGATGCCAAAGTGGAGCGTGAGGCCAGATATGTAAAGAACCCCTGAATAGTAAGGGCGGAAATCAGATGATGCATTGCATGGTGATTACCTAGAAGAAATTAGAGGACGAGGTTATTTACACATAAAGCCCGGATGGGAAAGTTAAGCCCATGACTTACAGTCGACAATAGTGAGCCCATATTAGAAGTATAACCTCAAGGATCTTTAGTATATAGTTGAGATGAGTTTCTATTATTAGTAAGTAAAGGCACCATCTTGGATGGGTCGCAATGGTATAAAGACTTACGAGCCCGCTTAAATATAATAATAGTTCCTAGAAGGAAAAGAAGGAAGTAAATAAGCCAAGGTGGATTCAGATAATGTCGCAAGGTGCGATCCTCCTTAAGAGAAAGAGGTTTCAAAACTTAAACTTCAACAAGTAAGTATCCCACACATATGGTGGAAAGACAAGAGAATAACATTGTTTCAGCCAGCCAATCGAGAATCCGATCATGAGATTAAATCAATGACAGGGGTGTTATATAGAACTCAATGGTACCCCTCATTTAAGGGATGAAGTGAAAGATAACCATATAGGAGTTCAGTCCTACGACCTTGTCACACCCTAACCTTAGGGGGTGTAGCTAACACTTGGCACCCTAAGGCCCGAGCATACCAATCCTGATACTTGAGAGATATACCACAATTCATGGGCCGACAAGGCCTCTGACACATACTCAACTGAATAAGTACATAGACACATGCACTCAGAAAAAACCCAAACCATGCATACCAATAACAAGGCCGACAAGGCCAACATAAACAAAATAAATCTACTACATAGGCCGACAAGGACACACATGACTACCACATATCACACACTATCTACAAGCCTCTAAATAGTATATTGACAACTACTGGTCGGGACAGGGCCCTGCCATACCCAACTATATACATATGCATAGCCATCATACCTATCATCTTACTATACAACTCTGGAAGAATGGAGCGCGACGACCTCCAGTTGAATCGAGTCCTACTGTGAGGAAATCATATGCATCCCTATATGTACATGTGGGCATGAAACGCAATGTCCCCGGAAAGGGACATAAGTATGAAAGATATATTGAATATGTAAGGCAAATAACCAATATAGACAGAAGACATATCATAAGAGATAACGGTATATAAGTCAGCCTGAAACTCATAACAAGCCTCTGAGGGCCTCTTTGACATAATCATGAAAATATATGCATGTTTATAAGAATCAAACCGCTTAGTTAGGCAATATAAAGTAATATCTAGCCTATATGTGGGGCAAATCATGTCATAATACATTTATATCGTACCCGACCTCGATGAAGACTCGGTCATACCCGGCCTAAATATGGGACTCAGTAATATAAAAACTAACTGCAGTTGGGTGCACATTTATGTGTTGTACCCGATCGACTATAGCATGGCTAGGTAAGAAAATAGCTACATATTTATAAGTGCAATGTAAGACAGACTCTGAAGGACCTTATGAAACCAATCGGAGTGAGTCATGGTCATTATCCTCCGATTATCATTATGCAGTTGTGTTTGTATAAATTATCTGAGGGTTGACAAGAGTCATAAGAAAAATATACGCTTCAAAGGAAGCAAGGAAAGAGGTGTCTTTGAGAAGGAATAACAATAAAACCCAAGAATTATACGTCAACATGAAACGATGAGGTTCGCAAACTTTCAATCTCAAGAATAGAGTTCCTTTTTGGTGTAACGTAGTTATGATTACGTTATTCATATATCATGCCAAAAGAATAATAGAGTATGCCTTAGCATACCTAGTCCGTGTTGCTACAATCGTTATATAAGCTCTCGCTCCTCTTACGAGTGGTCATCTATAGCACATAAAAGCTGACATTAATATTGAATCCAATTCCCATAGAAAATATTCATGTAGGTATCTTATCGACAACTTCCAACACCTCGGGTTCTCAGATTCTTTTATAAGAGATGATTATGTAACTCAATCCCACGGTTCAATCAAGCATATCATTTCCATAGAAACTCATTTAGGTGTCTTCGATAATTCTAGTATATATGATTCTCTAGGCTTTTTCTTATACGAGAAATCTTATGTGATTCAACCTCACAATCCTTTAACCTATACTTTCCTTAATCCTTAACATCTAATTCAACTTATACTTAGCGTAAAATAACCCAACAAGTCTTAGTACGAAGATTTCACAATTTTGTGAAGTTCTGATCATGAATTTTTTTTCATAACTTCCTCCAAATCAACAATTAATCATAATCATAATCATAAGTAGAGATGGGTAATACTTACCTTTATCTATCAAAAATCTCCTCAAAACAGTAGAGCATCTTGCTCCAAGGGGTTTCACAAACCAATTCCTCAAGAAAATGGAAATTTCTTCGATAATTATGGGGCTTATTATGAATGTTTTGCGGATTATGACTTCCATTTTGACTTGGGGCATTGGGGCAAGATTGAGAGGATTTAGAAGAAGTCTTGGGACTGATTTGGGTGAAAAATAAGGGTTCTACATCAGAAAATCCAATTTAAACTTGTAACCACCACTGCACCGACGTAAAACGACGGTCCATTTGACAGACCGTCAAACGTTCGACGGTCCGTCAACCTTCCCGTCAAACTGCCAGGAAAATTATCGGTCCAGTGTGGGAAATTTGATAGTCCATCAATTATTTGATGATTCGTCGATCTTCCCATCAAATTACTAGTTTTCCATTTTTTGTCGAAACTTACTTTCTTCGATTTATTTAACTTCCAAACACTCCGATATCTCTATAAACAAGATGTAAACCTTCATTATCATTCTGTAAGGTCATACCCCCTCCCCCGGGCTTCAGTATCCATTGATGACAATAAAATGCAAAACTTATGAGGTGTAATAAACATTGCAAGGAATAAGTTCAGTGGAACATAATAACAGCCTTCAAAGTAACCTAAGATGAGATATGCAACCGGGTTAGCCCATAACGAAGCCTGAAAAAATGAGGGACTAGCAAAGAAGCTTCCATAGATAGACAATTTAAAGGTTCAACCACAGGGCTCCACTGATAACAAAGCAATACGCGAGGAAAATAAATAACAAAGGGAGAGTTGGAAGTGATACCATCGGAAGGTAAGGTTCTATGGTAATAGAACCAATGCTAGAGTGGAAGTGAGACAGAGTTCTCCATCACTAATCCGATTGTGTGTTCTAGTTTTGCTGGGTTATGAGCTAAGATTAAGAGCGGGGGTGCCTCATTCCCGCCATTCTGCTCATCTAAAGTTGGAGAGGACATATGACGACCCCAAAGATAGGGACTGATGTGATAATGGTAAGCAGAGTAGTGCTGAGTTTTGACATAGCACCCCAGTGGTCAGCATGGGAAAATAAAGCATTAGAGGGCCAGAAAGGCTAGTATATAGAATTCAGATCTCCACCCAAAAAGGATAACGTGGATTGAGGATAAAGCTCAGTATGGGTTCGAACATGTTCTTATCAGAAATACCGCTCTCAACGGTTGATAATCAATGAATTTACAGAGTTGACCCCATCCTTTCCAAATAGAGCTATTCCCACAGTTAAGAATTACGCTAGCTGTCCATCGACAAAAGGTCATAAGATTTTGGGAGATTTAAGTATCCAAACACTCCAAATGGAGAGGAATCAGTTGCACAGAAAGGTGTATATGCGTATTAGAGAACCATGGTGATTGCTCTCAGATATGTGGTCGAGCTGAGCGCACTATTTAGACACTCAAAGATATGATACATTAAGGTATGATGAATCTATAAGGGGAGTGAGATGATCATTTAACTTATTATGAGATGCATATTATGGCAGTTAATATATTATCATCAAGATAAATTCCTATAATACTTGGTATGGTCGAGAGCATAGGTCGTCGATCTAATGCTTTAGCATAAGAAAATAAGCATTATTTAAACCGATATAGGTCCCATCAGTTCCCAAGGTTGGGGAACAAGTAAAGTCCTTTTAGACGATAAAATGACCATTCAGGATTGCCAGGGATCACCTGCCGATGTGCGATATCAAGAACTTACAAACATTGTTGACGGTTTATTGACCTTTTTGTAAGATTTTGGCTATAAAAGGCATGATGAGATTCGACCAAAAATGCAATCTTACTCTCAGATTCAACCAACCGTATAAGATCACCCAGGATCTAACTAAGTGACCTATGAGTTGAGGATTATCTCCAGGATCAGAGAAATCTCGTTCAGTTTTTATGTATCGATACTACTAAAGTATATATAGGAAGTTCCTCTTGTATATTACCTATAAAGGATGCACCGATTACTAACGACATGTCCTATGAAGATATCTTAACTACTATCTTTTATCACTAAGTCCATAAGTTTCGGACTCAAGAGATGACATTCGTATACATACTATGGAAAAGCAATGACATAAACGTAATGATATGGGTAGGTCAAAAAGGCATGATATTTAGATTTCTTCCATAGTACAGACATCAGGTTCGCATAATACTCGTGTGATACGATCCCCTTGTTCCTACTTTATAGCAGTGAACTTATCTTATACACATTGTACAGATGATGATCATATCACAAATGTGATAGACCCATCTCGGATGCCAAGATTGGATAGTTGAGGTGAGTTATAACTACCCTTTTGAGTACCGTGATAGATAGATGGTCATGTGAGGTTAGTATGATATTATATTGATTTGGATGGCCATGTGTGGTATTTGTGCTGGTTCTGGTTGTTTGGCAAGTTTTGGGTTAGTTATATTTATAGAGGAAACTCTACTGAAATTCTGTTAAAAACCCAAGAGTTAAAGATTCACAGTTATGTCCCTCAACATTTGAGGATGAATGTTCTTAAGGGGGGAAGGATGTTACACCCCGCGATTCTGCGTGCGATCGAATATATGATTAGTCGATTTGAGCTCCGGCACATCAAGATCTTTATCGAGGGTCATGTATGACTTATATGAGTGTTATAGAGGTATATGGATGGTTGGAAATCAATTTGATTAAAGGAAACACATCTCGGAAAAGTTCGACAGAGATTGAACGATACTCTAAGCAATCTGCCCCACGGGAGTTGTTTCGCCTTGCGGATGGGGCAGAGGATTGAAACCCTTATTCCCTCACCTCACTACCACTATTTGTGGTGGCATATGCAGCCACAAATGGTGATATGTGGTGGCATATGCAGCCATAGATGGTGATTTGAGATGGCATATACAACCACATATGATGATCTACGGTGGCATATGCAGCCACAGATGGTGATCTGTGACGCATAACCAGCCGCAGATGTGAGGTGATGGGGAGTGCTATATATAGACAAATTTGATGGCTTACTCATTTTACCCCAAATCCTACCCCAACTTTTCCCAAATCCTCTCCAACATCTCCCTAGGGATCTTAGGTCATTAAGGACTGGTTATATACCAAATTGAAGAGAAATCCTCCATGGATAATCATCAAGAAACTTGGAAATCCTACCTTGATAACTTGACAAGTTTAATGTGTTCTTGATGATGGAGGAGAACTTGTTGTAAAGGACTTTGTGGCTGGTTCAAGGTAAGATCTTGATGTTCTTAATGATATCTAGCTTCTCATATCTTATTTGGAGTTATTGATAAAGGCAAATTATGATAGCTAAGCTAAGAACTTCATAAATAAGTTGCTATTGTTCTTGGATTTTTTTTATTGTTCTTGAATAAACTTTGAAAATGATCATGGCTAGAAGTTGGAGTATGTATTATTATTGTTGTTGTAGTTGTTGTGGTTGTTTCTATTGATGTTGTGATTGAGGGGAAGTTCGTAACATGTTGTTAGCTATGAACATTGTAGTGTGAGAAACACGTCTTCTATGTGCTCGTTGGATTGTCCGAGTAAATCGATTCCTAGTTGTTAATCTTATTTTGATCCAAACCTTCTATATGGTGTACATGATAGCTCGTAAAGTGTTCAAGGTTCGAGAGGCATTGGTAACTAAGTGACGCAGGAATTTAAGGCTATTCCCTTCTTTCACAAGTATGACATCCAAAGTAGTTATCATTTTCAAAAAGAAACGCCAACGAATCATTCTATTCGTAGGTCTATTATTCCTTGTCGGGAGTAGTTCTCTTGTGATTATTCATTCCATAGTTATTGTTGATCTGCTGATTGAAACCATACTCCTTCTTGATGGAGTCTCTCAAGTCACAGTATTGTATATCGATAAGTTGTCAGTATAAAGTTAAAGAAAAGATCGAACCAAAGTTAACGGCTAAAAAGTCGTGGTTACCTTTAAAGGGAAAGTCTCGTTCACATGTCGTTCATTGAGAATATATTTTATCTCGCTATTGAGTTCTATATGTCTTGTTTGTCTCTGAATTTCATAGACCTCAAAAAGGAGAATTCTAAAGAATTAATCATCGAGTCGATCAAGAGTCGTGTAAAAGTAGAGTCAAAGAGCTTATGAGTATAAAAAGAGGCTGAAGAGCCATTTTTATCACAATATGTTATCCACACTACCGAACTTATGTAACCAACCGATGTACACACACCGTGTCGCACTATAATTGGCCGGATAGGCACTTCTATGTGCATTCATACATACACCTCAGAGTATACCTGAAGGTAGTGTCAAATTACACCTCGATTTATAAGCTTTTGGTATATTACAAACCAAAGTTTCTATACTAAAAGTTAAGTAAAGTTTCAGAGTTTCATTGTTCGCCTCATGTGGCATACAAGTTATCAGAGTATTAGATTACTTTTATGCTTATCTTTATAGCTTATATTCTTATATTCCTATTCATGTTTTACATACCAGTATATTTCATTCGTATTGACCTCCCATTTTCTGGGGGCGCTGTATGTCATATTGCAGATTTAGATAGAGGTGTAGACAGGCCTCCCCTGTAGGAGTTGGTTGAGATTTGCAGATCGGGTGGTGAGCTTCACTTCATTCGAAGCTACCGAGTCAGAGTCATGAGTTGAGTCTGGTATTGGTACAATATATGGGTAGGCCGGGGCCCTATCCCGGCCACATCACACATATATTTTCCATAGAGGCTTGTAGATAGGGTATGTGTATAGTTGTCTCATTATGGCCTTGTCAGCATTATTGTTTATATGTTAGGTTTGTTGTCATTATATTTGATTGTTATATTCAGTTCCTTTTGTATTGATCATATTAAGGCCTTGGTAGCCCAGATCATTATATGCTCATATTATGATATATAAGTGGCATGCTCGGGCCAGGCAGGCGTCGGGTGTCGGTCACCCCCACCCCAGTTGAGGGTATGACATTGATAGAGAATTTTGGACATGTCCTAAATAGACCCCCCCTCCCCTTTCGACTTGGAGCTCATTTCATCTCATATTTCCAACCCTAGATGACCCTAAACTCTCTCTAATAAGTCTCTCATGGTCCAAGACTCAGATCAAGGGAAAACCAAGCTAATCCGATGTAAGGAATCCAGTGGACACCGTAGAATCGTGTTTCTCTTCGTCATATTGATCCTTGGAGAATTCTTATCCATGAAGAAAGCTCTGTTCGGGAGTAATCCTTGAATCTAAAGGTAAGTTCCATCTTTTCTATCATGTTCTTAAGATTATACAAAAAATTGAATATTAGTTGTTGAAGGAAATTCTATAGAACTTGAACTTGTGAACTTGAAGCTAGGGTAACTTGTTGTTGGACTGTTTTGGTGAAGTTATAGAGTTGTGGAAGTAGTGAATTTTTATTTTATGTGTTGTGGGGATTAAGGTAAGTGTGTTTGAAATATTGTGGTATTGATATACATAAGTTTCCATTGTAGAGAAGCTCAAGAACTTCATACACTTAAGTTGTTCGACGAAATGTCTAAATGAACTTTCTTATAAGATATGAACCTGATATTGATATAAATCATTTGTATAATGTAGATAATCATTCTAGAACATGCGAGGGCTCATGGAACTTAGATAGCTTCGACGATAAGGTATGTAGGACTAACTTCCTTATTTGACATGACTTGGTATAAATGTTTTCATTGAAATTGAGCTCTTCTCGTTAAGCTTGAAACAACCATATTCCACTCTTGTTGAAGTTGTGTATGTCTCTTGTATATTTCTTATAAGTAGTATTTTCCATATTCCATATGTCTCTTGATGATTGGCTTAAGGTTGAAGAATGTAGTGACAATAATGATAGTCAGGGGATAATGATTATAGGTCACTCCGACTCTGTTCATGATGTCATTAGAGATCTATCTTGTATATATATATATATATGTCTATTTTCTTACCGCGCTGCGCTATGTTGGCCGGGCAGAGACTTATAAGTGTATACCACTGATCAATTGGGTAGATATTACCGCGTCCTATATGGCCAGAAAATTTATGATGAGCTTACCCACATAGGGACTTGATATTATATTATATGGCTTCAAATAGAGGCTTGATTTTACTTTCATGCATATATTCATTGTTATGTCAGTTTGGGTACCCTCAACGGCTTTTTTCTGAGTGTCAGGTTGATTCTATACTTTTTCTCTGGTATTACATGCTTTACATGCCTTACATATTCAATACATCTTTGGTACTGACGTCCCTTTTTGGGGCATTGTGTTTCATGCCGGCAGGTACATATAGACATATCAACTTATCTCCACAGTAGGGTATCTGCTTTCATCTATTGGTTGTTGCACTCCACTTCTCCGGAGTTGCTGTATAGAGTCAAAATGCGCCACTACATATGCATATGGTTATTTTGGGTATGTCGGGGCCATGTCCCGACTTGATGACACATGTTATTACTCATAGAGGCTTGCAGACTAGGGGTTGCTATATATATATATTTTGCGTGGCCTTGTCGGCTCTTGTCTGTTGTTGATATACTCGTGACGGCCTTGTCGGCCTTAGTTTATGCATATAGGTTGTGTTGGTCCTTTTTTGCGTGTAGGTTATTGTTACTTTCTATCTTATTGTTGCTATTTGGAGTCCTTGTCGGCTCAAATTTCATGTCGTGAAATTCAGGTACTATAGTTGGTTGGCTCGGGCCTTAGGGTGTCGAGTGTCGGCCACATCCCCAAGGTTGGGGTGTGACAGTCCCTAAATCATGGGTCACTAAATGTATACAAAGATAATTTAGTGTTTCGTCGCTAAATAAAGTTGCATTAATGACGAAATTCTTTTTTATCCCCAAATGCATGTTATTTATGAGGAACTCGATCGCCAAGAAAAATATAAAAAATTGTAGTTGATAGTGTGGTTTCGTCACTAAAAAGGTTATTATCACCGACAAAACTACCTTGTCACTAATTTGTTAGTTTAATTAGTGACAACGACTATTGTCTCGAAAGTATATGTTTTTCGTAGTTGAACAAAGATAATTTGGTCACTAAATATTGCCTTTTATATACAAAAAGGTGCTTCATCCCTTGATATATAAATTAGTGACAACTTTACTTTTATAAAAATTATTTACAATATTGTAGCTAAAACTATCATCTCGTAGATAAAAATATTACTTTTACTAACAAATAGTTTTGTCACTAAATTTTATCATGATTAGTGACAATTACAATTGTCATAAGATACTCAGTTAATTCATAGTTAATAAGAAGGCGTTTTTGGGTCAAAAGTTTTTTTTGTCACTAAATGTATTCAATTTATGATGAACTAATGTGTCCAATAACGAAAAAGTGATTGTCTTGAAAAGTATAATACATTTGATGCTAAAAATTTAGTCTTTATAGATAAGTATATTTTGTCACTAATTACAAAGTATTTGATGACGTCTAAATTTATAATGATTTATAATTTTTATTTGAATAATTTTTCATTAATTTGAGAATTTATGGATGATACCAAGTTTTCTCATATTTTAAGATAAAATAAATCGCTAATGTAAAAGTTTTACGAAGAAAACTCACCATTGCCCTTGCATTATACAGATTGAAAATAACATATTAAAATATGCAAAATAATAACAAAAAAATTTCACCCATGATCATACAATTAAGAACAACAAATTACATGGAGATATTACATATATCATTATTACAAGCTCCTTAAAGTAAAAGTAAAAGAGCATAATAAAGTAAATTCTATCCAAAATAAAAGTTTCACCGATATCTACTAGATATGAATAAACTAAGACATAAAACTGTATGTTGCTTCTCAAAGTACAAATGCATTGACGGAGAGAATGACATACTTAGGTCGCAGGATGAGATTCTGAAAAAGTAACTACAATAGCAAAAGAGAGTTTTTCTTGATTCCTTTAATCTGACACTTAACTTGAAGTTAGGCTTAATTCGACTAAAACCTTTGTTGGACTAGTAAAGCAGTACGGGAAGTAAATAAATATTACAAGTGTTCGAAAGGATAAACAAACAAGCCAATATTCAGAACTGCCGCAAGGTTGTTGAGTCTTGAATCTTGATAACCTGAAATAAAAAAACACTAAATCTGGATTGTTACAACTGTGGCTGAGTCGAGAGATGACTCTCTGTCTTTAAGACAAGATTGCCCCGTATCTATGCTTTTACGTTAACGAGAAATAGTCTTTCAAGATAAAACAACAACTAATCAACATAACAAAGCAAATAGGTTGATTCTGACGAAGAAAACAAACATGAAACGACTTGCTGAAGAATGGAAAAGGAAGGAAGAGTTTCGGTTTTCGTCCACTGTTTCTGGTCGCGTTTTTGGACAGAATGTGTGTTATTTTTCTTATGTTTGTCTCTGTGTATATATGTTGTGTCTCTTTTTATCCTCCGACAATTGAGCCAAAAGGCTCCAATATATAACATAAAGGAAGAGACTCCAACTGCCAAGAAATGGTTGTTTATGGCCATTGAAGTAAGGATTAAAACAGCCAAGTAATGGTTGTTTATGGCCATTGAAGGAGGGAGTTAAGCCAAGTAATGGCTGGTTAATGCACAATAACGCCCCCAAAAATCAACTCCAACGGTAGGTAGAAACTCTCTGCCTTCCGTCGTTCCTAATTTCATATTTCCAGAAACTCTAGGGACTAAACTGTAAATATTAAGCAATTAGGGGTCCAAAGAGATAATATCAGAAGAAGCCCAAGACCCAAGACTCGAGCCCAGACGGGAAGGGCGGGCTGCGGCGCGCGTGTGGGCAGCGGCGCGCGTGTGGGCTTAGCCTTGAACCCAAGTACATCTAGGTCCTCTCTCCTTCAAATACATGAGTTACCCCTTGGAGTCCCAAACCCTTAGCCAATTTTGAGACATATAAAGAGAACACTTCTTCCTTTTCCTACCGATGTGGTAGATTTGTCCCACACCATATTTCCATGCCTCAAATACCTTACTTCGTGGACCAATATCTCTTTCATTTCTCAACGAAATTTGACGATTCTTGGCCCTACGGTCATCTACTCACTTAGTAGATTATGCATGTGTGAAGAGACAAAGCTTCCAACATACGGAACCCTAGTGTTTAATTCATTAAATATGGATGGACGCACCTCCCCACCAAAGACAAATTTCCAACAATCCCCTCTTGAAAGAGATTTTGGCGCACACACAAGGTGCCTACTTTCAGCAATCTTTCAGCGAAAAGATATTGCATCAGAAGAGGTAGCTTCTTCTTTGAACCTTCCCTAGTTGAATACCATCGGACTTACTTACTGCGCGGTTAACGTGATGTCTTGAACCGTCAGTGTTTAGTGTAAGCCAAGACAATGATACCAACACAATAACTCTCTTTATTCATTTTTTTCTTATTGTTTTATCCGTTGTGGCCATGGACACACTTGGATTCTTAAGTGCATTCATTTGAGGCGGCCTGTCCTTGCACTTAAATATGTGATCTCTACAAGGTATCTTGCTATACCCCACTTCACAAGTGTTAGGAATCATTAAAAGTTTCCCCAACCTTAACCTCAACCGTTTGAGGATCATTAAAGGTTTGGAAGCTTAACATTTACCCACCATGCAAGTAGCACTTTAATGTCTATCACGGAAACAACTTTGGATTCATGTTTCCCTACAGAAATCATCATCCGAAGTGCTCTTGCTTCCACCGAAGCGCTCAACTGAACCTTTTGCAGCTTAATTTTCCCATTGAACCAAATTCTTGGGATCTCCAGTCAGTATGGTTGGGTTACAACCGCAAAGGTTCGTATTATTTGGGTTTTAAGCCCATTCCCCTAGACAGGCAGAACACTTGATCTCCGGGTAGTCCCTTAGTTAAAAAGGGTTCGCTATATTCTTTTATTAGTAATCAAGGAAGTGACACCCGTGATGATCAACTGCCATACGGTCTTATGTCTCCGACAAATCCTGACAAATATGTCCAGACGCCGTCATCCGCGTCTTTCCTGAAGCCGACCGGCTAGCCACAGTGTATAACTACTGAAGGCACAAGTTTCTCTCAATAAGATACGTCCTCTAAGGAGTCGTGAAGTTACTCAACTTCTTTCATGCTTTGTATAAACTCTGATTCTATCATGAATCAGTCGATGCAAGTTTTCTTAGAGGTTTTTCCAAGACCCATCATACACATTTACTTGTGGCATTGGTGTTCTTCATATCTGATGTCCAGTTTGCATCACTGTGTTCTCCCAGAACCGCTGGACATCCATAATACCATAATCCGTAGATAAGCGAATATTTCAGATATCGTCATATCCGACTTAACGCCTTTTATCGATTATTTCCAGAATCACGAGTGAACCTTAGTTCAACTGATCTGCTTTGTAGGCCGATACCATGTCAGTTGTAGTGTGTACAATACATTGAACTACATGTGACCTGCACATATCACTCCTTGTCTATGAGTGCACCATGATTCCAATCAATTCTATGATTCATATCCATTGATGGCTTCAACGAGACTATCAATTATCTCATAACTGAGTTTGGAGTTAGACCAGTCCGTTAGATGTCTTAGAAATCCAATTCCTAAGATGTCATCTGTGATACCCGTATCTTTTGTTTCAATAGAACTTCCTACTTTCAGACTGTTGATTTTTCAACTGTTGGCTTTCTAACTTCAGAGTCAATATTTCTGTGGTCAGATTCATTGTTTTTGTTTTATCTGAAACTTTCAGGACTAAAATATAAACATTTCAGGGACCAAAATGAAAGTTCAGGAAGAAGCCCAATAGTCCAGCAAACCAACTCTGATCCTCCCCCTCCAACTCTCTGGTTAGGAAGGTTGTTTCAACATCCATGCCACGCAAGACTGCAATAGCCCTAGATGTTAAGCTATTCACAGGGAAACACATGTACAAGTAGCCGAGGCCTTATACTCGTCAGTAGATCCATCTACTTTGTATTCACTTTTGAGTATCATTTTTCACAATCCAAAGGTTCTTTTCCCAGAGGAATATCAACCACTACGCAAGTATGCTTCTATATGATGGAATCTATTTCTCTCTTTGTAGCTTCTTTTCAAAGCAGCGCTTCTGGAGATGGCAATTATTTATTAATTGTCTTTGGTTCATTCTCAACTATACAAGCTAGAGAGCCTGGAACAAGTCTTTGTCCCCTCTTTGCTCCGTCTCGGTTCAACATCTAGAATCCCTGAGTTCTGCAGATCTGGAATATTAAGTTCCGGATAGTCAGCAACTCCCGAGTCCTGTAGATACGGAATATCTAGTTCCGGACAGACAGGCCCTCGCGGGTTCTTGTTAACCTCGAGTAATTACTTCTTTTTACTTTTCAAGGAAAGTTATCTTCAAAGAATTCAACATTCTTTGACACCAAAAGGCGATAAGCAAGTGTCCAATATCATCCTATCAAATGAAGGATCTTCTGTCAAATAGTGTGACAGGGTCAACGTCTTAAGATACGACATTATCTTTTAGTCTTCTTCCCTCGAGATTGGTGCCAAGACAATTGTTGGCACTTACTTAAGAGTGGTAACAGTTTCGCACAGTCAGTGGATCTTTTTCCTCGTATGTGCGAACATACTTTACACACTTTTAATAATTATACTTAAAAGAACGGATCTTTTAAGTCATTTACAAAATCCAATCTTTAAACGGGAAGGAAGATGAGATTAAACTTCTGATTTTAAAGCGTAAGGAATATAAATTATTTCGTGAAAACATTTTAATATTCCTCCTTACTTTAAGCTTTTTTTAATCAGACATCGTTTAATCTTATTCTTGACAAGGAAGAAAAATTACTTATCCCAATTTCGGATTTTGGCCCACTTCAGTCACTTCATAGGACTGAGTGTTCATTTCCTTCTTACCATAATTCAGATCCTTTGTCTGGGACAGATATAGGCCTTCTGCTACAAGATAGAATCACATCTTCAGCCTTCTCCTCTTGTCCCAGTTGACATCCTCAGCCTCTCGTGAGTGATTGTTCCCACTACTCTCAAGAGCAGTGACACCATGAACACGTTGACCTTCAACAACATAATCATCACTCTCTTCTACCAGAAAACCACATCCATATCCAGATTTGGTCACACAACTTTCGACCGACATCTTTCGAACACTAATGGCATCTTGTCTTAAACTTGTTGGACTAGTAAAGCAGTACGGGATGTAAATAAATATTACAAGTGTTCGAAAGGATAAACAAACAAGCCAATATTCAGAACTGTCGCAAGGTTGTTGAGTCTTGAATCTTGATAACCTAAATCAAGAAACACTATATCTGGATTATTACAATTGTGGCTGAGTCGAGAGATGGCTCTCTGTCTTTAAGACAAGATTGTCCATATATATGCTTTTACCTTAACAGGCAATAGTCTCCCAAGATAAAACAACAACTAATCAACACTACAAAGCAAATAGGTTGATTCTGACGAAGAAAACAAACACGAAATGACTTGCTGAAGAATGGAAAGGGAAGGAAGAGTTTCGGTTTTCGTCTACTGTTTCTGCTCACGTTTTTGGACAGAATGTGTGTTGTTTCTCTTCTGTTTGTCTCTGTGTATATATGTTGTGTCTCATTTTTGTCCTCCGACAATTGAGCCAAAAGGCTCCAATATATAGCATAAGGGAATGGACTCTAACTGCCAAGAAATGACTGTTTATGGCCATTGAAGGAGGGATTAAAAGAACCAAGTAATGGCTGTTTATGGCCATTCAAGGAGGGAGTTAAGCCAAGTAATGGATGGTTAATGCACAATAACGCCCCCAAAAATCAACTCCAACGGTAGGTAGAAACTTTCTGCCTTCCGTCGTTCCCAATTTCATATTTTCAGAAACTCTAGGGACTAAACTGTAAATATTAAGTAATTTGGGGTCCAAAGAGATAATATAAGAAGAAGTCCAAGACCCAAGACCCGAACCCGGACGGGAAGGGTGGGCGGCGGCGCGCGTGTGGGCGGCGGCGCGCGTGTGGGCGTAGCCTTGAACCCAAGCACATCTAGGTCCTCCCTCCTTCAAACACATGGGTTACCCCTTGGGGTCCCAAACCCTTAGACAATTTTGAGACATATAAAGAGAACACTTCTTCCTTTTCCCACCGATGTGGTAGATTTGTCCCACACCATATTTCCATACCTCAAACACCTTACTTCGTGGACCAATATCTCTTTCATTTCTCAACAAAAATTAACGATTTTTTGCCCTACGGTCATCTACTCACTTAGTAGATTATGCATGTGTGAAGCGACAAGGCCTCCAACATGCGGAACCCTAGTGTTTAATTCATTAAATATGGGTGGACGCACCTCCCTACCAAAGGCAAATTTTCAACAACCTTCATATACATGTGTAAGAGAAAGAAAAAAAATTAAGATTTGATTTCATAGTATAAACAAAATATAAAGTAAACTACGAGTTCTTGTTCAACATAAAGTTTTAATGGGTGAAAATGAGTAATTAAATTTTGGAAATTAAAATATATGAGAAATAAAGCGACTTTAATTTGGTACCAACTTATCAAGAGAACTTAAACTAGCAATAACATATAGAGCTAAGTTCTTAAAATTTGAAATGTGAATTATTAGATCGTCTCAAATAATATTCAAACTTAAAATATGAAATTAGGAAAATAATTAACTCATATCTAGTCTCTTTCTGCAAGAATCACTCTACAATTTGCAATGTAGTTTTTCACTTGTAGTCTCATATATATGGTGGGAATTCTGAAATTTATTTGGAGCCAAAACCTATATACTATGCGCCAAAAGACATTTTCTTTTTTAGTTTTACTGCCCCAAAGATAGTGCTACATTTTCCTTTTGATGAGAATACGAATTTGATGAGAGGTGTATCATGTGAAGGAGTAATGTCATAGATTATCCCTAAAACTTAGAAAGTGAAAAGGTGGTTTACCTAAATTTTCTTCTAATCCTAACGTGCTCTCTCCCTCCCACTAAATTTTATCTTCTATTGATACTACTAAATGTTAATCTTTTTTTTTTGACAAACTAAAGTTTTAATCAAGGTAATAAGGACTTGTGCAACAAAAAATTTTATTTGAGAACATATTCTACTTCATGCTCCAAGTTATTGATTTCGTATCATGTTTTTCTTCAACTTTTAGTGAATTAAGTCATCAGTAATTTAACAATGGGTATCAAATATAAATAAATTACAAAATATATACTAGAATCATACAAAATTCAGAAAGAAAAATTATAAAATTAATTTAATTATCTTGGTTATTAACATATTAACCCCTGAAGTTCTTATATTGAAATATTTAACAGAAATTTAAAAATAAAAATTATAACGTGCATCAAGGCGTACAGTGATCCAAGACATTGTTGTGGAGATTGTCGTAGAAGTTGTTGGACATGCATCTTATTCTTTTAGACTCAGATAAAGGGAGTTGACACGAGCTGAGATGAGGCTGAATATAGATCGCATGAGGCTAAAAATGTGGGGGCATGTGCCCTGTGGTGTATAGCTTTGAGATAGAAGCCTGGATCCGATGGATGTAAGTCGGACAATAGGTATGGCCGTACACGGGGGATTGTTCTGCGCGTGAATATTTATATTTAGCCTTAGACTGAGGGTTGTCCTAAGCGTGAATATTTGTGTTTAGGCACATGGTTTATCTTCGGATTAGGTCAAGAGATCGTGTGTCTGGAGACACTCCGAGCACGTATAATTTCTTAGCACAACAGTATGTTGACACCCAATTTGGCTCTACACGATTTTAATTAATTGGTTGAGCTTCTTGAATTTAAACCAAGTAAAATAATCATTTATAAAGATATTTTAAAATTTTTTCTTGGTTATTTTTATCTAAATTTGGAAAAACACCCTTAACACACACACATACATATATATAAAATATATATTACATAATTTTAAAAATATTAATTATGCCTATATAAATTAATTATGTATTATTTTCTAAAATATAAGTGTATTTATTAATTTGAAAATCAAATTATGCCAAAAATAAGTATTTCATTAAGTATGTGTTTTAAATTGTCAATATAAAGTTATTTACAACATAATTGTCACAACTAGTTCATTTGCCAATAATTTATTTATTTTATTAATTCCAGAAGCTTCATTAAGTGATTAAATTATCTCAATTTTACTTCAAATTGGTCAAATTTGTTAAATGTATTTTAAATTGGTTTTAAATCGGCTTTTTAAACAAGTTTTATTTACAATTGTAACAAAAAGGTCCCCGACTGAAAATGTGAAATTGGCCACATATTACACCTTTTAAAATCGGCCGAAATCATGAAGCTAATTCATTAATTGAATTAATAGAGTACTTAAGCGCTAAATAAATGATTTCATACAAACCACATTTAGAATCGCGCATTACAAATAAGTTACACTTTTAGCCTAAAAGATTGTTAAAACTTCGTTGGTAACCGCGTTTGCGAATTTTCTGAGATGCCTAACACCGTTGGAAAATTACTTGAACCCTTACCCTTTCTTAATTGTCAAACATTTTAAGGTTTTCAAATACCTTCTTTTAACATTAGTTTCCTAATTCACAAAACAAATTAGGTGACGACTCGATTTATTTCACAAATAGGTAAATTATGAAACATTTTTAATCGAGTTAAAAAATGGGTTGTAACATAGTGTCTTATCATAATATATTTGGAAACAACAACAACCTACCCAATGTAATTCCATAAGTGGGGTCTGGAGAGGTGTCACGACCTAAATCACTAAGTCGTGCGAGGACCTTTCATTCCCCACCTCGATAGGCGAATTTGTTCCCTTAATCAATAATTCAATAACAATTAAATAATTAGAATAGGATAAACGAAAGTCTAAAGCATGTCATAAATAAGAGAGTAAGTACGATACTAATACAACCCTAAGGAATGGTCTGAAAACAGTACAAGAGCCACGAATCAATACAAGTCTCAAAATACGATATTGTCTCATAATAAAAGAAAAGACAAGTAACATGGAAGGAGCCTCCGGGCAGCGGATCCATCAAGAAGTGCTTACCCTAGAAGACTCGATAGAAGGCTTCGGGATCAATCTCGAGGAGTGGATTTGGAACCGATCACACACTCTGCACTAAAAAAGAATGCAGTAAGGTATTATTAGTACAAATACTATGCACTGGTAGGTATCATAGGATGACAATAGTTAGCTAACATATATAAAGAAAAAACTAAAGAATATACATACTCGCAATCAAGTACAAGTACTATCACAGTCCAAGAATAACCAACTCAAGTATAGAGTACCAAGTCCGAATCCAAGTAATTGTGAATGTAATGATGAGTAAATATGCAATGCAATTCCTAAATGTAATCTCCGTACACACATGCTTCAGACGGAATATCTCTATGTCCTGGCAGTCATGACCCATGGGGGACCCGTGAAGTCCATGTACTAGTTACTCCACACACACAGCTTGTAGATGACTCTACCACCGACCACACCGCTAGCCATTCCGCACACACCTCAGAGATGGCTACGCTATAAATATATCACAAGAATCACTGATGTTTCCTTCTCATTTATCACAATCACAGATAATATCAATATATCATGGAAATGAGGATGAATGCAATGCAACCGACATTATCAAGTGTAACATATCAATCCCCAATCGTGCCACACATGGACACATATCGCAATATCAATATCAAGTTAAGTCATCTCCTATATCCATGATAATACCAAGATAAATCGGAAATAACTATATCACAAGGATGATATAACAACTAAGTGCAATCCACTATCCAACACTAGGCAGCAAGCCAATAAATCACAAAGAGGCAACAAACCACAAATCAATCAACAGTACCAAACTTAAGTTATCCATCCCAATTCCATACCCGAAGGCGTACATGCTTTCTCTGATAGTAACTAACTCTACATATGCTTCCCTAAACGAAGTCTAATAAGAAGGTAAGCCGTAACCTACCTGGATGCTGAGCAAGAGTCGCAACGAGCACACTTGAGCCTTGCCTTTCTAAGGATCATGGTAGTAATTGAAGTTTAGATATTATCGAAATCTAAGTTAGAGAATGAAACTAGCAACACCCATATCACTAGACTATCCTTCGAATCCAAACCAAATAGGAGAGAAAAGGGAAACGGGCCCACAAAGGTAAAATAATCATTTTGAAAGTGAAATATGCAATTCAACGTTCTAGGAGTTCAATCCTACTAATCAATTGCTAAGATAACTCAAGATTAGGCCAATTTCTAGATTCAAATGAAAACCCCCAATTTGGGTATGAACCCTAATTTTCCAACATTGAAATTCATCAATAATAATGGAAGGTTCAAGCCTAATACTTACTAATTAGTGAAATTCAAGCTTAGATTAGGAAAACCCATAATTTATCTCATATTTAGGCCAAATAATAAAATATACAATATTTAGGTAGAACCAATCTTCTCTACTAGTTTCTAGATTTTTTTCACCATTAAATCAACTTAAGAAAGGTAAAGGAAAGTAATACAAGGCTTAAGAAGCTTACCCCAAGAAAAATCCACATATGAATGCTTGAAATCCCTCTAAGAGTGCTTTGGTGAAATATTTTCGGAATGGGGAAAGAAAGACCTAATTTAACACTTAAAATGATTCTGGATTCCCGTCGTCCGCTGCAGCGGAGCCCACACCAGCGGTCACTCGACCGCGCCCGCATCCCCAAGCAAAAACTCAGACCTCCATTGTAGCGGCCCGCTGTTCGCTGCGGCGGTTCCAATATGCTGGGGCACACTGAGGTTCGCCCCAACAAATACACCAGACACTAGTAGATTTTATTCTATCACAATTCCAAACCAAAATTTGTCAATCACCCGAGACCTCCACGACATAAACCATATATGCACACACATGTAAAAACACGCTACATACTCACTCATGGTCTTGGAATTTCTATCGGATGTCTATTTCTTTGGGTCAACCCCCAACGGCCTAAAACCAACTTTCCAACCAATAGAAGAAAACACTCCGAGGGCCTTGAGAACTAAATCAACTATCGCACCAAGTCATAAATGATCCTCCGGACCTCACAAAATTGACATAATTTCAAAAAAGGTTCGTTTATCTAAAAGTCAACTATCGGTCAAATATTTACACCTTAAGGTTTTAATTTTTCAACTTCCACTAGGATCATCCGATAACTTCGGGAATTGGGTCAACAGGGGTAAAATAGTCAAAACGCATGTAACGATTGAACATATTGTTACATCAGATACCAATTAAATAATCGCTCGTCCTCGAGTAACAAGAAAAGAAAGGGGGATAAAGGTACTTGAGTTAGCAAACAACTAGGGATATTTGACAAGCATATCGGACTCGGTCTCCCATGTAGACTTCTCAATAGGACGATGCTTCCATTGCACCTTCACAGAAGCTATCTCCTTAGACCTCAATTTCCTAACATGTCTATCTGACCATGATTGTCGTGCAAACTGACGCTATTTGTATATAATAATTAATGGCCAATCCCAATCAAGGGAGAATATCTATCCCAATTAAGGGAGACTATCTAGTCACCTTCCTATATGGCGATCATAGCCCTACACTGATAATGCGTAGCTTCAGGTATGAGACTTACGAAACTCTATTCCCTATAGCTTCTCAGTTTCTAAGAGTTCTCCCAAAATATTTATTATAAAACTGCATTATTGGCCTTTTTGTAAAACTTGACACCTATGGCCCTTTTCTGTAAAGCTTGGATCTTATTAGGAAACACATATCGATTCATACGGGAAGCACATCGAATAGGAGAATATAACATCAAAGGAATTAAATAGGAATTCCAATTTGAGATGTTTAGCCTTACATACCTCGATTCTCAACTTAAAGATGAATCGATTATTCCACTTAATTTTCTAATATACAAGAGTGGCAAAAATGGGAACTAGTATTAACAACCAACATCACGATCAAGCTACACAAGAAATTCATCAAACATTTGAAGAGCGATGAGCTCCCGAGACCCTCAATTCAATGACATTTCACCACACACAACCTTCTTCCTACTAAAAACAATCCACAACCCTGCTATGCCACCGATAAATAATCCCACACCTTATTTCACCTAGAACAACCCCCACATCTTCCAACACAACTCATACAATCAATAAGACTCAGACTCACGACTTTCGATCACTGAGTCCTAGCCATAGAACATACATAAAATACTCATAGGAGTTCATATACAAAGATAAGGGAAAACTTTACATACCTTAATACAATGGAACTCAAGAACCTTTTCGCTTGAAGCTTCGCGGAATTCTCAGATTCTCTATAATCTGACGAGAATTGATATTACAATCACGTATTTTACGTTAGCATAATCTTGATTGATGGTAGAATTAACTTACCTTGAAGATATAAGATAGAAGGGATGGATTTAGAACTAGCATGATTCAGTTTCAAGCGATGCAGATGAATAAAAGTGAATAAAAATGGTTATGGCGTTTATATATAAGCACTATCAGATGTGCCACATGTCCATTGCATGCGCTTGGCTGCTGCACATATTTGATTAATACTTGTGAATATTTATTCATTGTGCATTCATCACTTCATATCTCATCTAAATTATGAAAAAGGGAACTATACTTGGCAAATAATTAATATTATGCATTGCATGGTGTACGCATATTCATTTCATACATTCATGATATTCTAGGTATATGATTGGTAAGACACGAGGAATGGTCTGTAGAGGCCAAATTGGATATGGTACATAGTTGGAGTGATGATATTACGATAGCCTATTGGCTAGTATCGATGATGATCTGGAGGATCTGGAATTTCGGGTGAGTATATGGACCTCATAAGTCTCCCATAAGTCACTTGAAATCTACTGAGGAGTGTGTGTATATTGGTCATTGCATTTCATATCAGTTGCATTTCATATCATTCTTAATTGATTGTATTATTTTCATGCTACACATATATGAATAATTGAAGAGGTTTGAGCTTTAATGACTGTAATTAGAAAGGATTAAGCTTTATGACTTGATTGGAAAGTGGACTTACTAATCATGTTCTCTTAAATGCTTATAAGATTGTATAACTTATCACTAACAAAGTGTGGATGTGAATATCGGAAGGACTAACCCTTGTTATCTCTTCAGTTTAGGGTCAATCAATGATGTTGTTGAGTACACGTGTTTCCTCGTACTCACTCTACACTTGTTGCATCTTTTTGTGTGCAAGTTGCGATCCGAGTTTTAGTAGAGGATGAGATCTAGTTTATCGTTGAGGTGTGCTTTGGAGTTTAGGTGAGATGTTGGTTATTCCGCAGCACTAAATTCCATTTCGATCCTAATTTTCTGTCTTTATCATTTTGGACAATATATGTAGTATTTTAGACTTATACTCTAGATTTAGTAGCTCTTGTACTTGTGACTTCCGAATTTTTGAAAGATGTATATCTTAGAATTACTATTGTTATGATTATTGAAACTTATTATGAACATATGGGTTGATTTCTTTTAAAATTTCGCTTTTAGCTATAAATTGAGAAATTGCTTTTATTTGGGTTCGCCTACAGGTTTGGTTAGGTGCCTTTACAACACAATGAGATTTTGGGTTGTGATAAAAAGACTCTCTGTCACGCCCCAAACCATGGCATGCACGTGACATGACACTCAATGTCTAATTACATGTGATCGAGCGAACCACATGGCTTACTGCATCAACCTTGGAATTAAATAACATGAATTAACAATTTAAAACATGGAGATTCTGAATACAAAAAATATAGTTTGAAAATATGATTGCAGAAATAGTCTGAAAACATAATAAATCTAAGTATATGACATGACATTCTGAACTAGTCTATGAAACCTCAGAACGTAAGTCTGACTGCAAAACTGTTTTACCAGGACATGGCTCTGTCATACCTTTACTATAAAACATAACATGAAAATAATTAAACTAACACTCCGAATGAAATGGGGCTCACCAATAGCTGATACTGAAGGAATCCGAGCGAACTGATCCGTCGTCCTAAAACTCCGTACTTGCATCGTGAAGTGCAGGACCCGAGAAAAGGGACGTAAGTACATTTGAATTGTACTCGTATGTAAAGCAGCTGATGAATAAACCGGCACATTGAATAATAGGGACACCAAACTGAAACTGTAACCTGAACATATGTAATATCTAGCATGAATATAATAAAATATAATAACTTATTTTAAATGGGAGACCTGTAGTATAAGCGACATGAGACCTGTAGTATAAGGGATATGAAACTACCATGCTGGAATGTGGCGTCTGATTTCTGGCCGATCAGCTAAGCCATCTCATACCTTGCCGGGGTACGAGACATGAACATGACATGAATGGATCCAATAATCTGCAATGGGTAACCTAAAGGAAGCATCCTAACTAGGCGGAATGATCCTTATCATACGTTGTCATACATAGTTTCAGACTGAGCCTTCTCAATAATTTGTGCAACTCCCAAACATAAAGATGAATATATTTGTCTTGTAAGACCCTGGATATCATAAACATGACTTGTAAATATGGTTTGTAAGTATAATATAACGTGTATATAGTTGTAATAAGACATGGGAAATCATAGAGAATTCACGAATTAAAAAATAGTAGTAATCCGTAAACAATTCGTATTTCATGCTTGAACTCATAGAATCGATACTATGAGCATTCATGGATTGCATATGGATTCATGACAACCATAATGACATATCATGAATAAAATTAACGAAAATATGATATAAGCATGATATATAGTTGTACATGTATTTAGGGTCATCAAGAACTTGAGCAAAATCCTAAACTTATGGAATTTACAACTTTCATGGATGAACGTGGCATGGAGAAGAACGATATTCCCACACGTGGATAGAAGATCTACACACCTTATTCGCTCCTAATCTTGTAATAAAATATAAATCTTGATGAAGAATTCCCAAAAGCCCAAACTTTAAACCTTTGAGTTGGGTTTTCTTGAAAACCCTAGGTTAAGAATCATTGATTTTGCTTAGAACCTGAATATATTTGGTTACCATCGCGTGGAAACACATGGAAAGGACTTACCTTGAACTATGAGGATGGTGGGAGGAGAAGAACTTTGTGATAGTGCTTGGGAGAATGGAAGAATAAAATAAAAAGACTGAAAAACACGTATATATACTGTTCAGTCATCGGGCCGATTTTACGGTTTATAAAATATTTAACGGTCCGTGAAACCATTACAGTGCGTCAATTTCTCCTTGCCTTTTCTATGGTCCAAAAGAGGACCCGTGGAATATTTTGTGGTACAAATCACTGTCTATAAAACCTATACAAACCGTGAAACTCATCGTGAATTAGAAACACTGAGCTGGGTTTTTGAAGTCTGTTTTATGGTTCTTTTGACGGTCCATGATTCATTTGACGATTTGTATAATTAGGCATAAAAAGTGAAGAATGTTGATTTCTTTAAATTTCTAATCTCAACATTTCCCTCTTGATTTTTAACCCCTGTATTATGAAAAATACTTAGTCCAATGGTACGAGGTGTTATAATATCCCCCCATTGGGATCATTCATCCTCGAATGATGGGTCATGGTTTAGAAATGCGATTAACTGAAGAACTTATAGACATGTCATGAGTAAATGAACATGAAGAAACATGACATAGATCATGGGGACTGAAATGACACGATTACATGAAAATATGAGCATGGGGACATGAGACATGAATATGTAGTACATGAACGTGAAACATGAGATATGGATACGTAAGGGACATGACATGAACACTGAAGGTATTTACTTTGTATGTTTTCTGGTTGCTCTTCAAACAAGTACGTATATTTGGACTTCATGTCCTTTTCGGCTTCCCATATAGCCCACTAAACTTTCTGACTTCACAACAACATGTTCACTGAGGCAATTTTCTTAGTTCTCAACTTGCAAACATGGCGATCTAGAATTGCCACATGGACCTTTTCATAGCTTAGGCCATCCTTAACTGTGATGGATTTGGTAGGAACAACCAACAATGGGTCTCCCACACATTTTATCAGTATGAATACATGAAACACTGGTGTACGACTATCAAATCTTGTGGTAGCTCAAGCTCATAAGCCACTTGGCAAATCTTTTACAACATCTTGTATGGCTAGATATATCTGGGACTGAGTTTCCCCTTCTTTACAAATCTCATGACATCATTCATAGGTGAAACTTTCACAAACACGCAATCATCAACCTGAAACTCCAAGTCTCTATACCTCACATTCTAATAGGACTTTTGGTGACTCTGAGCTATTTTCAAATGCTCGTGAATAACCTTGACTTTTTCCATAGCCTGGTGGACCAAGTCTGGACCTAACAATTCCGCTTCACCAACTTCGAGCCAACTAATTGATGATTACACCTTCGCCCATACAGAGCTTCGAACGGTGCCATCTTTATACCAGCATAATAACTGTTATTTGAAGCAAATTCAATCAAAGGTAAGTGATCATCCCAATTACCCTTTTAAATAAATGACATATGCCATCAACATATCATCAAGTAACTAAATAGTACGCTCTACCTGACCATCTGCCTGAGGATGAAAAGTTGTGCTGATATTTACCTTGCTACTTAATCTTTTCTGAAAGGACTTCCAAAAGTTCATTGTGAACTGGGCCTCACGATTTGAAATAATGGAAATTGGGGTCCCATTAATCCTGACGATTTCTTAGATATATAACTTGGCATAATCTTCTACTAAATTATGGTCTTGACTAACAAGAAGTGTGCTGATTTAGTAAGTCGGTCCACAATCACCCAAATCGAATCATGTCTCTGAGATGAGCTTTGTAGACCTATTATGAAATCCATGTTTGTCATCTCCCACTTCCAGACAATACTATGAATATTCTAAGCCAACCCACCAGGGCTCTGATGCTCGGCCTTCACCTGCTGACAATTTGGACACTTGGCTAAAAAATCTGCTAAGTTTTTCATCATGTCGTTCCACCAATAAATCTCTTTAAGACCATGATACATTTTTGTAGAACCTGGGTGAATGGAATACCTAGAATTATGCACTTATGCCATGATTCACTCTCTGAGCCCATCTACATCTAGAACACATAATATGCCTTGATACCTCAAAGTACCATCATCTTCCCCTTCTTCAAAAATAGTAGTCTTATGCTTATGAATCCATTATTTCAGCTGCAACAAATAGGAATTTGTAAACTGTTTCTCCTTCACCTTGGCTACTAAGTAAGACTTAGACCTGTTCTGGACAACACCGCCACCATCTTTGGAGTCCAAAAGTCGAACTCCTAATCTGGCTAGTCGGTGAACCTCCTTCACCATGGTTCTCTTTCCTTCTTCAACATGAGCTAAGCTTCCCAAGGATCGCCGACTGAGGGCATCAGCTACCACATTCATTTTCCCTGGATGATAGAGAACATGCTCATCATAATCTTTAAGCAATTCGTGCCATCTCCTCTGTCTAAGATTCAACTCTCATTGCTTGAAAATGTAATAAAGTCTCTTGTGATTGGTGAAAATGTTAATATGAACTCCATACAAATAGCGGCTCCATATCTTGAGTGCAAAAACCACAACTGCCAATTCTAAATCATGAGTCGGATACTTCTTTTCATGAGGCTTAAATTGTCTGGATGTATATGCCATAACCTTGCCATGCTGCATTAGGACACATCTGAGACTAACTTTCGATGTGTCACAATACACTATGAACCCTTGGTTCCCTCTAGTAATATCAAAACTAGGGCAGAAGTTAACCTTGTTTCCAATTCTTAGAAACTACTCTCCTAGGTATCTGATCACTGAAATTTTACTTTCTTCTGAGTCAATCTAGTCAACAGAGCAGAGATAGAGGAAAACCCTCTATGAAATTCCTATAATAGCCTACTAGACCCAAGAAACTTCTTATGTCATATACTGGAGTGGATCAGAGCTAATTTTTCACTGCCTCGATTTTCTAAGAAATTACCTTCACTCCTTCTCCAGAAATGACGTGGCCTTGAAATGCCACTGATTTCGGCCAAAACTCACACTTGGAA
Organism: Anisodus acutangulus; assembly: GCA_029783415.1. NCBI lineage: Eukaryota > Viridiplantae > Streptophyta > Magnoliopsida > Solanales > Solanaceae > Anisodus > Anisodus acutangulus. Next base: position 26,249,642 of record CM056498.1, on the reverse strand, counting down.
AATTTTGAGATGTTCTGCATGATCAGTCTCACTATGGGAATAAACCAGGATGTCATCGATAAAAATAATGATGAAACGATCGAGGTAAGGCTTGAAAACCCTGTTCATAAGGTCCATAAAAGCAGTTGGTGCATTTTTCAAACCGAACGACATGCCACAAAATTTAAAATAACCATAATGAGTTCTGAAGGCAATTTTCAAAATATTAACTTCCTTAACCTTAAGCTGATGATATCCTGATTTGAGGTCAATCCTGGAATAACATTGGGCACCCTAAAGTTGATTGAATAAATCATCGATTATGGGAAAATGCTACTTGTTCTTAATGGTGACCTTGTTAAACTATCCATAGTCAATGCACATACGCAAAGATCCATCATTTTTTCGAACAAACAAGAATGTGCACCCCAAGGCAAGACACTTGACCTAATAAATCCCTTATCAAGGAGATTTTTCAATTGGGCTTTTAATTTCTTTAACTCTGCTCGAGCCATTTTGTATGGCGGAATGGATATCGGCTTAATGTCGGGAAGTAAATCGATTCTAAATTCAATCTCCGTATCAAGAGGAACTTCGACAAGATCTTATGAAAAGACTTTTAGAAATTCACTGACAACTGGTACGGACTGAAGAGTTGGAGTCTGGGTATCTGTATCCCTGATCCGAACAAGATGGTAAATGTACCCTTGGATGTCATCTTTCTGGCTTTAATATAGAAAATAAACCTACCTATGGGTGCTACTGCATCAACCTTCCACTCCATGATTGGTTCACCAAGAAATTCAAAACTCACAATTTTGGTTCTACAGCCTACCGTGGCATAACACAAAGACAACAAATCCATACCCATGATTACATTGAAGTCTACTATTTCTAACTCTACCAAGTCGACTACTGTACTGTGATGATAGACTTTAACTAGACAACCCCTATAGATTGTTCTAGCTATAATTGACTCTCTAACTGGAGTGGATACTTCAAAGGGTTCATGAAAATTTTCTAGTTCTATCCTAAATTTCTTAGCAGTAAATGGGGTTACATATAATAGAGTGGATCCAGTATCCATAAGGGCATAAACATCAAACATGAAGACTACTAATATTGATGAAAGAAAGCCCGCAGACTTAAACTCTCAAAGTAAGCCGAGAGATATTTTTCTAAGAGTGCTAACGATGGCCCATAAATCTACACTAACATGCCTAATGTGGCATGGAAAATGGAGTGGAGTTGGAGTTGTCACGCGAAGGTTCAAGAAGACATTATATTTTCGGCATTCTTGTTGGTCTTGGCCGAGACCATGCATTTCTTTTAGCTTGTTGTTTTCCTTTTGTTCATAGCTTAGCCATTTGTTTTCATTAGGACACATTTAATAAGCCATGTAATAAGGTGACAAGGCCGAGAGTTCTTGATGCATGTTGAAAAGGTCGAGAAGAGTGTAAGAAGGACAAAGTGGCAAGGACAAGAGTGATCTAGAAGCTAAGGCTTCCAAGAAGACAATTCATGAATCAACTAGTTCATGAATTTGGCTACATTAAAGTATTCAAAATAGTCCAAGGGGAGATGAAGAAGTTGGCCAAAATGATTCATCAAACAAGTGCAAAGCTTCTAAACACATTTCAAGAAGATGAGATTGTTGGAAGAATCAAGTTCATGCATTATTCCACTTGGAATCCACAAGGGGAGTGTGAAAGATTCATCCTTTGTCCCCAAGAAAATCCAAGACCTTTCCCATTGTCTTGGTTTGGTTGAAACACCCTTGGTCACCAAGTAAACTCAATCCCGTTCACATTTGTTCTCACTAGGTCGAGAAAGTAGTTAGAGTTTGTGTCCTCTAGTTTGTCTTCTAGAATAATCCATGTACTACTATAAATAGGACCCTTAGGACCTTGTAAATAGGCAAAGTTGATTGAGATATAAACTTGAGTTTTACTCATTACTAAGTGTTTCAACCCGGGGTTGTGATTCTTAGTTGGTTTTGTGTGAGCCAAACCCCTTGGTGTAAGTTGAAGCTAGGACTGTATGACCTAGTTAAACCCAAGCTAAGGTTTATCTTTGGTGTGAGTCTTGGTTAGGACTGTGTGACCTAATCAATACCCAAGCTCGAGGAACCTCCTTAGTGGTAAGCGAACATTGGAAATGTGTGGACTAACCTAGCCTAAGCTTCGGATTACTAAAAGGGCTTCCGATCACCGTCACTTGGCTAGTTCACGGGCATTGCACTTAGCAAACCCCGGTCTTAACCTTTTGGAATTGGTCACCTTATACTTGGTATCGATTCTGGCAGTAAAACCCCCGTGTATCTATCCTTGGGCTCATTGACCGCATTTCACTACAATCACAACAACCAAACACTTAACCCAAAACTTACCAACCAACACTTGGTGTGTGCCCGGATTGCAACTCGCACTTCGTGTTCATTCCTCATCCAAACAACTTCAATCCTTTCACCACCAGGTCCTAAAACAGCGCCCTAACATCCACTACAAAGGTATACAACCGAAACACCACAATACTACTGTCCAAACCCGACAACACTAAACTGTCCGCATAACACACATTACCGATGACCTCACTGTTTCAGTTATATTCTGTCACCTTTCCACCAGCAAACCATAATGTACCGAACATCACCCTGATCCTCTACTAACTAGTAACATCTCCACAAAAGGCGTTAATCCGTTTCCACGTACAATTACCCGAAACAGCCACCAAACACCACCATATCTGGCCAAACCGAGAACCGAATACCCTATCTTTAACATCCAATTTCGGTTGAACCCAAATATAACCAACGCCCGACCCACTTACACATCATCACCCATACTTACTTTCATCAGATTGGTATCATATCCAAGAATTCCCGTCCAACACAACAACACTATGGCTAACATAAACGAGGAACGTAGGAAGGTTATGTCCGAGCTAGTTGAGGAACATATGCAAGCTTTGTAAAGAAAACTTGTGGGATGTACCGTGAGTAACAATGCCAAGTCAAGGGTTGTGCAAAATAGTCCAAGACTTGAAAATAAATATGTCCCAAAGTCCCATGTAAGGCTCTACATGAAACGCACTAATGATAAGGCAAAGGGCGATACCTCTTTCACAAACCCTTTGTATAGCCGCGGAAGAGTAGAGAAAGATACAAGGGTAGAAAATGGTAGTACTTCCTTTACTAACCCTTTGTATAAATATGAAAGTATTGAAGTCACAAAAGGGGTAGATAAAAAGAAAAAAAAGTGTTTTCAATGTCAAGAAGTAGGGCACTTTGTAAGTGATGTCCTAATTCCCGAGCCGTGCTTATAGAGGAATATCGAGAGTGTGGGATTTTCCTTGGATATTATGGAACCCATACTACTTGAAGAACAAGAAGAAACCGAGACTCCCTTTCTCGATACACCGATGATAGAGAAAGAGTCAAAAAATGGGAGTACTATAGTTGCCGACTCAAATGAGCCATTGGAAAATGTATGTGCGGATGAGCTTGCAACTGGATCATCAACGATGGAAGGTGTTGAACATACTCTTGGTTTAATCCAAGAAGTTCATTATCTAATCATCAGGCCTATAGCTACAATCCGGACAAGGCAACAATCTTGATTGAGTCAAAAGAAAGTGAAACTTGGCACACGTATGTTGAAAGCCAAATGGCCAACAAAATCACCATGGAGTCCCAACTTTCTATGTCGAGAATGTGCAATTGTTTGGATGACTTGAGTAGGGCTAAGTTGTGCTACAAGATAGATTTAAAAGGGGTCTACATTCAAGGAAGATGAAAGAGAGGTGGCTTCCAAAATCGAGCATAGTGCTATGAATGGCTTGTGATGCCATTGGGATTGTGCACGTTCCAAACCCTCCCGTGAGTTCCATACACAAAGTGCTACAACTACCTATGGCTTACATCACATCTTCTGACGGCATGTATAATGTTTCATCCACAGTGTTAACTTTCCAGAGTTGGCCTGAACCATTGAATGGAAGTGTTGCAAAAGGTTTCCATGATTCGGCTTCCGTCCCTCATCAATTGACTCAAAACTCTTGGGACCTTACTGCCCATATTCCAAAACCTGGAGTTGAATATGATGGAGTCATCTTACGTCAAGACCAAGAATCCATGGCCTTCTCTAGTGGAAGATCTGGCGATACACAGCTTCCTTGTTATACTTACGACGCATAATTTTATGTAGTGCAAAGAAAGTTGAATCCGAGGCTTGTTAATTGGGTAGAACATCTACAAACTCCCACATCCTCCATAAGACATGAAGATGACAAGTCCATTATGGTGGCGGACACACTTCTTCAAAGGCTCATGATGTTGACCATGCTGGAACAAAGGTCAAGGGTATTGGAAGTGTTAAAAGAGTTTCATGAACGAGACCCCAAGTTCTAAGATATAGTAAAAAAAATTTCCATGTGTCACAAGGTTAGAAGGTTCTTCCACCAAAAATCATATACTCCTTTGCTGGTTCCGGAACAACCAAAGGAATATGGGAACTTGTATCTTATTCTCGGTCACCCAAGAGCACCACAGAGCAAAACCTCCATCATGCCATTGTGCAACGCTAAAATTCCTACCATGAGCTTCATGAACAAGATGCTACAACAGTCCATGGATGACACCACATCACCCGAGGGCATATGTGAAAATTTAATCACGGCGGGGTCTAGCCAAATGTTGTCAGAGTTTACGAGGGTCATTGCGGCAAAAAAAATTCTCTGGTTCGGCTTATTCTTCTCATCATGTCATGCGAAATTGTTGTGCCCTTTCTGCCCATATCCAATGGTTCCAAGGAGCCACAAAAGTCTTTGAAGCCTTGAGAAGGAAGATTTGTGAAGACCCGGTCCTAACGATGCCTAGCCGTGAAAAGCCATTGGACGTCAAACATAAAATGAGAGTTAGTGCCATCTTTTGCCCGAGCACAAGATTGAATGGTGTACGATGCCATTATGCTACCTATGGCAAATCATTCTAGTTTATGGTATTCGTGGCACAATAGAAACATCATTCTAAGTCAAAAACCATTTGGCATATATTCGGATCCCTATTTGGCAAGTTTCGAGGGAGGCACCCACAAGATAAAATTCCGGACTTATCTAATGATGGAAGTATTAGGTCAACACTTGTTTTTGAAAAATTATTACCCCATTTAGATAGCACAAATTTGAGGGCAAATTCTTTCAAAGAAGGGAGATTGATGAAAGAAAGCCCGCAAACTTAAACTCTCAAAATAAGCTGAGAGATGTTTTTATAAGAGTGCCAATGATGGCCCATAAATATACACTAACATGCCTAATATGGCATGGAAAATGGATTGGAGTTGGAGTTGTCATGTGAAGGTTCAAGAAGACATTGTATTTTCGGCCTTCTTGTTGGTCTTTTCCGAGACCATGCATTTCTTTTAGCTTCTTATTTTCCTTTAGTTCTTAGCTTATCTATTAGTTTTCATTAGGACACATTTAATAATCCATGTAATAAGGTGACAAGGCCGAGAGTTCTTCCTACAAGTTGACAAGGCCGAGAAGAGTGTAAGAAGGACAAGGTGGCAATGACAAGAATGATCTAGAAGCTAAGGCTTCCAAGAAGACAATTCAAGAACCAACTAGTTCATGAATTTGACTACATTAAAGTATTCAAAATCGTACAAGGGGAGATGAAGAAGTTGGCCAAAATGGTTCATCAAACAAGTGCAAAGCTTCTAAACACATTCCAAGAAGATGACATTGTTGGAAGAATCAAGTTCATGCATTCTTCCACTTGGAATCCACAAGGGGAGTATGAAAGATTCATCATTTGTCCCCAAGAAAATCCAAGACCTTTCCCATTGTATTGGTTTGGTCGAAACACCCTTGATCACCAAGTAAACCCAAACCCGTTCCCAATTGTTCTCACTAGGCCGAGAAAGTAGTTAGAGTTTGTGTCCTTTAGTTTGTCTTCTAGAATAATCCACGTACTACTATAAATTGGACCCTTAGGACCTTGTAAATAGGCAGAGTTGATTGAGATATAAACTTGAGTTTTACTCATTGCTAAGTGTTTCAACCCGGGGTTATGATTCTTAGTTAGTTTTGTGTGAGCTAAACCCGTTGGTGTAAGTTGAAGCTAGGACTGTGTGACCTAGATAAACCCAAGCTAAGGTTTCATTTGGTGTAAGTCTTGGTTAGGTGTGTGTGACCTAATCAATACCCAAGCTCGAGGAACCCCCTTAGTAGTAAGCGAACGTTGGAACTGTGTGGACCAACCTAGCCTAAGCTTCTGGTTACTAAAAGGCCTTCCGATCACCGTCACTTGGCTAGTTCATAGGCATTTCACTTAGCAAACCCCGATCTTGAACTTTTGGAATTAGTCACCTTATCCTTGGTGTCGACTCAGGTATTTAAACCCCCGTGTCTCTATCTTTGGGCTCATCGACCGAATTTCACTACAACCACAACAACCAAACACTTAACCCAAAATGTACCAACCAACACTTGGTGTGTGCCCGGATTGCAACTCACAATTCGTGTTCATTCCTCATCTAAACAACTTCAATCCTTTCACCAGCAGGTCCCAAAACATATCCCTAATATCCACTACAAAGGTCTCCAACTGAAACCCCACAAATACTACCGTCCAAACCCGACAACACTAAACTGTCCACATAACACACCTTACCAACGACCTCACTATTTTAGTTCGGTTCCGTTACCTTGCCACGACCAAAACACCATATCCCGAATATAACCCTGATCCTCTATCCACCCGTAATAACTCCACAAAATGCCTCAGTCCGTTTCCAAGTACAATACCTGAAACAGCCACCAAACACCACCATATCCGGCTAAACCGAGAATCGAGAACCCAATATTTAGCATCCAATTTCGGGTCAACCCAAATATAACCAACACCCGAACCACTTACACATCATTACCTCTCCTTACTTGCATCAAATATACTTATAATCACATTCGTACATGCTTTTGTATCCTGATGACCAGCTAATGCATACAAGCGGTTCAGACCTCAGCTTGCGTTTCCATACTTAGCTGCACCACGCCCTGACTGGGCTTAAGAATTGCGAGGAGCTACTAAATTTGTGGACTGAGCCACAATACCTATGGTACCCTATCTTGCTAATGAATAATATCTCTGAAAGTGACCTCGCTAGCCGCACCCAAAACAAGCATCTATGCCTTATTGACACTCTCTTGCGTGCCTCTTAACATACTTACTGCAGACTGGGTTATCGTACACCTTCTGACCCACACTGTCTTGAGACTACAAATATGTTTCCCTAAAATGCTATCTTCCCTGATCATTGCTAAACTTTGGGGCTGGGACATTAGCTGCAGATGGACCGGGTCCTGATGATATGTTTTTGAAGAACTGTTTATATCTACCTCCCCTATTACTGAAGTGACCTATAGATTTAACTCTCTTGTTGAACTCCCTATCATTCTCCTTCTACAACTGCTCTTCTTCCCTCTTCATGTCCTCCTTACCCTGAACAAAAGAAACCATCTTGGTAATGGTCATCTCTTTATTATAAGCAACAATATTAGCATCACCAAACAAATATGGCTCGAGACCCAACCCAAATCGTTTAACTCTGACCCTCATATCTATAATTATGTGCGGATTATACTTTGCCAATCAGACAAACTTGTGATAATATTCTTGTATGCCCATGTTGTTCTATTTGAACCTTTCAAACTCTAAGGCCTTGGCCTTCCTAACTTCCAGTGGAAGAAAGTGCTTGATAAAGGCATTTACAAATTTATCCCAAACTGGAGGTGGTGCATCTTCCCCTCGAGACTGTTTTTTATGTCTTATACAAAATATCTGCGATGTTCTGTAGCTGATAGGCTACAAACTCTATCGCATCTATTTCAATGGCATGCATAGTATGAAGGACCTTTTGAATCCCGTCAATAAAATTCTATGGGTCCTCAGTCTTGGTAGACCCTGTGAACATTGGTGGTTTCATGCGAATGAACTCCCTGATCCTGGAACTGGACGACCCTCCACTGATAATATTATTTGAAGCCATCTCTTGACGCTGAGCCTGGTTAGCAACAATTTAAGTGAGAAGCTAGATAGATATTCTGACATCTACATCCATGGAACAGAGTGGCGGATTAACAATGGCACAGGCTCCTACAACCCTTTTGGTAGCTGGTGGAGGTGAAGTCGGGGGCACTGAACCCGATGCAACTCACTGAGCCTGAGATTTCACTCTTTGGGCAGCATTAGTAATAAACCTCTTGCTCGTAGCTGACTTTATTTTAGCAGGCATTTTTATGAAATATGTAGTATGTATGAGTCAGAAGAATGTTCAGAAGGTATAACTCTAATTGCACGATCTAGAGTATTAATGAAGTGAGACAATCCTAAATATCTTGGTGATCAACTGTTTACATGTGTGGCGCATACACACATGTAAAATTGAACCCACTTGATACAATTTCATAGACTCTCTAAGACACTTAAACCTAGGCTCTGATACCAAGTTTTGTTACGCACCGAACCATGGCATGCGCGTGACACGACACTCAGTGTCTAACTACATATGACCGAGTGAACCACATGGCTTGCTGGATCAATTTGGGAACCAAATAACATGAATTAACAATTTAAAACATGGAAATTCTGAATACTAAAAATATAGTCTGAAAATATGATTGCGAACATAGTTTGCAAACATAATAAATCTAAATATCTGACATGACATGCTAAACTAGTCTATGAAACATCTGAACGTGAGTCTGAATGCAAAACTATTTTACCAGGACAAGGTCATGGCATGCCTTTACTGTAAAACATGACATGAAAATAATTAAACTAACACCCCGAATGAAATAGGGCTCACCAATAGCCTATACTGAAGGAATCCTAGCAAACTGATCTGTCGCCCTGAAACTCCGTACATGTATCGTAAAGTGGAGGCCCCTGGCAAAAGGGACGTAAGTACATTTGAATTTACTTGTAGTTAAAGAAACTGAATGAATAAAAAGACACATGGAATAATAGGGACACTAAACTGCAACGTGAGCATGAGCATGTGTACTATCTAGCATGAATATAATAAAACATGATAACTTATTTTAAATGGGAGAGCTATAGTATAAGTGACATGAAACCACCATGCTGGAATATGGCTTATGCCGATCATCTATGCCATCTCGTACTTTTCCAGGATACGAGACATGAACATGACATGAATGAATCCAATAACCCGCAATGGGTAACATGAAGTAATCGTCGTGGAGCGATCTTTATCCTATGTTGGCATACGTAGTTTCAGGCTATCTGAGCCTTCTCGATAATCTATGCAACTCCCAAACATGAACATGAATATATTTGGCTTGTATGCCCATGGATTTAATAAACATGACTTGTAAATATGGTTTGTAAGTATAATACAACATGTATATAGTTTTCATAAGACATGGGAAATCATGGAGAATTCATGAAGTAAAAAATAGTAGTAGTTCATAAACAATTCGTATTTATGCTTCAAACTCATAGAATCGATACTATGAGCATTCATGGATTACAGACGGATTCATGACAACCATAAAGACATATTATGAATGCAGTTAATGAAAACGTGATATAAGCATGTTATATAGATGTACATGTATTTAGGGTCATTAAGAACTTGAACAAAACCCTAAACATATGAAATTGCAAACTTTCATGAATGAACGTGGTGTGAGAAAGAACAATGGTGTTCCCACACATGGATAGAAGCTCTACATACCTTATTCGCTTATAAATCTTGTAATAAAGTCTGGATCTTGATGAAGAATTCCCAAAAGCGTGAACTTTACACTCTTGAGTTGGGTTTTCTTGAAAACCCTAGGTTAAGAATCAATCATTAAGCTGAGAACCGGAGTATATTTGATTAGCATCGCGTGGAAATACATGGAAAAGACTAACCTTGAGCTATGAGGATGGTGGAGGAGAAGAACTTTGTGCTAGGTCTTGGGATAATGAAGATTGAAATAAAAAGACTGAAAATACGTATTTATACTATTTAGTCGCTGGGTCAATTTCACGGTCCGTAAAATATTTTTCACAGTCCGTGAAAGTGACCATAAAATCTTTAGTGTTATCAAATTTCTCCTTTCCCTTTCTACGGTCTAGAAGATGGTCCATGGAATATTCAGCGGTACATATCACGGTCTGTGAAACTTATACATATCGTGAAGCCCACCGTGAATTGGAAACAATGAGCTAGATTTCTAGAGTCTATTTCACGATGATTTTAACAGTCCGTGATTTATTTGACGGTCCGTATAATTGGACGTAAAAAGTGAAGAACGCTGATTCCATTAAATTTCTAATCGCAACATTTTGCACTTGGTTTTTAACCCCCGGATCATGAAAAATACTTAGTCCAACGGTACGAGGTGTTACAATATCTCCCTTTTAGGATCATTCCTCCTCGAATGATGGGTCATGGTTAGGAATGCGGTTAACTGAAGAACTTATGGACATGGCTTGAGTACATGAACGTGAAGAAACATCATATAGATCATGGGGACTGAAATAACATGATTACATGAAAACATGAACATGGGGATATGAGACATGAATAAGTAGTACATGCACGTGAAACATGAGACATGGATATGTAAGGGGCATGAAATGAACACTGAAGGTATTTACCTTGTACACTTTTTGCTTGCTTTACAGACAAGTGTGGATATCTGGACTTCATGTGCTATTCATCTTCCTATGTAGCCTCCTAATCTTTTTGACTTCTACACAACACGTTCACTAAGACAACTTCATTAGTTCTCAACTTGTGAACATGATGATCCCGAATAGCCATAGGCACCTTTTCATAGGTAGGCCATCCTTAACTGTGATGGACTCAGTAGGAACAACCAACGACGAGTCTCTCACACATTTTCTCAACATGGATACATGAAACACTAGGTGTATGACAATCAAATCTCGTAGTAGATCAAGCTCATAAGCCACTTGACCAATCCTTCACAGGATCTTGTATGGCCCGATATTTCTGGGACTGAGTTTCCCTTTCTTTCCAAATCTTATTATACCTTTCATAGGTGAAACTTTCACAAATACCCAATCATCAACCTGAAACTCTAAGTATCTATGCCTCACATTTGAATAGGACTTTTGGTGACTTTGAGCCATTTTCAAATGCTCCTGAATCAACTTAACGTTTCCATAGCATGATAGACCAATTCTGGCCTTAACAATTCCACTTCACCAACTTTGAACCAACTAATTGGTGATCTGCATCTTCGCTCATACAGAGCTTCGAATGGTGCCATCTTGATCCTATCATGGTAATTGTTATTATAAGAAAATTCAATGAGAGGCAAGTGATCATCCCAATTTTCTTTGAAATCAAGGTCACATGCCTTCAACATATCCTCAAGCGTATAAATCGTACACTCTGCCTAGCCATCTGTCTGAGGATAAAAATATGTGCTAAGACTTCCAAAAGTTTGTTGTAAACTAGGCACCACGATCTAAAATAATGGACACTAGGGTCCCATGAAGCCTGACAATTTCTTAGATATACAACTTGGTATGATCTTCTACTAAATCGCTGGTCTTGACTGGAAAGAAGTATGCTGATTTAGTAAGTCGGCCCACAATCACCCAAATAGAATCATGTCTCTAATATGAGTGAGGTATACCTGTTATAAAGTCCATGTTTATCATCTCTCACTTCCAAATAGGGATATCACTATTCTAAGCCAACCCCTCAGGCCTCTAGTACTCGACATTCACTTGGCTACAAAATCGGCTACGTTATTCTTCATGTCATTCCACTAATAAATCTCTTTAAGATCATGATACATCTTTGTAGAACTTGGGTGAATGGAATACCTGGAATTGCGCGCTTCTGCCATGATTCGCTCTCTTAGACTATCTACATCTGAAACACATAATCTGCCTTAGTACCTCAAAGTACCATCATCTCTCCATTGTTCAAAAGTCATAGTCTTTTGCTTGTGAATCCCCTCTTTCATATGCAACAAATAGAGATCATTAAATTGTTTCTCCTTTACTTCGGCTACTAAGGAGGACTTAGACCTGTGTTGGACAACAACACCACCATCTCCGGTGTCCAAAAGTCAAACTCCTAATCTAGTTATTCGGTGAATCTCCTTCGCCACGGTTCTGTTTCCTTCTTCAACATGAGCTATGCTTCCCATCTATCGCTAACTGAGGGCATCAGCTACTACGTTCGTTTTCCCTGGATGATAAAGAACATCCACATCATCATACTTAAGTAATTTGAGTTATCTCTCCTATCTAAGATTCAACTCTCGTTGCTTGAAAATGTACTGAAGGCTCTTGTGATTGGTGAAAATTTTCAACGTGAACTCCATACAAATAGTGGAGCCATATCTTGTGTGCATAAACCACAACTGCCAATTCTAAATCGTGTGCCGGATAGTTCTTTTCATGAGGCTTAAACTATTGGATGCATAAGATATAACCTTGTCATGCTGCATTAGGATGCATTTGAGACCAACTCCCAATGCGTCACAATACACTACAAACCCTTGGTTCCCTCTAGTAATGTTAAAATCGGGGCAGAAGTCAACCTCATTTTCAATTCTTTGAAACTATGCTCCCAGACATCTAACCACTAAAATTTGACTTTCTTCTAAGTCAATTTAGTCAATAGATTTGAGATAGAGGAAAATCCTCTATGAAACGCCTGTAATAGCCTGCCAGACCCAAGAAACTTTTTTATCTCAAAGATTGAAGTGGGTCTGGCCTAATTCTTCACTGCCTCGGTTTTTTAAAATCTACTTGCATGCCTTCTCTAGAAATGATGTGACCTAGAAACGCCACTGATTTCAGCTAATACTCACACTTGGAAAATTTTGGATACAACTTATGATCCTGAAGTGTTTACAACACTATTTTGATATGTTCTGCTTGATCAGCCTCGCTACGGGAATAGACCTGAATATCATTGATAAAGACAATGAAAAAAATATCAAGATAAGGCTTGAAGACCATGTTCATAAGAACCATGAAAGCAACTGGGGAATTCATTAAACGGAATGACATGACATAAAATTTGAAATGACCATAGCAAGTTCTGAAGGTGTTTTTTGGAATATCAACTTCCTTAACCTTAAGCTGATGGTATCCTGATATGAGATTAATCTTGGAATAACATTGAGCACCCTAAAGTTGATCGAATAAATTATCAATTATGGGAAGAGGGTATTTGTTCTTAATGATGACCTTGTTCAACTATCGATAGTCAATGCACATATGCAAAGATCCATCATTCTTTCGAATAAACAAGGCTGGTGCACCCCAAGGTGAGACACTTGGCCTAATGAATCCATTTATCTAGGAGATATTTCAACTGGGCTTTTAATTCCGTCAACACTGCTGGAGTCATTCTGTGTGATGGAATAGATATCAACTTAGTTCAAAGAATGAAATCAACTCTAAAGTCAATCTCCTTATTAGGAAGAATTATGTGAAGCTCTTTTGGAAAGACTTCTAGAAATTTGCTAACAACTGGTACAGACTGAAGAGTTGGGGACTAGGTATCTGTATCCCTAACCTGAATTAGGTGGTAAATGTACCCCTTGGATATCATCGTTCAGACTCTAAGATAGAAAATAAACCTACCTCTGGGTGCTACTGCATCACTCTTCCACTTTATGACTGGTTCACTAGGAAATTTAAAACTCACAATTTTAGTTCTACAGCCTACCATGGCATAACACAAGGACAATCAATCCATGCCCATGATTACATTGAAGTCTACTATTTCTAACTCTACCAAGTCAACTAATGTACTGTGGTGATAGACTTTAACTAGACAACCCCTATAGACTCATCTAGCTATAACTGACTTTCCAACTGGTGTGGATACTTCAAAGGGTTCATAAAACTTTTCTAGTTCTATCCCGTATTTCTTAGCAATAAATGGGGTTATATATAATAGAGTGGATTCAGGATCCATAAGGGCATAAACGTCAAACATAAAGACTGTTAAAATACTTGTAACCACATCCGCACGTGCCTCTCTATCCTGACGACCAGCTAATTCATACAAGTGGTTCAGACCTCCGCCTGCATTTCCAGACTTAGCTGCACCAAGCCCTGACTAGGCTTGAGAATTGCGAGGAGGTGCTGAATTTGTGGACTGAGCCACATTACCTTTGGTACCCTATCTTGCTAATGAACAATATCTCTGAAAGAGACCTCGCTGGTCATAACCAAAACAAACATCCACGCCCAATTGGCACTCCTATGCATACCTCTTACCACACTTGTTGCAAACTGGGTTAACGTATGCCTTCTGACCCACACTAGCATAAGACTGCGAACCTCCTGCCCTGAAATTTTATCTTCTCTGATCATTATTGAACTTGAAAGCTAGGACACTAGCTGCAGATGGATCGGATCCTGATGATATTTTTTTGAAGAATTATCTGCCTCCACCCCCTCATAACTGAAGTGACTTATAGACTTAGCTCTCTTGTTGAACTCCATCTCTTTCTCTTTCTGCAACTGCTCCTCTTCCTTCTTCATGTCCTCCTTACCTTGAACGAAAGCAACCATTTTGGTAATGGTAATCTCTTTATTCTAAGCAAAAATATTAGCATCACTGTGGACCGACTGAGATAGTTTTCTTGCACTATCATGTTGTTCTATTTTAGCCTTTCAAACTCTAGGGCCTTGGCCTCCCTGACTTCCAATGCCAGAAACTACTCGATAAAGGCATCTGCAAATTTATCCCAAATTGCAAGAGGTGCATCTTCCCCTCAAGACTGTTCGCATGTCTAATGTAAAAAAAAATTCAACGTTTGGCAGTGTATATGATGCAAACTTTGTCTCCTCTATTTCGGAGGCATACATAGTATGAGGGACCTTCTGAATCCCGTCGATAAAATTATGTGGGTCCTCAGTCTTGCTGGACCCTGTGAACACCGGCGGTTTCATGTGAATGAACTCTATGACCTTAGAACTGGAAGACCCTTTGTTGACAATATTATTTGAAGTCGTCTCCAAGCGCTGAGCCTGGTTAGCAACAATTTGAGTGAGCAGCTGGATATCTCCTCTAACATCCATATCCGTGGAACTTTGTGGCTGATTGATGGTGGAATGGGCTCCTACAGCCCTTTCGGTAACTGGTGGAGGTAAAGTCGGGGGCACTAAACCAGATGCAACTCTCTGAGCATGAGAGTTCACTCTTTGGACATTATTAGCAGCAATCCTCTTGCTCGTAGCTGACTTTCTTTTAGTAGGCATTTTTCTAAAATATGTAGTACGCACGAGTCAGAAGAATTTCCTGAAGGTATAGCTCTAATTACACGATCTTGAGTAGTAAAGAAGTGAGACAATCCTAAATATCTTGGTGGTCAACTGTTTACATGTGTGGTGCGTGCACACACATAAAATGGACCATACTGGACCCAATTTCATAGACTCTCTACCACACTTGAATATAGGATCCGATACCAAGATTTGTCACGCCTCGAACCATGGCTTGGGCATAACACGACACTCAGTGCCTTACTGCATATGACCGATCTGATACCAAGCTTTGTCACGGCTCAAACCATGTCATGGGCATAACATGACACTCGGTGCCTTACTGCATGTGATCGAGTGAACCACATGGCTTGCTTGATCAACCTGGGCATCAAGTAACATGAAATAACAATTTAAAATATGGAAATTTTGAATACTAAAAATATGATTGCGAAAATAGTTTGAAAATATAATAAATCTAAAAATCTGACATGACATGCTAAACTAGTTTATGAAACTTCTGAATGTGAGTCTGAATGCAAAATTATTTTACCAAGACAAATCTCTGTCATACCTTTACTATAAAACATGACATAAAAATAATTAAATTAACACTTTGAATGAAATGGGGTTCACCAATAGCCTATACTGAAGGAATCCTAGCGAACTGATCCATCTTCCTGATTCTCCATACTTACATTGTGAAATGTAGGCTCTGGGCAAAATGGACGTAAGTACATTTGAATTGTACTAGTATGTAAAGCAACTAAATGAATAAGCATGCACATGGAATAATAGGGACATGAAATTGAAGCTGTAATCTGAGCATGGACATGTGTAATATTTGGCATGAATATAATAAAACACGATAACTTATTTTATATAGGAGAGTTGTAGTATAAGCAACATGAAACCACCACGCTGGAATATGGCATCTGATCTCTTCCGATCAGCTAAACTAGCTCGTACTTTGTTAGGGTATGAGACATGAACATAATATGAATGGATCCAATAACCCGGAAATGGGTAACATGAAAGAATCATCCTAACTGGATGGAGTGATCATTATCATATGTAGGCATACTTAGTTTCAGGTTGTCTGAGCCTTCTCATTAGTCTGTACAACTCCCAAACATGAACATGAATATAGTTGGCTTATAATCCCAGGGATTTCATAAGCATGACTTGTAAACATGTTTTGTAAGTATAATATAACATGTATGTAGTTTTCATCATAAATGCGAAATCATGGAGAATTCATGAAGTAACAAATAGTACTCCCTCTATCCCAATTTATGTGATACACTTTCCTTTTTAGTTTATCCCAAAAAGAATGATACATTTTCTTATTTTGCAACAATTTAACTTTAACTTTTACCTTTTATGCTTAACGAGATGATTTATAACCACATAAATATCTTTGAGTTATTTTAGATCACAAGATTTAAAAGTCTTACTTTATATCTTAATCTCCGTTCTGCGTCAAACTATATCACATAATTTGGGACGGAGGGAGTAGCTCGTAAACAATTCGCATTTCATGCTTTAAACTCATAGAATCGATATTATGAGCATTCATGGATTACATAAGGATTCATGACAACAACAATGACATATCATGAATACAATTAATTAAAACGTGATATAAGCATGATATATAGTTGTACATGTATTTAGGGTCATCAAGAACTTGAGAAAAATCCTAAACTTATGGAATTTCACACTTTCATGGATGAACGTGGCATGGGAAGAACACTGATGTTACCACATGTGGATAGAAGCTCTACATACCGTATTCGCTCCTAATCTTGTAATAAAGTCTGGATCTTGATGAAGAATTCCCAAAAGCCTGAACTTTAAACAATTTAGTTGGGGTTTTTTGAAAATCTTAGATTAAAAATCAATGATTTCGCTTAGAACTTGAGAATATTTGATTAGCATCGCATGGAAATACATTGAAAAGGACTTACCTTGATCTATGAGGATGGTGGGAGGAGAAGAACTTCGTGCTAGGGCTTGGGAGAATGAAGAATAAAATAAAAAGATTGAAAACACGTATTTATATTGTTCAGTCGTCGGGCGATTTCACGGTCCATAAAATTCTTCACGGTCCGTGAAAGTGACCGTGAAACCATTATAGTTAGTCAACTTCTCCTTGCCTTTTCTATGGTCCAAAAGACGGTCCGTGGAAATTTTTTGCGGTATAAATCAGGGTCTGTGAAACTTATACGGACCGTGAAACCCACCGTGAATTGGAAAGAGTGAGTTGGGTTTCTGGAGTTTGTTTCACGGTGCTTTTGATGGTTCGTGATTCATCTAACGGTCTGTATAATTAGGCATAAAAAGTGAAGAGCATTGATTTTGTCAAATTTCTAATCTCAACATTTTCTACTTGGTTCTTAACCCCTGGATCATGAAAAATACTTAGTTGAATGGTACGAGGTGTTACACTCTCTCACAGTGAAAAATATCTTGTATAGATACTGGGAGGTGCCATGTAATGTAGTTGTGGAGGTTAATGCAATCGGTATGATGAGAAGAGCTAAACAAATCCAAATTGTTCATGTGTTAGGGAAGGAAAAAACCTGACTTATTTTTTCACTAACTTAGTTTTTAATTTTGAAGGTACAACTTAATAGTTCAATAATTTTCAGGAAGTACCTCTAACTGGCAAGAAGATCCTAAATTCAAACAAGAGTTACACTTCTTACATCATATCAAGAACAATAAAAAGAAGGAATTTTAATTGAGGAACACTCAAATAGATACAAAACAAACCAAAAGCAGAAGCAGTTCATATTGAAGAGTGATTAACTGCAAATCTCTCAGTAACAATTGCTAGATTGTAGATACACTGAATTATCACTAGATCCTTCCTAATGTGTGGTATCAACATCTCATATGTTCATTCTATTTGTAGGGAACTAGTGGTGATAGTGTGTTAGCTGTCTCTTAGTATTGACTCTTACACTGCACTTGAATGCAAGAATTGAAATGGTAAAAGAAACTGAGACTGAAGATCTGCAATTTGTCCTTTTTGCTTGAAGAATATTCAGTAGGTTTTGATTCCATAGCTTTTGAGGTGTTCATAGATGTCATCAAACCAACACAACTTGACATCTTGCACATAGTGGCAAACTTGGTTTTTACATATTTTCTTAATTGTTTTTCTTGCAGATTGGGTCTTGTCCAAGTTCTAGTTTTATTTCTTTTCCCTTTTCTCGTTTTCTGAATTTTGTAAGACTCTTGATTTTATTTATTTATTCAATCACTACCTGATAGTTGTTCTTTGCTAAAAAAAAATTGTGCAGATCAAGGGTCGCATTTGCAACCCACTGCTCGCTTTTGCGGAAGGGGTCGGGCAGGTGAGGTTTCGCATTTGCAGACTGGAGTCCACTTTTGCAATGGAGGCTGTAGTTGGTCCTGTCGCAATTGTGATGGGTAGATCCCATTTGCAGTGGTCACAATTGCTATACATGAACCGTAATTGCGGATATTCTTGACAGATAAAATATTTCAACTTCGAGATTTTATCATGTTATATCACATTTTGGCTTTGGGACTTCGGCAAGGGACAATTCAAAAGTGAATTTTCGATCAAAGGAATGGATAAGCTATTTCTACTCGAATTTGTTTAATTATATTGATTATGTATTGGATTTAAGTTTTAATTATGGATTTTAATGGGTGGATTATGAGGTTGAGCCCTAATTTAAGAGAGGGTAAAACATTAATTTGAAGGTCAATTTGAAGGTATTTTGAATTAAAGTTTTAGATTTGGTTTTCCTACGGAATAGACAACCCAAATTTGGAAATAATTTTCGATTTTGACCATGGGAATCAAGTGTCAAGCCCCAAACCATAGCCTAAGCATAACACGACACTCGATGCCTAACTGCATGTGATCGAGCGAACCAAATGGCTTTATGAATCAACATGGGATCAAAAGCATGAAATATTAGTTTAAAATGAATAAATTCTGAATACCGAAGTATAGTCTGAAAATATAATTGCAGAGATAATCTGAAAACAGCGAACCAAATGGCTTGCTGAATCAACATGGGCATCAAAAGCATGAAATATTAGTTTAAAATGAATAAATTCTAAATACCGAAGTATAGTCTGAAAATATAATTGGAGAGATAATCTGAAAGCATAATAAGTCTGAATAACTGAATATCTGACATGACATGTTAAGCTAGTCTATGAAACCTCTGAACATGTGTCTGACTGCTAAAAACTGTTTACCAGGACAAAGCTCTAGCATACCTTTACTGCATAACTTGATATGTAATATAAATAGACTAGTACCCCGAATAAGATGTGGCTCACCAATAGTTGAGATGGTAGAAATCCTAGCGAACTGATTTGTCATCCTGAAATTCCGTATCTGAACCGTGAAGTGCAGGACCCGCACAAAAGGGTGTACGTACATTTGAATTGTACTATACATAAAGCAACTGAGAGAATAAGCAGTCACATGAAATAATAAGGGCATGAAACTAAAACTGAATCAATGAACATGAATATGATCTGACATGAATATAATAACATGTATAAAATTTACATTTCTGTAAGCTGTAAACAATAGTCTGCAACTAAAGTAGTAAACTACAACTGAATACTATTAAACTTTAACATGAATTGAAACCTAGAAATGATCATGATCTGCATGATCAAGCTGTAAACATGAGTAGAATATTTTTAAGTAGGAGAGACTTAGTATAACCGACAACATAATCCACTATGTGAATATGTGGCGTCTGATCTTGACCCGATCAGCTAAGCCATCTCGTACCTTGTTGGGATATGAGACATGAATTGATATGAAATGATTCAATGAATAATATGAAGGTATCGTCCTAACTGGCAGAGCGATCCTTAAGTATCATCCTAACTAGCGAAGTGATCCTTACCTACACTGGCATACGTAGTTTCAGGTTATCTTAACCTTCTCGGTAATCTATGTTACTCCAAAAAACATTAAGATGAATAATCATGGCATCTGCGCCCATGGTTTTTAAAACATGGTTCATAATATAATTTATAACATGTACGCAGAACATAACTTTTCATGAAAATCTGTATAAGTATATGTATATAATTTTGAGACATAAAAACATGTAAAAATCTCTAGAGTGGAACAATCAGAGTTCATAGATGATATCTGAGAGCTCATGGAAATGATAACACGCGCATACATAGATTACAGATATGTTTATGACAATCGTAATGATATACATGAATACAATTATCTGAAATATGAAATATAATAAACTGACTTGTATCTGAGGTGTTCACAAATAAGACTCATGGGATTTCAGACATGAGTCTATACTGATACTTACTGAGTTCACGACATTTGGAATGACAATTATGAACAAATTATGAAACTATATCATTTTAAGAATTGAATTTCTGAAGCTCTTCATGAACTAAGGCTTAACAATATTTCTGAGGCAATTCATAATAGTCATAAAAGAACGTGGCATGGGGAGAAGCATTAACATTCTCACACATATAGAGTTAGCCTTACATAACTCAATTCAGTCCTTTAAGTGTACTACAACGTTCGTCGCCTCTTTTGACTTTAATCTAAAGCAATATACATCAAAGGAAATCAATATTAGTGAGAATACTCATGCTATGGTCATCTAAGCATTTTATCAAATACCTTGTGGGCATAAATCTCCACAACCCTCATCAATGGTGTTTCTACACCCAACAACCCATTTTCTTGTTTCTAGATGATTCTACAATCTCATATTGTTACAACTAACATCATTCTTCATCACCCATAAGATAAACAACACCCTTAATCAATAATCAACCACCAACAACCCAAATATATACTTGTTCATGCTTTTCTATTACACCCATCATACTCCCCAACTATAATTCAAGAACTTAGAGTCTAATAATCAATTAAAAGATGAAGATATTAATGCTAGAATTGATTGAGAATCATAGGAATGGCCTTACCTTGATGTGGGGAGGTTTAGAGGATAGGAGAATGACTGCTAAGGGTTTTTGACGAAAATGAGAAGAGTTTTATAAAGTTAGGGTATTTAAAATTAATGGAAAAATCGCGTCTAGCCAAAATATGCTTGGCGCGGTGCGCCCAGGCCTAGTGCCCATGCCCAGCGTCAGGATTATATTCGAAAATGGCTAAAATTCACTCCTTGCTGAAAAATATTTCTAGGTGCGGCATGGCCATGCCTAAGGCAGGCGCCCATCGCCAGACTTATTTTTAACTAATCCGATGATGTTTGGTAAATCATGCATAACCTTTTGTACCGATGTCCATTTGCACTCCACTATATATTGTTGGAAATGTATTTCAATGATCTACAACTTTCATGTTGTGAGTGTTTTAAAATACACATTGCATGAGGGTGTTATGCTCACATGAAGTGAGGCCTTGTGCAAACACACTTGAAAACAAGCTCCGTAGAGTAGCTTCGAACTCTAATTCTTCCAAAGACTCTTTTTATGCCTTGATTAGTTTTCAAAATACTTCATATACTCCTCATCTTGGTTCCATTATGATTTTATCATACGGGTCAAACCTTAGCTCGAAGGTACGAGGTGTTATAGTATCTCCCCCTTGGGATCATTCGTTCTCGAATGATGGATCATATTAAAAATTTGGCCAACTCTAGAATATTACAAATTTTTTGGCAGAGTTTCCTTTGTAAATAGGACTATCCCAACATTTATCTATTACAACCCAAACCATGGCCTGGACGAAACATAACATTCGGTGCCTGGCTATATGTGACCGAGCCAACCATATGGCTGATGAATCAACATGGACATCAAAACATACTATAACAATAATTTGAAACAAGTAATTCACTGTTGAATTAGTAATATGAAAGTATATCGCAAAAATAGTCTGAAAATATAATAAATCTGAACAACTGACAAACTGATATGACATGATTACTAGTCTAGTCTAGCAAACCTCTGACATGAGTTTGACTGAAAACTGTATACCAAGATAAGGCCCTGGCCTACCTCTATCTTAAAATATAATAATGAAGTACTAGAATGACACCCCGAGCGAGATGGGGCTCACCAAGTAGCTGATATTGAAGTAATCCTACTGAGTAGGTCCGTCATCCTGAAACTCGGCACCTGCACCGTGAAGTGCAGGCTCCATGCAATGGGACATTAGTACATTTGAATTGTATTGTATGTAAAACAAATAAATGAATAAATAGACGTGGGGTACTCAGGAAAAGGCAACCCAAATCAATAAACAGATACTATACTGAATTTGTAGCTAAAACTGATAACTGAATAAGGAAGCAAAAAATATGAATAATTCCTGTACTAAAATGGAGAGTCACCTGTTTAACTGAAATAATAAATAACTATGGACTTATGCCCAATATATGTGCACAAATTTGTGGACTCGGGCTTAAGTATACGTATATATAAACTGTGGCCTTAGGCCCAATATATATATGTAGCCTCGGGCCCAAAAATATAGGTGCTCAACATGATATTGAAATACTGAAATATACTGACATGAAATACTGAACTTGAATTCATTAACTGATTAAGAGTGCTGAAGCTTTAACTAATTTATAAACATGCGGAGTATTCTAGACTGAGACTCGTGGATATCAAACACCAGTCTATATTGATTACGTGTTGAGTTTACAACAATCAAAGTGATAATTATGAACAACTATAAATTTATATTCTTGAGGATAGACATTCTAGTCTTTTCATAAACTAGGGTATAATCTCACATTCTGAAGTAATTTGTAGTAATCTTGATGAACGAGGCATGGGGATTATTAAAGAAATTCTCACACGTAGATAGAAGCTATACATACCTTATTTTCCCCAAAATGTGTCTTAAAAATCTGAATTTGGAAGGAGAACTCCAAAGATTGAACCTTGAGCCCAAAGTTGGGTTTATCCTAAAAACCCTAAGCTAAGAATATTGAATTTCTACTTAGAATTCATGTATATGCATTAGAATTCACTTGAAATACTTGAAATTCATGTATATGCATGAGAACATTCATGCTATGGTTTGGGAAAAGTGAAAACTGATGTTTCAGAACTAAGTCTCGTATTTATACTGTTTACTTCCGGAAGGATTTGACAGTCAAAATTGACGGTCTATCAATATTTTTATGGTCTGAGTTTGGACCATCAATAATTGTACGGTCCGTATAATCAGACCGTCTTGAAATTTCCAATTTTCCAATTTTCCAATTTTCTGTAAAAGCTGAGGGAATTTGATGGTTGAAAAGGATGGGCCATCAAATATTATACGGTCCGTAAAAAGCTACTAGGTCCCGTCAATTTCAAAATGAAATTGACGGTTCCTAAAATATTTTATGGCGCGTCAATCCTGGCGTAAAATCATATCTGCAGAACTAAAACTGGTTTTCAACTTTAAACTTCTCGTTTTGGTTTCCTAGACCCCTGAATCATGAATACAACTTAGTTTGAAGGTACAAGTTATTACAATATCTCTCCCTTGGGATCATTCGTCCTCGAATGATGGGTTTTGGTTTTGGTGATTGAAATTACATACGTTAAGAATGTAACTGCATAAATATTGGACATAAGGATTATCTAACTGAAAAGAGTGCTGAACTGAATAGATACTGAACTGAATTAATGAATCGAACACAAAACTGAATTACTGAACTGAATACTAAACTGAATTACTGAACTGAATAAATGCTTGCTCTCATTCGAGTGTGAAACTATGGGGCATAACATTTACAATCTAGTTTGGGTTAGGGATGCAAATACCCAGACCTTGAATCTTCAGTCCATGCCAGTTGTCAAAGAGTTTCCAGAAGATCTTCTCGGAGTTCCTTCCGATAGGGAGATAATGTTCGGAATTGATATACGTCTCGACACTAAGCCGATATCTATTATGCTACACAAAATTGTTCCAACAGAGTTAATAGAACTAAAATCCCAGATGAAAGATCTCCTTGATAAGGGATTCATTAGACCAAGTGTCTTAGGCCATGTGAAGTCAGTAGCATTCTTAGGCCATGTGATTTCAGGCGATGGCGTCTAGGTTGATTTTTAGAAAATAGACACTGTTAAGAATTTTCCCAAACCCACTTCTGCTTAAGATATACAGAGTTTCTTGGGTCTGGCATGCTATTATAGATGCTTCGTAGATAGTTTCTCTTCCATTTCAGCTCAATTGACCAGATTGACACAGACGAAAGTCAAAATTTAGTGGTCAGATGCTGGTGAGCGTAGATTCGAAGAATTGAAAATGAGTCTAACTTCGACTCCAATGTTAAAATTGCCAGAAGGATCTGAGGCGTTCGTAGTATATTGTGATGCATCAGGCATCGGTCTTGGGTATGGTTTAATGTTGTATGGTAAAGTTATAGCTTATGCATTCAGATAGTTTACACCTCATGATAAGAATTATCCGACTCATGACTTAGAATTGACAGTCGTGATTTTTTTGCCATCAAGATATGGTGTCATTACTTGTATGGTGTTGACATTAACATTTTCACAGATAATAAGAGCCTTAAGTATATTTTCAAGCAGCAGGAGTTGAATCTTAGGCAGAGGAGATAACTCAAATTGATAAAGGATTATGATGTAGATGTTCTCTACCATCCAAGAAAAGCGAATGTGGTAGCCAATGCTCTTAGTCGGTGATCCATGGGAAGTTTATCTAATGTTGAAGACGATAAGAGAATGATGAAGAAGGAGATTCATTGACTAGACAGTCTAGGTGTTTGACTCATGGACTCCGAAGATGGTGGTATGGTTGTCCAGAACAAGTCTGAATCCTCCTTAGTAGCCGAGGTGAAGAAGAAGCAGTTTAATCCCTTTTTATTGCAGCTGAAAAAGGGGATTCACAAGTATAAGACTATGGCTTTTGATCAAGGGGGAGATGACTGTACTTTGAGGTACCGAGGCAGATTATTTGTTCCAAATGTAGATGGGGTTAGAGAGCGAATCATGGAAGAAATGCATAATTCCAGGTATTCTATTGTTACACCTCGTAAGATTAAGAAAATATGATTCAAATACCGGACATTAGTATACAAGAGGATGTGATTCCGGAAAGATGTTGGTCACAATGAGGGTGACGTTGGAAACTTATAAAAACTGTATAGTCCTGATATGTGTTAATAATGTATTATAAAATTATGACATTGAGGATACGAGGCTTATGAAATTCTCAGAAATTAAAAGAAGTCGGTTTGAGATTTATTAATTGACGAACTTTGGGGCCAAAGTGTAAAAAGAAAAATTCAGATTTGTATAACCTACACTCACCTCTTCATCTTCATTCTAACTTAACCAAAAACTCACCTCTTCTGTCCTCCAATCCAGCCGAAAACCCCCCCACCCATAACCAAATTTAAGGTTTTTATCTCCTCTTCTTAGACTACATTTTTACCAAAAATTAGAAGCCAAAAACAGTGGCAAAACAGCCAATACTGGCCGAGAATATGCCCAGGAATTTTGAGATTTTTGGGATGAAATTTTGGAAGAAAAACGTGTAGGGATGATGGCTTAACATTGTAGAACATTTGCATGTCAATTGGAGTTGAAGAAGTGAACAAAAAAGGGAAAGAAATACTAAAACAGTGGGGAATTTTGGACCCGGGCAGTGAGTAAATCGTGCGGACTGTTTTGGATGAACTTGAGGTATAAAATTCTTCTTTCTATAATTTAATTGGAATGCATGTTGTTAGAATTAAGGATATGAATTTGTGTTAAAGAAAAGTCAGAATTTAAACAATGCATGTGACAAGTTTGGGCTAGTTGCCAATTTGGGACAGATTTTGGTGATTGTTGGATTCTTTGGTTATTGTTGTCATTATTATCACTAATTGCATGATGAAATTTAAAGGAAACAATGATATTAAAGTTTAAAATTAGTTATATGGAAGTATTGAAATATGGAATTATGACATGTTGTGGCCAAAAACTTGCATGAAATTATTGGACATGTTGAAATGGATATGGACTGTTTTAGGAACTGTTTTGTGGTGTTATAATGCTGAAAATTTAGTTACCATTATGCATGTTTAAGTGTGGTAATTGCTAATGTAAGTCCTAAAATAATAAGGGTGTAGAAAGGCTTCACATTCTACCCTCTTTGTTGTTGGAACATGGACTGTTTTGTGGGCTGTTTTAATATGGATTAAGAGGCTAAATTTATATGAGAAGTGGGTGTGTAAATCCCCTTTGTTGCTGTTTTGGTTGTGCCCTTAATTGGTGCTTGGCTATTGATGTTATTAGCCTCGTTTGAAAGTTGTGGAAACATGTATAAACAAGGTAAGTGCTGCCCGAATTTTTATAGAATAGGAAGTCGTTATTCGATATAAAGTATGCCAGTGATCATAGAATTGACGAACGTATTACCATTATTATAGGTTGAAGTTCTAAAACGAGACGTACGCTAATATTGAGTTGATTAGTTCGTCTAAGAGGTATGTGAACTATTCCTTCTTTCTTTGGCATGATTTTTATTTAATGAAGGTACGACGGACGTACATGATTCTTATACAGTTTAATTCCTAAAGATGTTAGTTATGAGAAGTGCCTATGATTTTTCAGTAATGAGTTTATTATGACATTATTATAATGATTTTATTTGGAGTCAAATAAAAATTTTGATTGCATCTGGTTACTCATGAAATCTACTCGTGCTAAGTGTTATTACTTCACTTCATCGAGTCCCGGGCCGGGTTATGTTCGTGCATAGCCTTGCATTTTTCACTGAGTTCCTCACTAGTGGGCCGGGTTACGTAGGATGGATCCATAGATGAGATATGACTTTACCGAGTCCCAGCATGGGCCGGGTTATGATATGACTTTACCGAGTCCCAGCATGAGCCGAGTTATGATATGACTTCACCGAGTCCCAATATGGGCCGGGTTATGATATGACTTCACTGAGTTCCAATATGGGCCGGGTTATGATATGACTTCACCGAGTCCCAATATGGGCCGGATTATGATATGATTCCACCGAGTCCTGCATTAGTGGGCCGGGTTACGTTACATGTATATATATGTATATGGACAGGCATTCATGTTTTCTTGACTTGACTCTCATTTTTATAAGGCACAACTGACTTTTATTGTTATGGCACGGTTGGATTTGGATCCTGATTTTTATACTGACCTCTTGTTGTCCATTGGCTACTTATGATCTCATTTGCAGTATTTCATGTTTACATACTCAGTACATTATTTCGTACTGACCCCCTTTCCTCTGGGGGATGCGTTCATGCCCGCAGGTACAGGTGCTCAGTTTGGTGACCCTCCAGTTTAGGTTTCTGCGCAGCTGTTTGGAAAGCTCCTTTGATCCAGGGCTTTACCATGTTTGTGCGAAACCCTATCATTTTGATTTATGTATATTTAGGGGCACGACGGGGCCCTGTCCCGTCATATGTCGTTGTCCTTCTTATAGAGGTCTGTAGACAGTTGTGGGTTGTAGTTATGTAAGGGGTATAACTCTGTTTTGGTCAGTCATGCTATTGTACTCTGGTTGGGGTGTCCCCGTGTATATATGATATTATCTAGTGGCAACCTTGTCGTCTTGCCTGTTGTATTGTGTTGGCTAGTTGTGACTCCTCATGAAGCAGGTACATTCGGAGGTAAAAGCAGCCTTGTCGGCTTGCCTACCCTGGTATATGTTGTTATTGCAGCGTTATGCTGCCGGATTTCATACTCATTAGGTGTTAGTTGGATTATGTGTGACAGGTCAGGATAATGACTTCATTATGGCGGTTAGTCGCGGCCCGTCAGGTCGGGTCGTGACAAAAGTGGTATCAGAGCAGTTAGTCCTCGGAATGTCTACAGACCGTGTCTAGTAGAGTCTTGCGTATGGGTATGTTGTGCACCATACTTATACGCAGGAGGCTGCAGGGCATTTAGGATTGGTTTTTATTCTTTCATCTCTTAGATAGTGCAATAGAGCTATGTTATTAGGATAATTCCTTTCTGACGACTTACTATGTTTACAGCTATGCCTCTGAAGAAGGCGGTAGCAGCCCAGAAGGGCAAACCTACAACGGGAGATACTAGTCGGATTCAGAGAGTTACAAGGTCCCGTACTCAGTCTATCCCGGAGACTGTGCCCCAGTCGACGAGCTCTGCTTCGTCGCCACCACTAGAGGCTCCAGTTCAGGGGGCAACATCACCAGTTTCCGAGGCCCCATCACCTGAGCCTCTAGCTCCTCAGTCGGGTGCAGAGGACAGAGCCATAGGAGATGCGGTGCAGCTTCTGACTAGGTTAGTGGCAGGGCAGACTTATAGATAGGGACCAGGAGTTGTCCCCAAAGCAGATAGTTTGAGGGTCCGTGATTTCTTGAGCTGTAGTCCACCAGAGTTTTTCGAGTCTAGGCCCGAGGATGACCCGCAGGAGTTTATCCTACCGATGCAGCGTACCTTGAGAGTAATTAGGGCTTCGGAGACTGAGTCTGTGGAGTTGGCTTCGTATAGGATGCAGGATATAGCTACAAACTGGTATGAGTCTTGTGAGTTGTCCAGGGGAGATGATGTTCCTCCAGCTACATGAGAGGAGTTTACAGAGGCCTTCCTTGGTCACTTCTTGCCTCTAGAGATGAGGAGAAATAGAGTGGACATATTCTTACAGTTGAGGCAGAGTGGCAGGACCATTCGTGAGTATAGCCTGGAGTTTGATTCATTGGCCAGATACGCACCCACTATTGTAGCAGATATGGCAGACATGGTGCATCGCTTTGTGATGGGGCTGGACCATTATCTGATCGATGGTTGTATGGAGGTGGCTCTTCAGCCGGGTATGGATATTACTCGTATCCAGGCATACGCATAGGGGGTTGAGGACCGACATAGAGGGAGACAGCCAGACAGAGGTCATGACAGTGACTAGCATAAGAGGGCTAGGTCGACAGCTTATTCCGGTGAGTCTCGAGGCGCATGGGGCCCAAAGAAGCAGTCGATATTCATCTCGGCAAAGACAGAGTGCTCCTCTACAGTCTACGGGCAGGAGGTTAGACCGCCCCGGGTATTCAGGAGCCGGACAGAGCTCCAGAGCTTCGGGTTCTCAGAGGAACAAGGGCTCTAGTCAGTTGAGGCTATCTGATCCTCGGCGCTCTCAGTGTGGTAAGCTTCATATTGGGGAATGCCGTTCGATCACAGGTGTTTGCTTCTCTTGCGGCCTTCAGGGCCATATGATAAGAGAATGTTATTTGTGAGGAAGAAAGATGGATCACTGCGGATATGTATTGATTATAGGCAGCTGAACAAGGTAACCATCAAGAACAGCTACCCCCTTCCCAGGATTGATGATTTATTTGACCAGTTGCAGGGTTCTAAGTGCTTCTTGAAGATAGACTTGCGGTCACGTTATCATCAGGTGCGGGTAAGGGAGGCAGATATTTCAAAGACAACATTCAGAACCCGATATGGACATTATGAGTTTAGGGTGATGTCTTTTGGACTGACCAATGCTCCAGCAGTGTTTATGGATTTGATAAACCGGGTATTCAGGCCATTCTTAGACATGTTCGTCATTATATTCATTGATGATATCCTGGTTTATTCCCATTCAGAGCAGGAGCATGCAGACCATTTGAGGACGGTACTTAAGGTCCTCCAGCACCAGCAGTTGTATGCCAAGTTTTCCAAGTGTGAGTTCTGGTTGACTTCGGTGGCATTCTTGGGGCATATTATCGGGGCTGATGGTTCTCGGATGGATACACAGAAGATTGAGGTGATGAAGACTTGGCCCAGACCTACGACACCTACTGAGGTACGCAGGTTTTTGGGGCTAGCAGGGTATTACAGAAGGTTTGTGGAGAAGTTTGACTCGATCTCAGTGCCTTTGACTAGGCTAACCCAGAAGGCAGCTAAGTTTTAGTGGACGGATGCTTATGAGCACAGTTTTCAGTTATTGAAGGATAAGTTGACTACGGCTCCAATTCTGACTCCTCCCGAGGGACCGGATGGTTATGTCATCTATTGTGATGCTTCAGGTATTGGGCTAGGTTGTGTGTTGATGCAGCATGGCAAAGTTATAGCTTATGCCTCTCGACAGCTCAGAAATCATGAAAAAAATTATCCCACTCATGATTTGGAGCTAGCAGCGGTGATTCATGCCCTGAAGATTTGGAGACATTATTTGTATGGGATTCATGTTGATATTTATATGGATCACAAGAGTCTTCAATATATCTTTAAGCAGAAGGAGTTGAACCTACGTCAGAGGCGGTGATTAGAGTTGCTAAAGGACTATGATGTTGATATCTTGTACCACCTGGGGAAAGCCAATGTTGTGGCAGATGCTCTTAGCCGTAGATCTATGGGTAGCTTGACGAATGTGAAGTCAGACAGAAGGGAGATGGTTCGTGAGATACACAAGCTAGCTAGTCTTGGAGTCCGATTGGCGAATTCGGGAGATAGCGGGGTTCTTATTCGGGATGTTGCTGAGTCCTCTATCGTGGAAGAGGTAAAGAAACGTCAGTATGAGGATTCTGTTCTGGCCCGGTATAGAGATGCAGCTCTCCAAAAGGGAAAGACTTTATTTGAGGTTACACCTGATGATGTGCTGAGGTATGAGGGCAGGTTATGTGTACCTGATATTGCAGGGCTACGACAGTAGGTTATGGGAGAGGCACACAATGCCCGTTATTCCATTCATCCAGGGTCGACGAAGATGTACCATGACCTTAGATGCTTGTATTGGTGGGATGGCATGAAAAGAGACATAGCAGAATTTGTTGCCCAGTGCCCGAATTGTCAGCAGGTTAAGGTTGAGCATCAGAACCCTGGTGGATTATTACAGGAGATTGAGATCCTGACTTGGAAGTGGGAAATGATCAATATGGACTTCATTACAGGCTTACCTCGCACTAACCGGAAGTGTGATTCCATATGGGTTATCGTGGATAGGCTGACGAAATCAGCCCATTTTCTTCCAATGAGGACTACTTACTCAGCTGAGGACTGTGCTAGGCTGTACATCATGGAGATAGTGAGACTGCACGGGGTTCCCACATCTATTATATCAGACCGAGGAGCTCAGTTTACAACTAACTTTTGGAGATCATTCCAGAAGGGATTGGGGACACAAGTGAGTCTCAACACCGCATTTCGTCCTCAAACGGATGGGCAGGCAGAGCGTATAATCCAGACAATAGAGGATATGCTGAGAGCCTGTATTATTGACTTCGGAGGTATTTGGGATGATCATTTACCACTCATTGAGTTTGCCTAGAACAACAGGTACCATTCTAGCATCCAGTTGGCACCGTATGAGGCCTTATACGGGAGGAAGTGCAGGTCACCTATTGGTTGGTTTAATGTAGGTGAGACTAAGTTGATCGGCCCAGACATGGTTCAGCAAGCCGTTGATAAGGTGAAGCTCATTCAGGAGAGATTGTTAGCAGCACAGAGTCGACAGAAGTCATATGCTGATAATCGACGTCGACACTTAGAGTTTTAGGTTAATGATTGGGTGTTCCTAAAGGTGTCACCCATAAAGGGTGTGATGAGGTTTGGCAAGAGAGGAAAGCTTAGCCCAAGGTACATCGGGCCTTACCAGGTCATTCGTAGGATAGACAAGGTTGCCTATGAGTTGGATCTACCATCTAAATTGGAGGCGGTACATCCAGTCTTCCATGTATCTATGCTGCGTAAGTGTATTGGTGATCCTTCCAGAGTTTTCCGAGTAGATGATGTCCAGGTGACAGAGGAGCTGTCTTATGAGGAAAGTCCCATAGCCATACTTGATCGCTAGGTCAGGAGATTACGGGCGAAGGATGTGGCTTCCGTCAAGGTATTGTGGCGAAACAATAATAGGGAGGAAATACTTGGGAGGCAGAAGATGAAATGAAGAAGAAATATCCTTACTTGTTCCCTATGACTCCAGGTGGATAGACATAGTTATAAAAGAGACTTTGCCGAAATTTTTCTAGCATAAGACTAATTATGAAAATTCGAGGACGAATGTTTCTAAGGGGGAAAGAATGTTACACCTCGTAATATTAAGGAAATAGGATTCAAATACCGGACATTAGTATACAAGAGGATGTATTTCCGGAAAGATGTTGGTCACAATGAGGGTGACGTTGGAAACTTATAAAAATTGTATAGTCTTGATATGGGTTAATAATGTATTATAAAATTATGACATTGAGGATACAAGGCTTATGAAATTCTCGGAAATTAAAAGAAGTGGGTTTGAGATTTATTAATTGAAGAACTTGGGGGCCAAAATGTAAAAAGAAAAATTCAGATTTTTATAACCTACACTCACCTCTTCATCTTCATTCTAACTTAACCAAAAACTCTCCTCTCTTCTCTCCTACAAGCCAGCCGAAAAACCCCCCACCCATAACCAAATTTAAGGTTTTTATCTCCTCTTCTTAGACTACATTTTCACCAAAAATTAGAAGCCAAAAACAGTGACAAAATAGCCACTGCTGGCCGAGAATATGCCCAGGAATTTCGAGATTTTTGGGATGAAATTTTGGAAGAAAAACGTGTAGGGATGATGACTTAATATTGTAGAACACTTGCATGTCAATTGGAGTTGAAGAAGTGAACAAAAAAGGAAAAGAAATACGAAAACAGTGGGGATTTTCGGACACGGGCAGTGAGCAAATCGTGCGAACTGTTTTGGACGAATTTGAGGTATAAAATTCTTCTTTCTATAATTTAATTGGAATGCATGTTGTTAGAATTAAGGATATGAATTTGTGTTAAAGAAAAGTCAGAATTTAAACAATGCATGTGACAATTTTGGGCTAGTTGTCAATTTGGGACAGATTTTGTTGATTGTTGTCATTATTATCACTAATTGCATGATGAAATTTAAAGGAAACATTGATATTAAAGTTTAAAATTAGTTATATGGAAGTATTGAAATATGGAATTATGACATGTTGTGGCCAAGAACTTGCATGAAATCGTTGGACATGTTGAAATGGATATGGACTATTTTAGGAACTGTTTTGTGGTGTTATAATGCTGAAAATTTAGTTACCATTATGCATGTTTAAGTGTGGTAATTGCTAATGTAAGTCCTAAAAGAATAAGGGTGTAGAAATGCTTCACATTCTACCCTCGTTGTTGTTGGAACATGGACTGTTTTGTGGGCTGTTTTAATGTGGATTAAGAGGCTAAAT
The DNA here is from genome assembly GCA_029783415.1 of Anisodus acutangulus. Classification (NCBI taxonomy): domain Eukaryota; kingdom Viridiplantae; phylum Streptophyta; class Magnoliopsida; order Solanales; family Solanaceae; genus Anisodus; species Anisodus acutangulus. Next base: position 26,216,228 of record CM056498.1, on the reverse strand, counting down.
TTATATGAGAAGTGGGTGTGTAAATCCCCTTTGTTGCTGTTTTGGTTGTGCCCTTAATTGGTGTTTGGCTATTGATGTTATTAGCCTCGTTTGGAAATTGTGGAAACATGTATAAACAAGGGAAGTGCTGCCCGAATTTTTATAGAATAGGAAGTCGTTATTCGATATAAAGTATGCCAGTGATCATAGAATTGACGAACGTATTACCATTATTATAGGTTGAAGTTCTAAAACGAGACGTACGCTAATATTGAGTTGATTAGTTCGTCTAAGAGGTATGTGAACTATTCCTTCTTTCTTTGACATGATTTTTATTTAATGAAGGTACGACGGACGTACATGATTCTTATACAGTTTAAATCCTAAAGATGTTAGTTATGAGAAGTGCCTATGATTTTTCAGTAAAGAGTTTATTATGACATTATTATAATGATTTTATTGGGAGTCAAATGAAAATTTTGATTGCATCTGGTTACTCATGAAATCTACTCGTGCTAAGTGTTATTACTTCACTTCACTGAGTCCCGGGCCGGGTTATGTTCGTGCATAGCCTTGCATTTTTCACCGAGTCCCTCACTAGTGGGCCGGGTTACGTAGGATAGATCCATAGATGAGATATGACTTTACCAAGTCCCAGCATGGACCGGGTTATGATATGACTTTACCGAGTCCCAGCATGAGCCGGGTTATGATATGACTTCACCGAGTCCCAATATGGGTCGGGTTATGATATGACTTCACTGAGTCCCAATATGAGCCGGGTTATGATATGACTTCACCGAGTCCCAATATGGGCCGGGTTATGATATGATTCCACCGAGTCCTGCATTAGTGGGCCGGGTTACGTTACAGGTATATATATATATATGGACAGGCATTCATGTTTTCTTGACTTGACTCTCATTTTTATAAGGCACAACTGACTTTTATTGTTATGGCACGGTTGGATTTGGATCCTGATTTTTATACTGACCTCTTGTTGTCAATTGGCTACTTATGATCTCATTTGCAGTATTTCATGTTTACATACTCAGTACATTATTTCGTACTGACCCCCTTTCCTCTGGGAGCTGCGTTCATGCCCGCAGGTACAGGTGTTCAGTTTGGTGACCCTCCAGTTTAGGTTTCTGCGCAGCTGTTTGGAAAGCTCCTTTGATCCAGGGCTTTACCATGTTTGTACGGAACCCTATCATTTTGATTTATGTATATTTAGGGGCACGACGGGGCCCTATCCTGTCATATGTCGTTGTCCTTCTTATAGAGGTCTGTAGACAGTTGTGGGTTGTACTTATGTGAGGGGTATAACTCTGTTTTGGTCAGTCATGTTATTGTACTCTGGTTGGGGTATCCCGGTGTATATTTGATATTATCTAGTGGCAGCCTTGTCGGCTTGCCTGTTGTATTGTGTTGGCTAGTTGTGACTCTTCATGAAGCAGGTACATTTGGGGGTAAAGATAGCCTTGTCTGCTTGCCTACCCTGGCATATGTTGTTATTGCAGCGTTATGCTGTCGAATTTCAGACTCATTAGGTGTTAGTTGGATTATGTGTGACAGGTCAGAATAATGACTTCATTAGGGCGGTTAGTCGCGGCCCGTCGGGTCGGGTCGTGACAAAAGTGGTATCAAAGCAGTTAGTCCTCGGAATGTCTACAGACCGTGTCTAGTAGAGTCTTGCGTATGGGTATGTTGTGCACCATACTTATACGCAGGAGGCTGCAGGGCATTTAGGATTGGTTTCTATTATTTCATCTCTTAGATCGTGCAATAGAGCTATGTTATTAGGATAATTCCTTTCTGACGACTTACTATGTTTACAGTTATACCTCCGAAGAAGGCGGTAGCAGCCGAGAAGGGCAAACCTACAACGGGAGATACTAGTCGGATTCAGAGAGTTACCAGGTCCCGTACTCAGTCTATGCCGGAGACTGTGCCCCAGTCGACGAGCTCTGCTTCGTCGCCATCACTAGAGGCTCAAGTTCAGGGGGCAACATCACCAGTTTCCGAGGCCCCATCACCTGAGCCTCCAGCTCCTCAGTCGGGGGCAGAAGACAGAGCCATAGGAGATGCGGTGCAGCTTCTGACTAGGTTAGTGGCAGGGCAGACTTATAGACAGGGACCAGGAGTTGTCCCCAAAGCAGATAGTTGAGGGTCTGTGATTTCTTGAGCTATAGTCCACCAGAGTTTTTCGAGTCAAGGCCAGAGGATGACCCGCAGGAGTTTATCCGACAGATGCAACGTACCTTGAGGGTAATTAGGGCTTCAGAGACTGAGTTTGTGGAGTTGGCTTCGTATAGGATGCGGGATATAACTACAAACTGGTATGAGTCTTGCGAGTTGTCCAGGGGAGATGATTGTTACACCTCGTAATTTTAAGACTATAATTAGAGGGCGTAATTAAGGAGGTAAGATTCGAATCTTGGATATAGAGTATATTTATATATGCTAATCCGGAAATTAGTATATAAGAGGATGTGATTCCGGAAAGATGTTGGTCACAATAAGGGTGACGTTGGATACTTATAGCAATAATTGTATATTCCCGTTATGGAATAGTATTGTATTATAAAATTATGACATTGAAGATACGAGGCTTATGAAATTCTCGGGAATTAAAAGAAGTGGGTTTGAGATTTATTAATTGAAGAACTTGGGGGCCAAAGTGTAAAAAGGAAATCAGATTTTTTTTTAATAAACCTACATTACCTCTTCATCTTCTTCCTACACTTAAACAAAACCAAACTCTCCTCTCACTCTCTCCTCCAAACACATCCGAAACTCCCCCTCCACCCATAACCAAAATTAAGGTTGTTATCTTCCCTTCCTAGACTATATTTTTCACCAAAAATTAGAAGCAAAACAACACCAAAACCGTATAAAACAGTGGCAAAACAGCCACTGTTTGGCCGAAAATCTGCCCAGAAATTTGTGATTTTTGGGATGAAATTTTGGAAGAAAAACGTGTAGGGATGATGGCTTAACATTGTAGAACACTTGCATGTCAATTGGGGTTGAAGAAGTGAACAAGAAGGAGGAGAAAATTTCAAAACAGTGGGGATTTTCGGACAAAACAGTGGCAGAAATTTTGCGGACTGTTTTGACGAATTTGAGGTATAAAAATTCTTCTTTCTATGATATAATTGGAATGCATGTTGTTATAATTAAGGTAATGAATTTGTGTTAAGGAAGAATTGGAATTTAAGCATTGCATGTAACCATTTTGGGCTAGTTGCCAATTTGGGACAGATTTTGGTGTTGTTGGATTCGTTGGTGATTGTTGTTATTATTATCACTAATTGCATGATGAAATTGAAAGGAAACATGGAGATTTAGTTGGAATTAGTTATATGGAAGTATTAAAATCCGAAATTGGATTATAGGAATTAAGATAAGAGTTATGGAATTATGACATGTTGTGGCCAAGAACTTGCATGAAATTGTTGGACATGTTGTGATGTATATGGACTGTTTTAGGGGCTGTTTTGTGGTGTTAAAATTCTGAAAATTTAGTCACCATTATGCATGTTTAAGTGTGGTAATTTCTAAGGTAAGTCCTAAAGGAATAAGGGTGTGGAAAGGCATAGAAAGGCTTCACATTCTACCCTCGTTGTTGTTGAAACATAGGCTGTTCTGTGGGCTGTTTTTAAGGTGGATTAAGAGGCTAAATTTACATGAGAAGTGGGTGTGTAAATTCTCTTTATTGTTGTCTTGGTTGTGCCCTTAATTGGTGCTTGTTTATTGATGTTATTAGCCTCGTTTGGAAGTTGTGGAAACATGTATAAACAGGGGAAGTGCTGCTCGAATTTTTATAAAATAAGAAGTCGTTATTCGATATAAAGTATGCTAGCGATCATAGAATTGACGAACGTATTACCATTATTATAGGTTGAAGTTCTAAATCGAGGCGTACTCTAATATAGAGTTGATTAGTTCGTCTAAGAGGTATGTGAAACTCTTACTTCTTTCTTTTTGGCATGATTTAATGAAAGTACGGCGGACGTACTTAATTCTTATACAGTTTAATTCCTAATGAGGATTGTTATGAGAAGTGCCTATGATTTTTCAGCAAAGAGTTTATTATGACATTATTACAATGATTTTATTGAGAGTCAGATGATAATTTTTACTTGCATATGGTTACTCACGATATCTACTCGTGCTAAGTGTTACTACTTCACCTCACCGAGTCCCGGGCCGGGTTACGACTCGTGCACAGCCTTGCATTGTTCACCGAGACCCTCACTAGAGGGCCGGGTTACGTAGGATGGATCCATAGATGAGAGATGATTTACCGAGTCCCAGCATGGGCCGGGTTATGATATGATTCCACCGAGTCCCGCACTAGTGGGCCGGGTTACGTTACAGGTATATATATATGTATATGGACAGGCATTCATGTTTTCTTGCCTTGACTCTCATTTTTATAAGGCACAACTGACTTTTATGGTTTATGGCACAGTTGGATTTGAATCCTTATTTTTATACTGATCTTCTGTTTCTGTTGGCTAATTATGATCTCTTTTACAGCTTCATGTTTTACATACTCAGTACATTATTTTCATGCGACCCCCTTTCTCTGGGGCTGCGTTTCATGCCCGCAGGTACATGTTTTCAGTTTGGTGAACCTCAGGCCTAGGTTCTACTCAGCAGGTTGGAAAGCTCCTTTGATCCAGGGCTTTGTCATTTCGGTACCGAATCCCTTTTAGAATTATGTTCGTATTTAGGGGCACGACGGGGCCCTGTCCCGTCATATGTCGTTATTCTTCTTATAGAGGTCTGTAGACAGTGGTGGGTTGTACTTATGTAAGGGTTATAACTCTGTTTTGGGTCAGCCATATCATTGTACTCTATGTTGGGGTGTTCAGTGTATATGTTATATTATCTGTTGGCAGCCTTGTCGGCTTGCCTGTATATTGTGTTGGCTAGTTGTGACTCCTCAGGAGGCAGGTACATTCGGGGGTAAAGGCAGCCTTGTCGGCTCGCCTACCCTGGCATATGTTGTTAATGCAGCATTATGCTGCCGAATTTCAGACTCATTAAGTGTTAGTTGGATTATGTGTGACAGGTTAGTGTAATGACGTCATTAGGGCGGTTAGTCGCGGCCCGTCGGGTCGGGTCGTGACAAAAGTGGTATCAGAGCAGTTAGTCCTCGGAATGTCTACAGACCGTGTCTAGTAGAGTCTTGCATATGGGTATGTTGTGCACCATACTTATACGCAGGAGGCTGCCGGACATTTAGGATTGGTTTCTATTCTTCTTACTCTAAGATCGTGCGATAGAGCTATGTTATTAGGTTATTCCCTCTCTGACGTATTAATGTGTTACAGCTATGCCTCCGAAGAAAGCGACAGCCGCCAGAAGGGAAATACGAATTCGAGGTTATGAGAAACTATCTTACTCGTATACGGGAAGAAATAATGTAAGCTTGGGACATGGAATATTTGAGACTCTTAGAATATTAGATAATCGTTGAGACCTTAGATATACAAGGCCTTCTTGAGTAAAATATTTTATGTTTGATCTGGGTTAAAGTACATGGTATATGTGAAGTCTATTAGTTGTGATGACTCTTGGGTATGCTTATGTTTATATGAAAAGGGATATGAGATATGCCAAAAACTGGAATTGCTACTGTTGTACATATAAGGTTTGTTGTCTCTGGAGCAAGTTGTCTGGATAAGTCCTTGAAATTAGTTCCGTAGTTAACGGGTTGTCCTACTTGTGGATGGGGCTTAGGAGTAGATGTTCCTCTACATGTTGTAATATTATCCTATTTAAGTTGATGTGTTCCAGCTTTTCTTATGAGTTATGTTATCCATGTTATGTATAAATGTATTCTGTCTTGGTCATACTTCTTTCGGAACAGGGTGGTCTGTTAATGTCTCTGTACAGTATGTGGGTTGAGTATAAATCACTTGTGTTAGGACCTATCTTTGCCAATTTTGCTCAGTGGACTACCTCTAAACAGTTAATTAGACTTGCCTAGATATCTTTTATGTTTGATTAAAATTTCCCTCGTAATTGTCTTTGCGTATCATAATGTAGAATGCAAAATGTTCTAATAATCCAAGCATGCGTTTTATCTCTTAAATAGGGAATAGATTCGTATGCTAAACATGTTGTCAGTAGTTGCTTAAGGGAGTGAAAAATTGAGTATTTACATAATTCCAAGAATGACTTGTTGCTGCAATAAATGGTTTACTTATTTAGTTAACTATTAAACCGTGAATATATTATGCCAGGAATTATGTAATATATGGGAATATTATGGCTATTTATGACTACTCTATTAATGTCTAGCATGTTCAGTTGATGAAAACACTGTTAGAGTATTGTGTGACGATTATTTGTGTGTTAAGTGGTTGTCTTGTTAAGTTTAAGGGTTATTTGACCTTGTATGATCTGTTTAAATGACTTTGAAGAAATTGATATACTAGTTTTAGTCCATTGTAACCCCTCTTGGATTGTTTAAGTCTTGTGGTGTCCATAGTATGTTAGGTCAAACCATCATTAGCACATGTACTAATTTAGTATGCTTAATACATGAACATGAGGTTTGTTCCCATGCTTAACTAAACAAATTATTTCGGTATGTTGCTATAGTGGCTTGAGAAGTATATTAAACCTCTTAGACACTGTGTTCGATTAATCCATGACTCAATACACAGGTTATGTTAATTAAACACCAATTGTTGAAGTTAAAAATTATGCTTACATAATGACTATGTTGGTTGTAAAGGTCACATTTGGTATGGAAATGATTGAAGGGCTTAATGTTTTTATTTATTTATTTATCTGCCTATAATAAGGGAACTAAGATTTAGCATAAGAATGTTGTTATAATTATGATAGGATCACCTAATGACTTTGAAATGGATGTGTGTCTTGTTTAAGTGCTGTCATGATCTGAAGGATAGTTTAGGAGCCTATTTGGTGTATGTTTTGCTTGTTAAAGGGTCATATCTATCCTTGGCATGTCCCAATAGTCTTAGGTCGTCTAATACTCATCTGAACATAACTATTTAAAATAACCTTGTCTCTTCCTCATGTGCATAACTCTGCATCCAGTTTGGTTTGATTGTATATGCCCATATTTTGTATCTATGTGTTGATTAAATCAAACTGTTAAGTCCACCTATTTCCATGTGCGCATCGCAGTATGTCTACCCCCTTCTCCTTTTATGTAAATTGGTAGATAATATAAGATCATTTGAGTTTTGATAGGTATCTAAATCACATGTTAAAAAAAATGAAATGAATATCTGAGTAGTTCCTCAACTATGTGCATTCCCTTGCTTCTGCAGATTTGGTTAAGTTATTAAGTGAGTAGTGATGAGGTTAGCATGGCATGGATAGGCAATCCACATATGTTTGGTCTGTCTATATATACTTGTTTATGCCTACTCATGTCCGGATAATTGGTTTACCTGTTACCACTCGGGATTGAATATCTAGTTTGGTATAGTTATAGATTCCTTTAAGTTTTGATTGACATTGTCCATTTTCCAAGATGTGATTCAAAAAAAAAGGGGGGGGGGTACCTTGAATTTTATGTTTTCCAATCCACTTCTTGATGGTACCTACAAGATTGTAGCTTTAGGTAATACCAAACTTAGAAACAGTAAGCAAAGAGATTCTTGTTCTGTCCCTTTAAGAGTTTGGGATTGTACTGGTCACCATCAGCTTTATATAGGAAGAATAAGGGGCATTGTTACCAAATTGAAAGTAGTAGTAGATGTCAACGAATGAGTGTAAATGTTCCATGCTGATTTAGAATAATAGAACGAAACATGTTAAGTTTAGATTTGTCTAGTCGTGTATGGGCTACCTAGTTAACTTAATGCTTAATATTGCTAATTTAAAGATATTAATGATATATGGAACGCCTAGATTTGATTTAATGGATTGGCAGGTTGGATTGAAGTTGGGTTTAGCATGTATGGGTTATTTAAATTAATGTGATGACCAATATATTATTTTGGAAACTCGTTTGGCTATCTGTAAGTCGTTTGGTCATATTATCTACCTAAAACAAGCGCCACTAACTAAGAACAAGATTAGTTGTCCTATTTAACAAAACTTGTCTTATATCGTCTGATATGATAATTTAAAACTAGAAGAGAATGAGTTAAGTGGGTTGATATGGTTGAGGTTATATGATGTTATTTATGATGGGAATTGATAAAGGGTAGTCTATGTGATGATTGTGAATTATGAATATTACCTAAATTCCAAGCGTGCTTTACTGATTTAGGGGTATGTTAGAAGATATGACTAAGCATGCCTAATTAATGTTAATATGATTTGGATATATCTGTAAGTTTTGGATTAGTAAGTTCAATATGGTGTCGACTTGTAATAGATAAAGTCTTGCTAATCATTGTTAAAAATGAGACATTGAGTAACCTGATTTGATTAACTTAAGCTTCCAATTTATGCTCATTGTTTAAAATTATTCTTAATATGGGTATTAAGTATATGTTAGGCTCAAATAACACGATATGGATAACACTTGCTATTTGAATTATTAGAGAGATAGTGATTAATATGAGGACAGATCAACATAGCTCATTATATGCCTATTATGTGTTCACTTGTTCTGATTTAGGCTTGATGTAGGTCTAATATAAACTTTAAGACTTGTTTAGCCTTAGTACCTGATCATAGGCATGGTAATGATGGATTGGATATTCATTTAGCATCTCTTGTGTTCCTAAATATATATGTGTGGTTGGGACGGTCTAAGGTAGTTTGTATGCATATGTCACTTATTTACACCCGTCTTGTGATCCCTTGTTTTATGGTTCAGACTAGGTAACTAGTGTCTATGCCATGTTGGTGTCTTGGGCATGTTCATATGTATGTCATCATTAGGGTAGCTTGTGTGTTTTCCCTTAGTACCCTGCATGATCAAACAACGCCTCTATTATGTATATTTGGATTCTATTATATAGAACGCTTGCATCTTGATCCAGGTAGAGGATATTAGGCTTTTGGGAACTCGGAAAAAAATATATATATTTTAGTCTCTGCTATTACACCATTTTGAAGTTATGTCTTCCCTGATCCTTATGTGCTTAGTTGAAACTGCTGATTTTGAGTTAAAACATTCATTTAAGTACTTAACTACTGGTTAAAATAGGACCAGGAATCTGAATATATAAAATGGGGATTAGTCATTGGTTGTGAAGATGATATATGTTCTCAAGTTTAAGATTAAGGTATAGATTATGCTTAAAGTTCTTGTATATATGTACATAATGTGGTACTGCGGGAATAATGACTCTACTTAGCCTTAGTTTTAGTATACTTCACTTTTAGAAAATTACGAATAAGCTAGGACGTAGGTTGTTTCCTTGTTTATTTGAGTCCTTTTGTTAGATAATGGCAAGAGTTGAGTTGTTTGTAAGTCAGATATTTGTTGGTAGAAACGTGTATCATAGAGTCTAAGATGACCTAATATGCAAATTTCTGTGTGCTTGTGAATCCTTGAATCAATTTGTATAAGATGTGCCCAATAGTATGAACATTCGAGGACGAATGTTTCTAAGGGGGAAAGATTGTTACACCTCGTAATTTTAAGACTATAATTAGAGGGCGTAATTAAGGAGGTAAGATTCGAATCTTGGATATAGAGTATATTTATATATGCTAATCCGGAAATTAGTATATAAGAGGATGTGATTCCGGAAAGATGTTGGTCACAATAAGGGTGACGTTGGATACTTATAGCAATAATTGTATATTCCCGTTATGGAATAGTATTGTATTATAAAATTATGACATTGAAGATACGAGGCTTATGAAATTCTCGGGAATTAAAAGAAGTGGGTTTGAGATTTATTAATTGAAGAACTTGGGGGCCAAAGTGTAAAAAGGAAATCAGATTTTTTTTTAATAAACCTACATTACCTCTTCATCTTCTTCCTACACTTAAACAAAAACCAAACTCTCCTCTCATTCTCTCCTCCAAACAAATCCGAAAATCACCCTCCACCCATAACCAAAATTAAGGTTGTTATCTTCTCTTCCTAGACTATATTTTTCACCAAAAATTAGAAGCAAAACAACACCAAAAACCGTGGCGAAAACAGTGGCAAAACAGCCACTGTTTGGCCGAAAATCTGCCCAGAAATTTGTGATTTTTGGGATGAAATTTTGGAAGAAAAACGTGTAGGGATGATGGCTTAACATTGTAGAACACTTGCATGTCAATTGGGGTTGAAGAAGTGAACAAGAAGGAGGAGAAAATTTCAAAACAGTGGGGATTTTCGGACAAAACAGTGGCAGAAATTTTGCGGACTGTTTTGACGAATTTGAGGTATAAAAATTCTTCTTTCTATGATATAATTGGAATGCATGTTGTTATAATTAAGGTAATGAATTTGTGTTAAGGAAGAATTGGAATTTAAGCATTGCATGTAACCATTTTGGGCTAGTTGCCAATTTGGGACAGATTTTGGTGTTGTTGGATTCGTTGGTGATTGTTGTTATTATTATCACTAATTGCATGATGAAATTGAAAGGAAACATGGAGATTTAGTTGGAATTAGTTATATGGAAGTATTAAAATCCGAAATTGGATTATAGGAATTAAGATAAGAGTTATGGAATTATGACATGTTGTGGCCAAGAACTTGCATGAAATTGTTGGACATGTTGTGATGTATATGGACTGTTTTAGGGGCTGTTTTGTGGTGTTAAAATTCTGAAAATTTAGTCACCATTATGCATGTTTAAGTGTGGTAATTTCTAAGGTAAGTCCTAAAGGAATAAGGGTGTGGAAAGGCATAGAAAGGCTTCACATTCTACCCTCGTTGTTGTTGAAACATAGGCTGTTCTGTGGGCTGTTTTTAAGGTGGATTAAGAGGCTAAATTTATATGAGAAGTGGGTGTGTAAATTCTCTTTATTGTTGTCTTGGTTGTGCCCTTAATTGGTGCTTGTTTATTGATGTTATTAGCCTCGTTTGGAAGTTGTGGAAACATGTATAAACAGGGGAAGTGCTGCTCGAATTTTTATAAAATAAGAAGTCGTTATTCGATATAAAGTATGCTAGCGATCATAGAATTGACGAACGTATTACCATTATTATAGGTTGAAGTTCTAAATCGAGGCGTACTCTAATATAGAGTTGATTAGTTCGTCTAAGAGGTATGTGAAACTCTTACTTCTTTCTTTTTGGCATGATTTAATGAAAGTACGGCGGACGTACTTAATTCTTATACAATTTAATTCCTAATGAGGACTGTTATGAGAAGTGCCTATGATTTTTCAGCAAAGAGTTTATTATGACATTATTACAATGATTTTATTGAGAGTCAGATGATAATTTTTACTTGCATATGGTTACTCACGATATCTACTCGTGCTAAGTGTTACTACTTCACCTCACCGAGTCAGGTAGGGTTACGACTCGTGCACAACCTTGCATTGTTCACCGAGACCCTCACTAGAGGGCCGGGTTACGTAGGATGGATCCATAGATGAGAGATGATTTACCGAGTCCCAGCATGGGCCGGGTTATGATATGATTCCACCGAGTCCCGCACTAGTGGGCCGGGTTACGTTACAGGTATATATATGTATATGGACAGGCATTCATGTTTTCTTGCCTTGACTCTCATTTTTATAAGGCACAACTGACTTTTATGGTTTATGGCACAGTTGGATTTGAATCCTTATTTTTATACTGATCTTCTATTTCTGTTGGCTAATTATGATCTCTTTTACAGCTTCATGTTTTACATACTCAGTACATTATTTGCATCGACCCCCTTTCCTCGGGGGGCTGCGTTTCATGCCCGCAGGTACATGTTTTCAGTTTGGTGAACCTCAGGCCTAGGTTCTACTCAGCAGGTTGGAAAGCTCCTTTGATTCAGGGCTTTGTCATTTCGGTACCGAATCCCTTTTAGAATTATGTTCGTATTTAGGGGCACGACGGGGCCCTGTCCCGTCATATGTCGTTATTCTTCTTATAGAGGTCTGTAGACAGTGGTGGGTTGTACTTATGTAAGGGTTATAACTCTGTTTTGGTCAGCCATATCATTGTACTCTATGTTGGGGGTGTTCCCGTGTATATGTTATATTATCTGTTGGCAGCCTTGTCGGCTTGCCTGTATATTGTGTTGGCTAGTTGTGACTCCTCAGGAGGCAGGTACATTCGGGGGTAAAGGCAGCCTTGTCGGCTCGCCTACCCTGGCATATGTTGTTATTGCAGCATTATGCTGCCGAATTTCAGACTCATTAAGTGTTAGTTGGATTATGTGTGACAGGTTAGTGTAATGACGTCATTAGGGCGGTTAGTCGCGGCCCGTCGGGTCGGGTCGTGACAATGATGTTCCTCCAGCTACATGGGAGGAGTTTATAGAGGCCTTCCTTGGTCACTTCTTGCCTCCAGAGATAAGGAGAACTAGAGTGGACAGATTCTTACAGTTGAGGCAGAGTGGCAGGACCATTCGTGAGTATAGCCTGGAGTTTGATTCATTGGCCAGATACGCACCCACTATTGTAGCAGATATGGCAGACAGGGTGCATCGCCTTATGATGGGGCTGGACCATTATCTGATCGATGGTTGTATGGCGGTGGCTCTTCAACCGGGTATGGATATTGCTCGTATCCAGGCATACGCATAGGGGGTTGAGGACCGACATAGAGGGAGACAGCCAGACAGAGGTCATGACTGAGACCATCATAAGAGGGCTAGGTCGGCAGCTTATTCCGGTGAGTCTCGAGGTAGACAGTTCCAGCAGTAGGTCAGATATTTATCTCAGCCAGCACAGAGTGCTCCTCTACAATCTACGGGCAGGAGGTTCAACTGCCCCGAGTATTCAGGAGCCGGACAGAGCTCCGGGGCTTCGGGTTCTCAGAGGAACAAGGGCTCTAGTCAGTTGAGGCCATCTGATCCTCGGTGCTCTCAGTGTGGTAAGCTTCATATTGGGAAATGCCGTTCGACCAAAGGTGCTTGCTTCTCTTGCGGCCGTCAGGGCCATATGATGAGAGAGTGTTATTTGTGAGGAAGAAAAATGGATCGTTACGGATGTGTATTGATTATAGGTAGCTGAACAAGGTAACCATCAAGAACAGGTACCCCCTTCCCAGGATTGATGATTTATTTGACCAGTTGCAGGGTGCTAAGTGCTTCTCGAAGATAGACTTGCGGTCAGGTTATCATCAGGTGCGGGTAAGGGAGGCAGATATTCCAAAGACAGCATTCAGAACCCGATATGGACATTATGAGTTTAGGGTGATGTCTTTTGGACTGACCAATGCTCCAGCAGTGTTTATGGATTTTATGAACCGGGTATTCAGGCCATTCTTAGACATGTTCGTCATTGTATTCATTGATGATATCCTGGTTTATTCCCGTTCAGAGCAGGAGCATGCAGACCATTTGAGGACGGTACTTAGTGTCCTCCAGCACCAGCAGTTGTATGCCAAGATTTCCAAGTATGAGTTCTAGTTGACTTCGGTGGCATTCTTGGGGCATATTATCGGGACTGGTGGTATTCGGGTGGATACACAGAAGATTGAGGCGGTGAAGACTTGGCCCAAACCTACGACACCTACTGAGGTACGCAGTTTTCTGGGGCTAGCAAGGTATTACAGAAGGTTTGTGGAGAAGTTTGCCTCGATCTCAATGCATTTGACTAGGCTAACCCAGAAGAGGTAAAGAAACGTCATTATGAGGATCCTATTCTGGCCCGGTATAGAGATACATCTCTTTGAAAGGGAAAGACTTTATTTGAGGTTACACCTGATGATGTGATGAGGTATGAGGGCAGGTTATGTGTACCTGATATTGCAGGGCTACGACAGTAGGTTATGGGAGAGGCACACAATGCCCGTTATTCCATTCATCTAGGGTCGACGAAGATGTACCATGACCTTAGATGCGTGTATTGGTGGGATGGCATGAAAAGAGACGTAGCAGAATTTGTTGCCCAGTGCCCGAATTCTCAGCAGGTTAAGGTTGAGCATCAGAAGCCTGATGGATTATTACAGGAGATTGAGATCCCGACTTGGAAGTGGGAAGTGATCAATATGGACTTCATTACAGGCTTACCTCGCACTCAGCGAAAGTGTGATTCCATATGGGTTATCGTGGATAGGCTGACGAAATCAGCCCATTTTCTTCCAGTGAGGACTACTTACTCAGCTGAGGACTGTGATAGGCTGTACATCATGGAGATAGTGAGACTGCACGGGGTTCCCACATCTATTATATCAGACCGAGGAGCTCAGTTTACAGCTAACTTTTGGAGATCATTCCAGAAGGGATTGGGGACACAAGTGAGTCTCAGCACCGCATTTCATCCTCAAACGGATGGGCAGGCAGAGCGTACAATCCAGACAATAGAGGATATGCTGAGAGCCTGTATTATTGACTTCGGAGGTAGTTGGGATGATCATTTACCACTCATGTTTGCCTAGAACAACATCTACCATTCTAGCATCCAGTTGGCACCGTATGAGGCCTTATACGGGAGGAAGTGCAGGTCACCTATTGGTTGGTTTGATATAGGTGAGACTAAGTTGATCGGCCCAAACATGGTTCATCAAGATGTTGATAAGGTGAAGCTCATTCAGGAGAGATTGTTAGCAGCACAGAGTCGACAGAAGTCATATGCTGATAATCGACGTCGACACTTAGAGTTTTAGGTTAATGATTGGGTGTTCCTAAAGGTGTCACCCATAAAGGGTGTGATGAGGTTTGGCAAGAAAGGAAATCTTAGCCCAAGGTACATCGGGCTTTACCAGGTCATTCATAGGATAGACAAGGTTGCCTATGAGTTAGATCTACCATCTGAATTAGAGGAGGTACATCCAGTCTTCCATGTATCTATGCTGCGTAAGTGTATTGGTGATCCTTTCAGAGTCTTCCCAGTAGATGATGTCCAGGTGACAGAGGAGCTGTCTTATGAGGAAAGTCCCATAGCCATACTTGATCGCCAGGTCAGGAGATTACAGACGAAGGATGTGGCTTCCGTCAAGGTATTGTGGCGAAACAACAATAGGGAGGAAATGACTTGGGAGGCAGAATATGAAATGAAGAAGAAATATCCTTACTTGTTCCCTATGACTCCAGGTGGATAGACATAGTTATAAAAGAGACTCTGCCGAAATTTTTCTAGCATAAGACTTATTATGAACATTCGAGGACGAATGTTTCTAAGGGGGGAAGAAGTTACACCTCATAATATTAAGGAAATAGGATTCAAATACCGGACATTAGTATACAAGAGGATGTGATTCCGGAAAGATGTTGGTCACAATGAGGGTGACGTTGGAAACTTATAAAAATTGTATAGTTCTGATATGGGTTAATAATGTATTATAAAATTATGACATTGAGGATACGAGGCTTATGAAATTCTCAGAAATTAAAAGAAGTGGGTTTGAGATTTATTAATTGAAGAACTTGGGGGCCAAAGTGTAAAAAGAAAAATTCAGATTTTTATAACCTACACTCACCTATTCATCTTCATTCTAACTTAACCAAAAACACTCCTCTCTTCTCTCCTCCAAGCCAGCCGAAAAACCCCCACCCATAACCAAATTTAAGGTTTTTATCTCCTCTTCTTAGACTACATTTTCACCAAAAATTAGAAGCCAAAAATATTGGCAAAACAGCTATTGCTGGCCGAGAATATGCCCAGGAATTTCAAGATTTTTAGGATGAAATTTTGGAAGAAAAACGTGTAGGGATGATGGCTTAACATTGTAGAACACTTGCATGTCAATTGGAGTTGAAGAAGTGAACAAAAAAGGGAAAGAAATACGAAAACAGTGGAGATTTTCGGACCCGGGCAGTGAGTAAATCGTGTGGACTACTTTGGACGAATTTGAGGTATAAAATTCTTCTTTCTATAATTTAATAGGAGTGCATGTTGTTAGAATTAAGGATATGAATTTGTGTTAAGGAAAAGTCGGAATTTAAACAATGCATGTGACAAGTTTGGGCTAGTTGCCAATTTGGGACAGATTTTGGTGATTGTTGGATTCGTTGGTTATTGTTGTCATTATTATCACTAATTGCATGATGAAATTGAAAGAAAACATTGATATTAAAGTTTAAAATTAGTTATATGGAAGTATTGAAATATGGAATTATGACATGTTGTGGCCAAGAACTTACATGAAATCGTTGGACATGTTGAAATAGATATGGACTATTTTAGGGACTGTTTTGTGGTGTTATAGTGCTGAAAATTTAGTTACCATTATGCATGTTTAAGTGTGGTAATTGCTAATGTAAGTCCTAAAGGAATAAGGGTGTAGAAAGGCTTCACATTCTACCCTCGTTGTTGTTGGAACATGGACTATTTTGTGGGTTGTTTTAATGTGGATTAAGAGACTAAATTTACATGAGAAGTGGGTGTGTAAATCCCATTTGTTGATGTTTTGGTTGTGCCCTTAATTGGTGCTTGGCTATTGATGTTATTAGCCTCGTTTGGAAGTTGTGGAAACATGTATAAACAAGGGAAGTGCTGCCCGAATTTTTATAGAATAGGAAGTCGTTATTCGATATAAAGTATGCCAGTAATCATAGAATTGACGAACGTATTACCATTATTATAGGTTGAAGTTCTAAAACGAGTCGTACCCTAATATTGAGTTGATTAGTTCATCTAAGAGGTATGTGAACTATTCTTTCTTTCTTTGGCATGATTTTTATTTAATGAAGGTACGGCGGACGTACATGATTCTTATACAGTTTAATTCCTAAAGATGTTAGTTATGAGAAGTGCCTATGATTTTTCAGTAAAGAGTTTATTATGATATTATTATAATGATTTTATTGGGGCTCCAATGAAAATTTTGGTTGCATATGGTTACTCATGAAATCTACTCGTGCTAAGTGTTATTACTTCACTTCACCTAGTCTTGGGCCGGGTTATGTTCATGCACAACCTTGGATTTTTCACCGAGTCCCTCACTAGTGGGCCGAGTTACGTAGGATGGATCCATAGATGAGATATGACTTTACCGAGTCCCAACATGGGCCGGGTTATGATATGACTTTACCGAGTCCCAGCATGGGCCGGGTTATGATATGACTTCACCGAGTCCCAATATGGGCCGGGTTAGGATATGACTTCACCGAGTCCCAGCATGGGTGAGGTTACGTTACAGGTATATGTATGTATATTGAACAGGCATTCATATTTTCTTGACTTGACTCTCATTTTTATAAGGCACAACTGACTTTTATTGTTATGGCACAGTTGGATTTGGATCCTGATTTTTATACTGACCTCTTATTGTCCATTGGCTAATTATGATCTCATTTGCAGTATTTCATGTTTACATACTCAGTACATTATTTCGTACTGACCCCCTTTCCTCGCGGAGCTGCGTTCATGCCCGCAGGTACAGGTGCTCAGTTTGGTGACCCTCCGGTTTAGGTTCCTGCGCAGCTGTTTGGAAAGCTCCTTTGATCCAGGGCTTTACCATTTTTGTACGGAACCCTATCATTTTGTTTTATGTATATTTAGAGGCACGACGGGGCCTGTCCCATCATATGTCGTTGTCCTTCTTATAGAGGTCTGTAGACAGTTATGGGTTATACTTATGTAAGGGGTATAACTCTATTTTGGTCAGTCATGCTATTGTACTCTGGTTAGGGTGTCCCCGTGTATATATGATATTATCTAGTTGCAGCCTTGTCGGCTTGCCTGTTGTATTGTGTTGGCTAGTTGTGACTCCTCAGGAGGCAGGTACATTCGGGGGTAAAGGCAGCCTTGTCGGCTTGCCTACCCTGGCATATGTTGTTATTGCAGCGTTATGCTGCCGGATTTCAGACTCATTAGGTGTTAATTGGATTATGTGTGACAGGTCAGGATAATGACATCATTAGGGCGGTTAGTCGCGGCCCGTCGGGTCGGGTCGTGACATCTATTCACCCAGGTTCCACAAAATTATATCGTGATCTTAAGGATAATTATTGGTGGAATGACATGAAGAGAAATGTAAAAGAGTTAGTAGCCAAGTGTCCAAATTATTAACGGGTGAAAGCCGAGCACCAAAGGCTTGGTGGGTTGGCTCAGAATATTGATATTCCTATTTGGAAATGGGAGATGATAAACATAGACTTCATAATAGGTCTACCTCGCTCAACTGGAAGGCATGATTCAATTTTGGTGATTGTGGACCGACTGACTAAATCAGCCCACTTCTTTCCAATCAAGACCACAGATTCAGCAGAGCGTTATGCTAAGTTGTATATCCGAGAAATTGTCAGGCTTCATGGGACCACAATGTCTATTATTTCAGATCGTGGTTCTCAGTTCACAACACACTTTTGGAAGTCTTTCCAAAAAGGATTGGTAGCAAGGTAAATCTCAACATAATTTTTTATCTTCAGACAGATGGTTAGGCAGAGCGTACTATTCAAACTCTTGATGATATATTTAGGGCATGTGTTCTTGATTTTAAAGGTAATTGGGATGATCACTTGCCTCTCATTGAATTCGCTTATAATACAGTTATCATGCTAGCATCCAGATGACACCATTCAAAGCTCTGTATGGGCGAAGGTGTAGATTGCCAATTGGTTGGTTCGAAGTTGATGAAGCAGAGTTGTTAGGACCAGACTTGGTCTATCAGGCTTCGGAGAAATTCAAGTTAATTTAGGAGCGTTAGAAAATAGCTCAGAGTCGCCAGGATTCTTATTTAGATGTGAGGCATAGAGACTTGGAGTTTCAAGTTGATGATCGGGTATTTCTAAAAGTTTCACATATGAAAGGTGTCATGAGGTTTGGAAAGAAAAGGAAGCTCATTCCCAGATATATATTAGACCATACATGATTTTGAGGAGAGTTGGTCTAGTGGCTTATGAACTTGAATTGCCACAAGATTTAGTTGTTGTGCATCTAGTGTTTCATGTATCCATATTGAGAAAGTGTGTGGGAGACATATCGCTAGTTTTCTTTTTCGACTTTATTTCAGTTAAGGATGGTTTTGCCTATGAGGATATCCTAGTGACTATTCTGGATTATGAGATTCGAAAATTGAGAACTAAGGTAGTTGCCTCAGTGAAAGTGTTGTGGAGAAGTCAGAATGTTAATGAGGCTAGTCAACTCCTATATTGGCTACTAAAGAGGATTCAAACTTGTTCTGGACAACCACACCACCATCTTTGGAGTCCATGAGTCGAACTCCTGACTGTCTAGTTGATGAATCTCCTTCTTCATGATTCTCTTATCTTCTTCAACATTAGCTAAAATTCCCATGGATCGCCGACTAAGAGCATCGACTACCACATTTGATTTCCCTGGATGGTAGAGAACATCTACATCATAATATTTTATCAATTCGAGCCATCTCCTCTGCCTAAGATTCAACTCCCACTTCTTGAAAATATATTGAAGGCTCTTGTGATATGTGAAAATGTTAATGTAAACTCCATATAAGTAATGACACCATATCTTGAGTGCAAAAATCACAACTGTCAATTTTAAGTCATGAGTAGCATAATTCTTTTCATGAGTCTTAAGTTGTCTGAATGCATAAGCTATAACCTTACCATACTACATTAAACCATACCCAAGACTGATTCCTGATGCATTACAATATACTATGAACCCCTCGGATCCCTCTGGTAATGTTAACATTGGATTCAAAGTCAGTCTCATTTTCAATTCTTCGAAACTACACTCAGAGGCATCTGACCACTAAAATTTGACTTTCTTCTGAGTCAATCTGGTCAATGGAGTTGAAATGGAAGAGAAACCTTCTACGAAGCGTCTATAATAGCCTGCCATACCCAAGAAACTATGTATACCTGAAGTAGAAGTGGGTTTGGGCCAATTCTTAATAGTGTTTATTTTCTAAAAATCAACCAGGACGCCCTCGCTTGAAATCACATGGCCTAAGAATTCTATGACTTCAACCAAAATTCACACTTGGAAAACTTCGCATAAAGCTCGCTGTCCTGAAGTGTCCACAACACTATTCTGAGATGTTCTGCATGATCAATTGTCACGACCCAAACCGGAGGGCCGCGACGACACCTGGACCCTACCTGCCGGGCACCACTAACCACACACTCACCACTTAATCATATTTGAATATGGACTGAGCCCAGCTAGATTATATAAAGTTCCAACCCGAAAGCCCCAACTTACACATTTATATACCAAGGCCAACAAGGCCATACATGACAACTAACCACATGATATTTATCTACAAGCCTCTAAAGAGTAAAACATACCATGACTAGACCGTAACTCTGAAACGAATAGAGTGCTCCAAATACCAGCTGAACCAACAACCTACTAGTGCGAACTGTCACTCTCTCAATATGAACATGTGGGCATAAAATGCAGCGTCCCCAACAAAAGGGACGTCAGTACGACTGATGTACTGAGTATGTCAGGCATAAGAAATAACATAGCAGAGATATATCATAGTCTGGAACATAAACAACTAAACATTAGTAAATGCCTCTGAGGGCCCTAATACACATGCCTACATGTTATGCACAATACAGTATACATATACATCAGCCTCTTCGGGCATCTTCCTTACCATAATGGCCTCTGTAGGCATCATACCATATATTGGTAAACGAATGTATGCATGATGAGAATGCGGTATATATGTTAGTGTTTCGGATCGTGCAACCCATCCCAATATATGTTAGTGTTGCGGATTGTGCAACCCGTCCCAATAAGCCACACAAGCATCACATCACATCACATCATCACATTATATTGGCCTCTTCGGGCTTTTTTGTGATAGTCTATACCAACTGTATGTGGTGTGCGTATATAATGCATTTCCCTTTCCCCATATCCCCTATATATATATAATATTTACCATATAGTAATGTGCATAGCACAAGTGGTCCAGGATAATATATGAATGCAATGCAAATGAGAATGCATGAATGACAATAACACATCCTGGCCCAATATCCTTGTACCTTTGTACCTTTGGCTAAAACTGTGAATATCAACATCTTTTTTGTATGCCTCAATAAGGACTTAAAAACATACTTAAACAGGCTTTTAACATAAGAGTCAATAACATGATCATTCTTAACTACTAAGAGTAGAGTACTTTATGGAACAATATTTCGGTTATGTTTTATACGTGGAATATACCAAAAGGAAGAAAGAGCCTTGCATACCTTGTTGTCAAAATTATCTAAGTTCTGCGGGTCCTTGTAAGCTCTATGAATTATTATCTACACCATATGAATGATTTAAGTCATAATCAGACCAATACACCATTAATAGAGTCATTGAGATATTTTATCGAATATCTTATACGCGTAGAACCTATATTCCTTCTATATCGAAACCTATGCATGTAGCAAAACACCCAGCCCTCTTAATCCTTCTCCTTACTACTACAATATCCAAAACAGTACAACAATCTCACATGCAACCCCAATACCTTACAAATACGGCAGTCCCGACAACACCCAACCCAAACTTAGCATTTTCGATAATCATTTTAGAGCTAATGGAAAGAATCATGTTTTGTAATTTGTATAAACTTTAGGAACAATAAAGATTACCTCTGTTAGACATAGTGACGAGAATCGTCAGAAAACCTTTCGCCCAAATCAGTTTCCGACAAGCAGAAACATCAGAAACAGGACCCTAAAATCGATTCAAGCTACAACTTCTTAGACCCAAGATCTCGGCTTCGTTTTTGAGTCTCTAGGCTTGTTTAAGGACTCGATTCTACTGGAATTAAAGTTCAAAACACTATGAATTTCTCCCGCAGAAGCTTACGATAATCCCCAATTTGGTCGAGAACTTTCAGCGATTATCAATTGAGACCCATTCCTTCTAATTGAAGTGTGGTAAGTGCTTTTCTATGGAAGGATTTCTTCAGAATCATACGAAGATGAAGGCTTTTAGTAGAAGAGAAGGGTGCATATGTGGAGGCTGGTGAAGCTCTGAAGCTGCCAACGATCGGTTGTTTAGACTTAGTCACCCCAATCGTATGTTTATAATATAACACGTAGATCCCACTATATATTATCCCTGATTATAATTAATTAATCCCACAATTAATTAATTATACACGTAACTAAATTCTCGATCCTGATTCACTTAAATCCCGATGACTTATAAAATCCTCTTATACCTAATGTCATATTTTTTGTAATATGACACTATTCTATAACCTCTTTGGGGATATAAAATTATTATTATTAATCCCCGTCGTTGCACTTGTTAGATCCAAAAAATTATTTCGAGATCACATCCGTCTATATACTAATTTCCTTATTAGTATATGTAAGTACAACATAAATTTCCCGAGGTCCGAGTTTACTGGCCTACGTTTATGTGTTCAGACCATTACCCGAAAATACGGGGTGTTACATTAACCTCACTATGGGAATAAACTAGAATATCATCAATGAAGACAATGACAAAAATATTGAGATAAGGCTTGAAGACCCTGTTCATAAGATCCATGAAAGCAGCTGAGGCATTCATCAAACCGAATGACATGACACAATCTTCGAAATGATCATAGCGAGTTATGAAGGCGGTTTACGGAATATCAACTTCCTTAACCTTAAGCTGATGGTATCCTGATCTGAGATCAATCTTGGAATAATTCTGAGCACCCTGAAGTTGATCGAATAAATCATCGATTCTGGGAAGATGGTATTTGTTCTTAATGGTGAACTTGTTCAACTGTGTATAGTCAATGCACATACGAAAAGACCCATCTTTATTTTGAATAAACAAGACTGGTGCACCCTATAGTGAGACACTTGGTCAAATGAATCCCTTATTAAAGAGATCTTTCAGCTGGGCTTTTAGTTCTCTTAACTCTGTTGGAGCCAATTTTTATGGCAAAATAGATATCGTCTTAGTGCTGAGAAGTAGATCAATTATGAATTCAATCTCCCTATCGGGAGGAACTCCAGGCATATCTTCTGTAAACTCATTGACAACTGACATAGATTGAAGATTTTTGGGTCTTGGTATCTGCATCCTTAACCCGAACTATATGGTAAATGTTACGCCCCATAGTTTTGCACCTGAATGAGAGTATAGTTAGCCAACTTGGGTCGTGAGAACTTGAAATCATTTTTGAGGGTTTGTATGATGTATACGGATTTTAGGGGATGGTTTTGGAAGGTTGGAATTCAATAGGACCAAAGAAAGTACAACTTGATGAAGATCGACAAAGTTTCGATGATACGCTACGTGTTTTATGTCGCAGAACCCAATATTCCTCGCAAATCTGATGCATATCTAGGGCTTAGCTTGGAAAACTTTCTCCCACCATCTGCGATGGGAAATGCGGCTGTAGATGGTGATCTGCGGCGTAGATCCCTCTGTAGAATGGAGGCGGTGAAGTTGTCTATATAAGCCTAATCTAAAAAAATCTCCTCATTTTATTTCATTTCCACCCCAAATTAAACCTATATGCTCTAAAACACCATCTCAAGGTAAACATATCAATTAAGGACCATTATTAAAGATTTTAAGGTAACTTCATCCTTAGGAATCTTGGATCATCAGGGAAACTCCCACTAGATTGTGGTTTGAACTTAGAATTCTTGGAGACTTGAAAGAAGGTGTGAAGTAGGAACTCTCTTGGACATTTGAGGTAAGGTTTTATCCCTTATATGTCTTCTTTAGTTTCTCCTAACTTGGCTTGATGTATTGATGGAAGTAACTTGGAAATTTAGGGAGTTTGGTGAATATGATCTTTGAGAAACATCTCTTATTATATGAAGTTGTGTCAACTTGTTGTTTGGTATTGTTGTTTGAGATTAAGAGTAAATAGTGGTGTAGAATCATGTTGGTGAGGTTGTGTAGTTGAGTAAAAGCTTTAAGAAATAGGGCAGTGCTAAATTGAGCAAGAATCCATAATAGTATAACTCTAGAATTTCATGTACGCAAGTTGTTCGACAAAATGCCTAGATGAAAACTCTTATAAGATATAAGCTTGGTATTGGTACGAATCTTTCGTTTGATGTAGATAACCATATGTACCACGTGTGAGGCTCTACAGATTGTTACTAGTTTTAACGGCAAGGTATGTAGTGCAAACTTTCCTTCTCGGCATGTCTTGACAAAACACTATCATAAAAATGGGTTCCATCTCGTGTAACCAACTAATGATATGCCGTCTTTGATAAGGTCAATAGTATTCCTCCTTTATTTCTCATTCATAAGAACCTATGAGAATCTACATGTTCCAAACTGATTGTATTGAAATTCATGAATGTAGCTCCAATAATCACAGTTGGAGGATCACGATGATATGTCACTCTGGCTCTGCTTGTGATGTCCTTGGAAGTCAGTCTTGCATCGCACTTATATATATGTGTCTATTTTCTTACCTAACCGCACTATAGTCGGCCAGGTACGACACATATATGTACACACCATTGTAGTTGGTTTTGATATTACCAAATCCCATATCTGGGCCGGGTACGATCGAGTCCTCTACGAGGCCGGGTGTGATATGACATGACATGATTTTCCCATAGAGTGGGTTGATACTATATTATATACATATGGCCCCGATGAGTGGCTTAATTTTTACATAACATGCATACGTACTCACGATTATGACCGGTAGGCAGAGGTTTGATATGAGTTTCAGGTTGATTTCTATACTCTTCCTTCATATTTCATCCTTTATTTATATATTATCTGCCCTACATATTCAGTACATCTTTCGTACTGATACCTCATTTCTAGGGCATTGTGTTCATGCCTGCAAGTACAGACAGATAGGGTAGTGCTCCTCCTTAGTTAGTTGCATGTTCGGTTGTATTGTCACACTCCCCTCTCTCGGAGTTGATCTACAAGAGTCATTATGTACTGTTATATATATTACTAGCATTTTGGGTATGTCGGGGCCCTATCCCGACCTGTTGATTTATTATGTCACTCTAAGAGGCTTGCGGACTTGTGTATAGTGGATATATGTTTGTCGTGGCCTTATCAGTCCCTTCTGTTAGTGATATACTCTTATTATGGCCTCACCGGATTTGATTATCTATATATATATATATATATATATATATATATCATACTGGGACTCTTTTGTGTGCAAGTTGTCATTCATTCTTGTCTTATATGATTATATAGAGGCCTTGTCGGCCTGAGTTTCATATTTCAGGTTTCAGATACTATAGTGGTACGCTCAGGCCTTCGGGTGCTGGACATACCCCCGAAGATTGGGGTGTGACAAACCTTGTATCAGAGCAGGTCTGTCATAGGGAGTCTGCAAGTCATATCTATTAGAGCCTTATTTATGGTGTGTTGTGCACCACACTTATAAGCAAGAGGCAACATGATGTCACGACCCGACCCGACGGGCCGCGACTAACCGCCCTAATGACATCATTATCCTGACCTATCACACATAATCCAACTAACACCTAATGAGTCTGAAATCCGACAGCATAACGCTGAAATAACAACATATGACAGGGTAGGTAAGCCGATAAGGCTGCCTTTACCCCCGAATGTACCTGCCTCCTGAGGAGTCACAACTAGCCAACACAATACAACAGGCAAGCCGACAAGGCTGCCACTAGATAATATCATATATACACGGGGACACCCCAACACAGAGTACAATAGCATGACTAACCAAAATAGAGTTATAACCCTTACATAAGTACAACCCACAACTGTCTACAGACCTCTATAAGAAGGACAACGACATATGACGGGACAGGGCCCCGTCGTGCCCCTAAATATGCATAAATCAAAATGATAGGGTTCTGTACAAAAATGGTAAAGCTTTGGATCAAAGGAGCTTTCCAAACAGCTGCGAAGGAACCTAAACCGGAGGGTCACCAAACTGAGCACCTGTACCTGCGGGCATGAACGCAGCCCCCCGAGGAAAGGGGGTCCGTACGAAATAATGTACTGAGTATGTAAACATGAAATACTTCAAATGAGATCATAAGTAGCCAATGGATAACATGAGGTCAGTATAAAAATCAGGATCCAAATTCAACTGTGCCATAAACAATAAAAGTAAGTTGTTCCTTATAAAAATGAGAGTCAAGTCAAGAAAACATGAATGCCTGTCCATATACATATATATACATGTAACGTAACCCGGCCCACTAATGCGGGACTCGATGGAATCATATCATAACCCGGCCCATATTGGGACTCGGTGAAGTCATATCATAACCCGACCCATATTAGAACTCGGTGAAGTCATATCATAACCCGGCCCATATTGGGACTCGGTGAAGTCATATCATAACCCGACCCATATTAGAACTCGGTGAAGTCATATCATAACCCGGCACATGCTGGGACTCGGTAAAGTCATATCTCATATATGGATCCATCCTACGTAACCCGGCCCACTAGTGAGGGACTCGGTGAAAAATGCAAGGTTGTGCACGAACATAACCCGGCCCGGGACTCGGTGAAGTGAAGTAATAATACTTAGCACGAGTAGATTTCATGAGTAACCATATGCAATCAAAATTTTCATTTGACTCCCAATAAAATCATTATAATAATGTCATAATAAACTCTTTACTGAAAAATCATAGGCACTTCTCATAACTAACATCTTTAGGAATTAAACTGTATAAGAATCATGTACGTCCGCCGTACCTTCATTAAATAAAAATCATGCCAAAGAAAGAAAGAATAGTTCACATACCTCTTAGATGAACTAATCAACTCAATATTAGAGTACGTCTCGTTTTAGAACTTCAACCTATAATAATGGTAATACGTTCGTCAATTCTATGATCACTGGCATACTTTATATCGAATAACGACTTCTTATTCTATAAAAAATTGGGCATCACTTCCCTTGTTTATACAGTTTTCCACAACTTCCAAACGAGGCTAATAACATCAATAGCCAAGCACCAATTAAGGGCACAACCAAAACAACAACAAAGGGGATTTACACACCCACTTCTCATGTAAATTTAGCCTCTTAATCCACATTAAAACAACCCACAAAACAGTCCATGTTCCAACAACAACGAGGGTAGAATGTGAAGCCTTTCTACACCCTTATTCTTTTAGGACTTACATTAGAAATTATCACACTTAAACATGCATAATGGTAACTAAATTTTCAACATTATAACACCATAAAACAGTCCCTAAAACAGTCCATATCCATTTCAACATGTCCAATGAGTTCATTCAAGTTCTTGGCCACAACATGTCATAATTCCATATTTTAATACTTCCATATAACTAATTTTAAACTTTAATATCAATGTTTCCTTTCAATTTCATCATGCAATTAGTGATAATAATGACAACAATAACCAACGAATCCAACAATCACCAAAATCTGTCCCAAATTGGCAACTAGCCCAAAATTGTCACATGCATTATTTAAATTCCAAATTTTTTCTTAACACAAATTCATATCCTTAATTCTAACAACATGCATTCCAATTAAATTATATAAAGAAGAATTTTATACCTCAATTTCGTCCAAAACAGTCTGCACGATTTGCTCACTGCCCGGGTCCGAAAATCCCCACTGTTTTCATATTTCTTTCCCTTTTTTGTTCACTTCTTCAACTCCAATTGACATGTAAGTGTTCTACAATGTTAAGCCATCATCCCTACTTTTCTTCCAAAATTTCATCCCAAAAATCTCGAAATTCTTGGGCATATTCTCGGCCAGCAGTGGTTATTTTTGCCACTGTTTTTGGTGTTGTTTTGGCTTCTAATTTTTGGTGGAAAATGTAGTCTAAGAATAGGAGATAAAAATCTTAAATTTGGTTATGGGTGGGGGGGTTTCTCGGCTGGCATGGAGGAGAGAAGAGATGAGAGTTTTTGGTTAAGTTAGAATGAAGATGAAGAGGTGAGTGTAGGTTATAAAAATTTGAATTTTTCTTTTTACACTTTGGCCCCCAAGTTCTTTAATTAATAAATCTCAAACCCACTTCTTTTAATTTCCGAGAATTTCATAAGTCTCGTATCCTCAATGTCATAATTTTATAATACATTATTAACCCATATCAGGACTATACAATTTTTATAAGTTTCCAACGTCACCCTCATTGTGACCAACATCTTTCCTGAATCACATCATCTTGTATACTAATGTCTGGTATTTGAATCCTATTTCCTTAATATTACGAGGTGTAACATTCTTCCCCCCTTAGAAACATTCGTCCTCGAATGTTCATAATAAGTCTTATGCTAGAAAAATTTTGGCAGAGTCTCCTTTATAACTATGTCTATCCACCTGGAGTCATAGGGAACAAGTAAGGATATTTATTCTTCATTTCATCTTCTGCCTCCCAAGTCATTTCCTCCCTATTGTTGTTTCGCCACAATACCTTGACGGAAGCCACATCCTTTGTCTGTAATCTCCTGACCTGGCGATCAAGTATGGCTATGGGACTTTCCTCATAAGACAACTCCTCTGTCACCTGGACATCATCTACTGGGAAGACTCTGGAAGGATCACCAATACACTTACGCAGCATAGATACATGGAAGACTGGATGTACCGCCTCCAATTCAGATGGTAGATCCAACTCATAGGCAACCTTGCTTATCCTACGAATGACCTGGTAAGGCCCGATGTACCTTGGGCTAAGCTTCCCTTTCTTGCCAAACCTCATCACACCCTTTATGGGTGACACCTTTAGGAACACCCAATCATTAACCTAAAACTCTAAGTGTCGACGTCGATTATCAAAGATATGACTTCGCCGACTGCGTCGCTAACAATCTCTCCTGAATGAGCTTCCCCTTATCAACAACTTGCTGAACCATGTCTGGGCAGATCAACTTAGTCTCACCTACATCAAACCAACCAATAGGTGACCTGCACTTTCTCCCGTATAAGGCCTCGTACGGTGTCATCTGGATGCTAGAATGGCAGCTGTTGTTATAGACAAACTCAATGAGTGGTAAATGATCATCCCAACTACCTCCGAAGTCAATAATACAGGCTCTCAACATATCCTCTAATGTCTGGATTGTACGCTCTGCCTGCCCATCCTTCTGTGGATGAAATATTGTGCTGAGACTCACTTGTGTCCCCAATCCCTTCTGAAATGATCTCCAGAAGTTAGCTGTAAACTGAGCTCCTCGGTCTGATATAATAGATGTGGGAACCCCGTGCAGTCTCACTATCTCCCTGATGTACATCCTAGCATAGTCCTCAGCTGAGTAAGTAGTCCTCACTGGAAGAAAATTGGTTGATATCGTCAGCCTATCCACGATAACCCATATGGAATCACACTTCCGCTGAGTGCGAGGTAAGCCTGTAATGAAGTCCATATTGATCACTTCCCACTTCCAAGTCGGGATCTCAATCTCCTATAATAATCCACCAGGCTTCTGATGCTCAACCTTAACCTGCTGACAATTCGGGCACTGGGCAACAAATTTTGCTATGTCTCTTTTCATGCCATCCCACCAATACAAGCATCTAACGTCATGGTACATCTTCGTCGACCCTGGATGAATGGAATAACGGGCATTGTGTACCTATCCTATAACCTGCTGTCGTAGCCCTGCAACATCAGGTACACATAACCTGTCATCATACCTCAGCACATCATCAGGTGTAACCTCAAATAAAGTATTTCCCTTTCGGAGAGCTGCATCTCTATACCGGGCCAGAACATGATCCTCATACTGACGTTTCTTTACCTCTTCTATGATAGAGGACTCAGCAACATCCCGAATAAGAACCCCGCTATCTCCCGAATCCGCCAACCGGACTCCAAGACTAGCTAGCTTGTGTATCTCACGAACCATCTCCCTTCTGTCTGACTGCACATCCGTCAAGCTACCCATGGATCTACGGCTAAGAGCATCTGCCACAACATTGGTTTTCCCCGGGTGGTACAAGATATCAACATCATAGTCCTTTAGCAACTCTAACCACCGCCTCTGTCGTAGGTTCAACTCCTTCTGCTTAAAGATATATTGGAGACTCTTGTGATCAATATAAATATCAACATGAATTCCATACAAATAATGTCTTCAAATCTTCAGGGCATGAATCACCGCTGCTAGCTCCAAATCATGAGTGGGATAATTCTTTTCATGCTTTCTGAGCTATCGAGAGGCATAAGCTATAACTTTGCCATGCTGCATCAACACACAACCTAGCCCAATACCTGAAGTATCACAATAGATAACATAACCATCCGGTGCCTCGGGAAGAGTTAGAACTGGAGCCCTAGTGAACTTATCCTTCAACAATTGGAAACTGTGCTCACAAGCATCCGTCCACTGAAACTTAGCTGCCTTCTGGGTTAGCCTTGTCAAAGGCACTGAGATCGAGGCAAACTTCTCCACAAACCTTCTGTAATACCCTGCTAGCCCCAGAAAACTGCGTACCTCAGTAGGTGTCGTAGGTTTGGGCCAAGTCTTCACCGCCTCAATCTTCTGTGTATCCACCCGAATACCATCAGTCCCGATAATATGCCCCAAGAATGCCACCGAAGTCAACTAGAACTCATACTTGGAAAACTTGGCATACAACTGCTGGTGCTGGATGACCCTAAGTACCGTCCTCAAATGGTCTGCATGCTCCTGCTCTGAACGAGAATAAACCAGGATATCATCAATGAATACAATGACGAACATGTCTAAGAATGGCCTGAATACCCGGTTCATAAAATCCATAAACACTGCTGGAGCATTGGTCAGTCCAAAAGACATCACCCTAAACTCATAATGTCCATATCGGGTTCTGAATGCTGTCTTTGGAATATCTGCCTCCCTTACCCTCACCTGATGATAACCTGACCGCAAGTCTATCTTTGAGAAGCACTTAGCACCCTGCAACTGGTCAAATAAATCATCAATCCTGGGAAGGGGGTACCTGTTCTTGATGGTTACCTTGTTCAGCTGCCTATAATCAATACACATCCGCAACGATCCATTTTTCTTCCTCACAATTAACACTTTCTCATCATATGGCCCTGACGGCCGCAAGAGAAGCAAGCACCTGTGGTCGAATGGCATTCCCCAATATGAAGCTTACCACACTGAGAGCACCGAGGATCAGATGGCCTCAACTGATAAGAGCCCATGTTCCTCTGAGAACCCGAAGCCCTGGAGCTCTGTCCGGCTCCTGAATACCCGGGGCGGTCGAACCTCCTACCCGTAGACTGTAGAGGAGCACTCTGTCCGGTGAGATGAATATCGACCTCTTCTTTGGCCCCATGCGCCTCGAGACTCACCGGAATAAGCTGCCTACCTCTCCCTCTATGCTAGTCCCTGTCATGACCTCTGTCTGGCTGTCGCCCTCTATGTCGGTCCTCAACCCCCTGTGCGTATGCCTGGATACGAGCAATATCCATACCCGGCTGAAGAGCCACCACCATACAACCATCGATCAGATAATGGTCCAGCCCCATCACAAAGCGATACACCATGTCTGTCATATCTGCTACAATAGTGGGTGTGTATCTGGCCAATGAATCAAACTCCATGCTATACTCACGAATGGTCCTGCCACTCTGCCTCAACTGTAAGAATCTATCCACTCTAGTTCTCCTCATCTCTAGAGGCAAGAAG
This sequence comes from Anisodus acutangulus, assembly GCA_029783415.1. NCBI lineage: Eukaryota > Viridiplantae > Streptophyta > Magnoliopsida > Solanales > Solanaceae > Anisodus > Anisodus acutangulus. Next base: position 26,184,730 of record CM056498.1, on the reverse strand, counting down.
TGACCAAGGAAGGCCTCTGTAAACTCCTCCCATGTAGCTGGAGGAACATCCTCTCCCCTGGACAACTGCCAAGACTCATACCAGTTTGTAGCTATATCCCGCGTCCTATACGAAGCCAACTCCACAGACTCAGTCTCTGAAGCCCTGATTACCCTTAAGGTATGCTGCATCTGTCGGATAAACTCCTGCGGGTCATCCTCGGGCCTTGACCAGAAAAACTCTGGTGGACTACAGCTCAAGAAATCACGGACCCTCAAACTATCTGCTCTGGGGCCAACTCCTGGTCCCTGTCTATAAGTCTGCCCTGCCACTAACCTAGTCAGCAGCTGCATCGCATCTCTCATGGCTCTGTCCTCTGCCCCCGGCTAAGGAGCTGAAGGCTCAGGTGCTGGGGCCTCGGAAACTGGTGATGTTGCCCCCTAAACTGGAGCCTCTGGTGGTGGCGACGAAGCAGAGCTCTCCGACTGGGGCACAGTATTCGGCATAGACTGAGTACGGGACCTGATAACTCTCTGAATCCGACTAGTATTTCCCGTTGTAGGCTTGCCCTTTTGGGCTGCTATCGCCTTCTTCGGAGGCATAACTGTAAACATAGTAAGTCGTGAGAAATGGATTATCCTAATAACATAGCTCTATTGCACGATCCAAGAGATGAAAGAATAGAAACCAATCCTAAATGCCCTGCAGCCTCCTGCGAATAAGTATGGTGCACAATATACCCATACGCAAGACTCTACTAGACACGATCTGTAGACATTCCGAGGACTAACTGCTCTGATACCACTTTTGTCAAGACCAGACCCGACGGGCCGCGACTAACTGCCCTAATGACGTCATTATCCTGACCTATCACACATAATCAACTAACACCTAATGAGTCTGAAATCCGGCAGCATAACGCTGCAATAACAACATATGACAGGGTAGGCAAGCCTACAAGGCTGCCTTTACCCCCGAATGTACCTGCCTCCTGAGGAGTCACAACTAGCCAACACAATACAACAGGCAAGCCGACAAGGCTGCCACTAGATAATATCATATATACACGGGGACACCCCAACACAGAGTACAATAGCATGACTGACCAAAACAGAGTTATAACCCTTACATAAGTACAGCCCATAACTGTCTACAGACCTCTATAAGAAGGACAACGACATACGACGGGACAGGGCCCCGTCGTGCCCCTAAATATACATAAATCAAAATGATAGGGTTCTGTACAAAAATGGTAAAGCTCTGGATCAAAGGAGCTTTACAAACAGCTGCGAAGGAACCTAAACCGGAGGGTCACCAAACTGAGCACCTGTACCTGCGGGCATGAACGCAGCCCCCAGAGGAAAGGGGGTCAGTACGAAATAATGTACTGAGTACGTAAACATGAAATACTGCAAATGAGATCATAAGTAGCCAATGGATAACAAGAGGTCAGTATAAAAATCAGGATTCAAATCCAACTGTGCCATAAACAATAAAAGTCAGTTGTGCCTTATAAAAGTGAGAGTCACGTCAAGAAAACATGAATGCCTGTCCATATACATATATATACATGTAACGTAACCCGGCCCACTAATGCGGGACTCGGTGGAATCATATCATAACCCGGCCCATATTGGGACTCGGTGAAGTCATATCATAACCCGACCCATATTAGAACTCGGTGAAGTCATATCATAACCCGACCCATGCTGGGACTCGGTAAAGTCATATCTCATATATGGATCCATCCTACGTAACCCGGCCCACTAGTGAGGGACTCGGTGAAAAATGCAAGGTTGTGCACGAACATAACCCGGCCCGGGACTCGGTGTAGTGAAGTAATAACACTTAGCACGAGTAGATTTCATGAGTAACCATATGCAATCAAAATTTTCATTTGACTCCCAATAAAATCATTATAATAATGTCATAATAAACTCTTTACTGAAAAATCATAGGCACTTCTCATAACTAACATCTTTAGGAATTAAACTGTATAAGAATCATGTACGTCCGTCGTACCTTCATTAAATAAAAATCATGCCAAAGAAAGAAGTAATAGTTCACATACCTCGTAGACGAACTAATCAACTCAATATTAGCGTACGTCTCATTTTAGAACTTCAACGTATAATAATGGTAATACTATCATCAATTCTATGATCACCGGCATACTTTATATCGAATAACGACTTCCTATTCTATAAAAATTAGCGCATTACTTCCCTTGTTTATACATGTTTCCACAACTTCCAAACGAGGCTAATAACATCAATAGCCAAGCACCAATTAAGGGCACAACCAAAACAACAACAAAGGGGATTTACACACCCACTTCTCATGTAAATTTAGCCTCTTAATCCACATTAAAACAGCCCACAAAATAGTCCATGTTCCAACAACAACGAGGGTAGAATGTGAAGCCTTTCTACACCTTTCTACACCCTTATTCCTTTAGGACTTACATTAGCAATTACCACACTTAAACATGCATAATGGTAACTAAATTTTCAGCATTATAACACCACAAAACAGTCCCTAAAATAGTCAATATCCATTTCAACATGTCCAACGAATTCATGCAAGTTCTTGGCCACAATATGTCATAATTCCATATTTCAATACTTCCATATAACTAATGTTAAACTTTAATATCAATGTTTCCTTTAAATTTCATCATGCAATTAGTGATAATAATAACAACAATAACCAACGAATCCAACAATCACCAAAATTTGTCCCAAATTGGCAACTAGCCCAAAATTGTCACATGCATTATTTAAATTCTAATTTTTTCCTTAACACAATTCATATCCTTAATTCTAACAACATGCATTCCAATTAAATTATAGAAAGAAGAATTTTATACCTCAATTTCATCCAAAACAGTCCGCGCGATTTGCTCACTGCCCGGGTCCAAAAATGCCCACTGTTTTCATATTTCTTTCCCTTTTTTGTTCACTTCTTCAACTCCAATTGACATGCAAGTGTTCTACAATGTTAAGCCATCATCCCTACACGTTTTTCTACCAAAATTTCATCCCAAAAATCTCGAAATTCCTGGGCATATTCTCGGCCAACAGTGGTTGTTTTTGCCACTGTTTTTGCCACTATTTTTCGTGTTGTTTTGGCTTCTAATTTTTGGTGAAAATGTAGTCTAAGAAGAGGAGATAAAAACCTTAAATTTGGTTATCGGTGGGGGGGTTTCTCGGCTGGCTTGGAGGAGAGAAGAGAGGAGAGTTTTTGGTTAAATTAGAATGAAGATGAAGAGGTGAGTGTAGGTTATAAAAATCTGAATTTTTCTTTTTATACTTTGGCCCCCAAGTTCTTCAATTAATAAATCTCAAACCCACTTCTTTTAATTTCCGAGAATTTCATAAGCCTCGTATCCTCAGTGTCATAATTTTATAATACATTATTAACCCATATAGGACTATGCAATTTTTATAAGTTTCCAACGTCACCCTCATTGTGACCAACATCTTTCTGGAATCACATCCTCTTGTATACTAATGTCCGGTATTTGAATCTTATTTTCTTAATCTTACGAGGTGTAACACATGATATTTAGGATGGTTACCTTTCTTCCTGATCTAGATCGTGCGATAGTGCTGAATTGTAAGTGTTCATTCCTAATCTTCATCTTGTTTATGTTCTTAGCTATGCTTTCTACTACTAGACGATAGGAGGCTCTGCGGAGGTTATATGAGGAGGCAGGAGAGGGTTCCAGTCAGGTACCATCCACTGACCTTGGGAGATAGGAGCACCAGGATGAGGCTGTATCTTGGGCCTCCAGGACTCTACCATACCACCACCTCCAGAGGGTAGAGGGGAGTTGATGTACCTCTAGTTCCTCATTCGGTTGCCCCTGACCAGGATCTAGCTATGCGGAGTGCAGTACAACTGGTGACTCGACTTATAGCCTCTCAAGCCCAGCCTTAGACTTTTGTATTACTGATAGGGTTGTGTGTATGAGAGTTTGGGACTTTGTTAACCTAGACCCTCTATTATTTACAGGGACGGATGCTAATGCAGACCCATATGATTTTCTAGATAGGATGTAGTGGACCTTACGGGTTATGCACGCTACAGATGCTGAGATAGTAAAGTTGGCTTCCAATAGGTCGTATGATATGGCCGCGACCTGGTTTGAGACTTAGGAGCAGACTCGAGGACCCCAAGCTCCACTTATGGGTTAGAGCTCTCTGAGGCATTTTTATAACAGTATCTGCCAGTCGAGCTTTGACGATCCAGGAGAGACATGTTTTTACACTTGGAGCAGGGTAATATGAGCGTCTGAGAGTATAGTTTGCAGTTCAACTCCTTGGCTAGGTATGCTCCTATGATTGTTGCTGATATGAGCGATCGGGTACAGTAATTCGTTAATGGTTTGGGGCCACACTTGGTGAATGAGTTCACTACAGCTTCCCTGAACCTGAATATGGATATCTCATGTATTTAAACCTATGCACAAAATTTAGAGGACTGTAAGAGGCAGTAATAAGCCGGTCGAGAGCATGATAGGGTACAAGATAAGAGGGCCCAATCTACAAGCGATATGAGAATGTTTTGAGGTGGTTTCATGCCTCAGTTTCTTAGACGCCTACCTTATTCGATGACTAGTGCGCCACCGCAGTTTTAGAGCCAACGTTGTGATCCGACCACTTATTCTGGTTAGGTTAAGAGTTCACGAGCATCATGCTCCCAGTATAGAGGAGAGTCCAGTCAGGAGAAGCCACCGATGTCGTATTGTGGTCGATGTGATAGGAGTCATTTTGGGGAATGCTGCCAGGGTTCTAATATGTGTTATTCGTGTAGGCATCCTAGTCATATTATGCAGTTTTGTCCTACGGGAGGTGGGGGAGGTATGGAACAGTTGACAGGGTATTTAGTAGCTTCTTCTTTATTAGTACATCCTTCTGTGCAGGGTACGCATACATCAACTGGTAGAGGCAGATGTTGAGAAACAACATCTAGTTCGAGCAGTCCCTAGAATCGCATTTATGTTTTGTCAGGTCGGCAAGACCTTGAGACATCTCCAGACGTGGTTATAGGTATATTATTCGTCTTCTTTATTGACATATATGCTTTGATAGATCTAGGTTCCACCTTGTCATAAATTATACCCTTTGTTGCTGGTAAGTGTGGAAAAGAGCCAGAATTATTACATAAGTCATTTGAAGTGTCTACGTCCGTGGGTGAGCCCGTAATTGTTAGGGAGGTGCATAGGAATTGTGATGTAAAGATCTATAATTACCATATTGTAGCCGATTTGAATGAGCTAGAAATGGTAGAATTTGACATTATTATGGGTATGTATTGGTTGGCTTCTTGCAATGCTAATGTTGATTGTGACGATAGTCGTTCACTTTAATTTTCCAAGCGAGCCTATCATTGAATGGAAGGATAATGTGGAAGCACCTAAGGGTAGGTTTATTTCCTACATTAAGGCTCGGAAGATGATCTCAGAAGGATATATCTGCCACCTCGTGCGAGTTCAGGATGTAAAGGCAAAGCCTCCAGCCCTTCAGTCAGTTCCAATCATTAGCGAATTTCCTGATGAAATTCTTGGTATTCCTCCCAAAAGGGAAATCGATTTCACTATTGACGTTCTCCCAAATACCTAGCCTATATCTATTCCTCTATATCGAATGGCTCCTACCGAGCTGAAAGAATTGAAAGCGCAGCTAAAATATCTTTTGAAGTAGGGCTTCATTAGGCCTAGTACTTCTCTATGGGATGCACCAGTGTTATTTGTTTGTAAGAAGGACATTTCGTTAAGAATATGTATCGATTACCGTCAGCTGAACAAGGTGACTGTTAAGAATAAATACCCGCTTCCCATAATCAATGATTTATTTGATCAATTGTGAGGCACCAAGTATTTCTCAAACATCGATCTTCGATCTGGATACCATCAGATGAGAGTTAAAAAGAAGGATATTTCAAAGACAGCCTTTCGAACCAGATATGTCCACTATAAATTTCTAGTTATGTCTTTCAGCTCAACTAATGCGCCGTTAGCTTTTATGGATTTGATGAATCAGGTGTTTAAGCTATTTCAGGATATCTTTGTGATAGTATTTATTGATGATATCTTGGTATATTCTTTATCAGAAGCGGAGTATGCAGATCATTTGAGAGTGGTATTATAGATGCTCCAGGATCGCAAGTTGTATGCTAAGTTCTCTAAATGTGAGTTCTGGTTAAACTCGGTGGATTTTCTAGGTCATATAGTATCAGATGAAGGCATCAAAGTTGATAATTAGAAGATTGAGGTGGTAAAGAATTGGTCAAGGCCCACAACTCCTAATGAGGTGAGTAGTTTCTTGGGCTTAGCAGGTTACTATCAGAGATTTGTAGAGAGTTTTTCTTCCATTGTTGCATCACTGACAAAGTTGACTCATAAGGCAGCTTGCGAAAAGCGTTTCCAGGAATTGAAGAGCAGGTTAACATCAACACCTATTCTAGCACTTCCTTAGGGCTTAGAGGGATATGTTGTGTATTGTGACATTTTCAAAGTAAGGGTTGGCTATGTTCTAATGCAGCATGGTAAGGTCATTGCATATACTTCGAGGCAACTAAGAAAACACGAGCAGAATTACCCGACCCATGATATTGAGTTAGTGATTGTTGTATTTGCTTTATAGATATGGAGTCACTATCTATACGGAGTTCATGTTGATATATTTACAAATCGTAAGATCTTGCAGTACATATTCAAGTAGAAAGAGTTGAATCTGAGACAGCGAAGATAACTTGAGCTACTAAAAGACTACGATGTCGATATTTTGTACCATCTTAGCAAAACAAATATTGTAGCCGACGCGTTAAGTTGGAAGTCTATGGGTAGCCTAAATCATATGGGAAATTATAAGTTAGAGATGGCAAAGGATTTGTATTAATTGGCCAGTCTAAGCATGCAATTGTTTAATACAGGAGACGAAGGTACCATAGTTCAGAATGCTGCTGAATCCTCCTTAGTGGCTGAAGTGAAGGCATAGCAATTTGACGATCCAACCTTGGTAAAAATTAAAGAACAGATTGTTTCTCAATGTCCGAAACGATATGAAGAACATCATGGAATTTGTTGCTCAGTGTCAGAATTATCAACATGTTAAGGTTGAGCATTAGAAACCTAGGGTATTATTATAACATATAGAGATTCTGACATGGAAATGGGAAACAGTCAACATGGATTTCATTATGGGACTACCTAATTCTCGTTGGAAGTTCGATTCTATATGAGTCATTGTGGATAGACTAACAAAGTCAGCTCATTTTGTACCCATTAAGACTACTTATTCAGTCAAAGATTATGCTTGATTATATATCAAGGAGATAGTCCAACTTCATAGAGTTCCATTGTCTATTATATCTGGCCTAGGCGCTCAGTTTACACTAAACTTTTGGAGGTCCTTTTAGAAAGGTTTGGGTACTCATATTAGCCTTAGCACAACTTTTCATCCGCAAATTGATAAGAAAGTCAAGCGCACTATTCAGACGCCCAAAGATATGTTGTGGGCTTGTGTTTTAGTTTTCAAAGAGAGTTGGAAAGATCATCTTCCGCTTATTGAGTTCACATATAATAACAGTTATCATTCTAGTATTCAGATGGCATCGTATGAGACTTTGTATAGACGGAAATATAGGTTCCATATTAGGTGGTTTGATGTTGGTGTAGACAAAGTTATTAGGACCACTTGGTGCAACAAGCCATAGATAAAGTGAAAATAATTCAGGAACGATTGTTGACAAATCAGAGTAGATAAAATTCCTTTTCTGATAACTGGCAACGAAATTTAAAGTTTGTCGTAGGAGACTGGGTGTTCTTAAAGGTGTCACTATGAAAGGAGTGATGAGGTTCAGCAAAAAAGGTAAGCTTAGCCCCATGTACATCGGGCCATATCATATTACTCAAAGAATAGGCCAAGTTGCCTATAAGCTTGAGTTTCCCCCAGAGTTAGAAGTCGTTCATCTTGTATTTCACATATCCATGCTTCATAAATGTCAGGGAGATCCCTCCCGCATTACCCCTATTGAAGATGTCCAAGTCACAGAAAACTTATCGTACGAAGAAGTTCCCATTGACATCTTAGATCGCTAAGTACATAAGTTATGAACTAAGGAATTCACTTCAGTTAAAGTACTTTAGAAAAATAATAACGTAGAGGCGATGACTTAGGAGGCCGAAGAGGACATGAGATTCAGGTACCCTCATTTGTTCCAGATCTCAGGTGTATATCGATATTCATGCGATACAAATGTCTTGTTCCTATTCTATCCATCCATCGATTTAATTTTGTATACCTTATTTAGGTGCTGATGTTGAGACAGATATAGCAGATGCATCTCAGAGTACAACATATGATAGTTAAGGTGAGTTATGGCTAACCCTCTTCATTTATTACATATATAGAAGGTTGTGTGAGGTCAATTGGATGTTGTTATGCTATTTTGTAGCCCTGTATAGCATTGGTTATTTGTTTGAGGTGATTAATAGGTTTTGGATAGCCCTTATTATAGGGGAAACTCTGTCAAACTTTTCTGAAATCCTAAGCATTGGGATGATATTCAACATTCTAGGATGAATGTTCTTAAGGGGAAGGATGTTACACCATATAGTTTCACACCGGGATGAGAGTATTGTCAGTCAACTTAGGTCGTGAGAACTTGAAATAGTTTTTGAGGGTTCGTATGACGTATAAGGATGTTAAGGGATGGTTTTGAAAGGTTGGAAGTTAATAGGACCAAAGGAAGTATAACTTGATGAAAATCGATGAAGTTTCGATGATACGCTACACGTTTTATGTCACAGAACCCAATCCCCCTTGTGGATTTGGTCGCATTTATAAGGCTCAGTTTGGCCAAATTTCTCTCACCATCTGTGGTGGAAAATATTGCCGTAGATTGTGATCTACGTCGCAGATCTCTCCGCAGAATAAAGGCGGTGAAGTTGGCTATATAAGCCCAATCTCAAAAACCCTCATCATTTTATTTCATTTCCACCCCAAATTAAACCTATATGCTCTCAAACACTCTCTCAAGGTAAACATATCAATAAAGAACCATTCTTGAAGATTTTAAGGTAACTTCATCCCTGGGAAGCTTGGATCATCAAGGAAACTCCCACTAGATTGTGATTTGAAATTCGAATTCCTGGAGACTTAGAAGAAAGTGTGAAGTAGGAACTCTTTTGGACATTTAAGGTAAGGTTTTATCCCTTTTAAGTGTCCTTTAGTTTCTCCTAACTTGGCTTGATGGATTGATGGAAGTAACTTGGGAATTTTGGGACTTTGGTGAATATGATCTTCGAGAAACATCTCTTGTTATATGAAGTTGTGTCAACTTGTTATTTGATATTGTTATTTGAGATTAATAGTAAATAGTGGTTTATAATCATGTTGGTGATGTTGTGTAGTTGAGGAAAAGCATTAAGGAAGATATCGGTGCTAAATTGAGCAAGAATCCATGATAGTATAACTCTAGAACTTCAGGTACGCAAGTTGTTCGATGAATTTCATAAATGAAAACTGTTACAAGATATAAGCTTAGTATTGATATGAATCCCTCATTTGATGTAGATAACAGTCTGTACCATGTGTGAGGCTCCGTGGATCATAAATAGCTTCATCGGCAAGTTATGTAGGGCAAACTTTCCTTCTCGGCATGACTTAACAAAATGCTATCTTGAAAATGGGTTACATCTTGTGTAACCAACTAATGATAGGCCATCTTTGATAAAGTCGAGCATGTTCCTCTTGTATTTATCATTCATAAGTACCTCTGAGATTCTACATGTTGCAAACTGATTGTATTGAAATTCATGAATGTAGCTCCAATAATTATAGTCGGAGGATAACAACGATATGTCACTCCAGCTCTACTTGTGATGTCCTTAGAAGTCGGTCTTGCATTGTAGTTATATATATATATATATATATGTGTGTGTGTGTGTGTGTGTGTGTGTGTATTTATTTTCTTACCAAGCTACACTATAGTCAGCCAGTTACGACACTTATATGTGCACACCACTGCAGTTGGTTTTGATATTACTGAGTCCCATATCTGGGCCGGGTACGATCGAGTCCTGTACGAGGTCGGGTATGATATGACATGACATGATTTTCCCACAAAGTGGCTTGATACTATATTATATACATATGGCCCCAATGAGTGGCTTAATATTTACATGACATGCATACATACTCATGATTATGATCGGTACGCCCTCAGAGGATTGTTATGAGTTTCAGATTGATTTCTATACTCTTCCTTCATATTTCATCATTTATTTATACATTTTCTGCCCTACATATTTAGTATATCTTTCATACTAATGCCCTTTTTCTGGGGCACTGTGTTTATGCCCGTAGGTACAAATAGACAAAGAGGCGCTCCTCCTCAGTAGGTTGTCTGTTCAGCTGTGATTGTCACACTCCCCTTTCTCGGAGTTGCTCTACAGGAGTTTTTAGGTAATGTTGTATATATTACTATCATTTTAGGTATGGCGAGGCCCTGTCCCGACCTATTTATGTATTATGTCACTCTTAGAGGCTTGATGACTTGTGTATAGCGGGTGTATGTATGTCGTGGCCTTGTTGGTCCCTTCTATCAGTGATATACTGTTCTTATGGCCTCGTCAGCTTTGGTTATCTGTATATATATCATGGTGGGACTCTTCTGCGTGCAAGTTGTCATTCATTCTTGTCTTAAATGATTATATGGAGGCCTCGTCGGCCTGAGTTTCATATTTCAAGTTTCAAATACTATAGTGGTACGCTCAGGCCTTCGGGTGCTAGGTGCCGTCCACACCCCAAGGTTGGGGTGTGACAGTAAATGTACCCCTTGGTTATCATCTTTTTGGCTTTAAGATAGGAAATAAACCTACCCATGGGTGCTACTGCATCATCCTTCCATTCTATGACTAGTTCACTGGGAAACTCTAATGTGACAATTTTGATTTTACATCTACTGTGGAATAACATAAAGACAACCAATCCATGCACATGATTACATTGAAATCTACCATTTCTAACTCTACCAAGTCATCTATTGTAATACGGTGATAGACTTTAACTAGACAACCCCTATAAATTTGCCTAGCTATAATTGGCTCTCCTATTAGAGTGGATACTTCAAAGGGTTCATGCAACTTTTGTGGTTCTATCCAAAACTTCTTAGCAACAAAATGAATTACATATGATAGAGTGGATCTAGGATCCATAAGGTCATAAACGTCAAAAGTGAAGACCGCTAATATACCTGTGATGATATCTGTATGAGCCTCTATATACTGACGGTCGGCTAAAACATATAGACGGTTTGGACCTCTGCATATATTACCAGACATAGCCATACCACACCCTGGTTAGGCATGAGAATTGTGATTGACTGCTGAATTGGTGGAATAAGTTACGTTACCACCAGTACCTTGCCTTGCCGATAGGCAATTCTTTAGAAAGTGACCCTGCTGACCACACCCAAAACAACCATCCATGCCTGAATGACACACTCCTGAGTACCTCTTACCACAAGTATTTCAAGTAGGATGTTGGAAACCCCTGTGGCCCATGCTGACCTGTCACTGTGAGCCTACTGCTCTGAAGTTCTGCCTCTTATTATCATTTCAAAACTTTGGGGATGGGGTACTGGCTGAAGTTGGAGCATGTCATGATGACCTATTTTTGAAGAAATTCACCCTCCACCTCCCCCATGACTAAAGTGACCTGAAGACTTAGTCCTCTTGTTAAATTCCCTGCATCTCTTTTTGCAAGGCTTCCACTTCTTTCAACCTGTAGTCATTACCCTGTACTAAAGCAACTATCTTTGTAATAGTCATCTCTTTGTTCTGAGCTGTAATATTAGTTGCATCGTACAAATAGGGATCAAGACAATACACAAAACACCTAACTATGTCCCTCATGTTTGGGACCATATATGGAACATACTTTGTCAAAGAGACAAACTGAAAAATAGTACTCCTACACACTCCTGCCGTTCTGCTTAAGCTTTTCGAATACAATGGCCTTTGCCTCCATGACCTCAACTCCCAAAAAATGCTCAATAAGAGTATCAACAAACTCATCCCAAGTTAATGAAGGTGCATTTTCCCCGCGTGACTGCTCCTATGACTCATACCATATATTGGCAATATCCTGCAACTGATAAGCTCCAAACTCTGCTTCCTCTACCTTATCAACATTCATAACACGAAAGATCTTCTAAATCCCATCAATGTAATTATGTGGATCTTCCTTCTTACAAGAGCTTGTGAACACTAGAGGGTTCATACGTAGAAATTCATGAGTCTTGGAACTGGATGACTCCCCATTAGTTCTCGTGTTTGAAGTCATTCCCTGGCGTTGGGCTTGCACAGCCAGAAGTTGGGTGAGTAGCTGAATAGCTCCCCTAACATTAGAGTCAGTAGAACTAGGAGGCGGAACTTGGATCTCCGTAGGCCCTGTAGCATCAGGTAGGGGTGTTGTACCCGAATTGGCTCCGTGAGCCTGAGCGCCATCCTTACAAGCAGCATTATCAACAACTCTCTTACTTGTAGATGTTTTCCTTTTCATAGGCATTTTTTGAAATACGTAATACGCACGAGTTAGAAGAATGTCCTGAAGGTATAGCTCTAACTGCACGATCTAGAGTATGAAAGAAGTGAGTCAATCCTAGATGTCTTAGTGGTCAAATGTTTACATGTGTGGGGACCTCACACACATAAAAGTGACTCCAATGGACACGATTTCACAGACTCCCTAAGACACTTGAACCTAGGCTCTGATACCAAGCTTTGTCACGGCACTCGGTGCCTGACTGCATGTGATCGAGCGAACCACATAACTGTTAAATCAACATGGGCATCAAAACATACTATAACAATAATTTGAAACAAGTAATTCAACTACTGAATTAGTGATCTGAAAGTATATCACGAAAATAGTTTGAAAATATAACAAGTCTGAACAACTGAAAAACTGACATGACATGATAACTAGTCTAGTCTATGAAACTTCTGACGTGAGTCTGAATGAAAACTGTCTACTAGGACAAGGCCTTGGCCTACCTCTATCATAAAATATAATAATAAAGTACTAAACTGACACCCCGAATGAGATGGGGCTCACCAAGAAGTTGATACTGAAGCAATCCTACTGAGCAGATCTGTCAGCCTAAAATTCGACAACTGCGCCGTGAAGTGCAGTCACCCATTCAAATGGATGTTAGTACAATTAAATTATACTGTATGTAAAGAAACTGAATGAATAACTAAATGTGGGGTGCTCGGGAAAAGGCAACCCAAATCAATAAACAGATAATGTAATGAAACTGAAACTAATAACTGATAACTGATAACTGAACAAGAAAGCAAAGAATATGAATACTTTCTTAACTGAAATGGAGAGTCACTTGCTTAATTGAAATAATATATAAATGTGGCCTTAGACCCAATATATGTGCACAAATCTGTGGCCTCAGGCCCAAGTATGCATATACATAAACTGTGGCCTTAGGCTCAATATATAATTGTGGCCTCGAGCCCAAAATACAGGTGCTCAATATGATACTAAAATACTTATATGAAATACTGAACATGAACTCATGAACTGATTAAGAGTGTTGAATCTTTAACTAATTTACAAACATGTTGAGTATTCTAGACTGAGACTCATGTATATCAAATACGAGTCTATACTATTTATGCATTGAGTTCACAATAAGCAATGTGATAATTATGAACAACTATGAATTTATATTATTGAGGATAGGCATTCTAGTCTTTTCATGAACTAGGGCATAATCTCACATTCTGAAGTAATTTTTAGTAATCTCGACGAACGAGGCGTGTGGATGATTAAAGATGTTTCCACGCTTAGATAAAATCTCTACATACCTTATTCGCTAAAAATATGTCTTAAAAATCTGAACTTGGAAGGAGAACTCCAAAGATTGAACCTTGAGCCTTAAGTTGGATTTATCCTAAAAACTCTAGGTTAAGAGTATTGAATTTCTACTCAAAATTCATGTATATGCGTTAGAATTCACTTGAAATACTTGGAATATACTTACCATAATGTAGGAAGATGATGGGAGAAGAGAACCTTCATGCTAGGGTTTGGAAAAAGTGAAAACTTGATTTCCAGAACTATGTCTCGTATTTATACTATTTACTATCAGGAGGATTTGACGGTCAAAATTGACGGTTCGTCAATATTTTTGTGGTCTGAGTCTGGACCGTCATAATTGTACGGTCAATATAATCGGACCGTCTTGAAATTTCTAATTTTCCAAGGTTTCGTTAAAGCTAATGGAATTTGACGGTTGAAAAGGACGGGCCGTAAAATATTATACGGTCTGTAAAAAGCTACTAGGTTCCATCAATTTCAAAATGAAATCGACGGTCCATAAAATATTTTACGGTATGTCAATCCTAGCGTGAAATCATATCTGTCGAACTGAAACAGGTTTTCAATTTTAAACATCCCGTTTTGGTTTCCTAGACCCCTGAATCATGAATATGGCTTAGTTTGAAGGTACGAGATATTACATTATCAAGCACCTGCCAGCTAACTAGGGCTCAACACAAGACTCACAGGACATCATAATATGCATGACATGACATAACAAGGTAACTGAAGCATGGACGTGACTAACATGAATACTGGATTTGCTTGGATACGTGAAAACCAACTATCATGAATACCGATATGACATGAACACATGGATATTGAACTGAATGAATACATGAATACTATACATGGGATTTAGAAAAGAATTTGTAGGCACGAATGACATGAGTACTGGAACATAAGCATGGATATGGCATAATTACATGGACGTGAGGAGCATGACATGGGACATGAATACATGAATATTAGCTTATATGGATACATAAGTGCTAAACTGACATGAGAGATGAATACATGTAAACATGGCTTTTATAACATGATATTTGATTTCCGAAAAGATGAATATTATAACATGAGATCTGAATGCTAAGTGCAGATGGGATCTTAACACTGAACTGACATGAGGTTTGAATACTTGAGGTAGTTACCCTAGACATTTTATGCTTGTCCATCAATAAGAGAGGATATTTGGGCTTCATTCCCTCTTTGTCTTCCCATGTAGTCCCCTCACATTATGGTTCATTTACAACACTTTCACTGGAGCGACTTCCTTAGTCCTCAACTTGCAAACTTGACAATCTTTCGTAGGATTTTGTATGGACTAATACATTTGGGACTAACTTCCCTTTCTTCTCAAATCACATGACGCCTTTCATAGGCAAATCTTTCAAGAAACACCCAATCGTTAACATGAAACTCTGTATCTCTGCACCGCATATTCGTGTAGGACTCTTACGACTCTTAGACATTTTCAAACGCTCATAAATTAGTTCAACTTTTTCAACAACCTAATGGATCAAGTCTGGCCATAGCAATTCTATTTTCCAACTTTACACCTACTAATAGGTGATTTACACCTTCACTCATACAAGGTTTCAAACGGTGCCATCTTGATAGTAGCATGATATCTATGTTTAGAAATAACTCAATGAGAGGCAATGATCATCTCAATTACCTTTAAAGTCTAGGACATATGTGCTCCATGTGTCTTCGAGTGTCTAGATAGTGCACTATATCTAACATCTGTTTGAGGATGAAAAATGGTACTGCGATGATATCCAATCCCTTCTGAAAAGACTTCAAAAGAATTTCATTTTAAATTGGGAACCTCGATCTGATCTTATGGAGATTGGAGCCCCTTGGAATCTGGAACTTTCCTGAATATATAACTTGGCATAATCTCCTGCTGAATCAGATTTCTCTTGCTACCAATTTGGAAACTTATCCATGAAATTGGCTACATTATTATTTATTTCATTCCACCAATAAACCTTCTCAAGGTCATGATACATTTTCGTGGAGCTTTGGTAGGTAGAATATTTGAAATTGTGTACCTCTGCCATAATCCTCTATTTGTGTCTATCTACATCCGAAATTCAAAATGTTCATTCATACGTTAGAGTACCATCATCTCCCCCTTGTTTTGAAGCCATGGATTAATGTCTGCGAATACCTTCATTTAGCTGCAATAGATAGGGATCATGGAACTGTTTGCCTCTTTTGCTCAACTACTAAGGAGAATCTGGCTCTGTTCTGTACAACAACTCTACCATATTTACGGTCCAAAAGTTGAACTCCTACGTTTTCTAAACAATGGACTTCTTTCATCATCATTCTCTTGTCTGCCTCAACATGAGCTAAACTACCCATACTTGATTTCTTTTTGAGGTACCTCCTGAAATAATTATAGTTCTATTGTGCGCTCAAGTTTTGACCAGCACCCTGAATAATAGAGTCTCGTGCGATGGCACTACCTTTGTGACACATAACTGGGCATGATCTTATAGTTTTTTGTAATCGCTTAAACTATAATAACTGATCTTGACATAAGTCGGTCGCCAATCATTCTACTTACTTCGTGTTCCTTGTGCAAATGAGGCACATTTCTTATGGAGACTATCTCATTACGCCGTTATTACTAAACTGAAGTTCTTCATATCTCATGCTAATCTTTCGAGTTTTCAAATACTGAACTGCACTTATTGACAATTTACACATCTCTCTCTTGGACCAAAGGTGAAGGTCTTATATTTGGGGATCCTTCTCTCTCGTTGGGATCCAACCAACTTTCCTTATCTTCTGCAATTTTTTGCACTTTATGTCACTGACGACTCATCTTTCGACTCACTTCTAAGCGATATTCCTTACTAGGGAAAGCTGAATTACTTATATGAATAGGGAACTAAATTACTTACATGCACTGAATTAATGGAATATTCTGTCCTAACGACTTAACTTCGCTCACACTGTTAGTCTTAGGGAGACCCCTTTTTAATAATTCAAAAAGACTATTCTTCCGTAAATTCCTCTCTTACTTCTTAGCTAAATTTCTTCTTCCACTGTCACTGTATTTCATGTTTATGTTAAACTTTTTGGGTTCTAACAGGCATTCGATGTAGTCAAACTTTTACTCACTCACTACTGTCAACCTGACTAAGGAAATCAAAATGTATCTACTAGCTCTGCTGAAATTGCTAATTCACTGTATTTACTGAAAACTTACTTACTATTCTCTACTAACCACCTGCTAGCATCATGTTTTCTTGTTCTGTCCTATATACTAAAGTGAAACATAAGATTATTTCTAACTTCCCTCATCATTCGACCCTATTCTGCAGTAATATACTATTTTTTCTAAGCTATAGACATGGATTAAATTTAGGACAATTACGTCTCTCTTAAATGAAAGATTGAAATACCTAACCCCAAACTTTCTATACACTTTAGAGTCATGTCAAACTACACACATATGGGGTAAACACTTAATCACATAACCTTACAAGGACAAGTCACATCTTATCATCTCATAGTAATATCTACTTCTTGTAGTAACTTTCTAACATCATACTCTTTGGTTCTGATCTAAATAAACTTGCACGATAAAATTCTATTCCCTGAAGTCCAATATCGTCTGCTCTTAGTTCTCATGTCGTGCATCATCTATTCTTAGTCATGTGCATAGGTCGCAAACACATTCTGTAATATCATGTATTTTTGCCTCCTAGGTATTTTTGTCCTTGGGCTCTTTTCTGCTCAAAACTATCATGAGTCGTTTATGCCCATTGCGGCTAACTTTATAACATGTTACCCTATAGGGTCTTAAATCTGAGCTATCATCCTCACACTTGTAGCTCCATGATCCAAATATCGAATAAACTTATTTTGTAAGGTCTAGAACATATATCATGCACAAACCTGTCCTTCAAATGCTACTATCACCTGATAAGTACTTCATGCGCCATTCAACAAGTCCTGGGTCTTAACCCAGACTTGAAAAAAATGTGACCATTTTGCTACAGTCATCGTTACTTAATCTTTCTTTTAGAACCCATAGGCCTTACTGTATACTCACAAGTCAAGTCGCAAGAATCTGGATACACTGAAAATAAAAAATGTGATAACTACATAACTGAACACTAATGTACTGAGTAACCATAACCTTGCTAACTGAAATATTGTATACCTGGTAAATGAGGTTAAGTGATAGCCATAAATCATGGTAACTGCTTTTGCACTTTTTGATAAGGGTCATGCTCTAGTCTGTAGTAAGTATGCATTTTGTCAAACTTCTAATATTATCTCAAGTTTAATATTTTACCAACATGCACTTCATGATTACACCCAAATTTGTCATCCTCACTTGCCACTTGAATTTTCTTCTCATCGCTTACGCATTCGATACGTCTGAAATTTGATAGGAAGAGAATGTCACTTATTGCTCTAAGCTTCATGGCATGAGTTAGAAAAGTTCCTGAAGGCATAGCTATACTTACATGATCTAGAGTATAAAAGAAGTGAGACAATTCTAAATGTCTTGGAGGTCAACTGTTTACATATGTGGAGCGCACACACACATAAAAGAGACCCCACTGGACATGGTTTCATAGACTCTCTAAGACACTTGAACCTAGTGCTCTGATACCAAGATTTGCAAGGCCCCAAATCATGGCCTGGGCATAACACGATACTCGGTGCCTGACTGCATGTGACCGAGAGAACCACATGGCTTGCTGAATCAACATGGGCATCAAAGCATGGAATAGTAGTTTAAAATGAATATATTCTGAATATTGTAGTATATTTTGGAAATATAATTGCAGAAATAATCTGAGAGCATAATAAGTCTGAACAACTGAATATCTAACATGACATGCTAAGATAGTCTATGAAACCTCTAAATATGAGTCTGACTGCTAAAAACTATTTACCAGGATAAAGCCCTAGCATACCTTTACTGCATAACATGATATGTAATATAAATAGACTAGTACCCCGAATAAGATGAGGCTCACCAATAGCTGAGATGGTAGAAATCCAAGCGAACTGATCTGTCGTCCTGAAATTCCGTACCTGAACTGTGAAATGCAGGTCTCGGGAAAAAAAGATGTAAGTATATTTTAATTGTACTATATGTAAAGCAACTGAAAGAATAAACATGCACATGAAATAATAGGGACATGAAACTGAAACTGAAACTAAATTAATGAAAATGAATATGATCTGACATGAATATAATAACATGTATAAAATTTGTATTTTTATAAGTTGTAAATAATAGTTTGCAATTGAAGCACTAAACTGCAACTGAATATTGTAAACTTTAACATGAACTGAAACCTGGACATGATCATGATCTGCATGATCAAGCTGTAACATGATTAAAATATTTTTAAGCTGGAGAGCCTTAGTATAACCAACAACATGAATTCACAACGTGAGTACATAGCATCCAATCTCTGCCCGATCAGCTAAGCCATCTCGCACCTTGTCGGGGTACGAGACATGAAATGATATGAAAGAATCCAATCAATAATATGAAGGCATCTTCCTAATTGGTGGAGCGATCCTTACCTACACTGGCATACATAGTTTCAGGTTACTGAACTTTCTCGGTAATCTATGCTACTCCTAAAAACATGAACATGAATAATAGAGGCATCTGCGCCCATTGTTTTCAAAACATGGTTCATAATATAATTTATAACATGTATACATAACATAGCTTTTCATGAAAATCTATATAAGTATATGTATATAATCTTGATACATGAAAACATATAAAAATCCCCGGAGTGGAACAATCAGAGTTCATAGTTGATATCTTAGAGCTCATAGAAATGATAACATGAATATACATGGATTACAGACAGGTTCATAACAATCGTAATGATATACGTGAATACAATTATCTGAAACATGATATGTAATTAACTAACTTGCATCTGAGGTGTTCACAACTGAGACTCATGAGATTTCAGACATGAGTCTATACCGATACTTACTGAGTTCATGACATTCGGAATGACAATCATGAATGAATTATGAATCTATATCATTTAAAGAATTGAAGTTCTAAAGCTCTTCATGAACTAAGGCTTAACTATATTTCTGAGACAATTCATAATAGTCATAAAAGAATGTGGTGTGGGGAGAATCATTAACATAAAAAGAATCTATGAATTTGAAGGGTTTAATCTTTGTAATAATCATGAAATTAATGCTAGAATTAATTTAGAATCATAGGAATGACCTTACCTTGATGTGGGGAGTTTGATAGGATAGGAGAACGACTGCTAATGGTTTTTGACAAAAATGAGAAGAGCTTTTTGAAGTTAGCGTATTTAAAACTTGGGGAAAAATTGTGTCTTGCCAAAATATGCCTGGCGCGGTGCGCCTACACTCCGCGTCAGGTTGTATCAAAAAATGGCTAAAATTCACTCCTTGCTGAAAAATATGTCTGGCGCGGCATGGCCATGCCTAAGGCGGGCGCCCAACGCCAGACTTATTTTGACTGAGCCGATGATGTTTGGTAAATCATGTATAACTTTTTGTACCAATGTTAATTTGCACTCCACCATAAATCATTGGAAATGTATTTCAATGATATACAACTTTCATGTTCTGAGTATTTCCAAATACATAACATGTGAGGGTGTTATGCTCGCTTGAAGTGAGGTCTTGTGCAAACTCACTTGAAAACAAGCTCCGTAGAGTAGCTTCCAACTCTAATTCTTTCAAAGACTCTTCTTATGCCTTGATTAGTTTTCAAAACACTTCCTATATTCCTCATCTTGATTTGATTATGATTTTATCATACGGGTCAAACCTTAGCCTGAAGGTATGAGGTGTTACTTCAAGTTTGACTTCTTATTGACTTTATGGCCGACCCTTTTATGCTGCAATATCGGTATCATCTGACTCATTTAATCATGTAGAGTACATTTCTGAATAGATTTGAAGTATACAGAGGCTTGAGGTGAGAAAAAGTCATTCTCAGAGTTATAAAGCTACAGATTAAGGTAAGATAAGACTTGACTTCGATAATAGAATGTTTTCCCAACTAAATAACTTATAAAATGGGTTAAGGGTAAGGGGTGTCGTATATGCGAGGTGACTAGCGCATATGTGAGTATCGGGTGCCATTTTAGGGTACTTTAGCTATGTGAATTCATCCGTGTTTAATTTATTGGTAATCGATTTTGTGAACATGCTTTAAATAATTTAATCATGATACATGTAGTATTGATTCACATGCTAAAACATCACTCACGATACCTTGTGAAATTTGTGATAATCGAGTAGCATACATTCGTTTCTTGCGTTGTTTATATGCCATATGTGTGCATATAAGATTCATGTGTTTATGACATCCATTCCTCTAGGATGGTTTATACAGATATGGCCCGATGAAATTTGGTTCTAGACGGACTGATGAGATTATGGCATGATGGGATCTGATTACCAACGAAGTGATGAGATTATGGCCTTATGGGCAAATTGAGATCATTATTAACACAATGAGATCATGTTCTGTGCTGGTGTATTGACAACATGCTTGTCACTCACGAGTCATTGCTTCTGAACATTCTCAATAAGACAGTGTGTGTGCATAGTGGTGGAAGCACTAGTTATGAGACATATAAAGGTAAAGAATATGCATCACATGCATTGCATCATTACTCTTATTTGTGCATATCATTTATGCTTTGATTATGTAATTCATTATGTTGTTTCATATGAATTGAGTTGTGAAATTACATTCCTTATCTGCTGAGATGGTATAAGTGAGACCGTTTGAAAGCATGTATTTCTAAAGACCAACCGTTGCCACTACTTTGTTGGGGTCGGTGAATAATATTTGTTGAGTACACATTATTCTTTTGTACTCATAGTACACTTGCTGCACTTTTTTGTGCAAATCTTGATCCGTCAACAGAGCCACACTGGACTTCCTCTATCATTTTATTTCCTGCCTTTTATTCATGACAGTGTATTTGAGTCAGACTGCATTTTACTTTTCATCTTAGATGCTCTCGATTCATATCATCATGTTTGATTTTAATTTTATCTTCCGCGGTATTATCATATCAGACTTACGGTTTTTGACTATTGCTTTTAATGCCTTTACTAGCCATTGCTTTTAATGCCTTTACTAGTCATTGCTTATAAAGGAAAAATTGTATAAAATAAAATTGATTCGCCTATCTGGTTGGGGTGTAGGTGCCATCACGACTTAAAATTTTTTGGATCGTGAGATCGTGCAAATTCAACTTTTTTTCAAATGATGCCGAAACCTACATGAACCTCTCGAGTCCTAACTCAGACCATTACAACAAGTCTCAAATGATTAGACAAACATCCATATTTACATGCTCTAAACTCAATTCGGAATACATATACTAAAAATGGAGGGTTGAATTGTTACAAAGATAGATTATTTAAGACATAAATAATACTACTAATACTATTCTAACCAGTCTCTCACATAGTTCACCTACGACATATATGAACGCATCCTTGATTTGTTGATTTATCCATAACAAAGGACATAAAAATAAACAGTAGTAATAGAATAGCAAAGTAGTCTTCTAGGTAACTTGGAGAGACTTGTCCACTACAAAAACTATAGTCCTTTTCATTTTAGCCCTGTTAAGAAGCCACGTCTGATTGAATCTCCCTTTCTGTAATCGGCAGGAACCCTACACGTTTCTGCCATTCATAAATATTAAGTATTAGAAAGAAAAAAAACTTCAGAGAGTTAAGTATAGTATAAGATAAAACTATTTAAAGGGAATTAATGGTCCTTTCAGAGCAGAGACTCTACAGTAGTCGATGAAATGCCTCTGCCTGAACATTTTCCACTTCTTGCCAACAATTCTCATCTAAAAGTTCTTTTAAACAGAATCTTATAGTCAATTGTCAAATCCTTCTCCTATATATAGCCATATGGCGTCAATTACGTGAACGTTTAACAGGCAGACCTAAAACATTTTTCATCCTGTTGACATACATATATAAATTATATAGGAAGCTTATGTAAGTTCAGAGAAGACACGAATTTAATACACATATTATTACATTATTACATTATTTCATATTTTGGTACTCACACGTAGTAATAGGTGATATATGTTTAACACAATTTCTTAAAATGAATATGATTAAGAACAAAAATACTGTAAAAAACAGTAAAAAAGAGGAATATAATATACCTCAACATCTAGATCTACTTAATAAGTGGACTATCGCAAAGATCCAACTCAAGTTAATATATCAAATGGGTACTTTTGAGAAATTAAGTCTCAAACAGGTAGTTAAAACTATTGAAGAATCAATCATTGTAGTTAGCGGTCATGCTACTTTTAAATTGTTAAATGACAGTGATATTGCTTGTTATAAGGAAACCCATAGATTTATGCATATTGGGTTAGTACAGGTTGCATTTAAGCCCATTACATTAAGAGGTTTATCGAAAAGCTTCATAGCAGCTTTAAGAGATGGCAGGAACCAAAACTGGAAGAAATCCCTCATAGGGACTGTTCAAACCAGTTTAGCTTATGGTCCTATATATTTTAATGTTTATTCTAACTTGCAGGTATCTTTACAGGATGAGAATTCATTAAATGCTTTAATAGTAAACATGAAATTACATGGATATGATTATATGACTGGTACCTGGTACTGAAGTCATATGTATTTGCTATAGGATATATTTAAATCTTTATATACTATGAATCCTATGTGGAAAATAATGGACTTCAAAAATGAAACTATTTTAATATAAACTAATTTTGGTAAATCCAAGATTACTACTCGAAGACATATCAAATGGGATGAAATAAATTTTCCCAAAGAGTGGGTCATAGAGGGAACCGATCCTCCCTAAAGTAATCTTAATACTGATGTAACTGAAATTAAGCAAGCCCCAGATGAGACTGTCAAGTTGAGGTTCTCCGAACCAAATTACTTGATGGACAGAGTCGAACGTAATAGTCTTTAAATTGTTCTTATATTCGACCAATTGATTTTATTGTTAGATCTCCATCAAGAGCTTCTACTTCTCGTATTAGAGAAACTGGCGATAATAAAACTGAGAGTATCCGAATTGGTAGTGATAATATTGCCAGTGGTGTTCAAGAAGACCCGGAAATAACTGAGTCAGAAATGGATTTTCCTATTATTTAATGGATCAAACTCAAAAAATTAATTTTAGTTGGGGATCGCCCGCAAGAAAAAAATCAGTGATGATTTCTTTGGACCTAGATGGAAACCGTTTAAAAATGGTTTTTTGAAACTTTTAATATTGAAGAAAGAACGTTCCTTCAAGAAGAATTTTATAAAGATCTTGCTAATGTCAATAAGATTATATCTTTTGTTCCTTGGTTCATGGCCAAATATGTAGAAAATTATATCTCTGTTTTAGAAAGGGAATATAAGTTAACAAGAGGATAAATTGTTAATACTATTTTAGCTCGCCCCGACTATAACATCTCATAAGACGCATCCTCATCTGAAAATCCAAAAGGGTCAAAGTCAACAGAAACCCAATTATTAGTAGTAAATTTTCTAATTGAAACCAAGTTTTTAATCAATTGTGGAGCATAAAGGACATTCTTTAAAGTCAACGGTGGGTTTGGTGGAGACAATTTGGTATAACCATAACCACGAATTGGAATTGAATGACCATTTCCGACAATGATACCATTATTTTTGCTCAAATTAAAATATGATGAGAAATTATCTTGGGAGGACGTCATTCCAGTGTCCATGTACCAATTTGCATCGGGCAGATTAAGTCCAAGAGTGTGGATGACGACCTCAATATCCATTGGGCTAACCACTGCCGAATGGGCCTCCTGCCACTGGTTCGATAGTGGCCCAAAACCTGTTGGACCTCGGCTGCTGCTGCTGCGCCAAAAACCACTAGGTTGTTGGCTGGAAGACTGTTGTCCAGTGTGCCTTGGACTGGGCCTGGCCAAATTTCCAGAAGGAAATGAGCAGGGTGGCACAACCCAAGGCCACTACCAGGCCCACTGTGGTGGTATACTGCCCCACTGGGCTCAGGGCTACCACTGCTGGCCAGACCTGGGCTCCTGGCCACTGCCCTTGCCGCCAGTCTCGCCACCGCTGGAATTCCGATGGCCACCACCCTTGACACTACTGCGACCACCACCATGATTTTTACCACCATTTCCATAATTTCGTCCTTTTTATCCCTGGTTTGGAGGAAAAGTGTCAAAATTTGAAGAAGCATCATCCGACAGAGCGGCAACCATGGCGGAATTCGATACGGTGGCGGTCTTTTTGGCGAAACTCGCCTCTTAAAGGATAAGCATAGATCGGGTTTGGTAAAACAACGGTAGAGGATTGCTTTGGCGGATGAGCGTACCCACTTCACTATAAGCATCGGTAAGGCTGACAAACAATTGTAAAACCAATCGATTGCTAGTAACCGGTGCCCCAACGTTCTTGAGTTGATCCGATAAGACTTTGAGACGTTGACAATAAGCGGATGCATTAGGAAACTAGTCATGTCGGTGGTGGAGAATTCTTGCTCAAGGGTGACGGCTCGAGAATTTTTGTTATCTTGGAAGATATCCCGTAAGCGATCCCAAGCCTCCATCGCCGTGGAGTTAGGTTTAATAATTGTATGCAACAAATCGCTTGAAATAGTTGCATAAATCCACTGAAGAACCGTCGCATCAATGGTGACCCACAATTCTTTTTCATCATCGGTGACCGGCACCTTTTCCTTACCTTTTGCCGGTGGGATTATGTGATGAATAACCCGGTGGGAGCGACAATGGATTTTAAAGAGCTCTGCCTACGTCGCATAGTGAACATTTTTCATCTCAAGAGTGATGGAAATATGAGTTTTGATATTGGAAACGGCAAGAGCGGGATGAAAGGTGGATTTAGAGTCAGACATTGTCGACGGAAAAGAAAAAAATAAAGTTTTGGTGGTGTCCAAAGTCTCCGGCGGGCGAGATGAGAGGAGGGGGAAGGGGGCCGACGGGGGAGGTGAATATTTTAGGCTAGGATTTCCCCCTAAACTCTTAATACCATGTAAGAATATTTTCCTCAATGATTACATTACAAAAGTGTGGTAATTACACCCAAAATACAATAATCATCTAAGGGTAGAATCTTCATCTAAGGCTAGGATTAAGTCATGTTGACTAAGATATATACCTACCATATATACAATATACTATAATCAATTACAATTATGACTAAATAATTACAATATTATTCTATCAGGTAGGAACATTGCATGTAATATTAATTTTACAAGATTTTAAGTAATATTTTGATAATTATTTGGAAATAAGAAAACCAAATGTGGATTCAGAACTTGCATTGCAACAAAATGAGCTCAATAAAATATTTTATATTTTTGTGGGTGCTAGTAGTGAAATCATGTCATCTTCATTCCATATGTTAATAATGAAGAGATGATTATCTCTTTTGAATGAATTTCATCTTCAAAATTTGAGGAATCATTGCCTTCTGTATGGGTTAGGACGTTAGGTATATAGATGCATTCAGATATAAACAGTGTAGGTTTGATTTAGTTTGGTTCATAGAGAATTCATTCTGCGACACTCCCCTCTGCTACCGGTTGTTAACTAATTTCCAGCTTTTTAATACATTTATTTGTGAACTGATATGCGGCATAAAGTCTATAATTCTAGCACATTATCACCTCATATCTTATACATAATTGGGTGGTTTACATTATTATTGGAATATTTTGAGCTCATTACGTATTTTATGTGTACGAAGTATTTGGGATGGAAACTGACCGAAAAGAAGTGATTTTGGCAGGACTTGAAGCAAAGGAAAAAAAGTTGATGAAGGCAATGTTTCGCCTACCACCCTTGCCTCACGATACGTTTAGATGAGCTAAAGGTTTTAGCTTCAGCAAAGCAGTCAATTCAACAGATCGTGAGCTTATTGACGAGTTGTTCATTGATTAATTCCTGACTGAGTTTGGATTGATTTTAATGATTCCCTACCCACCCTAGTATTAGCATTTGCTTCTTTTGTCCCACATTGGAAAAACATATTTGTATCCCATGTAATAGACCCTATATAAAGGGTTTTACTTGCTTTTCTTTTACTTGCACTTTTAGCTCTCAAGAATAATATTATTTTATTATCTTGTTATTGCTTTGTAAGAATTCATGTTATGAATAAAAGACTTTCATGAATTCTATCATGGTATCAGAGCCAAGAGCACAAGTTAATATTTTTAGCTCGATCGCGGATTCAACTTCGCGGTGAGTTAGTTGGGGGTTCGTATGCAAAGACGCCTGGTATCGCTTAAAAAAATTGCCTTGTTTTGGAAGCTCGTGCTCGCTTTGGTCGCTCGTGCTCGTTCTCGATCTTGGCTTCCACATCCGGGTTTCGTCTTTTGGCTTCCATCGATTGGTGAGATCCGCCCTTTTTATTTTATTTTGTTGCTTGGGATTGCACGCTTGTTATTTGGGATTGCTTTGCTTGTTATTTGGGATTTTCTGCTTAAAATTCATAATGGTGGAGGTGATGATTCTTTGCAAACTATTGGTGTTAGGTTAGATGGAAAAATTATTCCTATTGGAGCTATGTCATGGTAAATTTTACGAAGGAAAAGGGCTTTGGGATTATATGTCCGAAAACCAAATGTCCTAAAATTGGAGATGAAAATTTTGATGAATTATTTAGGACTTGGGAGACCAATAATTCAAAGATTATTACTTGGATTAATATCTCTGTTGAACAAAGAATTGCTGGTCAAATGGCTAAGTTCAAAGCGCTAAAGAGATTTGGGATTATTTGTCAAGATTGTTTGTGCAGAATAATTTTCTTTGTTAAATATCAGTTACAATATGAAATTCGTGCACTAGTACAAAATGACTTGGGCATTCAAGATTATTTCTGTGCAATGACCACTTTGTGGGATCAGTTAGCTATGACAGAATCTACTGAATTGCAAGCATGCGATGCTTATATAAAATGCAGAGATGAAGATCGTCTTGTTCAGCTATTGATGGGTCTTCGGTCAGAATTTGAGAATTGTCATTCAGGCTTATTGCACCGCAAACCCTTACCATATGTTGAAGATGTGGTAAATGAACTTATGGCTGAAGAAACATGTTTGAAGACTCTAAAAGGGGTACATAAGGCTTCTACTTTTGTACTGGCAGCTCCTTCGTCTACACCGGTCCTTGCAGCTCCTACACACCAGTATAGAACATCTATCGTAGGTAATTGTAATTATTGTAAGAAACCGGGACACTGGAAGAATCAATGTCCTGAGCTACGGAAGACGTCAGGTTCTAAGCCTCCACATTCGGGACAAGGACAGAAGTCTTCTCAACAGAAGCCATATTCTGGGGGTCAATTCCAGAACTTGTATCCACCGACTCAGGCTGCCTTTGTGCCCTCTCTTGATCACCCAGCTTCAGGAGCCTCTGTGAGTCACAGTACTGATTCTGTAGCTGACCAATTTCAGAAGTTCCTCGCCTTCCAACAGTTTCAACAAAATTCTCAGTCTTATGCTCTTTCTGTTCCTTCCGGCTCATCACCATCTATTGGTTCAGGTATCATTTCGCCTTCTTGGATCTTGGACTCTGGAGCTGGAAATCATATGTCTCCTGATTCTTCCGCCTTTGTATCTATGTCTTCTGACTCCCCTTCCACTTCTGTTGTGACTGCTGATGGCACACCTATGCCATTGACAGGCATTGGCACCATTCATACATCCACTATATCATTACCTGATGTTTATTGCATTCCAAAATTACATATAAATCTTGCTTCTGCTGGTCAAATATGTGACTCTGGATGTTTTATTGGACTCTTCCCTAATTCTTGTTATGTGCAGGATCTAAAATCCAAGAGAGTGATTGGGACAGGGCGTAGAAAGGGGAGAGGTCTATATGTTTTGGATGAGCTGCATCTTCCTACTCATGCAGCAACTATGCCTGTTAATCTGTCTTCTTTTCATTTAACACATTCCTCTTCGAAGTTTTATTTGTGGCACTCTAGACTTGGTCATGTATCAGGTTCTCGCCTGCGTTTTATGTGTAATACTGGTGTTCTTGATGATTTACAATCCGATGATATTTCTTATTGTAGTGGATGTAAACTTGAAAAATTTTATGCTTTGCCTTTTAATCTTAGTACTTCTACTTCTTCTGCACCATTTGATCTAGTTCATTCAGATGTTTGGGGGCCAGCACCTATCCCTACTAAGGGTGGCTCCAGATATTATGTTTCCTTTATTGATGATTATACTCGTCATTGTTGGGTTTATTTGTTGAAAAGACGCTCTGATTTTGTTCATACTTATGTTGAGTTTCAAGCCTATGTGAAAACTCAACATTCTGCCATTATTAAATGTTTTCGGGCTGATTTAGGAGGTGAATATACTAGTGGGGATCTTTTCTGGTATTTTCAAAGTCGATGGTACAATACATCAGTCTTCTTGTCTCGATACACCACAACAAAATGGGGTAGCCGAGAGAAAACATAGGCATATTGTTGAGACAAATTAGATCCATGCTTTTGTCCGCTAGTGTACCTAGTGAATTTTGGGGAGAAGCCGTCCTTACATCTGTTTATCTTATTAATAGGATCCCTACCTCTCATAATTCCGGTATTTCTCCGTATGCTAGACTATTTGGTCACACCCCACTATATTCCCATTTGAGAGTTTTTGGTTCTACATGTTTTGTTCTACGTCCCACATGCAGAGCGTACTAAGTTATCTTCTCGTGTCGCCATTTGTGTTTTTCTTGGATATGGGGTTGGGCAGAAAGGTTATCGTTGTCATGATCCAGTTTCTGGAAAATTGTATGTGTCTCGGAATGTTTCCTTTATTGAGCATGTTCCTTTCTTTTCCATCTCACCTACCTCACATGGTATGGCAAAATCGACCTTATTGATATTGATCCCTTTGATCTTTGATTGTCCATTTGATTCTACATCTATATCATCTGTTCCTTCTCAGTCTTCTGGCAGGTCCCATGATATTGATACTCAGCCCTCCTACGCCTATTTCAGAACCTCTTGTGGTTGCAGATCCAGATCCACCTCGCTATCCTAAACGCACTCTGCGATCTACTCAGGTATCCGATTTTGATTATTCTTGCTATGCTCCATCATTCGCTTCCTTTCTAGTTTCTATTAATTCTCTCTGTGAGCCTACATCCTACTCTGAGGCAGCTCGTGATCCTCTTTGGCAAGAGGCTATGAATGAGGAACTGGTTGCTTTGAACAAAACTGGTACTTGGGATTTGGTTTCTCTACCGACTGGTAAGAAAACTATTGGTTCTCGATGGGTGTACAAGATTAAGACAAAGTCTGATGGTGCTATTGAGCGATATAAATCTCGTTTGGTTGCAAAGGGTTTTGCTCAAGAATATGGTATGGATTATGAAGAGACTTTTGCACCCGTTGCAAAGATGACATCTGTCCGGGTTCTTATTGCAGTGGCCTCTGTTCGTCATTGGCATATTTCACAAATGGATGTTAAAAATGCTTTTTTAAATGGGGATCTTCAAGAAGAAATCTACATGGTCCCTCCACCTGGTGTTTCACATAGTCCAGGACAAGTGTGCAGGCTTAAGAAAGCTCTGTATGGTCTCAAACAAGCTCCAAGAGCTTGGTTCGACAAGTTCTCCACTGTAGTATCATCTCTTGGGTTTATTTCCAGCTTTCATGATTCGGCGTTATTTGTTAAATCATCCCCTGCAGGTTGTATTTTGCTTTTGTTGTATGTTGATGACATGATCATTACAGGTGATGATATTGATGGTATTGCAAACCTAAAATCTACTTTATCTCGCCGTTTTGAGATGAAAGATTTAGGTCATCTACGTTACTTTTTAGGCATTGAGGTAACTTATTCTGAGAAGGGATATCTTCTCTCTCAATCTAAGTACACTGCAGATATTCTTGAGCGGGCCCGTCTCACAGATACTCGTATAGTTGACTCTCCTCTTGAGGTTAATGTTCGATATACACCTACTGACGGGGATCCCCTTCCTGATCCCACTTTATATCGTTCAGTTGTAGGGAGTCTGGTGTACCTCACCATTACTCGCCCTGACATTGCATATGCTGTTCACATTGTCAGTCAGTTTGTTTGCTCTCCTACATCTGTACATTGGGCTGCAGTTATGCGTATTCTTCGCTATCTTCGAGGAACGATTTATCAGAGTCTCTTGTTTCCATCGACCTCATCCTTGGAGCTTCGTGCATTTTCTGATGCAGATTGGGCTGGTGACCTAACTGATCGGAAATCAACTACTGGTTATTGTGTATTTTTAGGAGATTCACTCATCTCATGGAAAAGTAAGAAACAAGATGTGGTTTCTCGCTCTTCAACTGAGGCAGAGTATCGTGCTATGGCTTCTACTACGTGTGAGATTGTATGGTTACGTCGGTTATTGGTTGATATGGGTGTCTGTCTTTCTTCACCAACACCGATGTATTGTGATAATAAGAGTTCTATTCAGATTGCGCACAACACAGTCTTTCATGAACGTACCAAGCATATTGAGATTGATTGTCATATTATTCGATATCATCTTCAGCAGCGCACTCTATCCTTGCCATTTGTCTCATCTTCGATGCAACTTGCAGATTTCTTCACAAAGGCGCATACCTTAAAGCGTCACCGGTTCTTTCTTGGCAAACTCTCGATGCTTCTGTCTACACCATCGCGAGTTTGAGAGGAGATATTAGCATTTGCTTCTTTTGTCCCACATTGGAAAAACATATTTGTATCCCATGTAATAGACCCTATATAAAGGGCTTTACTTGCTTTTCTTTTACTTGCACTTTTAGCTCTCAAGAATAATATTATTTTATTATCTTGTTATTGCTTTGTAAGAATTCATGTTATGAATAAAAGACTTTCATGAATTCTATCACCTAGGTCATATATATATATATATATAAACTCCAAGAAACGTCTGTAGGGGGACATACTACTTTTGGAGACAAAAACATACGACGGGCAAGAGCTATCGAAATACGGTGACAAGTTTCACCTTCTTCAATTCCTTTAATCTTGTTGATTATGAATTCTAGTTTTGTGTTTTTGAACAATATTATGAGTAGCTAATTTTCTTATCAAGGATTTTGATGGAACCAATTATTCTATTAATTCTTTGATAGTATTCAATGGAATTGAGCCGTTTTGTTCATGTTGAAAATTTACTAATGTGAAATTAAGTTTATCCCATTATTTATGACTCGAACAATTGGGCCCCGCACATCGGAAATATCGTTTCCACACACGTGCAATCTTAGTGCCAAGTATCAAAAATTTCGTTAAAGAAAGAGATATTGGTACGTAAGTGAAATGCTTGAGACATAGAATGATGAATGGTTATTGGATAAATAACAAGTCTTCCACGTTGGTAAACGAAGGAAGGATTGTGCGAAGTGTAAGATGGAACGGGTCGGAAAGGGCCGCGGAGCCGAGAAGGGCAGCGGCGCCTCTCGGACAGGGCCGCAGCACCGCGACGCTAATTCCAATTTTGGCTTCTGGAGCCGCGGCGCTTCCCAGGCAGTGAGTGCTCGATGGAAGTCCAAAAGTTTGGTTGATTATGGAGAGGTTTTGGAGCATTAACTTGACAGTTTTTCCTCCATAACTCAGTCATTATTTGGTTGCATTAGTTGGTGGTTTAAAGGGCCATTACATGGGCATTTGAAGAGGCCATATTGCACACCTATAAATTGAGGCCTTTGGCTCAATTCTATAGAAGAGGGAAGACAGTATACATACAAGTATACAACACCACAAAGAGATCAGATTTTCCTGATAAGCAATCCTTCTCTTAGCAATCTTCATTATTTGTGTTCTTCGCTGAGATCATTTGTGTAGGCTTTGCACACTTAATAATTTGTTGTTTCATCTTGAGAGACTATTGTCCACACTTTCGTAAAGCCTATATACGGGGGCAATCTTGTCTTAAAGACAGAGAGTCAACTCTCGACTCAGCCGGTGGTGTTGTGTTTATTTAATTGGTTGCTAAGTGTTTCAGGTGTTAACTTAACAGACGAAGGACTCTAACCGTTCGTATTCTCAGCGGATCTATCAGCCACAAGTGTAGTAGTCCATGTTCTTGTATTTCCGAATACAAGTTCCATATTTGAAGTTTCAATTAAAGATCAAGATATTGACAACTTGTTGTTGTCCTCTTTGTTATTTATCATTTCGATCACTGTAATAGTTATTTACTATTCTCGTTGTTGCTTTACATATTCCAACAATTTTAAGACAAGATTTGTATTAGTGATTCGAAAGATGTTGGTCGACAAGTGTGTGACCAAATCTGGCTGTGGTTTTCTTCTTGAAACAGTTGGATTGACAGTTTTGCTAACAGTTCAAATAACAACCTTGCTTTCAAAACTGGTCCTAGTTATGGTTATCTCTTTGACGACAGTTACAAGTCTGTTTCCATCAAAGGTGGAATCTCTGGATCTGATGCTGAGCTTCAAGATACTGCTGATAGTCATGCTAGTACGGCTAAAGATCAAGGACGAGTTGGTGTCACCGCTCCCGAGGGTGGTGGAAACAAGCACCCACAAGAGGCTGAGGATGTCAACTGGGACAAGAGGAGAAGACTGAAGATGATGATCTATCATGCAGCAAAAGGCCTATATTTGTCCCAGACAAAGGTACCAAATTATGGTAAAGAGGATGTGGACACTCAATCTGACTGAAGTGGGCCAGAATCCAAAAGGTATAAGTTAATAATTTCTCCTTATCTATAATGTGTTTTGTTAATATCTGAATATAAGTGTGTAAAGTAAGGCTGGGAATATGAAAGTGTTTTCATTAAAAACTTATATTCGCTACACTCTAAAAATCAAATATTGAATCTCCTTCCTTCCCGGTTAAAGATTGGACTATTGAAAATAAAACTTAAAAGATCTGTTCTTTTGGGTGTAATATTAAAAGTGTGTAAAGTATGTTCGGCCATACGAAGGAGAGAGATCCACTGACTGTGCAAAAACTGTTACCACTCTTAAGCAAGCGCAAGAAATTGTCTGGGCACCAATCTTAAAGGAAGAAGACTAAAAGATAATGACTTATCTTAAGACGTTGAACATGTCACCTATCTGACAGAAGATCCTTCAATTGATAGGATGATATTGGATACTCAGTCGTACAAAGCCTGTGGGAAACTGGATGGGCCAGAATTTATTTGATAAGGATAATACTGGACACTCAGTCGTACAAAGCCTACGGGCGACTGGAGTGGGGCCAAAATTCATTTGACAGAAAAGTACTGGACACCTAGTGTGGTGGGCCAGAGTTTCTAGGTCTTAAATGATTTGAAGGCCAAAAGAAAGGTAGAAAAGAAATTGAACACTCAGTCTGCCTAAGCAACTGTAGTGGGCCAGAGTATCCAGATCACATATGATCTGGTTACGCCCTAACCACGGGAAAGAGGTTGTTCATGTGAAGCAACGCCACCTCTAAAGTAGAAGGAGTTGGAGAGGTTGTCCTCAATATGACTTCAGGGAATAGGATCACTCTAAAAGGAGGTGATACATATCCCAAACTTGGTTTCAAGGACGCTGTTGGTCAAGCTGGTTTGAGACTAGTCCAACAGGTCTGTAATAACTAAGAATGGTACAGTGTGTCTGTAGCTAAATGAATGATATATTTGTAATTTGTGCATCTATGCCATCATAGATTAAGACACGTTAAATAGAAAGTCATTCAAAAGCTAACGATGTTGAGATTATTGCCTTATGTCGACATAAACCCTCAAAATGAATGTGAGGTAGGCGAAGAGGCAAAATCACCTTTACATTCCATCAAAGGAATAGCAAAAGAAGCATCTCTCCTCTAGAACTTAGTCACACCAACATGGGTGATTTGAAGTTTGTACAAAATAGAGGAGGGAGATAAGTGCTTTGTTACCTTCATTGATGATGGTACAACGTATTGTATCATTTGTTTGTTGAAAAAAAAAGATGAAGTTGTTGAAGCGGATAAGTGCTACAAAGCAGAAGTTGAAGATCAACTAAGCCTACAGATTGAGGAATTCGTAGTGATAGAGGGGGGAAATGTGAAGCATCGTTCATCAAACGACTGCTCATTACTCACATTAGTCTAACGATGTTAGCCAAGCGCAAATCCGTACACCCAAAATATGTGGGGCAAGGTAATCCTTACCGCTAATGCGATTCTCTACAGAACTACGCATAAGGATAACCCTCCGTGTTAAACATGGAAAAGATCCCACCTACAAATGCTGTGTTGTGGGGTGGCTTAGTAAAAGTTGAAATACTGAAACAGGTCAAGTTGGACCTAAGACTGTAGATTGCATATCCACTGGATCTGTAAATAATAGTAGTGCTTATCGCCTCTT
This sequence comes from Anisodus acutangulus, assembly GCA_029783415.1. Lineage (NCBI taxonomy): Eukaryota > Viridiplantae > Streptophyta > Magnoliopsida > Solanales > Solanaceae > Anisodus > Anisodus acutangulus. The sequence goes on along the minus strand of CM056498.1, from coordinate 26,149,452 downwards.
GGTGTCAAAGAATGCTGAGTTCTTTGAGGATAAATTTCCTTGAGAGGGAAAATAAGTAATTGCTCGAGGTTAACAAGAACCCGCGAGTGCCTGACTGTCCGGAACCAGACGTTCCAGAGCTACAGGACTTGGAAGTTGCTGAATATCCGAAACTTAATGTTCCAGATCTACAGAACTCAGGGTTTCTAGATGTTGAACTGAGACGGAGCAAAAAGGGGACAAAGACTTGTTCCAGGCCTTCTAGCATGTATGGTTGAGAACGAACCATGGACAATTAACAAATAATTGTCATCTCCAGAAGCGTTGCTTTGGAAAGAATCTACAGAAAGAAAAATAGATTTCATCATAGAGAACCATACTTGTGTAATGGTTGACCTTCTTCCAGGAAAAGAACCTTTGGGTTGTAAAAGTAGATACTCAAAAGTGAGTACAAAGTAAATGGATCTACTGACGGGTATAAGGCCTCTGCTACTTGGATATGTGCTCCCCTGTGAATAGCTTAACATCCAAGGCCATTGCAGTCTTGCGTGACATGGATATTGATGTCGCCTTCCGAACAGGAGAGTTGGAAGGGGAGGATCAGATTTGGACTGTTGGGCGTGTTTCTGGACTTTCATTTTGGTCCCTAAAATGTTTGCATTTTGGTCTTGGAAGTTTCAGTTAAAACAGAAACAATGAATCTGACAACAGAAACATTGAATCTGAAGTTATAAAGCCAATAGTTGGAAAAACCAACAATCTGAGAGTGGAAGTTATATTGAAACGAAAGATATGGGTATCACATATGACATCTTAGGAATTGGATTTCTAAGACATCTAACGGATTAGTCTAAATCCAAACTCAGTTGTGAGATAATTGACAGTCTCGTCGAAGCCACCAATGGATATTAATCATAGAACTGATTGGAATCATGGTGCACCCATATACAAAGAGCAATATGTGCAGGTCATATATAGTTCAATGTATTGTACACACTACAACCGACTTGATATCGGCCTACAAAGCAGATCAGTTGAACTAAGGTTCACTCGTGATTCTGGAAATGATCGATAGAAGGCGTTAACTCAGATATGACTATATCTGAAATATTCGCTTATCTACGGATTATGGTATTCTGGATGTCCAGCAGTTCTGGGAGAACACAGTGATGCAAACTGGAAATTAGATGTGAAAAACACCAAAGCCACAAGTAGATGTGTATGGTGTATCTTGGAAAATCCTCTAAGCAAACTTGCATTGGCTGATTCATGATGAAATCAGAGTTTATCGCTTTAAACAAAGCATGAAAGAAGTTGAGTAACTTCACGACTCCTTAGAGGACGTCCTTTTATTGGGAGAAACTCGTGCCTTCAGTAGTTATACATTGTGGCTAGCCAGTCGGCTTCAGAAAGGGCACGAATGACGGTGTCTGGACATATCTGTCAGATATGTCAGAGACATAAGACCGTATGGCAGTTGATCACCACAGTTGTCACTTCCTTGGTTACTAATCAAAGGATATAGAGAAACCTTTAACTAAGGAACTACTCGAAGATCAAAAGTTCTGCATGTCTAGGGGAATGGGCTTAAAAACCCAAACAATACGAACATTTGTGGTGGTAACCTAACCATACTGACTGGAGATCCCAAAAATTTGGTTCAATGGGAAAACTAAGCTGAAAAAGGTTCAGTTGAGCGCTTTGGTGGAAGCAAGAGCACTTTGGATTATGATTTCTATTAAGAAAGATGAATCCAAAGTCGTTTCCGCGATAGACATTAAAGTGCTACCTGCATGGTGGGTAAAGGTTAAGCTTCCAAACCTTTAACGATCCTCAAACGGTTGAGGTTAAGGTTGGGAAAACTTTTAATGATTCATAACACTTGTGAAGTGGAGTATAGCAGAATACCTTGTAGGAAATCACTTATTTAAGTGCGAGGACAGGCCGCCTCAGATGAACACACTTAAGAATCCAAGTGTGTCAACGGCCACAACGGACAGAACAAAAGAAAAAAATGAATAAAGGGGAGTTATTGTGTTGGTACCATTGTCTTGACTTACATTAAACACTGACGGTTCAAGACATCACGTTCACCGCGCAGTAAGTAAGTCCGATGGTATTCAACTAGGGAAGGTTCAAAGCGGAAGCTACCTCTCCCGATGCAATATCTTTTCGCTGAAAGATTGCTAAAAGTTTGCACCTTGCGTGTGCGTCCAAAATCACTTCCAAGAGGGGATTGTTGAAAATTTACTAATGTGGAATTAAGTTTATCCCATTATTTATGACTCAAATAATTAGGGCCCACACGTCTGAAATATCGTTTCCACACACGTGCAATCTTAGTGCCAAGTATCGTAAATTTCGTTAATGAAAGAGATATTGGTACATAAGTGAAATGTTTGATACATAGAATGATGGATGGTTATTGGATAAATAACAAGTGTTCCACGTTGGTAAACGAAGGAAGGATTGTGCGAAGTGTAAGATGGAATGGGTCAGAAAGGGCCGCGGCGCCCCCCTTGCAGCGCCGCGGCGCTTCCCAAGAAGTGAGTGCTCGATGGAAGTCCAAAAGTTTGGCTGATTATGGAGAGGTTTTGGAGCATTAACTTGGCAGTTTTTCCTCCATAACTTAGTCATTATTTGGCTGCATTAGTTGGTGGTTTAAAGGGCCATTACATGGTCATTTAAATGACCATTACATGGGCACTTGAAGAGGCCATATTGCACACCTATAAATTGAGGTCTTTGGCTCAATTCTATAGAAGAGGGAAGACAATATACATACAAGTATACAACACCACAAAGAGATCAGATTTTCCTGATAAGCAATCCTTCTCTTAGCAATCTTCATTATTCGTGTTCTTGGCTGAGATCATTTGTGTAGGCTTTGCATACTTAATAGTTTCTTGTTTCATCTTGGGAGACTATTGTCCACACTTTCGTAAAGCCTATATACGGGGGCAATCTTGTCTTAAAGACAGAGAGTCATATCTCGACTCAGTCGGTGGTGTTGTGTTTATTTAATTGGTTGCTAAGTGTTTCAGGTGTTAACTTAACAGACGAAGGACTCTAACCGTTCGTATTCTCAGCGGATCTACCAGTCACAAGTGTAGCAGTCCATGTTCTTGTATTTCCGAATACAAGTTCCATATTTGAAGTTTCAATTAAAGGTCAAGATATTGACAACTTGTTGTTGTCTTCTTTGTTGTTTATCCTTTTGATCACTGTAATAGTTATTTATTATTCTCATTGTTGCTTTACATATTCCAATAGTTCCTTCTCTATTTGTTCAATTGCGTTTTACTTGTTAGTTGAAGGGCAATTGGTTAACGACGTCTTACGACTTGTATTTCTTGAGAAATATTACCAGATTAGGTTTAGTTGAATAACGTCAGTTCTAAGTTGTTAAGAGATTAATTGCTTAGATTTAAAAATGGGATTAGAAATAATGAAGTTTTGACGTGATCTTGTGAGTAGTTTGAATCACTAGCTACGGTTAGTTCGAGCGAATATACTCTACAAAATTACTATTATTGATCGACATGTAATTGTGGTAAGTTAAGACTCACGATCGATAGAAAATAATTCAGTGAAATTATAGTTAACACACATTATATTATGATAACTGCGGAAATTATTATCCTAGCCTTTTTATTCTCGAAAGAACTTCGTTTGTTTATTTGATAAATTTATTACTCTTGTTATTGATTATTTGTTAGTTTATGTTACAAACCAACAATATTGTAACTCCTAAAAGTTGCTTGATTAGTTTTCTTGGTGATATGAAAGGGTGACTGAAATAATTCTTCGTGAGTTCGGCTCCAGACTTAAAAATTGAATTATATTTATGACGATAACTTATCCTTTTTAGGATGAGTTTTGAACGTGATCATGAACCAATTTCTTTTATTCAATAGTAAAACCTGTTTATTTTTAGTTTTCTCTTTTCCTATTCGTTTCGTTCTGTAAAAGTTAAGAGTTCTATATAATATGGATTATGGTTTAATTAAGCGAAAAAGATCAATGTAACAACTTTTGGAGAAAATATAAAAAACAAGTGTAGTATATTAGATCTTATAGAACTTGTGTTTGTAGCCATTATGTTTCACTTCTATTTATAGTAAAGTCTCTTAAAATTCTTTTTAACATATTCTTAATTATTTGTTCCCACTTGGTATTGAAAATCAATTTGTACAGATGTGAATGCACTTGCATACCTAATCCTACATGCTTTAATTGAATGAATGACTGAACATTGTGTTTTATCCCTAATATGCATGAAGGAAAACTTAAAAGGAAAAAAGGGAATAATAAAAAGTTGAAGTTGTAAAATTTGACTTTGGCCATGCTTCTACATAATTCAAAAAAGAATATTAGCAATTTAACTAGTTTCAGAATCAGTCGAAACTGATTGAAAAACGAGCTTAAAATAACGAAACAGTCAATATTAAGAATTAAATTTCCAGTAAAGGAAAATGTTTCTGGTTTCATGTAGCTTCATTTGGAGATGTCCGAATAGAAATTGCATTTAAGAGCTGTAGTTTGTTTCTTTTCGTGGAAACACAAAGTTCAACTCAATCACTATCAGCACATGCAAGTATTTATTAGAAAGATGCAAAAGTCAATTTTGGAAAGCTATATTCTACTTCCTCAGTTCCATGGTTTTTTCAGGCTTTTTTTTTTTTTTTAAATGAGTGGTGATTTAGAATTTGAAGAATACTTTGAGCAGATTTTTTTAAAATTATTCTTGCTTAAATAATTAAGATTCATTAATTATATTTTATTTTTCTAGACATTTAATTATGTAAGCACAATATTGCTTCTAATTTTGTAGGAGTAGACATTTTTTTAAGCAGTGTGCACAAGCTAAAAATCATTTATTATGAAACGGAGGAGTAAATAATTTTAATCACTTGGCCTAACGTGTCTTCAACTTTATATATATATATATATATATATATATATATATATATATATATATATATATATATAGTTTTCATGGTAATTTTGTAGGACAAATATTATTACATGGTTAACTAATTAGTTTTTGATACGACTAATTGAAAATTTTGAAACGGGAATGATACAGATCGATTTGCCAGTCAAAATAAGGAGTTTTCACTGAACATTTTCAATATTTATTTAAAATTTGTTATTTTGGTTTCACTAATTTTCATTTTTTTTCTAAACAAAAGTATAGTATAAAGTTATATCAAAGTCATTTGAAGTTTGAACTCTCACCTTTATAACAGATACGTGAGTCTTACGAGAACTATTCAAGTTATGATGTTCATAACAATTTTCTAGCTAGTGCCATTTGGATTTGGTGTGGTTTAATTTTTGTAAACTAGCTTTCTGGAAATGTTTTCAGGAATCAATTTTAGGAAAAAGTCTTTTGTAGTATTAGTTTCCAATGAACATTTTAAAAGAGATTTTGAAAACTTCCAGAAATCATTTTTTTAGAACGTGACTTTGTTGTAATTAATTTCGGAAGAATCTTTTGAAAAGAACTTTTTAAAAAACAAAACATCTCTAACGTTTTACTACTACTAATTAAGCTGATCCCGATAAACTAAGTTTACTTTCTTTTTATAATTTGGAGTCACGTAGGATGTGAAAATTTGAACAAACAAAAGTAAAGCAGCAGGAGACATGGCATGAAAAGTGGACAAATATAATGGCCATAATGAAAGAAATTAAAAAACACCTTTTGTGATTTGATTCCTTTCTTGTGATAGTCCTTCCCATAACCTTGTTTCTCCAACAAGGGACCGCTTTGGGTGTTATTGTTGAGCATGCAAAGTCTCATTATGTTCTCGGCTATGTCAGCCTTATCGTTGCTCTGCATCATCTTTTCAACCTCCGCCTTGGGCAGTCTCAATTTCATCCTCATCACTGATGTGCCATTGATCTCCTCTTCTGTCGTCGTCACAATACTAGCAGCAGGTTTCATGAGTGAAATGTCTGACACCGATCTTCGTGCTAGCATTAAGCTTTCCAGTCGATCTTTTGCGCTAATTTGGATCCCTGAGCTGTCCCTTCTCGTCACTTTCTCTTCTTTGGGCATTTCTACCACAAAATAGAGCTTTTTCGGTTTTAGCTCTTGCTTGTATTCCAATGGCTTTGCTCGAATACCAAAATGCTTTACTGACTCAGATTCTAGCAAAACCGAACCTGGATAATCTTTTAGCACCTCCCTGGCATACACTGGCGTCTTCAATTTCATGGTTTGACCATCAATTGTCATGACCTTCACTGTCCTTTTACCTCTTCCAAGACTGTTCCCCATTTCTTCTGCTTCTTTGTCACACTTGTACAAGCTTCAGCTTCCCTTATTCTAAATATATATATATATATTAATCAAAACTAAAAGGTGAAAATAAAAAGAAACTCGATCGACTTTTAGGTTTGAGGACCCTGTTGCAACATTAGGACGAGAGAGCTGAAATGGGAAGGTGGGTATAATAAGTCTATAAGATAAAGACGTCGGACAAAATTATTAGGGGAGGTAGAAGTAGTTGTTTGTTGTTTGCTGGAGGTTACGTTATGGGTCAAAGGAAGAGTGGCGCTTTTGACGATTTCGACAAATTACATTCTACTTTTATTCTGAATTATTTTGTATTCGTGACTACCTTTTTGAACTTGACAATTTGATATGTTTGACTCCTACCCCCCTCAAACTTATCGAACCATTAAACCTTATTTTAGGATAAATACGCCATAGGCGCACGCTAAGCTAGGTTCTCTCCGGGCACACGATTACGCAAAGTTGGCTAACATAAGGCCCGATAGATAAAATGGCCAGAAAACGAGCACCTCCACCAACAAACACTACCCAAATGATATCGGCAAACACCATCCAAACGACACTGGTAAACAACACCCAAAGGATACCAACAAAGTGTCGGACGTCGAAAATATCGTTTCCACACACACGTGCACACGTAGTGCCAAGTATCGCAAATTTCATTAGTGAAAGAGATATTGGTACGTAAGTGAAACGTTTGAGACATAGAATGATGGATGGTTATTGGCCAAATGACAAGTATTCCACGTTGGTAAACAAAGGAAGAAGTGTGCGAAGTGTAAGATGAAACGAGTCGGAAATCGCCGTGGAGCCGCGAAGGGCCGCGACGCAGCCCCATCAGAGCTGAGGCGCCGGAGCGCCGCGACGCTAATTGGGAGTTCAGCCACTGTATCCGCGGCGCTTCGGAGGCAGAATACTGCGACGGGAAGATGAAAAGTTCTGACATTGGGCTGATTTTGGAGCATTGAATCTCCATTATTTGGCACATGAATTCAGCCATTATTTGGCTGAATGTAACCCCTCAATAAGTGTCATTACATGGCTATTGAATGTCATTAGTTGGCTAGTTGAGGGGTCATCTTCTTACACTATAAATTAAGGCCTTTGGCTCAATTGTTCAACACACTTAAGATATTTTTCTGAAATCTTCTTCTTCTTCTCTATCAAGTTCTCTATATTCAAAGTTCTTCAAGAGTAATACTTGAGTTTCCTTTGCTCATTTGTTAAGTTGTTGTTGTATCTTGGGAGACTATTGCCCGACACCGTAAAAGGATATATACGGGGCAATCTTGTCTTAAAGACAGAGTGTCATCACTCAACTCAGCAAATCACAAGGAGTTTGTATCGTTCTTGATTTCAGTTTATTGTAATTTTTAGTTTATCCTTTCTAGCAATTTGTAATATTTACTTACTTCCCGTTTCCTGCAATTGTTGTAACCCACAATTTTAAGACAATATTGTTGTAAGTGCTTAGAAAAATGACTGGAAGAGAGCAACTCGTTTCTGATTATGTTGCTGCTGCTACTCAAGGCAACTCATCTGCCTTCCCCACTGCTCAAGGCACACCCAATGCCTTTCCAGTTGCTCAAGGGAACGTTAATGTTCCTCCACCCTCCGGTTTCCATAATGAACGCCCAGAGAAGTTTATGGGCTCCAACTTCAAGAGATGGCAGCAGAAGATGATTGTTTTATCTGACTGTTATGGGAATGACTCGTTTCCTAACAGAAGATCCTCCACAACCTGGAGATGAAGTGGACTCTCATCCTAATAAAACGGCTGGAGGGGGCCAAGGTATACATGTCATCAATGGCATGAAAATGGGTCTTGATGCTTGGAGTCGTAGTGACTTCATGTGTAAGAACTATATTCTGAACTGTCTGTCAGACCCACTCTACACGGTGTATTGCGTCGTAGGCACTGCCAAAGAGTTATGGGAAAAGCTGCAGAAGAAGTACAACGCACAAGATGTTGGGACTAAGAAATTCATCATTGGAAAATTCCTGAAATTTCAAATGGTGGATAGCAAAATTGTGATGTCCCAAGTCCAGGAATTCCAAATGGTTCTACATCACCTGGATTTGGAAGGTATGAAACCAAATGAGCAATTTTTGGTTGCATCACTGATTGAGAAGTTACCTCCCTCGTGGAATGAGTTTATGAGTTACTTAAAACTCAAGACAAATGAAATGACCTTTGAGGAACTTATTATCAAACTCCAGATTCAGGAATATAATAAGAAGGCATTGCCTAGGGGGAAACAACCCGCTGAGGCAAAGGCAAATCTGGCTGAGGCCAAAGGGAACCCAAGCAAGAAGCACAAGTTTCAGAAAGACGGCAAGACCCAGGCGGCGGAGAAGTTCTAGGGGAATTGTCACCACTGTGGGAAACCTGGTCACATGATCAAGGACTCCCGCAAGCTCAAGACTGAGCAACAAGAGAAGGCCAAGGCACATGCTAATGTCGTCAAGATATCACGTTCACCACGCATTAAGTAAGTCCGATGGTATTCAACTATGGAATGTTCAAAGCATATGCTACCTATCCAGATGCAACATCGGTCCGCTGAAAGATTGCTGGAAAATGCATCATGTGTGTGCGCCAAAATCTATTTCAAGAGGGGATTGTTGGAAATTTACTAAATGTGGAATTAAGTATATCTCATTAATTTATGACTTGAACAAATGGGGCCCACACGTCGAAAATGTCATTTCTACACACGTGCACACATAGTGTCAAGTATCGTAAATTTTATTAGTGAAAGAGATATTGATACGTATGTAATACGTTTGAGACATGAAATTATGGACGGTTATTGGCCAAATGACAAAGTATTCCACGTTGGTGAACGAAGGAAGAAGTGTACGAAGTGTAAAATGAAACGAGTCGGAAATCATCGCGGAGCCGTGAAGGGTCGCGGCGCCACACCGTCGGAGCAGCGGCGCCTCCCACGCAGCGCCGCAGTGCTAATTGGTTTGCCAGTCACTGGAGCCGCTGTCACGACCCAAATCGGAGGGCCGCGACGGGCACCCGGACCCCACCCGCCGGGTACCGCTAATCGTACATCCAACACCTAATCATAATTAAAATACAGACTAAGCCAAAAAACCATTATAGAAAATCTTAATCAGAAATCTAATTTTTCATATATACATACTCATACCAATGCCGACAAGGCCACACATGACAACTAACCACAAGACACATGTCTACAAGCCTCTAAAGAATACATGACATCACAAGGACGGAACAGGACCCCACCATACCCATATGTACAAGCAGAAGTACTGTACCAAAATTAGACCAACACTCCGAACAAGGGAAGTGCTCCAAAAATCCGCTGAACTCGAAATCAACTAACGTGAACAGTCACCTTCCTTGATTGAACCTGCGGGCATGAAACGCAGCATCCCCCGATAAAAGGGACGTCAGTATGACTGATGTACTGAGTATGTCAGACATGAACAATAGTATAACATGGATATTACAACAGTTGAAACAGGGACAACCAACCAATTGTAAATGCCTCTGAGGGCCCTAATACATATGCCTAAAGGTTATGCACAATGCAGTTTCCATATACATCAGCCTCATCGGGCATCTTCCTTACCATAACAACCTCTTTGGGCATCATTTCATGTCAGCCTTTGTGGGCATAATATGTCTATATGTCATGCATAATGCGGTAGATACATATATACTGGCCACACAAAGGCATCTTCCTCCCCACATCATATATATATATATATATATATATATATATATATATATATATTGGCCCTTAATCAGACATCTTCCTTCATTAAGCCACACAGGCTTTGTCATTATCACGTCCCAACTGATCAGGTGGTCTGCGTTTCCCGTTTCCCGTTTCCAATATACGGTCTTGGGTAAAACATGAATGCAATGCAAATGAAAATGCATGAATCACAATAAAATATCCTGAATGACATAATTTTCTTGTACCTTCGGTTAACGCCGTAAATATTAACATATTTTCCATATGCCTTAATAAGGACTTAGGAACATATTTAAACATGCTTTTAACATAGAAATCAATAACATGAATATTCTTAACTACTAGGAGTAGAATAAATTATGGAGCAATATCACGATTATATTTCGTTACATAAAACATGTCCAAAAAAAAAATATCTTAACATACCTTGAATCCAAGCTTAACAACGGAACCGGGCCCTTCAATCCTTTTGCTTACTATACACCATAGGGGTGAGCGGGTCCGGATACCCTAACATTTTTGAACTACCCGGAACCTACCCGTAGCAATCATTACCCGGAACCTACCCGGGCCCAGGGTCCGGGTAGGTTCTCGGATACCCTGTAAATAAAAAATACAAATTAAGCAATAATTTTTAAGCCTATGAGAATAAAAAAGAGTTCTAAAATAATTTCATCAAGTAGTTTTTTAGCCTGCAATCGGAGTTTTTAGTACCCTTATAAGAAGTTTTATAAAACTTATTCATTGTAGAAAAGCTAATTTTGTAACCAAAGCCTAAAATTGCAAGCCAAATTTGACACTCAATTAATTGAACGTGTTGATTTTAAAATAAATTTGAAAATATCTGAATTAAACTTATTTTCGTGTTCATAAGCTCTTCGATACAAAAGAAAAGCTTTATTATACTAGTAAATCCCTAAATTTCATCTTCACAACTACAAAAATATACACAAATTTTAAAAATAGATTTACATTTCAAATAAAAAAGTAATACAAATTGAAGATGAGTATCGCCTGAAATAGAACAGAAGCATATGATATTAAAAAGAAATTGAAGAGTTAGATATGAAATCATATGCATTTTAGGAATGACGTGAACACAACCAAGGGAGAGAAAGAGGCAAAGGTGAAGCTTCAATTACGACAACGATGAAAGTACCTGAGAGAAAGCTTCAACAACGATGACGATGAAGCTCGGTGGTGTAGCTAAAACGTCATTGTTATTGAGAGAATTTTTGGTGTTTTCTCTTAGGGCACAAAGAGCATTCTAGAATAAAGGGGTGAAAAAACTAAAATATTTACGTCTTGAGGTGGGGAAAATCAATGTGCAGGCGTGTAACAAACAATTTTGGAGAAAGTTAAAAGTGGTCCAAATGTTTCTAAAAAAAGTAAAAATATTTAATATTTTATAGGTTCCGAGTATCGGTTCCGGGTCCGGGTACCCTATCTCTATTTGCCGGAACCGGAACCGGAACCGAATCCGACATTGATCGGTTCCTAATTTTACTATCCGAATCCTATCCGTTATTATAATATATCTATCGGGAACCTATCCGTTAGTATCGATTTCAATCGGATATCTGGGTACCCTATACCGTGCTCACCCCTAAATTACACCACACCGTGAATAGCATAGTCCATGTTAATTGTTTGTTCTCTTTGAACCTAAGGGGATATTGAACCACGTACTATAACATATGGAGCTAGGCCAGCTAATCAGTAGAAACTTGAGGGAAGAATTCAAACCAACATTTATTTCATATGCAGAACCATAATTGACTTGTTACTCCCAAACACGTGTCCTCACCCCACTTAAAGTAATACCATTTAATTAACACGTACTAACCTAGTCTAGGCATGCACCGAATGGGTTCATATGTCACTTGTGTCATTTGCCTGCATTTTACGCGTAGAACTTCCCCAATAAGTTTGCCCCCCTCTCTTAATTAATTAATCTCACGATTAATCAATCACACACATAATTAATTTTAGATCTTAATTTTTAAATTTTAAAAACTCATAAGGTCTTCGTATACTCAATGCCATAATTTCTTAATATGACACTAGTCCATAACCTCTTCCTGCATATACCAAATAATTTTCGGCTTCCGTCGTCACACTTGTTACTTCCAAAATTATTTCGGGTCTAATTCTTTTATATACTAATCTCATTATTAGCATACATAAATAACATAAATTCCCAAGTTCGGGTCTTCTTGCACACGCCCGATGATTTAAACTGTAACCCGAAAGTACGGGATGTTACAGTCGCGGTGCCGCGGCGCTAATTCACAGAGTCGCAGCGCTTCGGAGGCAAAAAGCTGCGACAGAAAGTTGGAAAGATCTGACCTTTGAGCTGATTTTGGAGCATTGATTCTCCATTACTTGGCACATAAATTCAATCATTATTTGGCTGAATGTAACCCCTCAATCAAGTGTCATTACATGGCTATTGAAGGTCATTAGTTGGCTAGTTGAGGAGACCTCTCTTTACACTATAAATTGAGGCATTTGGCTCAATTGAAGAACAACACTCAACACTTAGAAAATACTCCAGATTTTCTGAATTCATCTTCGTCCTCTCTAGCAAAGTTACTATACTCAAAGTTCTTCAAAAGTAACACTTGAGTTTCCTTTGCTCAATTGTTAAGTTGATGTTGTATCTTGGGAGTCTATTGCCCGATAACGTAAAAGGAGATATACGAGACAATCTTGTCTTAAAGAAAAAGTGACATCACTCGACTCAGCAAATCACACAAGCAATCGGTTAAGTTCTTGATTTCCAGTTTATTATAATATTTAGTTTATCATTTTTTGTTATTGTAATAATTACTTACTTCTCGTTCCCTACGACAATCACAATGATCCAAAGGAAATCGATCAGACACATTAAAATATAATTTTGACAACTTCAACTTTTTCTTATTCTCTTTTTCCTTTTAAGTTTTCCTTCATGCATATTAGGGATAAAACACAATGTTCAGTCATTCACTCAATTAAAGCATGTACGGCTATGTATGCAAGTGCATGCACGACTGTACAAAGTGATTTTCAATACCAAGTGGGAAAAAATAATTTAGAATATGTTAAAAATAATTTTAAGATACACTTTATAAATAGAAGTGATCTACAATAAGTTCAATAAGATCCCCTTTAATTTGCCAACATAATTTCAATAAGTTCAATAATTTCAGTTGAATAAGTTTCCTCCTCCTCAAGATCCCCTTTAATTTGCATTCATGATACATAGTATGGGTTATTTCCTTTTTCTTCTGTCGAAATTTAGCTACTGCTTATGTGATTAAAACAGCGGCGAAAATGACCTTAAATTCCTCCCTTATTTACTTGTCTTTAGTAGTTACTTGGTGATGTTTTATTTATCCTCTGTTGTAATAAGGAGCTTGAGGTTGATACATATGATATTTAATTTAGTCTTCTTAGAATTCCATAAGGATTGTTTCACTTCATTGCTTAAATTATAATTCAGGATCTTGACTTTCTTATTAGCTAATGTGAAGTGCATTTCCTCTGAGTGTCAGGTTTCGTTAATAGAAAGATACAAATTAACTGTTTGAGTCTGTTCAAGTATTGAACTAATATAAGTAATTTAGTCCCAGGCTGTTAGATCATCCATCTTTCAAACGAGCGAAGTCTTAAGTTTGATTGTGATAAGACAAGTCCAGTAAGTTTAGCTTTGGCCTAGAACTAATTTCAACTCGTTAATTTTGTCCTGAACAAAATATCAATGTGGCGTTTCTTTTTAGGTTTACTTCTTTCACTTGGCTTGCTGGAAGCATATTTTGGTTAATACATCATAAACTTTTAGTTGTTCAAAATGTAGAATTTGTGACCCTTCCCTTACATATGTATGTTAAGTAGCCCGACAGTAGCATTTCCTTGTTCACTTTAAAACACGTCTTTGGTCATTACATATCAACTTACGTAGTGAAATGCTAAAGGTACTTCTTATGGTCCTTCTTCAACCACCCTTCCTTCTCTACCTTTTTCTTCAAAAACTTGAGCTACTTAGACTGATGCTGGCGATCTCGAAGGGTACTTTGTTGAAGAAAGCTAAAACTCATGAGAATATCTGTTTGGTATTGGTCAACAAGTGTGCAACTCATGGTTTTATTCATGTCGAGAATCTGATTTCTGTTGTTATCTTATTTGCGATGCATGTGAACCCGTGAACGAGTCCGATGGACTCCTCCTTGAATATTCTGTGTTGGGCCAGGCCCAACATAACATACCTTGTTGTGTATTTGTTGACTTGTAAAAATTATTACTAACACTTTACTTGTTTTTGTTTTCTTAATCTAGTTGAATCCCGAGCAGATGCGATTAAACAGTTGCCCAATTATTTTAGAAAGCAGCGTGGTAAAATCAAAGATTCATTTTCCGTTTCAAAAAGTTATGTTTACCAAAGAGCTTTTCAAAGTCAAGCAAATAATTGAGTTTTAATCGTGCAAAGGATTTTCTCAAAATGAAGTCCTTAAGTCAATCCTAAAACTTTGCTTTAAACTCAGCTACATTTCAAAGTATTAAATGATCATTTAGCAGTAACTGTCGCTAAATCCTCCCCTCTTTGATCTCAAATAAAGAATATTAATTCAACATCTTGCAAAACACGTAAATGATTTTGCAAAACTCTTAAATGATTTTGCAAAAATTGGTCCAAGTGTTCTACCAACTGGCACGTTTTTAAGCTTATTTTTTGCAAAGTGCTAAAAATGATTTTGAAAAGTAAAGCACCCCTTAAAGCTCATTTTAAAAAAAAAATAAAAAATACTCTATTTTCTAATTAATTAGTCATGAATAAGATTCTTTGAAACTTTACACATATAAATTTCTTAAATACATTTTTACAAACAAGTTATACATTTTTTAGCCATTAAAATGTTAGATCCGTAGGTAAACCGCATTGACTTGCACTTAATACCGAGGTGCTTAACACCTTCCTTGGGGATCACCTGAACCCTTATCTGCACTCTGGTATTTTTAAAGGTTTTCAAGAAAATCAACTTTTTAAATTGGTTTCCTAGTTCCAATTCAATAAATTAGGTGAAGACTCTGTTTGTTCACGACAAACGTCAAATTACAAAATAGCTTTTACATGCGAGTGTAAAAGTGAACTGTAACAAATATTTTATTTGAATTTTATAATTATTAATTTTAATATAAAATAAATTTTGCCAATAAGATATTGAGAAAAAAACTTATTTATGATTCAGATCATAGATCTCAAGTCTCAGATCTTAGATCTTAGATCTCGTATCTCAGACCTCAGATTTCAGGTCTCAAATCTCAGACCTCACACCTCAAATCTCAAATCTTAGATCTCAAACCTCATATCTCATACCTCCGACTTCAGATCTCAAACCTCATATCTCAGATCGAAATATTTTATTTGAATTTTAAAAGCGAAGGATTACACCTAACACATTAAATCATAAACGAGAACTTACATATTTTTCTATAGTGGAAGCGGAAGCGGAAGAATGGATGAACCGTGATTGGAATTACTAATTGATGGTGGTTATCATGATATGTCGGAGCAACCCCTAAACCACAGTCTAAATCCTAACTGTTTATAATAGAGAAGGGTATAAAGCATAAGAAAATACTGTAGAAAGTATATTTTAATTATACGTTGTAAGCGTGCTTATATAAAACATATTAAGGTTAACTTTAATACCCTTATGGGCCCTTAAAGAATCTCTAATGGGTGGACCCAAATTTTCTGTAATAAGTGTCATCGATGAAAAACATTGGTAACTTTATAATTATCTAAAGTTTCAATGTTAACAATATGTAATCAAAGGATTCTATATCCCAACATACACTTATTCGGAACATAATTTCCCTCCATGTCTAAAACGATATAATGTAAAGCTTCATCTTTATTCATTTAAACTGGATGATAGCAAGCTCATGCAAGCACGGCCCAACATACAAAATGAGACAGTTTAGTAACAAAATTTTGAATGTTTCATTACATAAAGATAATTACAATTCATATAATTCAATTTCTTGAGTTGTTTTATAATTGATTCATATATTCTCTATACTACACTTATGTCTAAATTAAGAACAATTATAAAAATAAAAAGCAATGAAGCTTGGGTTAAAACTTTAATTAAAGTGTCTAACTTAATAAATTTTCGAAATAACAACAATCCGCAAAAGAAAAACTAGTATTAGTACCAATAATTCTTTTAAATTGTCATACTTATTTTTCTCAGGTAATGTTGTTAGAGAGAACTAACCAACCATGTGTTCTTGTGTTTCGCAAGTTCCTCAAGAGTTCCAGAATTTCTGGCAATGTGTGCAGGTTGTTGCTTTTTTTCATAATCTTCTATCACTGTCTTCAGCTCCTTCTTGTTTGTTTTCATCTTTCTTCCTCGCCCACCATCTCTTTTCTGTGTATAATAATGTATAGTCAATCTAAGAATACTAGATAGAAAGAAACAAATGATAAATCCTTCATATTGAAAATTGATAATAGTGATACTACACAAGCAACTAAAATGGGAGCAGTACTATCTGCAATTCATTCAATGACATAATAACGGAGTAGCAATACGCTTACTAACAGATAGGAGCAAGTCTAAGAAAACCCTTATATTGTAATTATACATTCCTTAATTTACACTTCATCGGTTGTCGGTGTATCATAAAATAATCTCATATCTAAGTTTACTATTTCACGAGGAAATTGTCCCACAGTTCTGTTTCTGTTCATGAGTTTCACGCCAACGTTTGTTCAGCTTCTCTCTTGACTCGACCAGTTCCTTTTATTGGACTCCAAATGTGACAAAATTTGGGCCAGAACATGTTTTGGATCTTCCCCCAGTTTCATACATCTTTCTGAGTATATCCAGAAAATAGTTAGGAGCATAAACTGAAAAATTTTGGGGATATAAAGATAGTTATTAAATCATTAGCACCACATAAAAATCAACCCCCTTTTACGATTTTGTCACGCCCCAAATATAGGGAGGCATGGCCAGCACCCGGTGCTTTATTTGACCCCGAGCATACCAATTTGAAACTTATAAGTCTTGGACGTATACATGCAATCTAAGCCAATCTGTAAATCAATCAGCATCATCCTAGGCCGACAAGGTCGTATTCTGAATAATTTACAAGTAACAACTGTCTCAGCTGATATGGGATCATCTTAAAAGATACTGATGTAAATCAGCCCGCAGACTTAAACTCTCAACCAAGGCCGAGAAGAGTTTTACCAAGAGTGCCAACAATGGCACGTCGTTCCATACTTAGATACCTAACATGGCATGGAAAATGGAATGGCATTGGAATTGTGACGTGAAGATTTAAGAAAGCCTTGTATTTTTCGGCCTTCTTGTTTGGTCTTGGCCGAAGACCTTGTTTCTTTCTTTTAGCTTGTCTTTTATTCTTAGCATAGTTGCTAGCTTAGGACATGGTGTGCTATGTAATAACTAACATTAGGACAAAATTAATAAGTCACAAAAGTGACTAGGCCGAGAGTATACCATGGCAAGGACAAAAGATGACTTGGGCGACAAAGTGGCAAGGACAAGAGACTTCTAGAAGATGAAGACTTCAAGGAAGGATTTATGAGATAAAAAACTCATGAATGTGGCCACATAGAAAAACTCAATTTTGGCCTAGGAGAGAGGAAAGGTTGGCCGAGACACCTTGGTCACCAAGTCAATCCAAATGCGTTCACACTAGGTGTTAGTTTGTGTCCTTTCATTTGCTTTCTAGAATAGTCTCTTTTGTACTATAAATAGAGGCCTTAGGCCATTGTAAAATTCAGAGAGAGTTTGATATAAAACTTGAGTGTTTACTCATTTTGCTAAGTCTTTCAATCCGTGAATTTAAGTCCTTAGTTGGTTCTCCGGGAAGACCTTGGTTCTTGTGTGAGCCAAACCCTTAGCGTAAGTTTAACTAAGATTGTGTGACTTAGTTGAATCCAAACTAATGTTTCTCTTTGGTTTAAGTTTGGTTAAGACTTTGTGACTTAACTAAAATCAAGCTTAAGGAACTCCCTTCGGTGTGAGTGGATGTTATCACTGTGTGACCCAACCAAACCCAAGCCTTTGGGTATATCTTAAGGTTTTCGGCCAACCTTACTTGGTTAGTATTCGGGCTTGTACTTAGCAACCCCGGTCTAGTCCTTGTTAAATTGGTCACCCTCATCAAGGTGTCGACTTGGGCATTAAAACCCCCTTGTCATTATCCTTACCATATCGGGCGTACTTCACTAGAGTCATACCGACCGATCCAACGCTTAACCAAATCAATTCTAAACTCACCCGAGGTTGCTACTCGCAACTCGTGTGCTACCCTTGTCCATACCGCCAAATACTAATCACCCTCACCTCCCACAATACCTCATAAACACTCAACAATAAATGCCAACACCCGAAACCAAGTGTACCTCTCCGTTCAAACCCGACAACACCAAACAGTCCACAAAGTCAACCCTCATCGGAACCTCACTAGTTCAGTTCAGTTCCGACACCCTCCACCATCAAACCACCAAACCCCGATCACCACTACAACCCTCAACGTGTCTATAACAACCTCCTTAATCGCCTAAACCGAACTCCCCTTGAATCCACCCGAAATAGCCACCAAATACTCACTGCCCGGCTGAAAACCAACCAACCGAGAACCTACTTTCAAGTATGTTTTTGCGTCAACTCGTTCCCTTTCAAACTCAGACCAACTTACCCTCACTCACCCCTCCGTACTTACATCAATTTGGTATCAGAATGAGGCACTCCCATCCCACGCCTTTATGCGATGCCTTACACAAAAAAAGATTTTTGGCGGATCGCAAGTGAAGTCGTGGACAACCGTATACAAGCCATAAGAAAGGAACTTCCGGATCATGCCATGATAAATAATGTTGAATTCGGGGTTGTGAGAAGTAGCCCAAGGCATGAAAAAAAAGGAAGGTGCATCATTTTCCAATCCATTGTATAATCACGAACATGAGGAAACACAAGAAGACCAATCATTTCACACACGGTGCAAAGTAAATAATAAAGTGTGCCACATGATTATTGATGGAAGAAGTAATGTCAACTTGGACTTTGTGAAAATGGTGGACAAGTTAAAACTACCCACCCGCAATCATTCTTACCCGCACACTCTCCAACGGCTAAACCACAACGAAAGGATAAGAGTAATAAAACAAACTCTTGTTGACTTTCAGATTGGAATGTATGAAGATGAAATATGGTGTAACATCCATCCTATGGATGCATGTCATATTTTGTTGGAAAAATTGTGGCAACTTGAGACGAAGGCACAACATGATGAAGGAAGGAATACTTATTCACTTCAAAGTGGTAGTAAGAAGATATGATCAGTACCGATGTCATCTCGTGAAGTAAAGGATATGAAAATTCGATGCGCCAAGAAGCGCGAAGCCGAGACTCTCTTACTTGATGCACAAAGGATAAAGGGAGAATCTAAAAAGGAGAGTGCCATAAATGTTTTGGCAAATAGAAAAGAAATCGGCCCGAATGAAACCTTAGAGGTTTCGAAAATGGCTAAGTCACATTGTCTAACAACTAAGCTACCACCTAACGATGATGTTGATACTATTTATGAGATAGCTCTCGGAAGACCCCTCCCTCCATATGATGATCCAACGACAACAATCAAACCAAATATTCGAGAGGACCTTGTTCCATGTCAAGCCCCTAGCCATGATCATGAAGAAGCAACACAAGGGTGGACCTTCTTTACCAATCCCTTGTACCAAGTTGAGGAAATGGGTGATACTTTCTTTATCAACCCCTTATATGAACAAACAATGATGGAAGAAAGAATAAACATGGAATTCTTAAAGAATGACACATTCGGGATCTTACCAAAGGAAGATAATGAACTCACTCTTGATTTATTTTCAAGAGGTTCGTTATCTACACACCAAGCCTATGGATGTGGAAGGCAAGACATGTTAGAAGAATAGGACGGCCAATGGTATCTTAGCTCTGAAATGACATATATCTTATTGGTACCGAGGCATGATGAAGATTGGAAGGTGTACATCAACAACTAATTGGCCTACAATCTCACTATAAGGCACAAGTCTCCGTAGCCAATATTGAGTGCTCATTTATATAATTTTTGTGGAGCTAAAATGCCACCGAAGATCAGCTTAAAAGCAAACTCTCCATCAATAAATAACCGAAAGGAAGTGAAGCAAGAAAAGTTCTTCAAGGATCTACATGGTAAATGCAGATGTGTTGTGTTTTGTGACATATAATGAAGTAAGTATTATGCTGCCCCTATCACGGCCATGACAATACAAGAGCTTGGAAAGGTTGGTTCCAACCTAGCCCAAGAAAAATAAGTCGTGGATCACGATGATGAAAGGTTGTCGGGTGCACATCTTAGCACCGTGACGTACGACTCATTGGTCAAATGGGGAGAATACTTGAGGGATGGTCCATTCAAGTTGCTAGCCAAGTTTCGAGAAAGTTCATGCAAGAAACAGCATCTGAGTACAATATGTTATTTTCCTAAGATGCCTTCATACTTGAACCCCTCGAATTTGAGGACCAATTCTTCCAAAGAAGGGGAGATTGATGTAAATCAATCGTGGACTTAAACTCTCAACCAAGGACGAGAAGAGCTTTACCAAGAGTGTCAATAATGGCACGTTGTTCCATACTTAGATACCTAACATGGCATGGAAAATGGAATGGCGTTGGAATTGTGACGTGAAGATTTAAGAAAGCCTTGTATTTTTCGACCTTCTTGTTTGGTCTTGGCCGAAGACCTTGTTTCTTTCTTTTAGCTTGTCTTTTATTCTTAGCATAGTTGCTAGCTTAGGACATGGTGTGCTATGTAATAACTAACATTATGACAAAATTAATAAGTCACAAAGGTGACTAGGCCGAGAGTACACCATGGCAAGGACAAAAGATGACTTGGGCGATAAAATGGCAAGGACAAGAGACTTCTAGAAGATGAAGACTTCAAGGAAGGATTTATAAGATAAAAAACTCATGAATGTGGTCACATGAAGAGCTCAATTTTTTCCTAGGGGAGAGGAAGGGTTGGCTGAGACACCTTGGTCACCAAGTCAATCCAAATACATTCACACTAGGTGTTAGTTTGTGTCATTTCATTTGCTTTCTAGAATAGTCTCTTTTGTACTATAAATAGAGGCCTTAGGCCATTGTAAAATTCAGAGAGAGTTTGATATAAAACTTGAGTGTTTACTCATTTTGCTAAGTATTTCAATCCGAGATTGTAAGTCCTTATTTGGTTCTTCGGGAGGACCTTGGTTCTTGTGTGAGCCAAACCCTTTGCGTAAGTTTAACTAAGATTGTGTGACTTAGTTGATTCCAAACTAAGGTTTCCATTTGGTGTAAGTTTGGTCGAAGCTTTGTGACTTAACTAAACCTAAGATTAAGGAGCCTCCTTCGGTGCGAGTGGATGTTGGGATTGTGTGACCCAACCAAACCCAAGCCTTTGGGTCTATCTTACTTTTTCCGGCCAACCTTACTTGATTAGTATTCGGGCTTGTACTTAGCAACCCCGATCTAGTCCTTGTTAAATTGGTCACCCTCATCAAGGTGTCGATTTGGGCATTAAAACCCCTTTATCATTATCCTTACCATATCGACCGTACCTCACTTGAGCTATACCGACTGATCCAACACTTAACCAAATCAATCCTAAACTCACCCGAGGTTGCTACTCGCAACTCGTGTGTCACCCTTGTCCATACCACCAAATACTGATCATTCTCACCTCCCACAATACCTCATAAATACTCACAATAAATGCTAACACCCGAAACCAAGTGTACCTCTCCGTTCAAACCCAACAACACCAAACAGTCTACAAAGCCAACCCTTATCGGAACCTTACTGGTTTAGTTCAGTTTTGACACCCTCCACCATCAAACCACCGAACCCCGATCACCACTACAACCCTCAACATGTATATAACAACAGTCTTAAATGCCTAAACCCAACTCCCCTTGAATCTATCCAAAATAGCCACCAAATACTCATTGCCCGGCTGAACACCAACCAACCGAGAACCTACTTTCAAGTACATTTTCGCGTCAACTCGTTTCCTGCCAAACTCAGACCAACTTACCCTCACTCATCCCTCCATACTTACATCAGATACATACATATATACGAGCTGACAAGGCCACTATGCTAACACACTGAACATATAGGACATGTCTACAAGCCTCTAGTGATACAACAGTTGTATTGTGGTCGGGAGAGGGCCCCGACCTATCCATCATGTCTATGTATACAAAATAACTCCAACTTTAGACCTAGTAAATCCGGATGAAGCGGAGCTTACCAATAAAGATGGAACTCGGTAACGTCTACTAAGGAGGTCTGTCGACCTATCCGTCAGGACCTATAGACATGAAATGCAGCGCCCCCGACAAAGGAACATCAGTACGAAATAATGTACCGAGTATGTCAGGAAACTAAATAACTAAAATTGAAACTAAACTGATATCCATAATATATTGAATGTAATCTATGGGGTCAATTATAATCTGGACTTATATCATATAATAAATGCTAAAATAAACTATCCTGCCTTATATAGGGCTCGGTGTGTATGTGTATAGCCCCGAAGGCAAGTGCATAGCCCTGAAGGCAAGTGTTTATCCCCGAAGGCAAGTGTATAGCCCCTAAGGAAAATCTATATAGCCCCGAAGGCATGTGTATAACCCCGAAGGAAAATGTATATAGCCTCGAAGGCAATGCACATATCTGTATAGCCCCGAAGGCAAGTGTGTCTAATAATATTGTAAATGATACACATACGTATATACTGTGTATTACTCAACTAGACATGTAGTAATGCTAACTGAATATACAATCCCAATAAAGGATAGCTACAATGTTAGTAAACTAGAACAACATGTACATGAGAGCTCTATGAATTACTCTTCTCTTATATGATTGTTCGAATCATTCTTATTATGGATTCATGCCATCAAAAGGAAGGAAATAGGCTTTACCTACCTTAGCATCAAGCTCTTACTATTGTCCGGGATAATATCCTCTACGCTTCAATCTACAATGAGTAATAATAACACTAGCGTCAAGCTATGAATGATACAACACTCATATATCGAGCAACAAGTTCATTCTACAATATATCAAGTAGCATCTCCCATGTTCTTTCACCTCCCTCAAGATCACAATATCAACAATAACATGTCACCATTAATCCATATATCCAACACCTCAACAACACAAGAAAAACCCAATAATACAATATAACAATAATAATAGGGCCAACGTCAAACTAAGGAACAACTAGCATATTATACATCGGGCGACAAGCTCACCATAACAACAATCAATACTCCTCTATATCTCTTTATTCCTTCACGTCACATATAGCAACAAAAACAACACACTCAAATTATTCAATAAATTTCCAGCCATATAATATCATAAGAACAATCTCAAAATACTCCAACATACTACAACATCTCCAATCTGATTCCCGGCGTTTATTTCGCAAGTTCAAAATCCAATAATCTAACTATGACTTAGATGACCTCAAATACATATAGGAGAGGATGAATCTTACCTCAAACAATAGCCCATGGTCTTAGATTACTTCAACTCAAGAAACCTTCAACTCAACAATAAAGAAGAACTTGATCTTAATAACAACATGGGATTCCCGGTACTTGATTTCACGTTGTTTACCTAGGATTTTAATCTTGGATGATATGAGAACTCATAGAGAGTATTTTACGGTGTATAGGGTCTGTGGAGGATGAAAACTAATGTCTCAAATGATATCCACTGAATATATACATAAAAAGAAACTTACATTGCCTTAAGTGCGTCCCAAAGGGGCTGCTTGCGCAGTCTCGCAAAAACGTGAATATCTCTCTACTCCTACGTCATATCAATGAACGGTTTAATGTGTTAGAAACTAGATTCGTAGACCTTAGATATAGTGGGTAAATCCCCTTGTAACTCTAATTAAATTGGGAGAAAATATCAGTGACATCTCACCCAATTTTCAGTATATTTATGAACGTAACTTGCGATAACGTTTTTCCGATTTTTGTTTTAAAGCATACTTGACTTCAAAACATAACATACGACTATTAAACACTTCAAAAACCTTAGAACATGACCTCCTTATCATATCAATCACTCCTTGTTTTACATCAAAAGTATGGGTTATAACATCTTTGATTCACTTAACCTCCAACCCTAACAATACTTCCTTAACTCTTGTTTTACCCCATCATTACTTTGTAAAGGTCCTTAACCTTTCTGGTTCATATTTATTCACTTACGATGCATTATAATATAAAAGTATGGAGTTTAACATCCTATATATCCCCCTCACTTACGAATATTCATCCTCGAATGTGGAGGTGTATAAGAGACAATCTAACTCTTGAGGAATTTCTGAGAATTTCGACAGAGTCTCCTCTGTAAACAAGACTACCCAAAACCTACACAAGTTACTCTACTTCTACAAATGCTATAATGCCTCAACTTAGCGTATAACCTTCTATCTGAAACAAATGAGATACTTATAATTAATTTCATCATCGGCTTTCGATGATATCTCCTCAACATTCTTATTATTCCACAGTACCTTCACGAAAATCACATCCTTCGAACCTGCCGATCTAGTACGGAAAATGGAACCTCCTCATAGGATAAGCTTTCTGTAATATGAACATTATTAACTGGGATGACTTGAGAAGGGTCTCTGATGCACTTGCAACATGGACACATGGAAGACTGGATTGACAAACTCCAACTCTGAAGGAAACTCTATCTCGTAGGCCACTTAGCCTATATTTTGAATAATTATGTACGACCTAATGTATCTCAGTCTAAGCTTACCTTTCCTAGTGAATGTCCTAACGATTTTCATAGGAAAAACCATCAAGAATATCCAATAGTCAACCTATAACTCGAAGTCTCATCATCGCACATTTGAATATGACTTCTGATGAGTCTGGGCTATTAACAGCTGCTCATAAATAAACTTCACTCTCTCTACAGCTTGATGAACCAAACCGGTTCCAAGTAATTATGCTTCACCGATCTCAAACTATTTGATAGGGGATCCACACTCAGGCTCGTACAATGATTCATAAGGAGACATCCTAATGTTGGAATGATTATTGTTATTATATAAAAACTCAATCAGAGGTAAATGATTATCTCAATTTTCTTTGAAGTCTAACACACATTCCTGTAAGATATCTTTGAGCGTCTGAATTATGTGCTCGGCTTGACCATCTGTGTGCAGATGAAATGTTGTGCTGAGGTTTACTTGAGTGACTAAGCCTTGTTGGAAAGATCTCCAGAAGTTCACTGTAAATTAAGCACCTCGGTTAGATATAATAGACACTGGTACATCATGAAGCCATACTATCTCCGTGATATATAATCTCGCATAATCCTTGGCTGTAAAAGTAGTTCTAACTGTAATAAAGTCCATGTTAATCATCTCCTACTGTCACATTGGGGTTTTTATACTTCTTACTAGCCCATCAGGTTTCTGATGTTCTACTTTAATTTGTCGACAATTTGGGCAATGAGCCATATATTCTAAAATATTCTTTTCATATCGATCCACCAATAGATGTCTTTGACATCATGATACATTTTATTGACCCTGGATGTATAGAATACCTCAAATAATGAACTTCTGCCATCATCTTTCCCCGTAGATCTGCTACATCTGGATCACATAACAATCATGATATCTCAGAAGTTGTGAGCTTATTCTATAGCACTTATTCCTTGAGTCACAATAAGGCATAATCCGCATACTGCAACCCTTTCACCTCTGATACCAGAGATGATTCTACCGTATTCTGAAGGACAACTCCTCCAACATCTGAGTCTAACCATCGAACTCCTAAGTTTTCTAACTGGTAAATCTCTCTAACCAACCCTATGGTATTTGGAAATATGCTAGGCTTCCCATAGATCAGCCACTGAGGGCGTCAACCACAACATTAGACTTGCCCGAATGGTACAGGATGTAAACATCGTATCTTTCAAAAACTCAAGCCATCATCTACGTCGCAAATTCAACTCCTTCTTCTTGGAGTTGTATTGGAAGCTCTTATGATCGATGAATATATTTACTTGTTCATTCTAACACTTTCAACACAAAGGCAATAACTCATCTTAGTTCCCACACATCTTGGAACTTCTTGTATACATAATCTTGAACATTATTCTTGATTTCGATTCTCTGTACAATATATATGAAAGGCGATGAATTATGGGTATACTTCCTTATTGAATATACGAAATTCTTAAGAAATCATCGTTACATGCCAAACTTTTCTATAATTTCTAAATTAGATCACTATACTTGGAGAAAAATCTCCTTTTTCATCTCTTTGTTAACACCTTCCATCAATTGCACTTAGAGAGGATTCGACTTTTCATATTAAGTTGAAAGCTCATTGTGTCAGGTATCCGTGTAGAACCTTAGACAATTTTTAACGTCCCGCAATCACCCCTAGTTACTTTCACATCTTCCCATACTCGAATATTGTCACCTCTGAGCAGTACTTTCA
Source organism: Anisodus acutangulus (assembly GCA_029783415.1). Classification (NCBI taxonomy): domain Eukaryota; kingdom Viridiplantae; phylum Streptophyta; class Magnoliopsida; order Solanales; family Solanaceae; genus Anisodus; species Anisodus acutangulus. Next base: position 26,122,841 of record CM056498.1, on the reverse strand, counting down.
TATGTCTGCCTCGTACTCTAATGCATTCACTGAATTTTACATGCCATTGCTTATGTCTAAAATAAATTCCGAGAGTTGCGACTGTGCATCTGTGAAATAAATACTTATATCCTTGGACCATTCTTCAGTATGAAATGCTGTATAATCTAAGAACTCGTCTATAATACATTGACTAACCATAACTAGGCCTTATATGAGTTAATTACTGGTTGTTCAAGTCAATCTTATCTTTCATATACTAATTTTGAGTAACTCCTCCTAGGGATATATCCCTTTGCCATTCTTTCCCTTATACTAGTTTCTTAAGTCTCAAATGTCTAGCTGCGCTTATCATCGATTGGAACCTCTAGCCAAAAGGTTGTTACTGTATCCTTCCTACCATTTGTACGTACATATTTCTCTAAATTTATGGCACGTCTGTAGAGTCTGAGTAAATAAAATCTCATTCATTATGAACCTTTTGTCGTAATCTTCTTATCACTCTAACACTAAATGAAATACAATTTTTCCTCGATAACTCATCATACTATCTTCCCCCCGTGCGAGAATAATTGACACCTATGCTCAAGGACTCTACTCATATACAAATAAAATTGTAACCCCTTCACCTTTGCAATTTTTTGCACTTTGATAACTTATAACCCGACTTAAGGTAATCTTACCTTTCTAGGGACAACTAATCACTTACATGCATGGAGTGCCATATACTTATAACTGGCATATTCGATATTGATGACCTTAATTTGTTTATGATGCTTGTCTCAGGGAGACCTCTTTCTTAATGACCCTTCAAAGTTGTTCTTCCATCGTTCATCCTCTTACTGCCTAATCGCTTACTTTGCTAATATCACAGTGCCAACTATTACAAAAATCCTTCGAGTTTCTAATTTGCATTCGGTTTATCTTAAGTTACTTCCCAATTCTGGCATCTTCTAATCCAGGGTGCTAAATTGGTCTTCTAATAATATTTTAGTGAAGTCGTCAATTCACTCCTCGTATGAAGACATAGTCTTATGACTTATTCCTCTTTATAGCCGTAATACTTGGTCTCTCTTGCCTTTTCTTATACTGAACTATGAACATGGTTGCACTACCATACTTTAGCTCACAACCCTTAATCGTTCCTCATATCTCTTCATTCCGCTTCACTTATCTTTCTACCAATCTCTTACTAACATCTTTACTCTTATCTTATTCTGGTAAACTTCACTAGGACATTCTTTTTTTTCTTGAATTTTCTCTACTCCTCTGGTCACTTAATATTTTGTTCTCATTGAGGCATGAGTCATACTGAGGTGAATACACATCCTATATACAAAGATTCAAATACCTAGCCCCCGAATCTTTGAAACACTCAAGAAGTCATATCTGGATATACAATTCCCGAGTACATCACATATATATCACCTAATGAGGTACTATAGACATATTCATAATAACTTTTTGTACTGCCATATGGTTCTAACAATCTACCCAATGATAAGGATTACTTTAACCCTTACTAGATCTTGAAATCTCACCCCTTTCTAAGATTACGTAGTCGATATCTGTAATCATAAGATGGACTAGATGCTACTCATTGTATTTTTACCACTGCTAAAAGTGGGATAATAACGGCCATATTGCACGATTTCGAGGGAGAAAGAAGGGTAACCAATCCTAAAGTCCATATAGCTTTCTGGTTATACAATATGGTGCACAACACAGTTATAAACAATACTTTACTAGATACAACTTGTAGACTCCCTAGGACATACTTGCTCTGATATTAAGTTTGTCACGCCCCAAAACCTGGGGAGTCCTGGCCAGCACCCGGTGCTTTACTTGACCCCGAGCATAACAATTTGAAAATCATAAGTCTTGAACATAGACATGCAATCTAGCCCAACTAGGACAATATGTAAATCAATCAGCGTCATCATAGGACGGCAAAGTCGTACTCTGAATAATCTGTAAATGACAACTATCTCAGCTGACATGGGATCACCCAAAAGATACATAAATATATACAGGCCGACAAGACAACCATGATAACATACTGAACATATAAGACATGTCTATAAGCCTCTAGAGTTACAATAACTATACTCTGGTTGGGACAGGGCCCCGACTTACCCATTATGTCGATGTATACAAAATAACTATAACTCTAGACTTGGTAACTTGGGATGAAGTGGAGCTTACCAATCAAGTTGGAACTCGACAACGTCTACTAAGGAGGCATGTCTACCTGTCTGTCAGGATCTGCAAGCATGAAATACAGTGCCTCCAATAAAGGAACGTCAGTACGAAATAATGTACTGAGTATGTAAGGCAATGAAATGACCGAAATTAAAACTGAACTGATATCCATAATATCTTGAATGTAATCTGAGGGGTCAATGATAATCTAGAACCATGCTTACCTATCTATGACTCATATCATTTAAGAAATACTAAAAAAAACTATCCGACATCATATAGGGCTCGGTATATATGTGAACAACTCCGAAGGCAAGTGCATATCCTCAAAGACAAGTGTATATCCTTGAAGGTAAGTGTATAGCCTAGAAGGCAAATTTAAATATCCCCAAAGTGAAGTGTATAGCACCGAAGTCAAATGTATATAGCCCCGAAGGCAATCCACATATCTATATAGCCCCAAAGGCAAGTATGTATAGTAATGGTACAAATGATAAACGTATGTATATACTCTCTATTACTCAACTAGACATGGAGTAATGCTAACTGAATATAAACTCCCGACAAGGGATAGTTACAACATGAATAAATTGGAACAACACGGACATGAGAGCTCTATAAATGACTCTTTTCTTATACGCTAGTTCGAATCTTTCTTATTATGGTTTCATTCCATCAAAAGGAAGGAAATAGCCTTTACATACCTTAGCATCAAGCTCTTACTATAGTCAGGGAAAATCTCATCTTCACTTTAATCTATAGTGAAAAATAATAACACTAGAGTCAAGCTACGAATGATACAACACTCATGTATCGAGCGACAAGTTCGTTCTACAATAAATTGAGCAGCATCTCCCCTATTCTTTCACCTACCTCAAGGTCACAACATCAACAATAACATGCAACCATTAATCCATATATCCAGCACCTCAAAAACACAAGAACATCCCAAAAATACAATATAACAACAATAATAGGGCCAACATCAAGCTAAGGAATAGCTAGCATACGATAGATCGAGTGACAAACTCATTACAATAACAATCAATACTCCTCTATATCTCTTTATTCCTTCACAACACATATAACCACAACAATAACAGCACACTAAGGTTATTCAATCAATTTCCAGCCATATAATATCATAAGAACAATCTCAAAATAGTCCAACATACTACAACATCTCCAATTCGATTTCCGACATTCATTTCGCAAGTTCTCAACCCAATAATCTAACTAGGACTTATATGACCTCAAATACATATAGGAAAGAATGAATCTTACCTCAAAAAATAAGAATATCCTGTGGCATGAGATTACTTTAACTCAAGGAAACCTTGAACTAAATCATAAAGAAGAACTTGATCTTATGAGCACCATGGGATTCCCGACACTCGATTCACGTTGTTTACCTTGGATTTTTCTCTGGGATGATATGATAACTCTTAGAGAGTATTTTAGGGTTTATAGGGTCTGTGGAGGATGAAAAATAATATCTCCACTTAGCTCCACCGAATAATAAATAAAAAGAAACTTTCATCGCCTTAAGTGGGTCCCAAAGGGGCTGCCAGCACAGTCTCGCAAAAATGATAATATCTATCTATATGATGTTGTATTGATGAACGGTTTAATATGTTGGAAACTATACTTGTAGACCTTTGATATGGTGGGTGTATCACCCTGTAACTTCAAGTACATTAGGAGAAATCTCAGTTATATCTCACCCAATATTCAGTAAATTTATGAACATGGCTTTCGATAAACTTTTGTTTTACAACTTGCTTGACTTCAAAACCTAACATACGACTATTAAACACTTCAAACACCTTAAAACATGACCTCCTTAGCATATTATCACTCCTAGTTTTACCTCAAAAGTATGGGTTATAACATCTTCGATTCGTTTAATCTCCAACCCTGATGATACTTCCTTAATACTTATTTTAATCAGTCATTATATTTGTAAGGGTCCTTAACCTCTCCGGATCATATTTATTTACTTAAGATGCATTCTAATATGAAAGTATGAGGTGTAACATCCTCCACCACTTAGGAATATTTGTCCTCGAATATAGAGGCGTATAAGAGAGAATGTAACTCTTGAAGAAATTCCCAGAATTTCGACGGTCTCCTCTGTAAACAAAACTATGAAAAATCTCATACACAAGTAACTCTGCTTTTGGAAATGCTATAGTGCCTCAACTTAGAATATCACCTTCTGTATGAAACAAATAAGGATACTTGGATTTCATTTCTTCCTCGTCTTCCCACGCCATCTCCTCAATGTTTTTATTATTCCACGGTACCTTTAAGGAAGCCACATCCTTCGTCCTGAACATGCGGACTTGCCAATCTAGTATGACTCTAATACCAAGCTTTGTCATGCCTAGAACCTTGGTCTGGATGTAACACTAGACACCAGTGCCTGACTACATGTGACCGAGTGAACCAACTGGATGGCTGAATCAACATGTGATATCATAACATACTGAATGCGAAAAATAAACTAACACATGTTGATATACTATAAGTCTGAATGATATAAATCAAAGTGCAAAAATGTTGTTATGAGGTTGAACTATAATTGTAGCCAACATGGCTTAATATGAAAAGAATGCTACTCTATCTAACTATTACTCTAGTCTATGAAGCCTCTAATGAAGTACAGTAAACACTAACTGTTACCGGGACAAGGCCCCCGACATACCTGACTGTCTGTAAATACTGAAAGACTGTAAAATAATTATAATGCCCCAAAAACATGGGGCTCACCAATTAGCTTATATTAGGAGTCCTAACCTGAAGATCCATCGTCCTGTAAAAAATAAACGTCAGTACATTTGAATTGCACTGGTATGTAAAGCAACCGAAGGAAAGAACTGTAAGTGTTGAAACTAAAACTGAACTAATAAATGATAACTGATAACTGAAGTGAACAAAAGAAGTAAAGATATGAATACTTCCTGTTCTAAATGGAGAATCACATGTTTAACTGAAATCATAATCTGTGGCCTCAGGCCTAATATATGTGCAAATATTTATGGCCTCAGTCCTAAGTATATGTATACATAAAATGTGGCCACATTCCAAATACAGATTTTTAACATTAAAATAGCCAATGGGTTTTTGGTCTTGCATCAAAACGACACCAATACCTACTTTGTCAGCATCACATTCAATTTAATTTTTTTTTATCAAAATTGGGTAATTGCAATAACGGTTCAGAGCTAAGCATTTCTTTCAAGGTCTCAACGGCTCGTGCTTGCTCCTCACCCTAAGAAAAAGGTTTTATCCTTTCATATTACCTCGGTTAAGGGAGTGACTATGGTGTTAAATCCTTTAACAAACTGCATATAGAAACTAGTCAATCCATAAAAATATCTCACATCACCGATGGATTTAGGAGTTGCCCAATTCTTAATAGCGTCTATTTTGGATTCATCTACCTCAACGACCCTGATCTCATAACAAAACCCAAGAAAATAACTTCTTCAACACAAAAAGAATATTCTGCTATATTACCATAAAGTTGTTATTTTCTAAGCACTTCAAACATACATTTCAAATGATCAACATGCTCGTTCATGGTCTTACTATACACCAAAATATCATCAAAGTACACGACCACAAACTTGCCAATAAAAGGTTCATTACATGATTCATCAAATGCATGAAAGTACTAGGAGTGTTAGTGAAACCAAAAGGCATCACTAACCAATCATATTGACCAAACATGGTCGTTAATGACATTTTCCACTCATCTCCGGATTTCATTCGAATTTGATGGTATTCACTCCTAAGATCTATCTTAGAAAATATGCATGAATCATTCAAATCATCAAGTATGTCATCAAGATAAGGTATGAGATGTGATACTTTATCATAATTTTGTTGATGGCATGATAATCAATATACATGCGTCATGTCCCATCCTTCTTTGAAACCAAGATGACCAAAATCACACATGGGCTCATGCTTTCTCTAACAACTTTTTTTCAAGGAGTTCATCCAATTGACTTTGAAGATCATTGGTTTCCTATGGGTTTCTTTGATAATCCTGTTTGTTTAGTAATTGGGACCCATCACAACATCAATTTGATGTTTAATTCCCCTTAAGGGTGGTAAACCCTTTGGGAGATTCATGGGAAATACATTATCATAATACTACAATAGATAAGAAATAGAAGTAGGCAAAGAATATGTTAGTTCATTACTATGTAAAGAGTAGTCCCTATGCATGATAAGGACCCCCAGATTTTGCTCATCAATCTCCTTAAAACATGCCAAGACAGCCACCTTATCATTTCCCTTGGATTCCTTCCTCTTCTTATTTCCCTCCATGGTACCCTTTTCACTACTCCCTTCACCCTTACCTTTCTCTTTGAGTTCCCTCATCTTTTGATAGACTTCATTAACTTTTAAAGGTGTCATGGGATACATAATGTGTTTCTGCTCATTTAGTAGTACTAAATACCTATTAGTTCTCCCATCATGACTTGACGAACGGTCATATTACCAAGGTATTCCAAGTAAGAGATAACAAGCTTGCATAGGGACTACATCACACAAGACCTCATTTTGATACTCGCCAACTTTGAACTTAATCATAACTTGCTAGTTTACCTTCAACTCTCCATATTCGTTTAACCATTGGAGTTTGTAAAGAGTAGCTTGGTTAGTTGTTAGAATCTTCAAGAAATAAACAAATGTTGTGCTTGAGACATTTGCACAACTCTCACTATCAGTGATCATGACACATACATTTCAATTTATGAGGCACTTAGAAAGGAAGAGATTATCCCTTATGCTTGGGTCATCCATGGCCTTGCTTATCATAGTTCTCTGCACAACGTAGTTTGGAATGGTTAGCTCTTCTTATTTAGGCATGGCCTTACTTATCAACACCCTTCTTGCTAAACAATTTGGTACGGTAATATCACAATATCGTGCCCTATCATCTTGATCACCCTCGTCATCATCCCCAAAGTCGTCATCCTTTTGGGTCTTGTTATTCTGCACGTGTAGACTTCTATCCTATGCAATACCTAATTTTTTCCTATAGGATGAACCATGTTACCCTACCTTTTCTATGTGTAACGAATGCAGAATAGTAAGAACAACAAAGAAAAGTACATAATACCTTTATATGAAAACCATCTGGCTCACAAAGGCAGTAAAAACCACGATCTACACCTATGTAGAATTTATCCCTAACTTCACTACAACGATGATCCTCTGACTAGGGAGCAACCTTCAAGTAAAACTCTAACTTGAAGTTGAATTTACAATGTCTATACCTATTACAATTGCTTCTAGAAAAGTTGATAAGGTATAACTCGATAAATAGCCTAATACAATATTCTAGACTTACGAACTGGAAAATATTATTCAGTAGAACATCTCCTTCAATCTTCTTCATTGTATTAGGGTCGCAACTCTAGAGTTAGAACTCTCAATATAGCATTGATAGTTTCTCGCTCAATGTTTATTCTCTCTTTGTGAGTGCGTAAATTTCTTAATGTTGAGACTTGGTATATATAGCATGAAGACTTCTTATCTACAGCTGAGCTAAACCCTTTTTGATATGACACATAGGGTTTTAGGTTGAATAGGATTCGTACACCTCCCTATATATTTAGTTTCCTTATAGGACTCTAAAATATCTTGATAATTATGGTGCGAGGTCCTGATAAATATCACATACTTCTGCCGCATTGGACACCAAGTCTTTTCTATAAAGATATACAAATCCTAGTCGCTGTAGGATTTGTTTAGAACATGTTTTTAGACCTTGTTCAATCACCTGGTACTCCAGCCTTTGAGTCTTAAGAGCTGAAACATATTTACAACTTGCTCCATCAATCTCTTCTCATACAAACAACATCTAACTCTGACTTGTTGCATGGAACATGTTGACAACCCTGTTTCATTCATCATGTTGCTTTGTGTCTGTTTCTTGTGAGCTTGATTTGTTCATCTTTGTATATGATCTTGGTTTGTTCAGCTTTGTGATAGTCTCTGATAGACCCAATCTCCCACTGTATGTAACTACCCCATAAGATAGACATTATACATACTTGGTATATTTATCATTGAGCTGCTCTCATTTGACAGACTCACATCTCTATTATAAGTTGCATATGCTTCTATGATGGAACAGTTCCATGGACCTGGTCATTGTTACCGATTCACGCTTGGTTTTATGGTCCGTATAAGTTTCACATATCGTGAATTGTACTGTGGAATTGTTCACGGATCTTTTTTGAACCATGGAAAAGGACAAGGGAAACCAACTCACTAGAATCGATTCACGGTCACTTTCATGGACCATGAATTATTTTAAGGACCATGAAATTCGCCGTGAAATTGGCCCGATGACTGAACAGTATAAAATCGCATTTTAAATATTTTTATTTCATTCTTTGTCCTCCCAAGCCCTAGCATGAAGTTTCTCTCCTCCCATCACCCTCATAGCCCAAGGTATGTCCTTTCCATGTGTTTCCACGTAAATTTTATCGATTATACTCAGGTTCTAAGTGAAATCATTGATTTCTAACCTAGGATTTTCAAGGTAAACCCTTCTCAAGGTTTCAAGGTTCAATATTTTTAACTTCTTCTTCAATTTCAGACCTTTAATACAAGACTAAGTGTGATTAAGGTATGTCGACCTTATATCCACTTCTGGGAATATTATTGTTCTTTCCCACACCACATTCATCCATGAAACTATGAAATTCCACAAGCTTAGGGTTCTTATTCTAAGTTCATAATAACCCTAATTACACGTATTATTGTATTTCATGATTATATTACAAATTCTTTAGTTAAATTCATTATATGTCATTATGATTTCCATGAACCTGTCTGTAATCCATGAACACCATACTTTGAATTCCATGGGTTCTCCATTACAAGTCATGAACCAATATTACTCTACTCCATAAATCTTACATGTTTCCATATTTCATACAAGTTATATTATGTATCTAATTCATGTTAAATTATACTTACAAATTATGTTTATATGTCATATTTATGAAATCCATGGGCTTGTAAGCCAAATGTCTTCCAATTCATGTGTTTGGGAGTTGTACAGATTATTGATAAGGTTTAATACCTAAAACTACGTATGCCAACATAGGATAAGTATCGCTCCGCCCAGTTAGGATGATTCCTTCATGTTACCCATTGTGGGTTATTGGATCCATTCATGTCATGTTCATTTCTTATACCCCGATAAGGTATGAAATGCTTAGCTGATCCAGCAGAGATCAGATGCCACGTTCTCGCGTGGTGGTTTCATGTCAGTTATACTAAAGCTCTCACACTTAAAGTGATTTACCATGTTTTATTATATTCATCTCAGATATTACACATGTTCATGCTCAAGTTACAGTTTCAGTTCCTATTATTTCATGTGCCTTATACATATGAGTACAATTCAAATGTACTTACGTCTTTTTTGTCCAGGGCCTGCATCTCACAATGCATGTCTGGAGTTTCAGGATGAAGGATTAGTTCTCAAGAATTCTCACGTATTAGCTATTAGTGAGCCCCATCTCATTTGGGGTGTTATTTTTCTTTATTTTATGTCATGCTTTACAAAAAGAGGTATGTCGGGGCCTTGCCCAGGCAAACAATGTTTAGCAGTTCGACTCATGTCCAGAGGTTTCATAGACTAGTTTAGTATGTCATGTAAGATATTCTGATTTATTATGTTTTCTGATTATTTCCGTAATCTTATTTTCAAACTATATTTTCAGTATTCAAATTTACATGTTTTAAATGATTATTTCATGATATTAGATGCCCATGTAGATCCAGCAAGACATGTGGTTCACTCGGTCACACACAGTTAGGCACCGAGTGTCGTGTTATGCTCATGCTATCGTTCGGGACATGACAAAGCTTGGTATCAGAGCCTAGGTTCAAGTGTCTTAGGGAGTCTATGAAACCATGTCTAGTGGGGTCACTTCTATGTGTGTGTTTGAGTGCCACACATGTAAATAATTGGCCACCAAGACATCTAGGATTGTCTTACTACTTTCATACTCTAGATGGCGCAATTAGAGGTATACCTTATGGATATTCTTATAACTCGTGCTCATTATGGATTTTAGAAAAATGTCTGCTAAAACGAAAGTCAGCTACGAGTAAGAGGGTTGCTGCTAATGCTACCCCATGAGTGAAATCTCATGCTCAATGAGTTGGATCGGGTTATGTGCCCCCGACTTCACCCCCACCAGCTACTAAAAAGCCTGCAGGGGCTCGTGCTATAGTTGATCCAGCGCTTAGTTTTGCGGATATGGATGTCAGAGGAGCTATTCAGTTGCTCACTCAAATTGTTCCTACTCAGGCTCAAAGTCAGGGGATGACTTCAAATAAAGTTGTCAGTGAAGGCTCGTCCAGTTCCAGGATCATAGAGTTCATTTGTATGAAACCTCAAGTGTTCACAAGGTCCAGCAAGACTGAGGACCCATAAAATTTTATTGACAGGATTCAGAAGATCCTTCATACTATTCATGCCACTGAAACATATGCGATAGAGTTTGGAGCCTATCAGCTACAGGACGTCACAAATATTTGGTATGAGACATGGGACCAGTCCTAACGGGATGATGTACCACCTGCAGTTTAGGATGAATTCGCAAATGCCTTTATGGATCCCTTTCTACCACTAAAAGTCAGGGAGGCCAAGGCCATGGAGTTTGAAAGGCTCAGACAGAACAACATGAGCGTACATGAATACTATCTCAAGTTCGTCGCATTGGCTAAGTATGTTACATATATAGAGCTAGAGTTAGGTGTTTTTTGTTGGTCTTGACCCCTATTTGTTTGGTTATGCAAATATTTTTGCTCAGAATAAAGAAATGACTATTACCAAGGTAGTTGTTTTTGTTCAGGGTAATGAGGAAGAAAGAAAAAAAAGAGTAGTTGCAGAAAGAAAAGTATATGGAGTTCATCAAAAGAGCTAAGTCTACAAGTCCTTCAGTCATGGGGGGTGGATGTAGACAGTTCTTTAAAAATATGTCATCAAGACCTGCTCCATCTGTAGCTACTGCCCGAGTCTTAAAGTTCAAGAATGATCAGAGAAGATATAATTTCAAGGTAGTAGGTTCGCGGTCTCAGGCTAGTGTAGGTCAGAAGACGTATGATAACCCAGTTTGCAGTAAGTGTGATAAGAGGTACGCAGGGGAGTGTAGTATGGGCATGGATATCTATTTTATATGCAGCCAGTGATGCCACATTTAGATAGAATGTCCATCAGTGAGACAGGGCACCAGAGGTAATGTGGCTAAGTCCATAAATTCAACATTTTCTCGCAATTCTCAAGCTCAATTAGGGCGTGGTGCAGCAGAGGTCAGAACCACTTGTGTGCATTAGATGGTCGTCAAGATACTAAGGCTCGTGCAAATGTTATTGCATGTATACTAACCTTTTTCACTTTTGACATTTATTCCTTTATGGATCTTGGATCCACTGTATCATATGTAACCCCATTTATTGCTAAGAAATTTGGGGTAGAGCCAAGAAAGTTGCATAAACCCTTTGAAGTATCCACTCCAGTTTTGGAGTCAGCTATAGCTAGATGAGTGTACATGGGTTGTCTAGTTAGAGTCTATCACCACAGTGTAGTAGCCAACTTAGTAGAGTTGGAAATAGTAGACTTTGATGTAATCATGGGCATGGATTGGTTGTCTTCATGTTATGCCACAATAGGTTGTAGAACCAAAATTGTAAGTTTTGAATTTCCTGCTGAACCAATCATAGAATGGAAGGGTGAAGTAGTAGTATCCATAGGTAGGTTTATTTCCTATATTAACGCCAAAAAGATGGTATCCAAGGGGTACATTTACCATCTAGTTTGGGTCAGGGATACAGATATCCAGACCCCCAACTCTTCAGTTCATTCCAGTTGTCAGCGAGTTTCCAGAGGTCTTTTCTAAAGATCTTCTTGGAGTTCCTCCCAATCGAGAGATTGACTTCGGAATTGATTTACTTCCCGACACTAAGCTAATATATATTATTCCATACATAATGGCTCCAACAGAGTTAAAGGAATTAAAAATCCAGTTGAAAGATCTCCTTGATAAGGGATTTATTAGGCCAAGTGTCTCACCTTGGGGTGCACCGGTCTTATTTGTCGAAATAAGGATGGATCTTTGCTTATGTGCATTGATTATCACCGGTTGAACAAGGCCACTATTAAGAACAAGTATCCTCTTCCCATAATCGATGACTTATTTGACCAACTTTAGGGTGTCTAATGATATTTCAAGATTGACCTCAGATCAGGGTATCATCAGCTTAATTTAAGAAAGTTGATATTCCAGAAACCGCCTTTAGAACTCGTTATGGCCATTTTGAATTTTGTGTCATGTCATTCGGATTTGACAAATGCACCAACAACTTTCACGGATCTTATGAATAGGGTGTTCAAGCCTTACCTAAACCTTTTCATCATTGTATTCATCGATGACATCTTAGTTTATTATCGTAGTTAGACTGACCATGCAGAACATCTTAGAATAGTATTACAGATCGCAAACTTTATGCAAAATTTTCCAAGTGTGAATTTTGGCTAAATTGGTGGCGTTTCTTGGCCATGTCATTTCTGGAGAAGGCCTGAAAGTTGATTTTTAGAAAGTTGAGGCAGTGAAGAATTGGCCCAGACCCACTTCAATCTCTCAGATAAGAAGTTTCTTGAGTCTTGCAGGCTATTACAAGCGTTCGTAGAGGGTTTTTCCTCTATCTCAGATATGTTGACTAAGTTGACTCAACAAAAAGTCAAGTTTCAGTGGTCAGATGACTATGAGTGCAATTTTGAAGAGTTGAAAATGAAACTAAGTTCTTCCCCAGTGTTAACATTGCTAGAAGCAACCGAAGAATTTGTAGTGTATTGTGATATGTCAGGAATTGGTTTCAAATGTTTTTTAATGCAACATGATAACATGATAGCTTACGCATCTAGACAACGTAAACCTCACAAAAAAACTATCCAACTCGCGATTTAGAATTAGCAGTTGTGGTTTTCGCGCTCAAGATATGGTGCCACTATTTTTATGGAGCTCACATTGATATTTTCATAGATCACAAGAGCCTTCGGTATATTTTCAAGCAACAAGAGTTGAATCTTAGACATAGGAGATAGCTCAAATTTCTTAAGGATTATGATGTGGATGTTCTCTATCATCTAGGGAAAACGAATGTGGTAGCCGATGCTCTTAGTCGGCTATCCATGAGAAGCTTAGCTCATGTCGAAGAAGGAAAGAGAACCATGACGAAGGAAGTTCACCGACTAGCCAGTTTAGAAGTTCAACTTTTGGACTCCGAATATGGTAGTGTGGTTGTCCAGAACAGGTCCGAGTCCTCCTTAGTAGATGAAGTGAAGGAGAAACAGTTTAATGATCCCTATTTATTGCAGTTGAAAGAGGGGATTTACAAGCATAAGACTACGACTTTTGAACAAGATGAAGATGACGGTACTTTGAGGTACCAAGGCAAGTTATGTGTTCCAGACGTGGATGGACTTAGGGAGCAAATTATGACAAAAGCGCAAAACTCCAGGTATTCCATGCACCCAGGTTCTACAAATATGTAGCATGACCTTAAAGAAAATTATTGGTGGAACGATATGAAGAAGAATGTAGCAGATTTTGTGGCCAAGTGTCCAAATTGTTAGCAGGTGAAAACCGAGAACCAGAGGTCTGGTGGGTTGGCTTATAACATTGATATTCCTATTTGGAAATGGGAGATGATAAATATGGACTTCATAACAGGTCTACCTTACTCATCTCGGAGACATGATTTGATTTGGGTTTTTGTGGACCAACTTACTAAATTAGCACACTTCTTTCCAGTCAAGACCATAGATTCAGCTGAAGATTATGCGAAGTTGCATATCTAAGAAATTGTCAGGATTCACAGGACCCAGTATCTATTATTTTAGATCGAGGTGCTCAGTTCACAGCAAACTTTTGGAAGCCCATCCAAAAAGGAATGGGTACCAAGGTAAATCTCAGCACAACTTTTCATCCTTAAATTGATGGCCATGCATAGCTTACTATTCAGACCCTTGAGGATATGTTGAGGGCATGTGGTATTGATTTCAAAGGTAATTGGAATGACCATTTTCCTCTCATTTAATTTTTTTATAATAACAGTTACCATGCTAGTATCAAGATGGCACATTTTGAAGCTCTGTATGGGAGAAGGTATAGATTGCCAATTGGTTGGTTCAAAGTTGGTGAAGCAGAATTGTTAGGGCCGAACTTGGTCCATCATGCTATAGGGAAAGTCAAGATGATTCAGGAACATTTGTAAACGGCGTAAAGTCACCAAAAGTTCTATTCAGATGTGAGGCAAAGAGACCTGGAGTTTCAGTTTGATGATTGGGTGTTTATGAAAGTTTCACCTATGAAGGGTGTCATGATATTTGGAAAGATAGGGAAACTCAATCCCAGATATATCGGGCCATACAAGATCCTACGAAGGATTGTCCAAGTGGCTTATGAACTTGAACTACCACAAGATTTAGTTATTGTGCATCCAGTGTTCCATGTATCTATGTTGAGGGAGTTTATGGGAGACCCGTCGTTGGTTATTCCTACCGAATCCATTACGGTTAAGGGTGGCCTAGCCTATGAAATGGTCCTTGTGGCTATTCTGGATTGTCAGGTTCGCAAGTTGAGGACTAAGGAAGTTCCTTCAGTGAAAGTGTTGTTGAGGAGTAAGAAAGTTGATGAGGCTACATGGGAAGCCGAGGAGGAATGAAGTCCAGATATCCACACTTGTTTGAGGAGCAAGCAGAAAGCGTATAAGGTAAATATCTTTAGTATTCATTTCACATCCCCATACGTATTCATGTATCATGTTTCACGTTCATGTATTTATTACTTATTTCTCTATGTTCATGTTTTCATGTAATTATGTCATTTCAGTCCCCATGATCTATGTCGTGTTTCTTCACATTCATTTATTCATTCCATGTCCATTAGTTCTTGAGTTAATCGCATTCCTAACCATGAGCCATCGTTTGAGGGAGAATGATCCCATAGGGAAGATATTGTAACACCTCGTAACTTTAAACTATGCCTTATCCATGATTCAGGAGTTTAAAACACAGTTGGGAATTGTTGGGATTGAAAATTCATCGAAATTAAGCGTTCTTCACTTTTACGCCCAATCATACAGACCGTAAAATGCACTGTAATATGGACTCCAGAAACCCAAGTCATTGTTGTCGATTCACGCTTGGTTTCACGATCCGTTTAAGTTTCATGGACCGTGAATTGTACCGTGGAATTGTTTACAAACTGTGTTTTGAACCATTGGAAAAGGCCAAGGAAACTGACTCACTGGAACCGATTCACATACCGTGAATTATTTTACAGACAGTGAAATAATCCGTAAAATTGGCCCGACAACTGAACATTATAAAATCGCATTTTCAGTTTTCTTACTTCATTCTTAATCCTCCCAAGTGCTAGCACGAAGTTCCTCTCCTCCCATCACCCTCATAGCCTAAGGTAAGTCCTTTCCATATATTACCACGTGATTCTTATCAATTATATTTAGGTTCTAAGCGAAATCATTGATTTCTAACCTAGGATTTTCAAGGTAAACCCTTCTCAAGGTTTCAAGGCTCATGTTTTTGGGCTTTTTCTTCAAGTTCAAACCTTTAATACAAGACTATGAGCGATTAAGGTATGTAGGGCTTCTATTCACGTGTGGGAATGTTATTGTTCTTTCTCACGCCACGTTCATCCATGAAAATATATAATTCCAAAAGCTTAGGGTTCTTATTCTAAGTTCATGATAACCTTAATGACATGTATTATTGCATGTCGTGATTATATTACTAATTCGTTAGTTGTGTTGACACCTAATTTTTTTCATCCAATAATTTTATTTAATTATTCAAAGTTCTTGAGCCACAGACGGAGTTAAATATTTTTTACAAGACAAAAATGATTATACTAAATTATCTCGGTAATATTTTGCCATTTCATTTGGCAAAATATCATCAAGTATATTATTGTATATCATATATCATATTTTGTATATTTTTAAGATTTTCAAATTATTATCAAATTTACAATCAAAATAGCAAAAGCAATGCAACTAATTGTTTGAACTATTAATTTCAAATTGATAAAAAAAATTCTCCGTTTAACCAAGAAAATTGATTAATTAAGTGAAGTATCAAATTACATCTCAATTTTTTGATATTTTGATTTAATTGTAAAAGATTTACAGTTTTAGTTTTAATTACAAGTTTTTATTAAATTAGTATCGATTGAGTCTTTAATTAAAATAAAGTTGAACGAATCTAGCAATATTTTAAATTGAAAAAAGGACACACTTGTAAAATGTTGCCATCCTCTTCGCATCCCTTTAAGTTCATGAATTTGGGTCTCAATTTCATTCAACCCGGCTGAGCCCAATCCGAATGGACCAAGACCCGGCCAAAACCTCTTTCACTTAGTCATTTTCGTGATTGCCTTCTTTGTGCAAAATTCTAGCAAGCCGCCGCACTCTCCCATTCTCTCTCTTCGTCACCACGACCAAGAATTGCAAAAATGAAGTTTTTGCAGGCCCTGTATGGTTGTTTTGGGGAAGAGCATTTAATGCTCCGTCCTTCCTCCACCATATTCAGCGACGAAGAGGTAAGGTTTCCCCTTTGACTTGATTTTTCTATTTTTTTAATTAATCATCCTTGTCCATATTTATACTCTTTGTGATTTTGCCTGTATTGCAATGAATTAGTTGGTCCTTGGTGAATATTGATATATTGCCCATTGTAATAGTAAGTAAAAATGTTGTTCTGTATATTACTGGCCTTAGTGAACTAGTTCTGATCCAGGTAAGTTCTCTGTGATTGTTTTAGGCTGTGTTGTGGTTAGCCGAATGTTGTGAGGATAATTATACATTCTTAGTGAATATCTGTACTTTGGTTTATTTTTGTCTGACTGTCTACTTTGCACAAATGCCTTAAAAATGATCTAAGATTAATCATAACTTGCTTCCTGAAAGTGACAAGCATGAAATTGGAATAGGAGTTTATATTTCTATGTGCTTAAGCTAATAAATGCATGATCATATAGGACAGACCTCATTTAGCCCCTCTATTTAGGTAAAACAATCTGAATGAATGCATGCCCAATAAGAGTTATATATGATAGGTTGATAACATGATATGTATCTAGTTTTGGGATAAAATTGGAAAGAAGACCTTAGAGATCTGTTTTATCTGGTGCTAAGTATGGAACCTGGGGAAACATACCTTTTGATAGGAACGTTGTCATGCTATCATGTTTGACCTTGCAAGTTCATATTAGCCCTGTTATCTCCAGTGCCTTGTTTGCAAATATGTTGTATCTTCTGGTTATTTGTTTGTTCCCTAAAGCGATGTTAGATTATTACTAAGTCTGTATGTGTCTAAGGTATATGAATCTGGTAAAAGTCATGAACTGCCTGTCTGAGCATGCCTGCTATTCAGTCCTTGTTTTTCTTTCTTTCCTTGACATGAGCTTGTATTATTGTAACTGATACATGATCTTTTGTCTGGCCATTGTGTCATTTGGTGGATTGCCTGCTGTTTGAATATATGAGTTAAAGAATTTGGTTCTAGGGTTACCCTCTAGCTTTCATGTTTTCTCATAATTGTTAGAAACCATCCCTACTGATGAAATACATATATGTGAGTTGTGACTAGTTAATATAAGACCTCATTCTCTCTTCGTCTATTTTTTAAAGCTATATGGGATAACTTGATCCAAGTTATGAATCAGTAAAGGTCATAAAAATGTCCTTCAAATGAGTGATTTGTTGAATATTCTTTGTTCTTTTATCTCTTTTGAACAATTCTATCCTCCTCGTATTTTTAATTTCAAAATATAGGAGGATATACATTGAGATATACAGAGTATACACAAGTGTATGTTATGTATACCCAATGTATATCACCTTTATTGAATGTTGTGTGTCTATCATGAGCCTGACCCATCTACTTTGTCACTGAACTCTCTTTGCTGTTGCTATAGTATCTTTGGACTAGGCCCATTTATCTTCTCTTTTTGTTATAGTACCATGTGCTCAGATTGTTATGGGCCCAGGCCATTTGTTTTCTTTACATTTGCTTTGCTGATAATTATCACTGTGAGATAGGTCAGGCCCATCTTCTTTCTTTGCATTTTTTGCCGCTGTTGCGTATCTGAGATGGGCCAAGCCCATCCATTTCTTTACATTGCTATTACTAGTTACATATAAAATGGGCTAGTTCGCATTATGTTTATCCATTTGGGCCTTGTTTCTTTTTCTGAATCATTACGGTGCATTTGTTATATGTGATAGCCCATATGTGTTGATCATTATGTGATATATAAATATTTGCCAAGTGTTGGATTTTTTTTTTAATTTTAGATAAGTTAAGATGCCATCTAACCGCATTCTTTCTTTTCCCCTCCTTGCATGAAATCTGTATGATATGGGCCATCTGGGCCAAGTCCGCGTACGTACAGCATGTTCCCAACATCTCTTCTTCTTTCATCGAGTCCGAGCCAGAATTTGAAGGCTCAGCCATGGGTGAAAATGATTAACTGGTGGGCTCGGTAAGCCCACTAGCCTTCCTTATCCTTTTATTTTTATGCATCACTTTGTAAATATTGTAATGAATATTTGTAAAGAAATATTGGAACCAGTATGGTTATGACCTAGGATTTAGGCAAACGATCTTCCTTTCGAACTACTCTGCCCACTCTCCCCTTCACGTATATCTTTTAAATGGATAGGACCCAAGCATATTTTCAAATACGGACCCGAAAGATAAACGAATTGCATCCCTTTGTTTTGAAATGAAATAAAAGAAAATATATTTTCTTTATGTAAAAATTGGAGAATCAGTAGAATATTTTCCTTTAACATGTCTTTCTTGATTTTTGAAAAAATCTTTGAATTGAGTGGAAATAAATTTTGGATGAGTTTTTGGTTTTTGTAAAGCAAGTTTTTCAAAAGATTATTTTGGGCTAGACCCACTTGAATAAAGCTTAAGTAGAAGAAATTTCACTTAAAGCCTAAGTTTGAGAAAGATGTTCTATGGATATGGTTGAGTATTAAAAAAAGTATTACAAAACTTGTTTATCTTGGCATGTTATTTTTAAAAATATACATTTTTCAAAGAGATTTTTTTTTAGATATATAAGGATAAGTAGGATACAACATTTGGACTAAATCAAGTTGGACTCTACTCAAATGAGACTTTGAGTGTCTTAAAATGAGGTGAATATTTTAAAATCCTATATGAACTTTTCCTAATCAAATTTAACTATTTCAATCAAATAAAGCCTTTTGCCAAAGATTTTAATGTAAAAAATGATATGCTATGACTTTTATATTTACAAGAATTTGAACACTCTTTTAAGAAATTAATCACAATATACACATACTATGAAACCCGAAGGTCAGTCGTATGCTACGGATTCTTAATATCGGGGTGTCTCATGCCTTCCCTAAGGAATCACCAAAACCCTTACCTATAAATTTGGTTATAAAGGATTTTTCTTTGTTTGAATAAACCCTTTTTTACTTTATTTTCCTAATTTCCCTATAAATTAGGTGGAGACTCTAAAAATAAAATATTTGAAAGAGTCTTCAACCTCTAAGTAGCTTTTATGTCTCGCGTAAAAGTGAACTATAACAGATGGCAACTCCACTTTGGATAATCCTAGATTCTAACAAAAAGAATTTCAATACAATATGTTTTTATTGTGAATAATTGCTTATGTGTTTAAATTATTGCAATATAATTGTCACAACATGCATATCATAAACTCCGTCAAATGGCACACACATACACTTGCGTTAATGTACAAAGACGGTTATGCGGTTTCGTCATCGTCCTCCAGTGAAAAAACCAGATTATTTATTTGGAACACATTTAAGACGGAGTTTGTTCACTGTCATCAAACAGTCGACAACGGTTCACCTCGAGTAGTCTGCTCGAGTCCCCAGTCATTCGAAAAACCACTCTAATTTTCCTAGGATAGAGCGAAGCCAAATCCCAACGGACTAGCGCATGCTTACCTAGACGGGTTTAGATATTTTAGACATATCTGGACCCATTAGGCGACCACCTTGTGTCAAGATGGTCTATGACCCAATGACACCGCATCCAACTACTTGTTAATTCGAAACATGATTGTGCATTGTATGCTAAACCATTTACCTTTAGGAGAGGGGGAAATTAACCGTGCTCTATTTTGTAGATGCATACCAACCTTAAGTTCGATATGTTACTCGAGGCACTCGATCGAGATGCTGAAAATTTGGTGGGCTTGGTTAGATACCACACAACAAAGAAATGTTACAGACTGTTTGAGACACCCACCCTCGTTGATGACAACGAAAGGTTGTAGGGAACTGATAGAGGTCCTCACAGGGTATTGGGATTGTGATAGAATGGTGTTAAGGTTCGGGGGGATAGAAATGACCCCAACTTTAGAGGAAATTCGGGATTGCATAGACAGTAACGCAACATGTATAAGGAGGAGGAAGAAACTTGACCAAAACATTTTGGTCCCACAAAGGCCTACTCCCGATGAAATTATGAAGCTTTTATCCTTAGACGGTGCCGATTGGATCTTTGGTCACCATAGCCTTTAGGGATCTTTACAATCGTTTTGGAACCAAAAGGAGATTCGTAGAGCATTCCATCGAGTTCCGGACTTTTGTGGATTGGAGGCCACCCAACCCCTAGCTTTTGTCATATGCCTTCTAGGACTCATGTTTTTCCCAAAGACTGGCACCTTGCCATAGATACCCGTGTCATTTATGTCACCCATGGTATCTTTCATGGCATTACCACAAATGGAGATTCTGATGTTACAATAGTGGATTATCAAACACTTGAACAATCTAAGGATCCCTCATACCTAAGCAAGCAAAATAGGAAAGACAACCTCAAAACCCACTGCCCAAATTTCGCGAACCGAACCAAAGAGGGTTGGGCCTTTATCATTTCAAGACTTAGGGAGGATAACAGACAATGGATGTTCCCCGACTTTGTATTCGAGAGAGTTGTGATCAAAGGCGGAAATGTCAGTTCTTGCCACTCATGGGGATTCGAGGAATCCATCCGTATGCACCTGCTAAGGTCCTAAGACAGTTTGGTATAACACAAGTGATACCCTAAGTAGGAAACTTGGGGGAGTACGTGATTGATTATGAGGAGGACAAGATCTGAGAGGTTATGAATATCATTCGGGAATGGAACAGTCGAGTGATGTAGGATCCTGAGACTTTAGCTCAAGATAGGTTTCATCCTGGATGTGATGAAGACTACACTTGCTGGCTGAGGGCACACTTGCAAGTCATCCTCACTCTTGGACCCAACCATTACTATTATGTTCAAGACAGATATTCTAAAGTCGAGATCAATATGTGCCTAACACAAAGGCGAGTTGATGACCGAGATGACAAATATCTGGAAAAGATAGAACATAATTAGGCTATCATAATGTCACACCCCAGCCTTAGAGAGTGTGGACGGTATCTGGTGCCTTCACGACCTGAGCATACCACCCGTAAAACATAACCTGAACATATAACGGTTTGGGCCGACAAGGCCTCAAAACGACATCCATAAGATAATATGAATAAATTAACATGTAAAGGGAGACAACCCAACCATATATATATACAAAGTCGACAAGGCTACATTAAATATTAACAGACTAACAAGAGGGCCGGCAAGGCCATACAAAACCAATGTACATAATACCCAAGTCTACAAGCCTCCACAAGTAACATAACATAACGGAGGGTCAGGACAGGGCCTCGTCATACTGATACATGTACATAAAACCATACCAACTCAGACTAGCACTTCCGAAACAAGTGGAGTACTTTAATACCACAGCTGAGCTGAAGACCTACTGATGGGGGTCGTCAATCCGTGTGCCTGGACCTGCGGGCATGAAACGCAGTGCCTCCAGCAACGGGACGTCAATATGAAAGATGTACTAAATATGTAAGGTAGTAAAAGCATAAGTAAAATATCAATATACAAGAGTAAAAAAAGATCAACTTGTAACTCTGAACTGCTACCGTTGGCGGGTAACACACATACATTCCTTTAAAAACATATATGTATGTATATATATATATGCCACACATTGGGGCTATCTCAGCATTATTATGTGCGTATTTATATACCAAACTGCAATGATGTGCACATATAAGTGTCGTACCCGGCCGACTATAGGATGGCTCGGTGTCATAAAATAGATACATATATTTAATGCATGAAGGAATCTAGGAGGAAATCATGAGCATGATCGGATGACATAAGATCGTTACCCTTCGACTATCGTTATGTAACTATATTCATCAACCGTCGTGTAACAAACAAGGAATACAAAACATCACATAATTAGAGATAATATAAGATGCGGAAAAGCACTCCCGGCAAGGGATAGATAAGATCCATGAAACACGTTCAAGAACTAGGAATAAGCATATCTTCAATGTTCAAGAATAGAGTTCCTTTTAAGAATGTTTCGTTATCTTATCTTATATACTAGGATCATGTCAACCGAAAGAAAGGGTAAGCCTTACATACCTTTAATGTTCTCATTTACAAGTCAACAGATGCAACCATACATCACGTAAATCTACAGCAAGCAATAAGGAGCCATCTTTAAGCTTATAGAAGTTAGAATTCGATACAAAAGAGCGACAAGCCCGTTCTTTGACAACACGGACAATACTTCCCCTATTCCTTTCACTTTACTCATGTCTCAAACAACACGCTCAACACATCAAGCACATAACCAAGCATCTACACAACAATATCCATCCTTATAGCCATCACAACTACCTTAACAAATAGCCCGACAAGCTATAACAACAATACAACTTATCCAAGTTCTCATCTTACTCTATCTTATTCATATAACCTATGTAGATCTTAGACATGCTCAAATCCATGGAGGAGAAGAAGAACTTATCTTCATACAACATGTAAAATCACTGGAACAATTCCCTTAGTCTTGAAAGAGTGCACACATAACTCACAACATCAACCCTGTGATCTCTACCACCTTTACAACACTTGTGATGAAGAACTTGAATGATTTGGCTTAGGATTAGCTTAGGAACCTTTGGATAGTGTCTTAGGAGAGTTTAGAAGTGTTAGGTCTCAGTCTTGGTCGAATAATGAATAAAAATAATGAGCCACCACTTAAATAGGCAAAGATGGTTGGTCACCGCCTTGGATCTATGACCGGTTTTGCACCACAGATCACCATCTACGATCGCAAATGTCACCGCATCTCCATGCAATGGTTTGGGAAACTTCTAAGCTAATTTATGGGTCTATGTGATGCAGATGCCCTTCTGCGGGTCATAATGCTCGGCATGCCACATCGCACTTATCGAATTCTGCTGATACTAATATTCTTCGATCCCATAAGTCTCAAACTTTCCCAAAACCTATTTAACACTTCAATAAACTTTTATTAACCTTGACAATGGGTCTATATCTCTCCAAACCTATGTGGACTAACTTACGATGATAACGATGCCCAAAGTACAAAGTGTAACATCGGCCGACAAGGCCTCAGAACGACATCCATAAGATAATCTGAATAAATAAACATGTAAAGGGTGACAACACAACCATATATATATATATATATATATATATATACAAGGTTGATAAGGCCATAGTAAACATCAACAAACCAACATAAGGGCCGACAAGGACATACAAAACCATTGTACAAAATACCCAAGTCTACAAGCCTCTAAGAGTAACATAACATAACAGAAGGTCGAGACAGGGCCCACCATACAAATATATATACATAAAACCATACCGACTTAGACTAGCACTTTCAAAATAAGTGGAGTGCTTTAATACCATAGTTGAGCTGAAGACCTACTAATGAGGGTCGTCAATACATGTGCCTGGACCCGCGGACATGAAACGCAATGCCCAGCAAAGGGATGTTAATACAAAAGATGTGTTGAATATGTAAGGTAGTAAGAGCATAAGTAAATATCAATATATAAAAGTCAGAAAAGATAAACATGTAACTCTAAAATGCCACTGAGGGCGTGTAACATGCATGATTTCATTTAATAACTTATACATATGTATATATATATACACACGCCACACATTAGCGCTATCTCATCATCATTAAGCCGCTATATGGGCTATCATCATCATAACGTACCCAATTGTTATAACATGTTGTCGAAGATCTGAATCATACACTTGACTTGTTTATTCATTTAAGGGTGGGGCTAATCTGAGTGCCCAAGATCCTTTTGAAATAATCTTCAAAAGTTTAGACGTAGACTGAGCACATCATAAAATATCATAGAACCAGAGACACCATGAAAGCGAACAATCTTCTTAATATGCAATCTCGCGTGGTCCTCAGTCATATATGCAGTCTTGATCAATAAGACATGAATAGGAGAGTCAGACTTTTAATAATCACCCAGGTGAAAATTAACTTATGATAATAGCGGGGTAAATCCTTATTAAAATCTATGTTAACCATCTCGCCTTTCCCATTGGGTTCTTAATGTTCTGATACCCTAGGATTCTGGTGCCCACTTCTTCATGACAATTGTTATACTGACTACGACCTATGTAAGGCTCTTTCCCATGTCATTCCATTAATACACCCATTTAGTACTATTATACATCTCTGTAGGTCTATATGGATAGGAGGTTTCGAATAATAGACCTTTGTCGCAAACTTGCCTCGTAGTTCTGCTGCATTAGGAATACACGAAATTTCCTAGTACCTGAGGGTCCCGTTTTGATTAAGCTTGGAGGCTGCGATTCTCTTTCACTAAATATCCTTTTTTATTTTCCCTAAAAATGAGATCTTTATCTTGACATTCCTTATCCTCCAATGTGGGGGATGACTCTGCTATATTCTGAGTCATGAGGTTATTATCATCTCAATTTGACATCTACTTGTCTAACCCATGCATTCCTTGGGTCAACTTCTTCCCTTAGCCTTTACATTGGTCATGTTCTAGTGGATGTACGATTCTAGCGTTAACTTAGCATTGATTACTAGATGTTGTGCTGGAACCTCTTAGGCTTTGTAGTATTTGAATCATGAATACTCTATAGATGATATCACCAAATCTGAAGTGTGCTTATCATTGTGGTTAAATCTTCTTTATAATCTAAGAAGAACCTTTTTCCGTACTTGTCTCATTACTTGTAGTTATTAACAACTTCATTTCTTTTTTTATTCTTGAAACTCACTCATTCACTGCTCATGTGTTGCATTCTCATTCCCCCAGTCCGAAAATAGCGTAGAAAGCTATGATAGACGGGAAAATTTTGCTCTTGCTGCTGTAGTTGAAGTAGCATTCCCCGAAGAATTTCTTCGAGTATTCATTCTGAAGCATCCTGGCATACATACTTAATCCCAAACATTGTTCCTAATTCCAATCCTTAACGTTAATATCATGTAGAAGACGAGTCACTCATTTATTCCTTCATTAGTTACGTACAAGATTTTGAAGAATTCAACATTACGAGACGTTGTTTTACTATATTTGACCTTGGTCCGGTACTTAGACCAACATTTCTTTCTTCATCTCTTGACTAAGGCCTTTTGCCAATAGCGCTTTAGGAAAAGGTTTAGTTGATCTCGTTAAACTGTAATCCCATTACATCAACTATCATGTGGAGCCTTTAGTCAATTCAACATGCTTAAAATCATCATTATTTATCCACCCTCATTTTCGTTCTCTTATCATTATCTTTTTAGCATATTTCTTTATTGTCTACCTTGTATCTTTAGGCTCGTTGGCCCCTTTTTTCACTTCTTTAGATGCTCGTATCTTGCTTTACTCATCGTCACTTTCGCTTACATGCTTTTGAGCATCGTAGTTGCATTTGTTGTGGAACTAATGCTTGTAGGTTTAAATCCAATTCGTAGCTTGATCTGATCTTATGACTCATCCGAATCTCCTTGCTCTAGTCATCATCGGATCATCCATCAATCTGATTACTCAATCACCTTACCTTTACATTTCCGATTTGAGTTACCTTGGGGAGGTCTCTTATCTCAATGTACTCCTTATACTAACTTTCTGAACGTCGGAGGTCTGGCACCCTTAGTCGAAGAGTTTTTATTGTCCCTTCTCTACCATTGGTCCTTACGCTGATGTAGAGTAATTCACACCTTTGCGAAACTCGCCTAACCGTAATCATATTTGCTTCTATCCTTCCTTGTCGTAATCCTTCTTCTTGCTCATCATTAATCGAAACACCTTTCTGCCTCGATACCTCATCGTATCATCTCATTCGTATTTATTAACAGTTTCACATTTCTTACAACCTTTTTTCAATCGTCCTTGAATTCTCATCACCGTTTGTCTCCAATAAGCTATTCATATCTAGAGGGGTACTTGGAATTATAACATGTCGCACAATGAGTCTGAAGACCCTACCAGTCCAATGTCTATGACTTGTTCTAGGTTACTAGCATCAATACGTATAACCCTCAATGATAAGCGGTATGGCTCAATTTATGAATTAATGAAGGGTTTATGCCACTACTCTTGCCGTGAGCAATCCAATTCCTTATAAATGACCTAGGATCGCTACTCTGAGGACGTATCTCTATATGATCTTCATGAAAACATCAATGGACAATCCTCACACGATTCGATCATGGTAACTCATTCTGATTAATGATATCATGGATCATCCCCAATCCATTCTAGACAAGATGTTAAAACTTGGGTCGCGCGTCCATAACATATTTTCCTCCATTCTAATCGACCTAGGTCATCATAAGACAGGTAGACTCTCATGGACTATTGAATATTCTAATGACATTTTCGGCACCCCAACTTTACAACTTATCTTCATCTTATCATTCTACCACACAACTTGGACTGCCATACATCCGTCGGGGTAACATAACATTGTAGGTTTGGGATTTTTCTAACGTAGTCATATGAAATGAGGGTACATATTACATACTTTATCGCTACGCTAGGTGCGGGCTTCGTATCCTTTTAGTCCACTAACGTGTATATATACAAGATTCTAACGATCATTCGGGATGGAAGCCCATTACATCCATAACTCACCTTTACTGGAATATCTTATCTCACAAGTGGTACCGTAAAGCCAATCCCTAAAATGGGGTGAATACTTTCAAACATAAAATAGGTCATTACTAATTATAAAAGAAGTAAATATGTCGATAACAGAAACAATGTCATACCTACAACCAACAACTCACCTTAAACAGCATTGGAGCTCAAGGCTCCACCTCCATTCTTATCCTTACCCTTACGGCTCAACCTGAGACACTCCTGAATCTTATGATAATGACTACCACAATACTAACAACTCGTATTCCCTTACGACACATTTTGGCATGCGCTCGACCACATTGATTACAACATGGGCGGGACGGCACCACTCTATATGCACCACTCTAACCCTGAATAATGAGGTCTGTGATCCCTGTCTCAGCCTTACTCGAGAACTTCGATCATACATACTTTATCGTAAAAGTATGACCTGCTGACTAATGACTAATCTAACAAGCCCAAAGCACAAGCTAAAACAGGTTTAACAAATAACTAAAAACACCAATCATGGTTTTAGTATGTTAACATCTAACCTAAGGACCTTAAATAGTAACTAATTCGAACTAAACACATGTTTAACAGCTAAAACTGGAATTAACAATCACTAATAAAAAACATAGATACATAATACAAGTTATATACTTAATTTAAAATAAGAAAATACTAAAAGAAATGAGTTTACCTTGTATGAAGCAACCAAAAGGTAGATATCGAGCTTGAATCTTCAACTCCAGACCTCCGATACTCGCAATCATACGAAAGAAGAGGGTTTTAATAACTGAAGATCAATTATCCTAACTGCGGGTTCCGCCAAAAGACTGGATCCACAACTTTAATGATAATTAATTAATTTTTTACTCAAAAATGGCTCTTAAAGATGTAAAAGCCTGAGATTCGAGTTTCAGACCGTTAACATGTGAGATGGGGGTCTCAATTGATAGAAATCGGGAATTCATAATCAAATCAGACAAGAGTAATAAATGCTGGAAGCAAAAGTATAGTATTGTGGAAGGGCGACCTCACTTGGGGTAGGGGTAACGATGGCGTGAAAGTGCAATACGGAAAGTGCCATTAATGCTCTTGCCATTTTTAGCGTTTGTAACTCTGAGAGAAAGCTTGAGAGTGCATGTATCGCCATTCTTGGCAAAAAGACAAAGCAAGTGGCGCCTCTAGGGTTTTCATGCTCTTTGGTCGTAAGAAATGAGAGGGCCTTACACCATTTTTGCCTTTGTTGGACGATCAAGCTTAGGCCTGGGCCTATGTTGGCCTGGGATCGGCTAATTTGAATTAAAAAGAAATGGCTGAAGGTCCAAAAATATGAATTTTGATAATTTTACCACATTTGCCAATGTGGCCATGATTTAAATTATCTAAAAACCAAAATATTTCAAATATAACCAACTTAGGTTAATAGCTTTAATTTAAGTTTAGTTTTTACAATATTATGAATTTAGGTCATTGAAATCATGCAAACGTCTTTTAAATTATAATAAGATTAAAAATTGAGATGTAATTTCATTATTGTATTTAATTAAATAATTTCCTGAATTTGACAGAGCGAGATATTAATCCTTTAATTTTGAAAATTCTTTTGAGACAATTACATTTATAATTGCCCATTAAAATTCAAAAATCATAATTAATGATCAAATTATGTAAAATTAGGATATGACATACAATATGTATACCAAGTGATATTTTGTCAAATGAAATGACGAAATACTCCTGGAATAAATTTGTAAAATTATATTCGCTTTATGAAAAGTATATTCCACTCCGTCTGTGAATCGGGAATTTCTGAATAATTAAATAAAATTATTAAAGGGTAAAAATTAGGTGTCAACAATTGTCTTTTCATTGTTTGGGGGTAGCTAGACCATCCCTGAGCAACGAATTTTTACTGACCTAGTTTTTTGCCGACCAATAAGAAGTTATTTCTCATTTTTATATGAATTTTAAAAATTATGTCCGGACCCTGATTTCCGGGTTTCCTACATATCTCAGGTTGCATGAAAATTCAGGCCACTTATAGTTCGACTCAATTAAACTACTAAAGGCCGATGAAACAAAAATATCAGATCGGAAAAATCAAGCATGATTTTGTTGGAATATGAATGATCCTTAAAGATTGAGTAGCCTACATAACCCCGATTTCGGAAATCAAGTCACTTGTAGTTCGACTCGATGGCCCGAAAAGGGTACCCCTTTGTGTATGAATCCTTTTGACCCTTCATGTATATTCCCGATCGGCTACGGGTTTTAAAAGTAAAACTTTGTGATTTATACACCATTTGAGAGCGGTGTTACAGATGTTCCAAGATCGTAAGTTATACGCCAAGTTTTCCAAATGCAAGTTCTAGTTGAATTCAATGGCCTTCCTTGGTCATATAGTTTCAGACGATGGCATTAAAGTTGATAGTCAGAAGATTGAGGCTATGAAGAATTGGCCGAGACCCATAACCCCTACTGAGGTACGTAGTTTATTGGGCTTGGCAGGTTATTACCGGAGGTTCATAGAGAATTTATCTTCTATTGCTACCCCATTGACGAAGTTAACTCATAAGGAAGCTAAGTTTTAAACTTTTAATGGTCGGATGCCTGTGAAAGGAGTTTACAAGAGTTGAAGGCCAAGTTGACATCATCACTTGTCCTAGTATTTCCAGAAGGTTCAGACGGGTATGTTGTTTATTCTGATGCCTCCAAAGTCAGGTTGGGTTGTGTTCTGATGCAGCATGTCAAGGTTATTGCATATGCTTTGAGGCAGTTGAGATGACACAAGCAGAATTACCCGACTCATGATCTTAAGTTGGTAGCGATTATATTTGCCCTAAAGATATGGTGTCACTATCTATATGGGGTTCATATTGATTTGTTTACTGATCATAAGAGCTTACAATATATATTCAAGCAGAAAGAGTTGAACCTGAGGTAGAGAAGATGGCTTGAGTTGATAAAGGACTGTGATGTTGATATTCTGTATCATCCCAGCAAAGCAAATGTTGTAGCCGATGCCTTGAGTCGTAAGTCCATAGGTAGCCTGAGGTATATGAAGGCTGACAAGTTAGAGATGACCAAAGATTTGTGCCAGTTAGCTAGTTTAAGTGTACGTCTGCTTGACATAGATGACGGAGGTGCTATAGTTCAGAATGCTACAGAATCACCTTTAGTCATAGAAGTTAAAGCAAGGCAGTTTGAGGATCCAGAGTTGATCAGAATGAGAGAAGGGATTTACCTTCTAAAGAAATAGTTGTTTGAGCTATTAGATGACAGGGTTCTTAGATATAGAGGTCGGCTATGTGTGCCTAATGTTGGAGGACTCCTATGGTGGATTATCACAGAGATTCACCAGTCCAAGTATTCTATTTATCCTAGTTCTACTAATATGTACCATGATCTTTAACAAATTTACTGGTGGAATGATATCATAAGAAATATTGTAGAATTTGTTGCTCAATGTCTAAATTGGCACCAGGTTAAGGTTGAGCATCAGAAACCTAGAGGTTTGCTTCAAAGAATAGAAATTTCGATGTGGAAATGGGATATAATCAATTTGGATTTCATTATAGGTTTGCCTCATTCTTATCGGAAGTTCGACTCCATCTGGGTTATTGTTGACATGCTCACAAAGTCAACCCATTTTCTACCTGTTAGAACTACTTATTCGACTGAATAGTATGTCAATATACGTCAATGAGGTAGTTCGACTTTATGGGGTTCCAGTTTCCATTATATTTGACAGAGATGTACAGTTTATAGCTAACGTTTGGAGATCTTTCCAAAAAGATTGGGTATAACGTTCCATCCGCAGACAGACGGACATGCCGAATGCCTCGAGGATATGCTACGAGCTTGTGTCTTGGACTTCAAACGGAATTGGGAAGATAATTTTTCACTTATTGAATTCACTTATAATAACAATTATCACTGCAGGATTAAGATGGCTCCATGTGAAGCCATATATGAGAAAAAATATAGGTCTCATATTGGTTGGTTTGAAGTGGGTAAAGCAAAGTTATTAGGACAAGACTTGGTACATTAAGCAGTAAAAAAGTAAAGTTAATCTAGGAGCAATTGTTAACTACCAAGAGTCGGCAAAAGTACTATTCAGATAATCGGTGCCCAGACTTAGAGTTTGTTAGTGGCAGTTGGGTGCTCTTGAAGGTATTGCCTATGAAGGGTGTGATAAGATTTGGCAAGAAAGGCAAGCTTAACCCCAGGTACGTTGAACATTATAAGATTGTTCAGAGAATCGGCCAGGTGGCCTATAAGCTTGACTATCCCTAGAGATGGAAGTAGTCCATCCAGTGTTCCATGTATCTGTGCTTGGGAAATATGTATGAGATCCTTCCCGTATTACCCCTATAGAGGATGTCCAGATTACAGTGGACTTGTTGTATGAGGAGATTCCAGTTGTAATCTTAGATCAGCAAATCAGAAAACTACGAACCAAAGAAGTAGCCTCTATTAAATTGTTGTGGAGAAACAATAATATATAGGAAATGACGTGGGAAGCTGAGGAGGATATGAAGTCCAGATATCCTCACTTGTTTCAGACTACGTGTTTATATTGACTCTCATGCGATACGATTTCCCTATTCTTATCTTATATATCAAGCTTATCTTGTTTGCCTTGTATAGGCAATGTTGTTGATACAAATGTTATGGATACAGTCCAGATTTTGACATTGACAGTTGAGGTGAGTTATGACTAATATCTTTTTTATTTTTGGATAGATAGACAGTCGTGTGGGGCCGATATTGTTATATTATGCTATGGTATATCCCTGTGTGGTATTGGATATATTTTCTGGCTATTTGACAGGTTCTGAATAGTCTTGTTTAAAGAAGAAACTCTGCCAAAATTTCTAGAAAATTCTTAGGAGTTAGAATCTTAAAGATACGTTACTCCAACATTCGAGGACAAATATTCCTAACGGTGGAAGGATGTTACACCTCCCGATTTTACATCAAATCATGTCATCGACTAACTTAAGTATCCGAGAAGGAATGAGATCTTATGATAGGATAATGATAGTTTAAAACATGTGTGTGGAAGTATCGGGAAGTATAAGAGTTAAATGAACCTAAGAGAATAAGTTTCGTCAAAGTTTGACAAAGTTACACTTGTTTCATGCAAGGTACGGACCGTACTTTTGATGTATGGACTATATAAATAAGGTAGGATGGCCGTATCAAGTTTAGGGAGTTTGGAAATTTTTTAATAGTGAAGTACGTTGGAGGTAGAACCGTACCTCCCTTTGTATGGACCATACCTTGGACCGTACATTGAGGCGATGGAAATTTTTCAAATTTTATATTACATTTTGGCTCGACTTTGGACTTCATTTTTTAAATTGTTTCAAACCCTAAACATTTCTAAATACTCTCTGAGAGTTCCTCCATCATCTAGGAAGGGTTCCAAGTGATTGCAACCCTACAAGCTCAAGAAGATCATATAACTTGCTCTTCATTTCTTGTTGTTGAATTGGAGATTCATGAAGTAGAGGAAAATCTTATTTTGGAAAGGTGTTCTTGCTGATTAAGGTAAGGTTATGCTAAATCTTGTATGTTATCTAGCTTATCTTGGTCTAATTAGTTGAATTGGTAAGGGAAACTTGCACAACTTAGGCTAAATTCCATAGTTAAGATATTGTAATTTGCGGACTATTTTGAATAGTTCCTTGAGGTATTTTATTGGTGAAAATAGTAAGGTATAGATGACTGGGATGTTGGTTGTGTTGTAGTTAAAGGAGAGAAGGTAGTAGTATGTAATCACCATGAGAAAATGACATGAAGTTCACGTACGTTAAGTGTTCGACGAAATGTCTCAATGAGTTTTCTTATGAGTTATGAATTCGTCGTTGATACAAATCGTTTGTATATTGTAGATAATCGTCCGTTGAACATATGTGGGCTTGTAGAATCATAGATCTAAGGCGACAAGGTATGTAGGGATTATATCTTCTTTTCGGCATGATCTTGTTAACTAACGGAAATGTAAAGAAACATCTTTCAAAATAACTCTATTCGTAATAGTTTGAATTGCCAAATCTTTGTATTCCATTAAAGTAATTTATGACCACTGTTTGTCCCTTGTCGGGAGTACTTTACTCACTTTATATACATATCTCTTTTATTGGTTGTTGAAGATTGATATACACACGTAGCCGCATAACGGTAATCAGAGGCATTACAACAAATGGGTAATTTGCGGAGGTTGAAAGTGCAATTCGCGGAGGTTATAAACCTCTATTGTTTGCTAATAGCAAATCATGGAGATTCTTAACCTCCGCGAATTACACTTTCAACCTCTGCAAATTACTCAATGTTTTATAGAAGGATATCGACCTTAGGTCACTCCGATCTTGTTTATGATGTCCCTTGAGGTCGTTCATGCATTGTACATCTATATATGTATCTATTTTCTACCGACCCGCGCTATAGTTAGTCGGGTACGACACTTATATGTGCATACCACTACAGTTGGGTACATTATGATGATTCGTCCCATAGAGAGGATTGATATGATATTATATGGCTCCATAAAGTGGCCTGGTTTTACAACTATGCATATGATCATGAGTATGTCTATTGTACGCCCTCAGTCGCAGTTCTTAGTTTCAGGTTGACTTATGTACCTTTCTTTTGCATTATATTCTTACTTACATGTTTTACATGCCCTACATATTTAATACATTATTTCATACTAACGTCCCCTTTCTTTGGCTGTTTTTTCATGCTGCATAGTGCATCGACACACCTTCACAAAGAGGTTGTCATTTCAAGATTGGTGATCGCACTCCCTTTCATCCGGAGTTGCTGTATATAGAATGGTAGGACATTTTGAATATGTTTATAGCTATTTTGGATATGGCAGGGTCTTGTCCCGACTTGATGACATGTTGTAGTACTCTTAGAGGCTTGCAGACTAGTGATCGATATACATTTGTTTTGTACAACTTTGTCGGCTTTCTTATCAGTTTGTTGGTATATTGGTTATGACATTGTCAGCCTTGTCATATATGTGTATATTGGTTTGGCTCACTTGTTACAGGTTGTTATGCCCAGATCTTCTTTATAATTATTTTTCTGAGGCCTTGCCGGCCCAAACGGTTATGTGTTCATGTCACGATATACAAGTGGTACGCTCGGGTCGTTCAGGCACCGGGTGCTGGCCACCTCTCCCAAAGTTGGGGTGTGACAAACACTTTATGAAAAGTCACGGTATTCAATTAGAACAAGACTTAGTTCAAGTATTTAAATGATATATCATGACAAATTTAAGGGGCTACCTATGTATTAAATAATAATTGGATGATATGTTAGTCCCAATTACTTTAATAGAAGCAAAACATCCAGAAGAGAATTTCTTGAAACCAAGTAACCAACTGTCGATAATCAAATTCTTCAGAAAAACCCAAAAACCTCTTTAAACCAGTAAACCACTGCAACTCTCAATTAGTTTACTTTAAGAGATTCCACAAAACCAATTCAAAATTAGAATTTTTGTGAAAAGTAGTGTGAAAATCAAAATGGAGAGGACACAAAGCAAAGCAGCAGGATAAAGCAAAATCTGAAGCGGCAACCGTCAAGGCTAATAGTTACGAATTACCATAAAATCTATTTTTGAAGAGCATATATCTAACTTTAGAGTAGCACAATACACATTTCAGAACACACAATGATCAAGATGTCAAACAAGACCACCTGGTTTAAGCGGCATCTTATATAGTAAAAGTAGAATATGATTTTTTTTTCAAAAAAAATTACTATAGAATAACTCGCACTATATTTTTATACCTTCTTAAAAACGCCTCTCCGACAAGGTCATTGTTACTATTACTTCCGTTCCAATTTATAATATACAGTTTTCTTTTTAATCGATTCTAAAATAAATGACACTTTTTTTATATTTAATAATAATTTAATTTTAAATTTATCTTTATATTTTTAATGAAATGATTCTTAGCTATATAGGATTTTATGGGTTGGTGTAGGCCAAAGTTTCAAAAATTTCCTTTATTTCTTAAAAATTTGGTGCCAAGTCAAAAAATCTTCCTATAAAATGAGACTAAGATAGTATTGTATCTGACTCAATTTATGTGATATAATTTCTTTTTTAGTCGTTAAAAAGAATGATATATTTCTTTATTTTATAATAATTTAATTTTAATTTTTACTTTTTACGTTTAATGAGATGATCTATAATTATATAAATATTTTTAATTTATTTCAGATCACAAAATTTACTTTATTTTTTAAATTTCGTATCAGAGTTAAACTATAGTATTTTTTCTCTTTTAAATCGTTAGTGTGAGCGAAATTTGTGGATTGTATTCAGCGCGTGAAGTAAACAACAAGTCAATTTGATGGTTTTATTAATGGCTTTATTGTTTCCAACTCTCATAGTGCTCAATAGTTGTACAGTAGTGCATAAATGGCTTTCACTTGTCTTCAACCTTGGTACAATCCTACAGTGAAACTTTCAAAACCACAATTGCTAATTCGATCCAAGAGTCTCATCTCCAAATCCGACATTTTGACTTGTACGAACGTAAATCAATATAGAAGAAATTGCTCATTAATGGCAAGGAACAAGCAAAATTTTCTGCCATTACTGCCTAACGGAAGGCCAGTCAGAGTGAAGGTAGATGCAGCACACAAACTCAATACTTCAATTTCGAATTTTACTTCTGATTCCTCCCTCTTCCTTCATAGGTTTGGGCATCATCAGGAGAAGAAGCTGAGTCAGCGAATGTAGAGGAATTCAGTTGGTCTTCTGTTATTTTGCCGTAAGTAATTGGCTCAACACCTTTTCAACCAGATATTCCCTTTTGATTCAAGTCAAAATTTTCGTTGGCTTGATAAGCAAGTCCAAAACATCCAGTTAGAGCTTGTTTAGTTTGTTTTTCATGATGGCTTGTTTAATTTGTTTTGTGGAGCAAATAATTAGCAAATGTTGGTATAAATCAAAAGTTATTGAGACTTGTGGTCTTCTGTCATTTAGTGCACTTTGTTTAGCTTATTTACTTGAACTAGTTACTGTTTATTTTTTCATAATGCGCTATCATGACTTATTCGCTTTTGATATCAGCATTTTCATACTGTTTTAAATTTTTTTGATCGGGTCTGGCCGTTTCTCTTGCTTCGCTCTTGCTTTGCTTTTGCTTTTGCTTTTGCTTTGCTTGTGCTTGTCCTCTGTCTTGAGCCGAGGGTCTCTCGGAAACTACCACTCTACCTACCAAGATAGAGTTAAGGTCTACGTACACTCTACCCTCCTCAGACCCCACATTGTGAGATTTCACTGGGTATGTTGTTGTTTTTACTTCATTATTAGCTTAATTCTTGAATAGTTAGCAAATTAACTCAATAATTGACAATCTAAAAAAAATTGAAGTTATTTTAATTGACAAGTTATTAGTATTCATCTCCGTGTGACAATAGTCTTACTTGATTGCGATGCATATACTCATGTATGTGATATTAAGCGACAAGTTTTTACCATCCATACTCTCTAGATATACAATTTTCCATCTAAATTCTTTTGTCGTGATGCTCTTTGTGATCTGGGTGAACTATTCAGCGAATAAGTTAATAAAAATGGTCATATGATCTAGGAGGTTCAAATAAGTATGTTGACTCTTTTGCCCAATAAAATATATCATGGTTTTCCTTTTCAGATTGTATGGTTTTCTCCATGCAAAAATAATAACTCATTGTGTCAAATACAGATTTCTCTTCCCAGCCCTAGGCGGTTTATTATTTGGCTATGATATTGGTGCGACCTCAGGTGCTACCATCGCATTGCAGGTAATTGTCAGTTTCATTGCTGCATCCTAGCTGCTTTATTATTCATGTACTGTCAATTATGGATTTTTTCTTAAACTGATGTATCAGTCACCTGAGCTTAGTGGAACGACTTGGTACAACCTCTCTGCTGTTCAGCTTGGTCTTGTGGTATGCTTTCTATGTTGCATATTCCATGAGTTATTATTGCTCTGACATAGCAAATTTTTGAATATCTATTCTTCTTTTTCCCTTGGATATAGGTCAGTGGTTCCCTTTATGGAGCTCTTATTGGCTCCATACTCGCCTACCCATTTGCTGATTTCCTAGGTGGACTTGAATTACTTTGAGTTTTGCTAAGTCTCAAACTTATTCAGAAAATAATATTATCTATTCTTTTTTTTGGGTTAACTTGTAAAGGAAGGAGGAGAGAACTGATCATAGCAGCCATTTTATATGTGGCTGGCGGTTCACTAACTGCCTATGCTCCAGGACTAGGGGTACTCTTGTTGGGCCGGCTTGTTTATGGACTAGGAATTGGTTTGGTAGGTCACATAGTTTACTTTTTACTTATACCTTTTGTGCTTGCTCTACTGGCCATATCTCTTTCACAGCTTAATCTATTGGATGAAAATACCTGAGATTCTTCATTTCAATAGGCAATGCATGGAGCACCTCTATATATAGCAGAGACTTGTCCATCCCAAATCAGAGGAACATTAATCTCTTTAAAGGAGCTCGCAATAGTACTGGGTATTTTGGTATGTATCTATTATATCTCTTAAATTCTCATATCATCTTAGTTTGGCAAGAGAAATGGATCACATTGAATGATGTATTTTCCAGCTGGGTTATTTTGTAGGTAGCTATGAAATTAATGTCATTGGAGGGTGGCGTTACATGTTTGGATTTAGTGCTCCAATTGCTTTATTGATGGGGTTTGGCATGTGGACTCTCCCACCCTCTCCCAGATGGTTACTTCTGAGGGCAATTCAAGGTAAAGGACCATTGCAGGAATTCAAAGAGAAGTCTATGGGAGCATTGAGCAAACTGAGAGGCCGCCCTGCTGGTGACAAAGTATCTGAAAAACAAATAGAAGATACTATTATCTCATTGAAAACTGCCTACACAGATGAAGAAGCTGAAGGAAATTTTATGGAGGTATTGCAAGGGCCAAGTTTGAAAGCATTTACAATTGGCGGAGGTTTGGTCCTTTTTCAACAGGTAATATAGTTTGAGATTGAGGCATTGAGCTACTGCTTTTGTTTTGTGACTCTTTGCAGTTTTCATTAAGAGCACATCAAAATAGTTTCTTGCTTTCAAGCTTATGTGGTAGTTTTGACAGATAACTGGGCAGCCAAGCGTTCTGTATTATGCTGGTTCAATTCTTCAGGTATCCTTCTGGTTACACTCTTTAAATTTTCTCATTGTTATAATTTGATCTTGCATAAGGTAATTTTAAAGAAATTTGTTCTTAGAGTGCTGGATTTTCTGCGGCTGCAGATGCTGCTCGAGTTTCAGTCATTATTGGTATATTTAAGGTAAGTGAAGTAACTGAAGCCAAGAGAAGTCTTTTATCTCTCATTCAAGAATATTAACTTGAGTCTTTTATCAGAAGGATTGATAGTTTGTTAGACTGGAGTGTTGATTTATCTCTGATACTCTGGCTCTTTGTTTGCATCGAGTTTACTTATTCTCCTGCAGTCACTGATGACAGCAGTCGCTGTCCTAAAAGCCGATGATCTAGGGAGAAGGCCATTGTTGATTGGAGGAGTCAGTGGAATTGTACGCATCCAATCATAGGATTGCACTTTAGATACTTATCATTTTTCTACTTGTTGGTATGATTTCTGAGAGAAAGCGTTGCTATTTCTACAGGCCCTATCACTGTTTCTTCTTTCAGCTTATTATAAATTTCTCGGGAGTTTCCCTTTAGTTGCTGTTGGTGCTCTGCTTCTCTACGTGGGATGCTACCAGGTGATGTTTTCATATACTCATGCTTGCGTAATCAACTCTAAAAGCTGTATGTGTTTCTTCGGAATATTCATTATTAACTTGTTGACCATGATCTACTGATCAGCTTTCTTGCTATTTCAGTAAACTTGTTTCTCCTCTCTGCTCTTTAATATGGAATACTTAATTTTTTATACCCCAAATCCATAATTTTGTCAGGAATTTACCTAATCGAAGTAGCCCCTAAGGATTTTGGTGTAGTCGTAAGAGCGCAACTTGTGATGTGTGGGTTAGACACACGTCACGGGTTCGAACCCTGCCGCAGACAAAACCTGGTATTTAAATGGAGAAGGGTAAAGGGGCGGGCCATTATCCACCGAGTTTCGAATTGTACACCACTGGCCTTCGGCGATTTTTCAATTATGAAAGAAAAATTTACTTAATGGCTTTTACTAATTTATTAGTAGGCCGACATATTCAATCTACTGTATTTTGCAAGTTAATAATATCTTACAACTGAGAAAAGCTATTTCGATTACATCACTTTTCCTTATCTCAAAATGAATTAATTCTTCTACCTGAACTAAACCTCAATCCTAACTGGGGTCTGGCATTCGGATCCTCTGCATCCAATCCGTTATATTGTGGCACATTTCATCCTAATATATTCGATAACAAACTTTTATTTTTGAATACAGATTCCTTTAGGTATTAGTAAGAGAATTATGTATTAAGTTCTCATATTCCAGTTGCAATCCTAGAAGATGTATTACCTAATATGTATTTATTGACAGTCAAGTGCTATGTTAAATGGATGTCTTTATTTTGAAAAGACACTTCAAAATCAGAGCACGACATTTGAAGTAATCAGAGTGACATGTTAAGTAATGCTTTTATTGCTGAAGATTTTGATCATTAGAGATTGAAAGGGACATTATTTAAGAACGACATTCTGCACTGAAACAGTTATATTTGCGTCTGTCTTTGAAGTGAGTGATTGTGGAGCTTCAGTTAAGTTGCAGCTTTTTGGTTCGTTTATGTTGCATGAACTACGGGGGACTTTATTCTCTTCTCTATATATATGCAACAGATAACTGTATAATTTTTTTTCTTTAAATAACCATATAAGATTTAGTTAGTGTTTTAAGCTATGATGATTATAGGTACCAGTGAGGAAAGGTATCACTAAAATAATTATTTTATATTTGTAACCAAGCATTATATCACCTTGAATCTAGTGAGTGCGTCGTTGTGATGAATGACCTCACTGAAATATGTTTGTTCCATGGCATTGAAGATATCTTTTGGGCCTATTAGCTGGCTTATGGTGTCAGAGATATTCCCACTCCGCACCAGAGGGAAGGGGATAAGTCTAGCTGTTCTCACGAATTTTGGTTCTAATGCGATAGTAACCTTTGCTTTTTCACCTCTGAAGGTAAGAATTTGTTCTCCTGCAAATGTCAATTCCACTGTAACTGTGTTTGATGGTCATGGTTTCCACTTTGCAGGAGTTGCTTGGAGCAGAAAATCTTTTCCTTCTCTTTGGAGTGATTGCTTTGTTGTCACTTCTGTTTGTGGTCACCTCTGTTCCAGAGACTAAAGGCTTGAGCTTGGAGGAAATTGAATCCAAAATCTTGAAGTGAAAACATAGTTTTGTGTCCTTGAGCACAGAAATAGAATAATATTTTGTTCTTTAATGTATCAATTCTATCAGAATACATGCTTTATGGCTGTTCTGTAAATGATAAACTGGTATGATCTCTATGGCTGTAATATGGGCTTGACTGGCTGGAAGAAGATAAAAGCATTCTTGGTTTTTTTTAACAAAACAAAACAACATTTTTAGTGTCTTTTAACTTTGACGGTCTTGAGAATGGTTTATTCCTAGCAAAGGAAGGAACTATTCTTGTTTTAGTATTTTTCTCAATTTTTTTGTTTGTTTGTGATGAGCAGAACACAAGAATCCTCTGTGCACAACTGAGACTACATGCTTTGAGTTGCAACACAACCTATTCCAATAAGAGTTTGAATTTAGTTTTCATTTTTCAGTATGAAGTTTGCTGTATCTATATTGATGACTTTGCAATTCTGTTTCGTTTTGGGGATTCTTGTGCTACTCTATATTCTGTTGGTCGCCGGTCTGGTTTGGCGAAGCAAATGTGGAGACATAACATTGTTGATGTAGCATGTGCTTTTTATATATTTTCTTATTGCGCTTTCTTCCCTTATTTTAAATTTTTAGTAACAGTTGTTTTAAGGAATAATTACGCGAAAGTACAATTGATCCAAGTACATTGCCAAATTGAACCCACGTATTTTAGTTTTCAAATTTAACCCAGTCTGTACATAATTAAAAAGAAACTTTTCACTTATTAACCTACTGATTTTTCTCTTCCTCTCTCTTCACTACACCCCCCAAATACATTGTCTCTCTACACGCGCCTCTCTATTCTCTGACCATCTCCATCTTCTTTCCTCTCTAATTTCAGATATATTTCCTATTTTTATCTTCTTTTCTCTTTAATGTTCTTATCTATCTTTCATCTCCATGTTTTCTTCTGTGTAATATTTAGGTTGCGCTTTCTCTAAAAAGGTTGACCAGATCTAGACATTATTGCTACATTTTGATGGAAGAACTCGAGGTGCTACTACCACAAATATGTGCTACTACCGAAAAATGTGGTTATCCATTGATTTAAGGCTGAGAACGTGAACGGGAAGTAGAAACTCCATAGGCATCCATCGTTGAAGCTTGAAATTTCAAAGTTTGAGAATCGGGTTTCCGCTAATAAGCTCTGTTTCGAGTGAGAATTGTGGTTGGAAATTTACTAATGTGGAATTAAGTATATCCCATTATTTATGACTCAAACAATTGGGGGCCCGCACGTCGAAAACGTCGTTTTCACACACGTGCACACGTAGTGCCAAGTATCGCAAATTTCATTAGTGAAAGAGATATTGGTATGTATGTAATACGTTTGAGGCATAGAATGATGGACGGTTATTGACCAAATGACAAAGTATTCCACGTTGGTAAATGAAAGAAGAAGTGTACGAAGTGTAAGATGAAATGAGTCGGAAGTCGCCGCGGAGCCGAGAAGGGTCGCGGCGCAGCCCCGTCGGAGTCGAGGCGTCGGAGTGCCGCGGTGCTAATTCGCAGAGCCGCGGCGCTTCGGAGGCAGAATGCTACGACGAAAAGTTGGAAAGTTCTGACCTTTGGGCTGGTTTTTGGAGCATTGAATCTTCACTACTTGGCACATGAATTCAGCCATTATTTGGCTGAATGTAACCCCTCCATCAAGTGTCATTACATTACTATTGAAGGTCGTTAGTTGGCTAGTTGAAGGGTCATCTCATTACACTATAAATTAAGGCATTTGGCTCAATTGTTCACAACACTTAGAAAATACTACATAATTTCTGAATTCATCTTCTTCCTCTCTAGCAAGTTTACTATACTCAAAGTTCTTCAAGAGTAACAATTGAGCTTTCTTTGCTCAATTGTTAATTGTTGTTGTATCTTGGGAGACTATTGCCCGACAACGTAAAAGGAGATATACAGGGCAATCTTGTCTTAAAGACAGAGTGTCATCACTCGACTCAGCAAATCACACAAGGAGTTTGTTTCATTCATGATTTCCAGTTTTTGTTGTAATCTTTAGTTTATCCTTTCTAGCAATTGTAAGATTTACTTACTTCCCGTTCCCTGCAATTGTTGTATCCCACAATTTTAAGACAAGATTTGTTGTAAGTGCTTAGAAAGATGAATGGAAGAGAACAACTCGCTTCTGATTTTGTTGCTGTTGCTACTCAAGGTAACACCTCTGCCTTCCCCACTGTTCAAGGCACACCCAATGCCTTTCCGGTTGCTCAAGGCTCAACCAACGCCTTTTCTGTTGCTCAAGGGAATGCTCCAGTTCCTCCACCTGCTGGATTTCATCATGAACGTCCAGAAAAGTTCATGGGCTCTAACTTCAAGAGATGGCAACAGAAGATGCTATTTTATCTAACTGTTATGGGAATGACTCATTTCCTGACAGAAGATCCTCCACAAGCTGGAGATGAAATGGACCATTCGCCTACTGAAACGGCTGAAGAGGGCCAAGGTATCCATATCATTAATGACATAAAGATGGTTCTTGATGCATGGAGTGATAGTGATTTCATGTGTAAGAACTATATTTTGAACTGCCTGTCAGACCCTCTCTATACGGTGTATTACACCGTAGGCACTGCCAAAGAGTTATGGGAGAAGCTGCAAAAGAAGTACAACGCACAAGATGCAGGTACTAAGAAATTCATCGTTGGGAAATTTCTGAAATTTCAAATGGTGGATAGTAAAATAGTGATGTCCCAAGTCCAGGAATTTCAAATAATTCTACATCACCTGAATTTGGAAGGTATGAAACCAAATTAGCAGTTTTTTATTGCATCGCTGAT
Organism: Anisodus acutangulus; assembly: GCA_029783415.1. Classification (NCBI taxonomy): domain Eukaryota; kingdom Viridiplantae; phylum Streptophyta; class Magnoliopsida; order Solanales; family Solanaceae; genus Anisodus; species Anisodus acutangulus. Next base: position 26,079,329 of record CM056498.1, on the reverse strand, counting down.
TAAAAAGTTACCTCCCTCGTGGAATGAGTTTATGAGTTACTTGAAACTCAAAACAAAGGAAATTACATTTGAAGAACTTATTATCAAACTCCAGATTCAGGAAGATAATAAGAAGGACTTGCCCAGGGGTAAACAACCCGCTGAGGCAAAGGCAAATCTGGTTGAGGTCAAAGGGAACCCAAGCAAAAAGCGCAAGTTCCAGAAAGACGACAAGACTCAAGCAACGGAGAAGTTCAAATAAAACTGTCACCACTGTGGAAAACCTGGTCACATGATCAAGGATTGCCGCAGGCTCAAGACTGAGCAACAAGAGAAGGCCAAGGCTAAGGGCAAGGCACAGGTTAACGTCGTCAAAGACAGGCTTCTGGACGACATGATTAAGGAGTTCTCAGCGGTGGTGCTTGAAGCAAACCTTGTTGAGAATCTCATGCAATGGTGGATGGACACAGGTGCTACAAGACATATCTGTTCCAATAGAGATGCCTTCTCCACTTATACACCAGTTACTAACAAGAAGTTGTTCATGGGTAACAACGCTTCCTCTGACGTGCTGGGGGTAGGAAATGTAGTCCTGAAGATGACTTCTGGAAAGGAGTTCACTCTGAAGGAGGTGATACATGTTCCTGAGATTAGGAGAAATTTAATTTCAGGTCATTTATTGGTTAATGCTGGTTTTAGGCTAGTGTTTGAGTCCAATAAATTTGTAATCACCAAGAATGAAACGTTTGTGGGAAGGGGCTTCGTCTGTGAAGGCCTCTTCAAAGTTAACGCCATGTCTGTATTACGTGCAAGCAATATTATTGAAGCTTGTTCTTACTTGTTTGAGTCCTCTAATTTATGGCATCATAGATTAGGACATGTTAACTACAAGTCCATCCAAAGATTGGTAAAGTTGGAGTTGTTGTCGTCTATCGACGTAAACCCTTAACATAAGTGTGAGGTTTGCGTAGAGGCAAAACTCACAAAGATTTCTTTTCGATCCATCGAAAGAAATACCGCTCCTCTAGAACTTATTCACACAGATATATGTGATTTGAAGTTTGCACAAACTAGATGTGGGAACAAGTACTTTGTGACATTCATTGATGATAGCATAAGGTATTGTTACCTTTACTTGTTGAAAAGTAAAGATGAAGCCTTTGAAGCGTTCCGACATTACAAAGAAGAAGTTGAGAACCAACTAAGCATGCAGATTAAAGCTATTCGTAGTGATAGATGGAGCGAATACGTAGCGTCATTTGAGGAATATTGTGCCCAATCAGGCATTGTTCATCAAACGACGGCTCCATACTCACCTCAGTCGAACGGTGTGTCAGAACGTAAGAACCGCACATTGAAGGAAATGATGAATACATTGCTCATCAAATCCGATCTTCCCTAAAATATGTGGGGAGAAGCCGTCCTTACCGCTAATACGATTCTTAACAGAGTCCCACATAAGGGTAAGGACAAAACTCCATATAAATCATGGAAGGAAAAGAAATCCACCTATAAATATTTAAAGGTGTGGGGTTGTTTGGCAAATGTCGAAGTACCCAAGCCAAAACAGGTCAAGATTGGGCCTAAGACTGTAGATTGTATTTTCATCGGATATGCAAATAACAGTAGTGGTTATCGCTTCTTAGTGCATAAGTCAGATATTCTAGATATCCACGGGGGTACAATCATGGAATCAAGGAATGCTCAATTCTTTGAAGATGTCTTTCCTAGAAAGGAAAAAGACATAACCTCTCACAAATGAAGTTATGAACAAAGCTCTCAGGAACCGGGAATCGTTGACTGCCCGGATCTAGACGGTTCAGATCTAGTGGACTTCGAAGTGGCTGAATATCCGGAATCTAGTGTTCCAGATTCTCAGAACTTGGAGACTCCAGAGATGGAACCAAGAGCGAAGTCTAAGGTCCAGGAAGGATAAATCATTCGGTCCTGACTTTGTAACTTATATGGTTGATGATGAACCAAGGACAATTGTTGTGGCATTGTCAACTCCAGAGGCACCGCTCTAGAAAGAAGCTATTGAGAGTGAAATAGACTTCATTCTGCATAACCATACTTGGGAGTTGGTTGATCTTCCTCTGAGAAATAAACTGTTGGGTTGTAAATTGAAACTCTAACGGAAGTATAAAGCAAATGGGTCTATAGATAAATACAAAGTCAGGTTGGTAGTCAAGGGCTATCGGTAGAAAGAAGGCCTTGAGTATTTTGACACGTACTCTCTGGTGTCTAGGATGACGTCTATACGAGTATTCATTGTGATCGCAACGTTGCGTGACCTTGAGATACATCAAATGGATGTCAAGACAGCCTTCCTAAATGGTGATTTGGAAGAAGAAATTTATATGGAACAACCCGAGAGGTATGTGGTTCCAGGGCAAGAGAAGAAAGTCTGTCGGCTTGTCAAATCTCTGTACGGGCTGAAACAAGCCCCGAAGCAATGGCATGAAAAATTTGATTGTACTCTACTATCGAAGGGTTTCGCCATTAATGAGTGTGACAAATGTGTCTACATGAAAGGTAACTCTGACTCGTTCGTCATGATATGCCTGTACGTAAATGACATGTTGATCACATGGAGCAGTCCTAACTTTATTCTAGAGACTAAGAACATGTTGAAACAATGCTTCGACATGAAGGGTATCACATATGTCATCTTAGGGATAAAGATCTCTAAGACGTCTGACGGACTGGTCTTATCTCAGTCTCACTGCATCGAGGGTGTGTTGAGAAAATTCTAGATGTTTGACAGTTTGCCTATGAAGTCACCAATGGATAGAAATCAAAAGTTTGATAAAAATCGTGGTGCACCCGTATTCCAGGAGCAATATGCATAGGTGATTGGTAGTTTGATGTTCATAACAAACTACACCCGACCTGATATTGCTTATGCAGTCAATAAGTTGGCTAGGTTTACCCGTAATCCGAGTAATGACCATTGGAAGGCGTTGAATCAGGTACTACGATACCTGAAATACACGCTAACTTACGAGTTGCATTATTCGAGATATCCAACTGTACTTGAGGGGTACAGTGATGCAAACTGAATATCTGATATAGGGAACACCAAGTCCACCAGTAGGTATGTATTTACAATTGGTGGTGGGGCTGTGTCTTGGAAATCCTCTAAGCAAACTTGCATCGCCCGATCCACAATGGAATCAGAGTTTATCGCTTTAGACAGAGCAGTAGAAGAAGTTGAGTGGCTTCACGACTTCTTAGAGGATGTCCCTTTTTGGGACAAACTCGTACCTTCTGTAATGATCCATTGCGACAGTCAGTCGGCTCTAGGAAGGGCACGAAGTTCTATGTACAACGGCAAGTCTCGTCATATTCGACGGACACATAAAACCATTCGACATATCCATTGATTACATCAAATCAAATGATAACATAGCGGACCTACTGACAAAGGGCTTACCCAAAGATCAGATGTTCTGCATGTCTAGGGGAATGGGCTTAAAACCCAAGGTATAATGACCAATACGGTAGTAACCCAACCTTACTGACTGAAGATCCCAGGAATTAGGTTCAATGGGAAAACTAAGTTGTAAAGGTTTAGTTGAGCGCTTCGGTGGAAGCATGAGCACTTCAGATAGTGATTTCTGTAAAGAAACACCAAATCCAAAGTCGTTCCCTCGATAGACGTTAAGTGTTATCTGCAGTGTGGGTAAAGGTTAAGTTTTCAAAACCTTTAATGATTCTCACCGGTTGAGGTTAGGTTTGGAAAAACTTTTAATGGTTCCTAACACTTATAAGGTGGGGTATAACAGGATACCTTGTAGGAGACCACCTATTTAAGTGCGAGGAGAGGCCACATGTGGGCGTCTGATTTAAAATAAAATACATGCATTAGGAGGTAGGCACCTGACTTAAATTAAAATACCCGCATTAGAAGGTGGGCGCCTGATTTAAAATAAAATACTCGCATTAGGAGGTGGGCGCCTGATTTAAAATAAAATACCAGCATTATGAGGTGGGCGCCTGATTTAAATTAAAATACCCGCATAAGAAGGTGGGCGCCTGATTTAAAATAAAATACCCGCATTAGGAGGTGGGCGCCTGATTTAAATTAAAATACCCACATTAGAAGGTGGGCGTCTGATTTAAAATAAAATACCCGCATTAGGAGGTGGGCGCCTGACTTAAATTAAAATACCCGCATTAGGAGGTGGGCGCCTGATTTAAAATAAAATACCCGCATTAGAAGGTAGGCGCCGAATTTATAATAAAATACCCGCATTATGAGGTGGCCGCCTGATTTAAATTAAAATACCCGCATTAGAAGGTGGGCGCCTGATTTGAATTAAAATACCCGCATTAGGAGGTGGGCGTTTGATTTAAATTAAAATACTTGCATTAGAAGGTGGGCACCTGATTTAAAATAAAATACCCGTATTAGGAGGTGGGCGCCTGACTTAAATTAAAATACCTGCATTAGGAGGTGGGCGCCTGATTTAAAATAAAATATATGCATTTGGTGTGGTTCCATCTCGTCGGGGGGGAGGGGGGGTTAAGTGGTTTAAGTTCTGTAAAATACTCTCCTAAGGGTTTCATATCAACCCTAAGTGATTTTAAGTATTTCAAAGTGATTCTAGTGCCGAGAAACCTGAATTTCCTACTAGTTTCTCTTCCTTGTTCTTATGGATGTGTTGGAAGGATACTTGATGGTGAAGTAATCTCAAATTGGAGTTGTTCTTGATGTTTTAAGGTAAGGATTCTCTTATTCTACATGTATTTAAGCTTATCCAAGTTGTGGCTAAGTTGTTGAACCTAGAACTTGTGAGATATCTACCGAAAGACTTGTTAGTAATGTTGTTGATTTTTGGACTGTTTGGGAGGTGTTCTTGCAGTGTTTTATGGCTGGAAAATGATGGAATAACCTGAGTATATTGTATTGTAATTATCAACATTTTCCTAAAAATAAATAAGAGGGAAAGGGTTCGAAATATAGTTTTATTAGACATGAACCGAGCTTGTCGCTCGAGGTGTTATTGTGTTAGTTGTATTCCATATAGATATCGGTTGTTGTTTGGATTGTTGTTTCAATATAGGACGTGGGAAATGTAACAAAATCAGGGGAGATGATGTCTCTTTTAATATAGAATGAACTTGTCGTTCATTGTACGTTAGTTGTATTTTTTGTAGCTTAACAATAATGTCATTATTGTTGTTGTAGATTAAGGTGCGACGAGTTGACTTCAGCATGGTTATTGAAAATATTGCTATAAGGTATGTTAAGGCTATTCCTTTCTTTTGACGTGACTTTAGTTCCAAAATGAGTTTTCAGAAAGAAACGTTCAAAGAAGTGTTTTATCAAAAAGTTGTATATTTCATTAAATTCCCTTTTGTAGAGCAGTATTATGTTTGTCCCTCATCGAGAGTAATTTTTAGTCCATATTGATTCATATTCAATGAGAAAGAAAATAGTTCAATCACAAGCTTACAGATTCACAGAGAAACAGAACCCCGAGTCCTATATATGGTCGGGTAGCTATATATATGTATTGCATTACCGAGCCACACACAGTCGGGTAGACACACCGCGCTTCCCATGGTCGGGTAGACACACCAAGCCTCTAATGGTTGGGTAGACATACCGAGCCTTCCATGGCCATTAGCACTGAGCCCACGTGGCTAGGTAATCACACACACCGAGCCCTATAAGCAGTCGGGTAGCTATATATGTATTGCATTGCATCAGTGTAAGATGAGACAGCAACAGATAAGTATTTTCACAGTTTATCATTGACTCTCAGTACTTACAGTTATTACAGCTTTCAGTTCAGTTTCAGCTTTCAGTTATTTCAGTTGTCTTACATGCTCGGTACATTATTTTGTATTGACGTCCCTTTGCCTAGGGATATTGTGTTTCATGCTACGCAGGATCTTATAAACAGAGAGACAACTTCCAGGAGTAGATTAGAGTTAGTAAGCTCCACTTGATTCAGAGTTTCCGTAGTTAGAGTTTTGTGTACATATATCACGAGTAGGCTGGGGCCCTATCCTACCCTCAATACAGTATCATCTTTAGAGACTTGTAGACCTGTTTGTTGTTGTACATATGTCATTGTCGCGCCCCATTTTAACCCGGTCAAAGCGGAGTACAACATATAAGTGATTCCTGAATTGGATTAAGGAGTCGCCACCTAATTATTTTACGGTGAATTAGGACACCTAAATATTAACTAAATGCTGCAATGTAACTCCATTTTTTGTGGTATGCGAAACTAATGAGATTCTAGGTAAGGGTTCTTTATTATCCTAAAGGGAAGGAATTAGGCATCCTTTAGAATCCGCTAACTTGCGGTTATCAGGTAAAACTCAGGATAATTATTATGCTAAGGAAATGCATATCTACAAAAATAATATTTAAAGAGAATGCATTTTTTTTATAAAGTAATAATTTTCCTTCTTGAGGAGTTTTGCAAAATAGTTGTGAAAATAATTCCCGGTAGGAAATCCGGAAAAGCATGCATGACATTGTAAAGTATGATTTATAAAATACATATAAAGTTGATTTTGGATAAAAGTGCATTTGTATGAAAATTTATAAAGTACTTATTTCGCAATTGATAATAAAGGGGAAAAGTAAATTATTTGAAATATAAAGAAATGATTTTTTAGGAAGTCATTTTAAATCATAAGATTGGATAGGACAAAGCTTTATAGGTATGTGAAAAATGCAAAGTAGCAGATGATCAATTGTTTTGAAAGTTTGAACATGCATGACACCCTTAAAATAAATAAACTAGCGGCGGATTTCCAATTTTAAAACTAACCGAGCCTAAAGTACGTAACTAGCGACGGTTTCTAAATTTAAAACTACCTTACTACTTATCTATTCCTAGCCTAGTTATTCTAAATGTCCTAACAAATACACAAACATTAAATACTTATTACAACCCCAAAATAGAAATAACGAAATTTAAAGAATAACAATGAAAGGGAACTAAAGCGGATGATGATGTCATCTCGTCCTATTTGTTTTGAAATCCCGAGTTTGGAGAATGCAAGGAGTGTGAATGTGGGTCTTCGTTCGGCAATGATCATGATGAGTCTCATAACGAGACTCTTCATAGATCCCGATGCATTTCATGTAAGTGAAAAAAAAAAGGATTAGTAGCGGAACATGGACATATACATACGTGTAAATAAATGACTCATGAAAAAATAATATGTTGTTAGGCCTTCGGACACACTAACTCAATACTGTCGTAAATCAATAAGGTATGGGCCCGTAGGCCCAGGAGACATACATAAGGAAGGGAGAAAACACATAGACCAGTTATCAAAGCATCCTGTTATATTAACTATAATCAAATATGAAATTTAACATTTATTTTATACATATTTGATTTATTAAGGCTAGACAAAACAGTAAACCCAAAAGATAATAACTCAGATGACTTAATTCAGATCTGGGCTTAACTAGCCCGCATGATACATGTATACGAAATGGCATGCCCAACAATTCAGAGTTCAGAGGAAAGAAGGGAAGACAAGCCCCCAATACGGTGCATTTAGATCTGATTGACATAGCGGTATACAAAATGTCTCGAAGATATGTGATATACATAGGAATATGCACCAATATACAATTCTGATGTATACAAGGCATATATCAGAGTTATATACCTTATATATATCCTTAGATGTACCATTTTCATGCTTCCCCAAAATGTACAAAGTGACAATTTCAAACTACAAGGCAAAGCAGAGAATTCAGCCTTCTGCAAATCACACTCATATAGACAAAATGTATGTTAATTATGACAGAGAGAATCAAAGTGGACTACAAATCTAAGCCTGACATTTCTAGTAGGTAACTCAGACATATAGATGTGCAGCTTGTCACAGAGTGTATGTAATTTATTCATAATATATAAGAAAGAAACTAATACAATATTTCTATTCATTCTCAAATAGCTTCTACATCTAATCATACCCTATATATAATCAGATTTCAAACTAGGTACAAACAGGGAATTCTAGCCCAACATAACAATAATCAATTTTCAAACAGATGCCAATACAGATGTCCACCACTTAATGAACAAGACAGGATATAAAAATGATTGAAAAGTCATCATATACTGGCATGGTAACACATTAACACTTGGACATGATAGGATAAGCATATTATAAGTTTGGATTAATATGTAAGCATAAGAATGAACATATGACCAGTCAGCAATAATATCTCAGAGATGTAAAACTACCTGAACTATATTAAACATTCATAGTTATATTTATGTTATGCATTTAGGCATGATAACCCTTAAATAAGTGAGATAGGCACATAAACAGACTCATAGGCATAACCACAACATTGGCTAATCCAAAGATGATATTTTATAGGTACATAACTGCCAAGCTAGGCCAAACATGCATGTCTTTTCAAGTAAGCAACATACATTAACCACATAGCTCCAAAAGGATTTTCATACTAGCACAAAACAAACTTACACTAAGATAAGCAAGGATATATGTATAACCAACTTAGGATAAACATGGAAGGCAAACAAAAGAGATTTTCATAGTCATTAGAAAATTAACAACTTAAGTATGCAAGGCCACAGGCACAAAGACATACACAATCATAGCTTAGGATGTATGAGACATGATGATACTTCAAGTTAGGCATGGCATGACTCAACATGGTTACCAAATGAACCTCAGCTCAACAGACTATTATATCCAAAGCAAGAAATATCTAGAACATGTCACTTATATGAGAGGGGAAATGTTTCTTTCAAGAACCATTTCAAAACAACCCTAACTTCACACAATCTACTTATACAGACAACACTATCCATACAGTTTGAGTTCAAATCACTGCATATCTTAACATGATCTTTTAAACAAGCAGAGAGGCATATCAAGGACCAAACATGATTCCCACCAACCAGGGATTAATTATGAGCATATTATGAACTTAAAATGGCATCTAACATCAGGCCTAGTCCTGAGGTAAATTTAAATAGTAATAAGCATTCAAACACCCTTGATAAATTGTTACAGTACTTTAATATGTCACACACAACTAGATGGTTAAATATTTGAACCTAATCAGGTTTAAACACACAGTACTCGATACAAAAACAGGACCTAATCATTAATAATAAGCATATCAAATGTGTAATAAATATATTAAGTTAACTAAAACTAATATAAACATTTCACAACTAATATACACAATAATTAAAGTAAACGAGGGAAATTTGAAACTCACTAACCTTCTCCGGGCAGCGAACCGAGGCGTCATCTCGAATCGCCGAGTCTGCTCGGAGGAGTGTGTTTATGTGTTTGAAAAGAAAACGAGCTTGAGAGTTTCATGGCGGTGTCGAGCCAGAAACGAGAGTAAAAGAAAAGATTTTCACAGAATCGAAACTTGTTCAAGAAAGGATTTTTTTTTTTAAAAGAAAACTCTTTTGTGAAACCACCAGATAGGTCGATTCTTTGCTACAACTTTAGAAAATGAGGGCTTTTTGGTTCTCTTAAAATCTGAATCCTTTTATTCTCTTTTCCTCCTCTTTTTTTTTCAACAACCCACAAAGGGTTCTATTTATAGCCCCAATCGAGATCCTAATGGCTGAGGTTTGAATTTTGAATTCAAAACAAAGATTGAAAATATGACGATTTCTTTTCATTTCGAAAATCGAGATGATAATAAAGGGGTACGGGTTTATGCTCTTACCCACCGAGTTCTTGAATGTGTTCTAGAGGTCCACTGTAACATGCATGCTTTGCAGATCGATCTGACTCGGATGAGCTATTCAAAGTTGTAGGGTTTTGCAAAAATGGAAAAAGGGGACTGTGCGATGTGTGGGCTCGACGGTCGAGGGGACATGGTGGCAGTGGTATGGTGAGGGTGTTTGTCTGGCGGGTAAAAGGAGGCGACGGCAATTTCAGACGAAGGACCGCTGGTTTCTCTGGTTGGTTTTTGGTTTGGTGTTAGGTTTAGGCCGATTTGGGGTTTTGGGGTAGAATAGGCGATGGGTTAATGGGGAGTGGGTATTGGGCCGCGGTCTTAGGCCGATAGTAGGGTTTCGGTTGGGACGACTTGGGCCGGTTTAGTTTGGGCTATTTTGGTTGTTGGACGATGGGAAATTAGGGGTCTTGGTTTGTTTGGAACTTTTTAGGGAATAAAGGGAATGGCCGGTTGGGCCAAAACATTTGGGCTCGGTTGGGTTTGTTGGGCCGACGGGTTGAGGTGTTTTGAGATGATTTAGGCTTGGTAAGGAGGGTTGTGTATTGGGCCTCCTTTGGTTGATATTGTTTTGAGTGAGGAGAATAAAATGGGGAGTTGGTTAAAATATAAAAGGATTTATTATTATAGATGCTTTGAAGAGATGTAAATTATTTAAAATAAGATATAACGATGTGATAATAATAAAATATAATATTTGCGAAATGTTTAAAATGCTCAAAACGAAAAATGCGATGTCGTTTTGCGAAAAATAGAATAGCATAGATTATTAGGGTAAAATTATGATCATGATTTAAAAAGGCAAATGGTTGTAGAAAATACGAATAATAATAATATTGAGAATAATAATATATGTGTATATATATGCCTATATGTATATATATTAAAAAAAATTTGAGGTGTCAAAAATATCTAAAATTGCAAATAAATCGGAAAAGATGGGACAAAATTGGGTGTCAACAGTCATTATTGAGGCCTTACCGGCCTTTGTATATATACACATTTTGAGTTATATCATGATAACACTCAGAGAGGCCTTGTCGGCCTAATTATGTATATTCATTTTGGAGATGTTTTAGTGTCAGATTATCTTGAGTTTGGACTTACAGTCCTATATATGCTTGATTGAATTGAGAGATATAAGTTACAGTTTGGTTCACTCGGTCATGTAAGGCACCGGGTGCCGGCCTCGTCCCTCCAGAGCTGAGGCGTGACAAACTTGATATCGGAGCAGGTCTGTCCTAAGGAGACTATAAGTCGTATCTAGTAGAGTCTTGTTTATAAGTGTGTTGTGCACCATATTATATAAACGGGACACTACAGGGCATTTAGGAGTCAGTTACCCTTCTTTCTGATTCCAGATCATGCGATAGAACTGAGTCATAGGAACTCGATTTCCATTAAGTACGTAGCTAGTAAATGAAAGATCCTTACCAGATTATATGAACTATAGGTGTGATTATTACGCTAAAGTTTCAAAGTATAAGAAGTTATTTCACTCGTATGTAGAGAAAGTAATGAAAGTCTTAAAGGGGTAAAGTGCGAGTGTTAGAATGCAAAGAAAGTAAAGCAAAAGAGGTACAAGTGATTGAATAGAAAAGATTGTGATATGGTTGACATTCAGGAAGAACAACATGAGCGTGGTTATTCCACTTTCAGCAGTGATAGGATTACAGTGAGTAGTATCATTTCCAGCTCATGGTTTAGAGATGTAGGCAAACGTAGTTTTAGAAAGAAGTTAAAAATGAGGGAATGTTTTGTTACAAGTAACTAGAGTATAGTGGTTTAAAGCGTGGGTTATAAAATTGACCAATAATGTCGATCTTTTCAGAATATGGGTATGCAACTAATAAAGGAGTATGTCCACAACTTATTGTTAACTATACTGGTTGGACAAACCAAATCAGAACCCAGAATTATACCTGAAGCCATATATAGAAAACTCCAGATTAGTAAAGACTAAGAAAAGATAATGCAGCCGTAATGTATATATTCAAAATGAATAAGGAAATGAGATTCTCTACGCTTAAGATCGGTTGGAAAAGTTAGCGAGAATTATGGACCCATGACTTAGGATTCGCAACAGTGGAGCACGCGTGTGAGATATAACGTGACAACTTTATAGTACAGAGATACATGAGTCCTCTTCCAGAGAGTAATAGTCTGTGGGACTAAGAAGTAAGTAAGGACATAGCATCAGGAGTCTTAGAGGGCTAGTACACAGTATAGAGATATAAACTTGAAGATAAAAGATAATTGATATGAATTTCATTGTGGAGTCGCCCTCACTCTTATCAGAAGTATGACTCCATATGAGTGATGGTCGATAGACTCACAAAGTTGACCCATTTTATGCCAGACGGAGCTATTCACACAGCCGAGGATTATGCAAAGTCATATATTAAGGAGACCTTGCAACTTTATGGCATTCTAATATCTATTATTTCAGTTAAAGGAGCTCTGTTTAGAGTAGGGCTATCCAACGGGGAGGGGCAGGCGGGTCCCGATGGGATGGGACCCGGCGGGACGGGGTGAAGGCTGGGATACGGGCTCCAGTAGGCCAGGTGGGCCGGGATAGGCGGGACAGAAAGAGGTCCCGTCTCGTCACACATCTCACTGAAATAAGGGCTGGGATTTGGGGGGACGGGTCAGGTCGGGATCGGGATTTGTGGTTTTTTTTGCCACTTAGTTTACAAAAATAATATATATATAAACACTTCAATAATTGAACAAGATAGTGTAATAAAAATATCCCAAGGCTATTTTTGTGCCTCTTATATTATTTAATAAAAATATAATTTTTGTAATACAATTTCAAAATTGCAACTTTGTGGTGTTGTTCAAAAGTTGCAAATCATATAGTAAAAATTGCAATTAAAAAAATTACATAGTTAACCATACTTTTTCTAATTTCCTCACAATGTCTTGAGGATCTTCGGTTGGAATTGGAATTTGTAGGTCAAATTGTTCGATGTCGCTTCATGTTCCCTCGGACAAGATTTCATTGTATTTGTTGTCTTCTTCTTCGTTGATCTCCGGTTGACCGCACCTACTACGCTCCGCTCGAATCCAATCTCTTAATAGAACTGCAACCTCCAATGCGTCTCCCGCTAATGAATGTCTACGCTCTCCTATTTGAAATCTTCCAACTGAAAAAATGATTTCAGACGCTGTTGATGAAGCTTGAATGTTCAACACATCTCGGGCCATCTTTGCTAGTGTCGGAAATGTATTCTCATTCTGCCTCCAATATTTCAGCAGTTTTCATATCCTTCATCATTGATAATTAATTCGTACGGTACAACACCCTGCAAAACATAAACATCAAATTCGCTAACTTGTGAAGAAGTTGAACCACCAAACATTTTATTTCTAAGGCCTTGAATACTAGCAGCATAAATAGCATATTTTTATAATATTGCAGTGAAGTAGTAGAATATGGTACAGACGCCGGTTGATTATTTGCACTTTATTGTTGGTAATACATATATACTTGTGTTGCATTCAGTGTGTATGATAGACGTAACTTCTTCTTTAGTTGGTTTTTCAGTTGGGTGTGTTGGAAGTACTTCTATACAATCATAAATCGTTTCTATTAGTATTTTACAACCGTCTACTTTAATAGTCAAATTTAATACCGCACCAATAATATAAATAGTGGGAATAGAAAAAAAGTATTTTTAAATTTTTTTTCAATAGATGCCTTATAAGTTGGTTTTTGCATATATTCATTAAGTAACAAAAATATTAGAGCTATATAAATTAATATATTTTAAATAGTAGGATAATAAATACCGAAAAAATCTTTAGTAGCTTGAAAAAATTTCTCTAGAAATCCATTAAGTTCTAAAAAAATTCTCAATCATTAACTACAAGCATATCTCTTAGATTTTTATTATGGGCATTAAATAATAAAGTTATAGGTCGTCTATAATCGTAAGCAATAAATAGTTGTTCATACAGAGAATTCCACATAGTCGAAACTTCTTCTGGAATTTTCTACAAGGTAACCACAATCATGACAAGTTTTTTTATACTCTTTGTATCTTTGTATTTTATTACCTTTAGAAATAAAATTTATAGCAAATTATATTTTATCCAGAATGCTTTCAAAAAGTTTTAGGTCATCCTTTACAATTAAGTTATAAATATGGCACGCACATCTTATATGAAAATAATCAAAAAAACATAGAGTTAATCGAACTTTTAAAAGTCTTATAGCATAATCATTAGAAGTAGAATTATCTAATGTAATAGTCATAATTTTATCATTTATTCCATAATAATCACAAATTTCATTAATATTTTGTGCAATAAAACTTTCAGTGTGCCTATCATCAATATGTCTATATGCTAAAATACGTTTTTGCATAGGCCAATTTTGATCTATCCAATGACATGTCACCGTTAAATAATTATTACTGTTAGTACTACGGCCTATGTCAAAAGTGATAGCCATTTTGTCATTAAAATGATACAATGCATAACATAAATATTGTGGATATTCACTTGCAAATTTAAAAACATCCCTTCTAACAGTTGATCTAGGAAAACCATTAAAAACAAGATTATATGTTTCTCGAATGTAATGAATAAAACCAGGAGAGGAAGGAAACGAAAAAGGCAAACCCTTCACCGCAACTAATTTTGCCATAATTTCTCTATCTTTGTTTTTATCATATTTTGGACCGAAAATTTCTCCCGTCGTCGGGTTAATTTGACTATGTACTTGGTCGGCGACACTATGTGAACCTTGTCCCGACTCAGCTGGCACACCTGTATATTTAGCCTGGTATTGATTTCACCTAGCTGTGTGTTCGCCTTGTACATGTCTGAATAAACCTTCCTTCCCACCTTGACCTTTTCCGATTTTAAATTTATAAACATTTTTACAAATTTTACGTCTAGCTAGTTGATTCTCTTGGTCCTTATAAAAAATGTCATGCAACTGATTTTAATTTTTGTTGTGTGGGGCCTCGACTCATACTAGGAGGATAGGAGGCGTTTCAGTTTGAGACTCAGTCTGAGCTTGAGGTTGAGGTGCACTAGTGGGTGTGTCATCTAGATTATCATCTAAATTAAAGTTTGGTTCATCTACCTCATCATCTAATGGTATATCATTAAAAAAGAAGTTTCATCTATATGAGTGAAATTAATGAAATCATCGGGACTAGGAATATGATTACTAGAAGAAGTACTTCTGCCCTTGTTACCCCTACTAGAAGAGGCACCCTTACCCTTAAACATACCTCTTAATCCTTCCATTTTAATTATGCAAATAAATAATTAAAGACAATGAAATTAAGTGCGATAATTAAAATAAAGTACCAATAATAATTTAAAGAAGGAACGAAGGTACCAAACGCCGACGTAACATCGACGTGTAATCGGGGTTGAAAATTGAAACTTTGCTCGATGGATGATCCTCAAGATAGTTGCCAACTTCACTCCCAATTTTTTAACTTTGATATAAATGAGCAAAAAATATATAATATTTAGTAGGCAATGTAGAATTGTAGATAGATAAATTGAGAGATTGTAGAGAGATAAATTGAGAAAATGAAGAGGAAAATGAGGTATTTATAGTTGAGAAATAGGGTTAAAGTATAAATATATTAACTTAGGGGTTAAAATAAATATTAGGGGGTGGGGGTTTATGGGATGGGGGGCAAAAATGGCTGTTATAGCCGTTGAACAATGACCAAAATCAAAATTTGGCTATTGTTGCAACGGTTATTTTTGCAAAGGGGAAGGGGGGCTGGCAGGGCGGGACGGGGTCAGGTTGGGATCAGGATGGGCGGGACGGGGTCAGGTTGGGATCAGGATGGGCGGGACGGGGTCAGGTTGGGATCAGGATGGGCGGGACGATCCCAGGCCCCGTCCTGAGTTCAAACCTCGACAACGACAAAAAAAATTATGGGGGATTGGGACGGGGCGAGGTGGGTTGGGTAGTGGGACAACCCTAGTTTAGAGTAAACTTCTAAAGAAGTTTGGTAATACAAGTGAACCCTGGTACAACCTTTCATCACTAGATGGATGGCCAAGCAGAGTACATTATTTAGACTCTCAATGATATATTGAGAGCGTGTGTGTTAGCCTTCAGTGATAATTACGATGACCATTTTCACCTCAGTGAATTTGTGTATATTAACAGTTCTCATTCTGGTATAAAAATGGCTCCTTACGAGGCTATGTATGGACGTAAGTGCAGATCTTTGATCGGGTGGTCATAGATAGGTGAGACATAGCTTTTGGGAGTAGATTTGGTCCATCAAGCTGTAGAGAAGTTGAAACTTAATCAAGAGCAACTGCTCGGAGTCGCCAGAAAATGTATACAGAAGTTCGTCGACATAATCTAGAGTTTTATGTGGGAGATTGGGTATTATTGGAAGTTTTGCCTATGAAAGGTGTAATTCATTTTGGCAAGAAGGGGAAAGTTAAGCCCAAGATATATCATGTCTAACAAGATCATTCACAGAATGGGACAAGTATCCTACGAGCTAGATTTATCTTTAGAGTTAGAGGCAGTGCATCCAGTCTTCCATAGTTTTATGTTGAGTAAGTGTGTGGGATACCCATCTCGGGTTGTTCTAGTATAGGGTGTTCAGGTCACTGAGGACCTATTCTATAGAGAGATTTTTATGGCAATTTTAGATCCTCCGGTCCACAAGCTGAAGACTAAGGAGGTAGCCTCCGTGAAAGTACTATGGAGGGACAAGAACCGACAAAATATAACTTGAGAAGCAGAGGAGGCAATAAGTAAGAAGTTGTTTCAGACATGAGATGTAGTTTAGAGCGAGGCCTCATAGCTTATCCAAAGTTAGTTGAGGTGAGTTCCATTGTCCCTACACTTACGTTGATGTTTGATTGCCATTGAAACTAGCATTGTGTGATATCTTGAGATATGGCCCTATGTGACATATAGTATATTTTTCTGGTTTGCGCGCAGGTTTGGGATAATTAGTATTACAGAGCAGACTCTGCCAATTTTTTTTAGAAAAGTCTATAAGAGACAGTTTCTCATTTGTACATTCGAGGATGAATGTTTCTAAGGGGGAAGGATGTTACATTCCGTAATTTTGCACGCTAAGTTGCATCGTGTTTTAGTTGACGTAAGCTCAGAATGGGATCATCTTTGAAATTATAAAAGATATAAGGTGAACGTGACTCGAAGAGGTTAAGATACCTCTACAAGGTTAAGGAAAGGTTTCAAAATAAGTGTTAAGTAAGATTCTTAAGAGATTGGGATTAAACAAATCCCAGAAAATACTTTTCGATGAAGTTCACCAAAGGAAAGTAGATTGTAACAAGCCGTACTTTCGGGGTAAGAATAAGAGTGCTTAATATGATAAGAAGGTCTTGTTATGAGGTATTTGAATCATACAATAGTCGTATGATAAGCCTTAAATTCAAGCAAGTTGTAAAATGAAAGTTGGCAAAGGTCATCGCAAGTTACGTTCATAAGTGCATTAAAATTTGTGTCAAATGTAGTAGAGCATTTCTGTTAATATACTGTAACTTACGGGGTGATCCACCCATAATATTTAAGGTCTAAGAGTCTAGTTTCCAACACATTAAACCATTTGTCAATACGACGTCGGAGTAGAGCGATATTCACATTTTCGCGAGACTGCGCAGTCAGTCCCGTTGGGACCCACTTGAGGCGGTGGAAATATCTTGATATATATGTGACGCCAACATATCATTTTTCAGTCATTATTTTTCAGTCTATCCAGACCATGGACACATACAAACCTTCTCCAAAAGTTCTCTCATGATCTACGACCCAAACAAAGGACAAACAACACAAATCAAGTGTCGGGAATCCCGTGGCGCTAGTGAGTTTCTTGTTCTTTTTGTGGTTGCTGATTTTGGTGTGGTTCCATCTCGCGTGTGGAGTTTTTTAAGTGGTTTAAGTTCTGTAAAATACTCTCCTAAAGGTTTCATATCAACCCTAAGTGATTTTAAGTATTTCAAAGAAGCGTTTTATCATAAAGTTATCTATTCCATTTAATTCCTTTTTGTAGAGCTGTATTGTGTTTGCCCCTCACCGGAAGTAATTTTCAGTCCATATTGATTATTGTTCAATGAGAAAGAAAAGAGTTCAATTACAAGCTTACAGATTCACAAAGAAACAAAATACCGAGCCATGTATGTGGTCGGGTAGCTATATATATGTATTGCATTACCGAGTCACACACGGCCGGGTAGACACACCGAGCCTTCCATGGCCGGGTAGATACATTGAGCCTCTCATGGTTAGGTAGACATACTGATCCTTCCATAGTCGGGTAGCACCTAGCCCACGTGGCTAGGTAGTCACACATACTAAGCCATATGAGCGGTCGGGTAGCTATATATGTATTGCATTGCATTAGTGTGAGATGAGACAACAACAGATAAGTACTTACACAGTTTATCATTGAGTCTCAGTACTTACAATTATTACAACTTTTAGTTCAGCTTCAGCTTTTAGTTATTTCAATTGCCTTACATGATCGGTACATTATTTCGTACTGACGTCCCTTTTCCTAAGGACGCTGTGTTTCATGTCACGCATAATCTGACTGACAATGAGATATCTTCCAGAAGTAGATTTTTGAGCATCAGCAGAGTTGTAAGCTTCACTTGATTCGGTGTTGCCGCAGTAAAAGTTCTGTGTATAGCTAGCATGAGTAGGTCGGGGCCCTGTCCCACCCCCAGTACAGTATTATCTTTAGAGGCTTGTAGACATGTTTCTTATTGTACAAATGTCACTCTTGAGGCCTTGCCGACCCTTGTATATACACACACTTTTCGTTATATCATGATAGCACTGAGAGAGGCCTTGTCGGCCCAGTTATGTATATTCATTTTGGAGTTGTTTCAGTTTTAGATTATCTTAAGTTTGGCCTTACGGGCCTATGTATGCATGATTGCATTGAAAGATATAAGTTACAGTTTGGTTCACTCGGTCAAGTAAGGCATCGGGTGTCGGTCTTGTCCCTCTAGAGCTGGGGCATGATAAGCAATATAATTCTAATCCTTTCAAATTACGTTCATGCCATGCCTCAAACCTAGAGAGGCATGACCGACAACCAATGCCTCACTTGACTAAGCATACTATCATGTAATCACATATCCTTAACATAACAACAACATCTGAGGCTGACAAGGTTGTAACACATGACAACCTGGAGATAAAGAGTATATAACATCATCGATATATAACAACCGAAAAGATATATATAAGGGGCGATAAGGCTACCAGGTGACTTGATACATCAGCATCAAGGCCGACAAGGCGATACCACATACTATACTATACATATTACATAAGTCTCCAAGCCTAGGAGTGTAAGTATGTAATAAGGTTTGAAAAGGTCTCGGGTCTACCCATAAGATCTACACATGATTATGAAAAAAGATCTCTAGACTCAGCTGGACTATGGAAGATATGGAGTCTTACCAATCCACCAATGAATATCAACACTACCTACTATAAGGGCTCATCAACTGGCCACTTAAACCTGCAGCATAAAATGTCGCAATTTGGTTCCTTAGCATTGGATGCCTATTGCGCTAGGGTAAATTTTGGGGCCTGACAACATACTAGATATAAGCCTAAGACTTTAACCCCCTAATTTACTTGTTTTTTTTCTCAAAAACATTATTTAAGTGTTACGTGTATGCAGTTAAACCATCTGGTTTATGTGAGTGGGAATGCGTGACCTAAATCATATAGTTTTAAAGTAACTAGAGTTGATCGTGATTGTCCTAGAGTGTGTTTTCACATGATTTGATACTTTTTACCAATTCAATATTATGATTGATATTCTTAATTGTTTATCATGCTTTGTCTTTACTTTGGCTTTCAGGAGTGTATTGTACCTTGATTTGATATGATTAGTTATTTAACTTGCTTTGTGATTCATTCAATTCTCAAAAGTTATATTGTACCATTATGTGATATTTGCTTAAGTTGTTTAGCATGTTGATGTCATATAGTCAGTTGTAGTTGCTAGTAAATAGTTTCCCGGGCAAGACATGTAGTCCATGGACCGCGACAGGTGAGAAACCATGTGACCAATACTCCGAAAGACGGTGTAAGACATGGGAATAGATATCCCATGTCACGTGATTAGTTATTAGTTTCCAGTGTTGTTATGCTTTATTTGGGGATATATGATCTTAGATCAATTGCTTTACTCGTATACTATTTCTATACTTGTATTGTATATGATGTACATCTTAGCACTAAGAGTGATTTCTAAGGACTTGCCTAAGGGTATGTTAGAAGAGCAAGTCTATTATCTTAATATGTCTTTTAGACTCAATGTTACTGAGTGTGAGCAGATCAACACAAGAGTGATTCGGCTATAGGGCAGTGACACCACCTTCTGCTCAGTCCTTATTACTGAGGTGAGCCACCACTAGACCGTGGAGGCGGCTTCAGCTCTATTATATCATTATAGTCTGTTTCTTTATTTCTCGAGTTGTATCTCAACTAGTTGTATTGAAATATTATCGCTTCATGACTTAATATTCATTTTGGAATTTATATGTTGATTGTCTATGCTTTGTATTACGTTTTCACACCTTTTGTAATAAGATAACTTTAGTAGTATTTTATACTTTTATTGTTCTTTATTATTCGAATGAATTAGCGAGAGGGTTTGCCTAATGGATAGCGGATCATTGGGTTTCCTATCATGACCTAGGTGCTAGATTTAGGTCATGAACATCTTAGTATCAGGGCCTAGGTCTTCAAATTCCTTTGCGTGATGGAGCAATGTCTGATAGAGTCTCGCAGATTGATAAGGAGACATATATACTTATCTTTGAGAGGCTACACGAGCATTTTAGGAAATTTTCCCTTATTTCTGATTGTTATTGTGCTATATTGTCAATTAAGGAAACAATTCTTCTCTTGTTTCTAAAACAATGGTTAGGACACATTCATCCATATCTGCAGAGCGATGGCATTTACTAGTAGGACGTGGTACATCAAGGGCCAGATCCAGGTCACGAGTATGGCCCCCATCATAGCTAGTCGTTAGGGCTGAGGAAGACCTCTAGCCACTAGATAGGCATTGCCCGAGCTATCGTTAGAATGAGATGTTCAAGACATACCAGCCGAAGCCCTAATTGGGGGATTCACAGTGGCAGGACCACCAAAGTTATTACTGAGGATGGTATTAGTATTAGAGGCTATTGTTTCACGTTTGGATGGGCTAGTACCTCCAACTACTTCTCAAACTTGTAACACCTCGTCTCTTCGGGATAAGTTTTGACTCGTACCATGGGAACATAATGGAACCAAGATGAGGAGTGTAGAAAGTGTTTTAAAAACTAATCAAGGTATAAGAAGAGTCTTATGGGCAAAGTATAGACGGAAGCTACTCTACAAACCATGTTTTCAAGTGAGTTTTCACGAGGCCTCACTTTAAGCGAGTATAACACCATTATAAGTTGCGAATTTAGAAAAACTCAAAGCATAAAAGTTGTATATCTTTGAAATAACTTTCCATTCGTATAAGGTGTAGGTCAAACAGAGCTCTGTGCTAGGGGTTATGACCATTTTACAAAATGTTGGAAATAGACATGTATGTGACGTGGGCCACACCACGCCAGGACAAATTTCCAGGGATTGGAAGAACTATTGATCCCCGCCAAAGGTATACCATGCGCTACGCGGGCTACGATGCGCCGGGCTATTTTATGCCTGAAATAATTTTTTTCTGAATTTTATAAACTCCAACTTCGTAAAACCTTTTCCCACTTTGTTCAAAACCCTTAACAGTCGTTTTTCCTCTCCTCTCAACCTCCCACATGAAGGTAAGATCATTCCTATGATTCTTAATTAGTTCTAGCATTAATTTCATGATTCTTAACGCTATTCTTAACAAAAACTTAGGATTTCAAAGGTAAATCCTTCTCAAGCGATACAAAGCTAGAGTTTTGGTGTTCTTCGTTAGGGAAGCAACCTAGTTCGTTGAATTGGAGCATTTACAGGTATGTAGGGATTCTATCTGCGTGTGGAAACATCATTGTTCTTCCCCATGCCACGTATAATTCATGAAACATGTTTTCTCCTTAGAATTAGGAAATTATATCTCAATTCATGATAAACCCATATATATATATATATATATAAGTGTGTGTGTGTTATCATGTTCAACCATGTTTTAGTTACTTGTATTCATGAATATAATTTTGGTTCTCATGAATTCATCTGTAATCTATGAACACTCATGTTTTGGATTCCATGGGTTCTTAAATACAAGTCATGAATCAATATTACTCAATTCTCGGAAATTGTACATGTTTCATACAAATTATATTACGTATTTATAAACATGTTATATTATACTTATAAATCATGTTTACAAGTTATGTTTTTGAAATCCACGGGCTTCTAAGACAACTATATCCATGTTCATGTTGTGGGAGTAGCATAGATTACCGAGAAGGTTTAATACCTGAAACTATGTATGTAACACCTCGTACCTTCGGGCTAAGGTTTGACCCGTACTATAGAATCATAAGAGAACCAATATAAGGAGTATAGTAAGTGTTTTGAAAACTAATCAAGTCGTAAGAAGAGTCTTTGGGCAAAGTATAGTAGGAAGTTACTCTACGGAGCATGTTTTCGAGGGAGTTTGCACCAAGCCTCACTTAAAGCACATATTTGGAAATTTATATAAGGAATTTTGGAATGATTACTCATGCAAATTGTATCACTTTGAAATACCTTTCCAACGGTATATGGTGGAAGTCAAATGGACTTTTGTAAAAAGAGTTATAACTATTTTCCTGAAGGATTGCGGAGCAGTCCTCCAGAGTCGCAAATGCGATATGCGACGCAGAACACATTCTGTGACGCATATCCCATCGCATTTTGGGACACATTTACGTCCCGAAGTTCCCAACCTTCTATTTTGATATGCAAAAGCATCCACATCTGCAGATGGCCATCCGTGGCGTGAATGCCAACACGTATGCCCCCGAAACTCATTAAAGTCACATTTTTCTGAATTTTATTACATATTTCAGTTCTCCAAATCCCTAGCATGACTTTTCTCTACTCTCATCATCCTCTCACATCAAGGTAAGTCTCTACCGTGTATTCCTAAGTAATTCCTACATGTATACATCAATTCTTAACAAGATTTCCATGATATAATCTTAGGGTTCTCAAGAAAACCCTTCTCAAGGTTTCAAGTTCAAAGTTTTGGATTTCTTCTTCAAAAGTTCAGACCTTTCCCTGTCAAGTTTTGGAGCGACTGAGGTATGTAGAGCTTCTATCTATGTGTGGAAATATCATTGTTCTTCCCCACGCCACAGTTATCCATGAAACCATGAATTTCCATAACATAGGATTTTGCTCAAGTTCATGATAACCCTATATACATGTAAAATTATATTTCATGTTAAATTTTGTCTTAATTAATTGAACTCATGATATGTCATTATGACTATCATGAACTTGTCTGTAATCCACGAATGCATGCTTTGAATTCCATGAGTTCTAAATACAAGTTATGATTATTACTACTCAGTTTCTAGGAAATTATATATGATTTTCATGATTTATGCAAGTTATATGACATATCTATTCACATGATAAACTATAATTATAAACCATGTTTTACAAGTTATTTATCATGAAATGCATGGGCTTACAAGCCCTCTACTTTCAAGTATATATTTTGGGAGTTGCATAGTTTATTGGGAAGGCTCAGATAGCCTGAAACTACATATGCCACCGTAGGATAAGGGTCGCTCCGCTAGAGAACGATGCTTTCAGATTGCAGATTGGATCCTTTCATGTCATGTTCAGGTCTCATACCCCGGTAAGGTATCTGATTGCTATGCTGGTCGGGCTAGGTACCAGACTCCACGTACCCACGTGGTGATTTATGTTGTCGGTTATGCTACTGCTCTCCCTATAGATATACATATACACAAATATACATATATACAAATATACAGCTTTACAGATTTTACACATATTTTATACTCATGTCAGATCATGCTCATGTTCATGTTTCATTTTCAGTTTCAGGTTCCTATTATATACCATGTGCTTGCTTATTTCTTCAGTTACTTTACATACAGTACAATTCAAATGTACTAACATTCATTTTGCATGGGGCCTGCACTTCACGGTGCATGTGCTAAGTTTTAGGGAAATGGATCTGCTCAGTAAGATTGCTTTAGTATCAGCTATTTGGTGATCCATATCTCATTCGTGGTGTTAGTCTAATTACTTTTGATTATGCATAATAGTAGAGGTATGTTAGGGCCTTGTCCTGGTAAATAGTTTTGCAGACTCATGTTTCAGAGGTTTTATAAACTAGTCTAGTTTGCATGACATGACAATATTATTTTCAGACTTAACATGTTTTTCTCAGATATTTATGCTATGATATTTCAGAATACTTGCAGTATACAGTTTTACATGTTTCATAATTTTTACTATAGCATGTTTTGATTCCTATATTGATCAGCAAGCCATGTGGTACACTCGGTCACATACAGTTAGGCACCGAGTGTCGTATTTTTCCCAAGCAATGTGGCAGAATTTGTAGCTAAGTGTCCGAATTGTCAGCAGGTGAAAGCGAGCATCAGAGGCTTAGTAGGTTGGCTCAAAACATTAATATTCCTATTTGGAAATGGAAGATGATAAGCATGGACTTCATAACAGGTACATTGCTTAGCCCAAATGGATGATTCAATTTGGGTGATTGTGGACCGACTTACTAAATCATCCTACTTTTTGCCAGTCAAAACAACATATTCAGTTGAGGATTATCCTAAGTTGTATATCCGAGAAATTGCCAGGCTTCATGGAACCCCAGTATCAATTATTTCAGATCGTAATGCTCATTTCACGACACACTTTTGGAAGTTTTTCCAGAAAGCATTGGGTACCAAGAAAAATCTCAGCACGACTTTTCATTTTCAAATAGATGGTCAAGTAGAGCGTACTATTCAGACTCCTGAGGATATGTTGAGGGCATGCGTTCTCAATTTTAAAGGTAATTGGGATGATTATTAGCCTCTCATTGAATTTGCTTATAATAACAGTTATCATGCTAGCATGTAGATGGCTCCGTTCAAAGCTCTGTATGGGTGAAGGTATAAATCATCAATTGGTTAGTTCGAAGTTGGTGAAGCAGAGTTGTTGGGACCAGTCTTGGTCTATCAAGCTATGGAGAAAGTCAAGTTAATCCAGGAGCATTTGAAAATAGCTCAGAGTTGCCAGAAATCCTATTCAGACGTGAGACGTAGAGACTTGGAGTTTTAAGTTGATGATTGGGTATTTCTGAAAGTTTCACCTGTGAAATGTGTCATGAATTTGGAAAGAAAGGGAATCTCAGTTCTAGATATATCGGACGATACAAGATTTTGAGGAGAGTTGGCCAAGTGGCTTATGAACTTGAATTGTCACAAGATTTAATTATTGTGCATCCAGTGTTTCATGTATCCATGTTGAGGAAGTGTGTGGGAGACCCATCGTTGGTTGTCCCTACCAAATCCATCAAAATTAAGGATGGCCTAACCTATAAGGATATCCCTATGACTATTTTAGATCATCAAATTTGAAAGTTGAGGACTAAGAAAGTTGCTTCAGTGAAAGTGTTGTGGAGAAATCAGAATGTTGAGGAGCCCACATGGGAAGATGAAGAAGACATGAAGTCCAGATATCCGCACTTATTTGAGGAACAAGAATAAAACAAACAAGGTAAATACCTTCAGTATTCATGTCATGTTCCTTGCGCATCCATGTCTCATGTTTTACGATCATGTATTCAGCACTCATGTTCCATGTCCCCATGTTCATATTTTCATATAATCATGTAATTATGTTATTTATTTCCATGTTTCATGTCATATTTCTTCACGTTCATGTACTCATGCCATGTCAGTACGTTCTTGAATTCATCGCATTCCTAACCATGACCCATCATTTGAGGACAAATGATACCAAGAAGAAGATATTATAACACCTTGTACCTTCGGGCTAAGGTTTGGCCCATATGATAGAATTATAAGAGAACCAATATGATGAGTATAAGAAGTGTTTTGAAAACTAATCAAGTCATAAGAAGAGTCTTTGGGCAAAGTACAGTAGGAAACTACTTTACGGAGCATGTTTTCGGGTGAATTTGCACCAGGCTTCACTACAAGCGAGTATTTGGAAAATTCTATAAGGAATTTAAATGATTCCTCATGAAAGTTGTACCCCTTTGAAATACCTTTTCAAGGTATATGGTGGAGGTCAAAAGGACATTTGTACAAAAAGTTATGACAATTTTACTAAAGGGTCGTAGAGCAGTCCGTCGGAGTCGCATATGCGATATGCGACGCAAAACACATTCTGTGATGCATATCCCACTGCATTTTGGGCCACATTTATGTCCTGAAGTTCCCAACCTTCTGTTTTGATGTAAGGAAGCGTCTGTGGTCGTAGATGACCATCCGCGATGCGGATGCCATCGTATATGCTCCCGAAACTTATTTAAAGTCGCATTTTTTTGAATTTATTCCATATTTCAGTTCCCCAAAGCCCTAGCACGACTTTTCTCTCCTCTCCTCTCCTCATCCTCCCACATCGAGGTAAGTTTATTTCATGTATTCCTAAGTAATTCTAACACTTCTACATCAATTCTTAACAAGATTTCCAATCTATAATTTTAGGGTTCTCAAGAAAACCCTTCTCAAGGTTTCAAGTTCAGAGTTTTGGGTTTCTTCTTCAAAAGTTCAAACCTTTCCTTCAAGTTTTGGAGCTAGTGAGGTAGGTAGAGCTTACATCTACGTATGGGAACATCATTGTTCTTTCCTACGCCACAATTATCCATGAAACTATAAATTTTCATAACCTAGGGTTTTGCTCAAGTTCATGATAACCCTATATACATGTAAAAATATATTTTATGTTAAATCTTGTCTTCGTTAATTGTACTCATGATATGCCATTATGACTATCATGAACCTGTCCGTAATTCACGAATGCATGTTTTGAATTCCATGAGTTCTAAATACAAGTCATGATTGCTATTACTTAGTTTCAAGGAATTTATATATGTTTTTCATGATTTATGCAAGTTATATGACACATCTATTCATATGTTAAACTATAATTGTAAACCATGTTTTACAAGTTATTTTTCATGAAATTCATAGGCTTACAAGCCCTCTACTTTCAAGTACATATTTTGGGAGTTGCATAGTTTACTAAGAAGGATCAGATAGCCTGAAAATACATATGCCACCGTAGGATAAGGGTCATTCCTCCAGAGGCTGATACCTTCAGATTGCAGATTGAATCCTTTCATGCCATGTTCATGTCTCATACCCCGACAAGGTATGTGATTAATATGCTAGTCGGGCCAGGTACCAGACTCCACGTACCCACGTAGTGATTTATGTTATCGATTATGATACTGCTCTCTCCACAAATATATAGATATACAAATATACAGATATACATATTTTACACATGGTTTATACTCATGTTAGATCATGATCATGCTCATGTTCATGTTTCAGTTTCATGTTCCTATTATATACCATGTGCCTGCATATTTCTTTAGTTGCTTTATATACAATATAATTCAAATGTACTAACATCTCTTTTACATGGGGCATGCACTTCACAGTACATGTGCTGAGTTTCAAGGAGACGGATATGCTCGGTAGGATTGCTTCAGTATCAGCTGTTTGGTGAGCCCATCTCATTCAGGGTGTCACCCTAGTTACTTTTTACTATGCATTATTAGTAGAGCTATGCCAAGGTCTTGTCCCGATAAATTGTTTTGCAGACTCATGTTTAAGAGGTTTCATAGACTAGTCTAGTTAGCATGACATGGCAACATTATTTTTAGACTTAACATGTTTTACTCAGATATTTCTGCTATGACATTTCAGACTACTTTCAATATACATTTTTACATGTTTCATCATTATTACTGTAGCATGTTTTGATTCCCATATTGATCGGCAAGCCATATGATTCGCTCGGTCACATGTAGTCAGGTACCGAGTGTCGTGTTTCACCCAGACCATGGTTCGGGGCGTGACAATGTATGCCAATATATGATAAGGATCGCTCCGCCCATTTAGGACGATTCCTTCATGTTATCCATTTCGAGTTATTTATGGATCCATTCATGTCATATTCATGTCTTATACCCCGACAAGGTATGAGATGGTTTAACTAATCGGGAAAAGATTAGACGCTACCTGCTCACGTGGTTACATGTCAGTTTTACTATCGCTCTCCCACAAATATATAAACTTAAAATGATTTACTCTTGTTACTACATTTTCATATCAGATCATGATCGTGTCCATGTCTAGTACATCTTACAGTTATAGTTTCAGTTACAACTTTACAATTTCAGATTACTTCATGTATCCATGTTATTGATTTGGGATGTCCATTTCCCGAACACCACACTTATTGTTATTTCATTCAGTTGCTTTACATACAAGTACAATTCTAGTGTACTTACGTCACTATTTCCTGGGGCCTGCATTTCACAATGCATCATTGATTTACAAGACGACGGATCTACTCGTTAGGACTTCATCGTATCAGCTATTTGGTGAGCCCCACTCCCTTCGGGACATTGTCAGTATTGTTTCCTGCAGTCATATCATGTTAGACAGTCAGGTATGCTGGGGCCTTGTCTCAGCAATTATTCAGTATTTCAGACTCATTTCAGAGGTTTCATAGACTAGTCAGTATGTCATGTTGGGCTTTCAATTATGTTCGGCTTTATAGGCAACACTATCATGTTTTTAGACTATTTTCGCACTTACATTTTTTAAACAATATTCTCAGTATTAGTATGATGTTCAAATGTTTTATCCAGATTATTCATGTTTTAAATTATATTCTGCATCAGTATATGTCCCATGTTGACTCAGCCAATCATGTGGTTCGCTCTGTCACATGCAATCAGACACCGAGTGTTGTGTTACGTTCAAGCCCAAGTTCCAGGTGTGACAAAGCTTGGTATCAAAGCCCTAGTTCAAGTGTCTTAGGGAGTCTATAAAACTGTGTCCAATAGAGTTTCCTTTATATGTGTGTGTCGGCCACACATATAAATGGTTGACTACCAAGACATTTAGGATTGTCTCGCTTCTTTCATACTCCAGATCATGCAATCGATTTCCGTACTTATCGGAATGCGAAAGCAAGGAGCAAGAAATCCAAGTTCCAAGTGAGGATGATTACCATTGGGGTAAATTGTAAAGTGTCTAATAGTAACGAGTGAGACTTAAGATGATATTTAGAGTGGAATAAAGTGCATGTCACCCAAGAAGGGCCAGTTGTATCATGGATGTGAAAGTCGAATCATAACGACGTACTTAAGGAAGAAGAATGAGAAAATTCAAGAAGAGAAAGAAAGAGAAATTAGCAAATCACTTGTAGCAGGTGGGTAGATTTTGCACTCACTTGGATTCAGTTGGTGTCACTATTATTCATGGATATACTTCTTTCTCCTAGCCAGTGTGATGTCATGCACAAATAATTTGAGAAGCTCTATTAGGGATACATGTTAGTGATAAAGTATGATATAAAGTTCACCAAACTGCCACGTTATACTGCAGTTTTTCTTCCTACTGAGGAGGAGAGATTCATGAGGTTTATTGATGGTTTGGCAGCACCTCATTGTGCGACACTGGTCACTAAGATGCAAAGATCTTTCTATGCTTAGGTTATATACATTATCATGCAGTGAGAGGCCTACTATTAGGGATATTCGGTTCAACTTCATATAGGAGCAAGGTTGTTCAGAGCAAAGGGTCATATAGATCACCTTAGTTAGTTCCCCAACATTAGTCTCGTTACACATGCATTGGATTTAAAATAATATTGTGTTGGGTTAAGTCATGGACGAATCACGTCTTATTTTATGTAAGGGTGGCCAGTGGGCCGGGACGGCCCGACCCCGACCCGACCCCGCCCCCGGTCCAGCCCCGACTCCGCTAAAAAAAAATATTGGCGGGCCTCGAACTTGGGACGGGACAATGTCTCATCCCGCGAGACCCGAGCCCGCCCCAGGCCCGCCCGCCCCGACCCCACCTCGACCCCGTACCGAGCCCGACCCCAACCCCACCCTTTGTCCCTCCTTTGCAAATATGGTCGTTGCACCAACGACCATTTTAGATTTTGGCCGTTGGCCAACAGACATTTTAGGCCTCCCCCCTCCCCCAACCCCCTACCCCTTAATATTTATTTTTAACCCATAAGTTATTATATTTACACTTTAACCCAATTTTCCAACTATAAATAACTCATTTTCTCTTCATCTTTCTCACAAATCTTCCTACAATCTCTCTAATCTCTCAATATATCTCTCTACAAGTCTACATTGTTTACCAAATATTCAATTTTATTTATTCATTTGGGAATTGGGAGTGAAGTTGGCAACTAGCTTGAGGATCTTCCATCGAGCAAAGTTTCAATTTTCAACCTCTCGATTACACGTCGACGTTACGTCGGCATTTGGTACATTCGTTCCTTCATTAAATTATTATTGTCTGTTTATTTTATTTAGCGCACTTAATTTTATTATCTTTAATTATTTATTATCATAATTAAAATGGAATGATTAAAAGGTATGTTTAAGGGTAAGGGTAAGGGTGCTTCTTCTAGTAGGGGCAACCAGGGCAAGGGTACTTCTTCTAGTCATCTTATTCCTACACATGATGATTTTGTTGATACTCAACATTTTCCTACAATACCATTAGATTTAGACCAGGAGCTATTTTCTGAAACTCAAGAAGACTTTAATTTAGACGATGATCTAGATGATACGTCCACTAATGTTGATGACAACACACCCACTAGTGCACCTTCAACTGAAATACCTGTTATTCCCCCTAGTATGAGACGAGGTGCAGCAAAACGACCATTAAAATCAGATGCATGGGCATTTTTTGATAGGGACGTAGAGAATCAAGTAGCTATATGTAAATTTTGTAAAAATGTTTTAAAATTTAAAACTGGAAAAGGTCACGGTGGGACGGGGGGTTTAATTAGACACGTAGTAAGTGCTCATCCAGCTAGGTATGCCCAATACCAGGCTTCAAAACCGGGTGCGCAAACGCCCGCTCCATCGGGACAAGGTTCACATCTGACATCGTCTGGACCAAGTACATGGTCAAATTAACCATATGACGGGGGGAATTGTAGACTCTAAATACAATAAACATAGAGATAGGGAAGCAATATCAAAATTAGTTGCTGTGGAGGGTTTGCCTTTTTCATTTCCTTTATCTCCCGATTTTATTCATTACATTAGAGATATATATAATTCTGCTTTTAACGGTTTTCCTAGATCAACTGTTAAGAGAGATGTATTTAAATTCGCGTATGAATATCAACAATATTTACGTTTTTCATTATATCATTTTAATGGCAAAGTATCTATCACGTCTGATATAGGTCGTAGTACTAACGGTCATGATTATTTAACTGTAACTTGTCATTGGATAGATTATAAATGGTCTATGCAAAAATGTATTTTAGCGTATAGATATATAGATGATAGGCACACTGATACTTTTATTGCAGATAATATTTATCAAGTGTGCCATTATTACGGAATAACCGATAAAATTATGACTATTACATTATATAACGTTTCTTCTAACAATTACGCAATTACAATTTTAAAAAATAGTTTAACTCCATCTTTTCCAGATCATTTTCATATAAAATGTGCGTGTCATATATATAACT
Source organism: Anisodus acutangulus (assembly GCA_029783415.1). Lineage (NCBI taxonomy): Eukaryota > Viridiplantae > Streptophyta > Magnoliopsida > Solanales > Solanaceae > Anisodus > Anisodus acutangulus. Next base: position 26,047,878 of record CM056498.1, on the reverse strand, counting down.
TAATTGTAAAGGATGGTCTATCACTTTTTGAAGACATTCTTAGTAAAATACAATTTGCTATAAACTTTATTTTTAAAAGTAATAAAGTACAACGTAGAAAAGAATATAAAAAAACTTGTCACAATTGTGGACTACCTTATAGAAAAATTCCACAAGAAGTATCCACTAGGTGGAATTATTTATACGAGCAACTACTTGTTGCTTATGACTATAGAATACCTATAACTTTATTTTTTAACTCTCATAATAAAAATCCAGCTGATATGATTTTAGATAGTGATTGGGTAAAAATTTCCGAACTTATTGTATTTTTAGAGAAATTTTTTCAAGCAACAAAAGAATTTTTCGGTATATATTATCCTACTATTTCAACTATGTTGTTTTATATAACTCTAATATTTTTATTACTTAGTGAATATATGGAAAAATCAGCTTATAAGGCGGCTATTAAAAAAATGTTTGTCAAAATAAAAAAATATTTTATTCCTATTCTCACTATTTATATTATTGGTTCTGTATTAAATCCTATTATTAAAATAGACGGTACTAAATCACTAATTGAAACTATTTACGATTGTATAGAAGTACTACCACCTCCAAGTCCCAAAAATCTAAATCACCCACCACCTATTGAACAAAGTCAAACTAAAGAAGAAGTGTTGTCTACCGTAGAACACCAATACAAAAAAATATATAGATTTTATCAACAAGAAAATGCTAGTAACTTACCGGCTTCCATACCATCTTCTTCATCTTCAACACAACCTCACAAAAGACATGTTGTTTCTGCGGCTAGTATTAAAAGCCTCAGAAATAGAATGTCTTGGCCGCATTCTCTACTACTAACCAAATTAGCGAGTTGGATATTTTTATTTTGCAGGGTTCTGCATCAGTATCAAGAAGTTATCAATGAAGATGGACATGAAGACTTGCTTTGAAATCTTTGGAGGGAATGAGAAGACCTTTCCGACACTTTCATTGAGGACCCGAGATGTTTTGAACATTCAAGCATCATCAAGCTGCGTCTGAAAGCGCTTTTTCTCACAAGATATATCAAATAGGAGACCACAGACACTCATTAGCCTGAGATGACTTGGAAATTGCAGTATTATTCAGAGATTGGATCTGGCGGAGCGGAGAAGGTGCGGTCAACCGGAGATCAACGAAGAAGAAGATGAAAACTACAACGAAATCTTAACCGAAGGTAGTGGAAGCGGCGTGGATCAATTTGACCAACAAATACCAATTCCAACCGAAGAACCACAGGAAATCATCAAGCAATTAGAACATGTTTTTTTGAGAATGTAATTTTTTTAATTACAATTTTATTATGTAATTTGCAACTTTTGGACAACACCACAAAGTTGCAATTTAGATTTTAGACAATTGTATTTGTATTACAAAAAAATCATGTCTATTAAATAATATAAGAGGCACAAAAACAGCATTGAGATGTTTTTATTACACCAACTTGTTTTGTTTATTGAGTTTTTTTTATACATATGTTATTTTAAAAAAAAAAAAAGGAAAACCCGCCGGACCACGCCGAGCAGGCCGACCCGCCGCCTCGATACCAACGGATCGGGATCGGATCGAGGCTCGAGCAAGTCCCAGGCACGCTAGACCCCGCCAGACCCCGCTTCTCCCGTCACTCCCGCCCGAGCCACTTGACCGACCCGCTGCCAGACCCGAGCCCGGCCCACTCGCCACCCCTAATTTTATGTGGATCGATAAATAAAGATCATATGTTTATTATAAATTTAATTAAATGCTTATAGTTGTGTCGTTAATAAAGAGACAATTTTATGTGTGAAAATAACGTTAGAGGCAAATTTGATATAATAGGGGAAATGAGTCATTTTGATCCAAGGGGCAAATTTAATTAAATATGTGGAATGAGAGCATTTTTGAATCACTTTTAATAGTTAAGGACATTTTTACCCTTTATGTTTTAAATTAAAAAAAATTGCAATTTAATGAAAATGAATGATTACAGAAATCCAATGCAGAAAAACCCTAATGTTATGTGAAAATGATGGCATAATCTGCCTCCCTCCTTGGCTTGCCGTGGATAGAGCAATAATGGCTGTGAATGAGAAGAAGGATAAAGCAATGCCTGGCGAAAACGGGATGGTTGTGCCATCGTCACAGAGGCTGTAACTTGTCCCAAATATGGATCACAATTCGGATAACTATGAGGACATGCAATTGGAATTCAGTCCCTTGCTGTTGAGTTCTCTGGAGCGTCATCTTCCACCCACCCTCCTCAATTTATCGCGTGACCACAAGGCTCACTACATGCGTGAAATTCTTCTCCGCTACTCCCCCACTGCCGACCGCGCTCGTGTAAGTACACCATTACATCCTGATTTCTAAAGTTGCTACGCATTCGCCGCATCCTAAGAATTCAGTGTTTTTGGAGTTGTTCATCGAGAATTATGTAAAGAGTTATGTTGGTTCTGAAATGAATTTTATCATAAGAGTATAATTAAGGCATTTGCCAAATGTCCAAGTGCCAGTTAGGTTTCAGTTGCTATTGGACCTATAAAAATGCAGTAATCAGGTTTACCATTAGTTTATTATTTGTTTATTTAGTGTGGTGTTCCTTTTATTTACAGAATGTTAAGTGTAGTGTGTTACGGTTAGTTTTTGATTGGTAAATGATTTAATAGATAAGATCATTTGCAGGAGATGGAACCTGTATACAAACAGAGTATACAACACCTAAAAATGTAGAAAAATCATTTTGATTAATTGGAAATCAGACATGCCTATTATTTGCTTGTAATATGACTGAACAGTTCTGAAAACCTGCCTGTCCTCTAGATTAAATCCTTTTTTATGCTCGAATAGTTACGAGCAGTTACTTTTCCATCTTCTAGTGTAATCTTATGCTTGTGCTATGCCCAACAAAATTTGTACTCCTCTTTTTCTGTCATCCAGAATAATTTCTTTGGGCCTAATGGTTGATGGTTTCCGACCACTTTACTTACCAGGTCCAGAAGCACAGAGAATACCGACAAAAGATTCTATCAAACTATCAGGTATACTCCAATGGGATTTTGACAAACACAATTAGTGATATTTAACATTTGATCAGTGTTTTTAAATGGTATGTCAATATTTATTAAGGTTAAAGAAGTTCTGACCTATTAAATTGAAAGGTTTAAGAAGTATACATGACTGCGTTTGTATTTTTTTGGTGAAGAATTGGACCATTAATCTGCTTAGGAATGTAATGGGTAAACTGCTTGTACTGGCCAGCTCATTTTGTAGCAAAATCAGCAATTTTCTTTTCTTGGTCTTCCATTTAAATTAATTTCCCTTTTCTTCCAGCCTCTACACAGGGAGCTATATACTATGCATGCTGCAAGTTTCTTTGTGCCATCATTTCTTAAGGCAGTCAACGAGAACACATAGAAAAGTTTTCAAAGTATGGTGTCTGAACCTTTTACAGGAGTTTTGAAATTTGAAATGCTTCAACCACGATTTTGCGAGATGTTGCTGGCTGAGGTGGCATCTAGCTTTTCTGTTGTTATTTGACTTTCTATGTTTAATTCATTGTAGTTTAGCTGTTCTGTTTTCTTATCTGGTTCTGATTGTGTAGGTAGAGAACTTTGAAAAGTGGGTTCGCGAGACAAAATTCAGAATCATGCGTCCCAATACGCTGAACAGATTTGGTGTCGTTCTTGATGATTTTGGACTGGAAACCATGCTTGACAAGTTGATGGAAGATTTCATACGTCCTATTTCAAGAGGTACCAACTTGTACTCATTATATTAGGATCTGATGGGGAAAGAAACAGAGAAAATGGAAGAAATGCTGATGGGAAATATAACATGGCTATTGTTTCCCGCTTTGAAATTATTGTGCAGTTTTCTTTTCTGAAGTTGGTGGATCCACACTGTCATCATGGTTTTGTTGTCGAATATGGGGTGGATAGAGATGTTGACTTAGGTGAGTGACTGATCAGTAATTACAAACTGCATGAATTCAGTGATGAGACTTCGGGTATCTTGGAACCCTTTTGGATTTCGGATGACATTGTGTTTTTCTTTACGATCTCACTAGCGTACATTTTCAGGCTTCCATGTTGATGACTCCGAAGTCACTTTGAATGTGTGCTTGGGTAAGCAATTTTCTGGTGGAGAATTGTTCTTCCGTGGTGTGCGGTGCGAGAAACATGTAAATGCTCAAACACAACCAGAGGTAACTATTCTGAAACATGTTAATTTATTCCGTAGAAACACCTTTGTTCTGATAAGAAGTAATATTCTGACATACTGTTGACACTATAGCTAAGTGTGTCACAGCTTATTTTCTTAGAAATAGGACTATGCAGTGTGAAACTTAATTTTTTTATCATTCCAAACACTATACAGTGTGAAATTTCTTACATTTTGGGTGGACTGGGATGCTATTTCATCATAATTCTTAGTTTCAAAGATGATGTCCATGACAAGATTTTGATTATGGTCCAGGACCTCTATTCTGAGCTACAAATATGCGTCTGTTTCTCTTTCTTTTAAGAACTGTAGGCAGTGGGAAACTTAAGCTGTGTTTGATTGATTATGCGGCATATCAGCTCCTGCTTGTCGTATAAGGTCAATATAATTTTTTTATTTTAAAAGAAAGACTTGCTCCAGTGTCTAAGATGTGTTTTAGAAGTACAAGTGAGTAAGCTCTCAGTATAACTTGAGTAAATAAACGTCATGGATAGATTCACTATTGTGTTCAAAATAATTATACATTCGCAGGAGATCTTTGATTATTCTCATGTAGCGGGGCGTGCTGTTCTTCATCATGGTCGCCACCGGCATGGTGCTAGAGCAACAACATCTGGGCATAGGATCAACTTATTGCTATGGTGTAGAAGGTACTCAGTGCTGTTCTAGTTTTTTCTTGCTGGGCATGTAGCTTCAAACAGAATATGCTAAAGTTCTGCATTCCTTATATTTTGAAGTGCTCTATTGCCTCCGTGTTCTGTAACATTGAGTACGGTAACATGGTTTCTTCTGACTAACCATCTTTGCCAGATTTAGATAGTCCACTCTGATGCAGAAATTCAGGCGTCCTTCCCCTTAATTTCTAAGAGCAATATTGCTGAGTACTGAGAATTAGCTTGTGTAAATTATACAGAGAAGATCTGCCAACTTAATTATACAGGAAATAGTGTCTGATCCTAGGCATATGTTCTTCAAGAAACTTAAATTAGGATCATGCAGAGTGGGAAAACAAAAATTTATTACTAAGTTTGTAACATGTGCACATATTAACATATTTTCCAGGAACTTCAATTCGAGGGCTCTGTGATCTAGATCTCTAGTCTTATTTCATTACCATTGACAATGGTTGGTGGAACAAACATATATACGTTACAGAAATTGTGGAATTGATGAATGCCTGATGATTCATACACTTGATCCTTTTCTCTTTTTCTTGGTATTTTTAATCATATACAGATGAACGTATGTGGTGTTTACTGAATTACCTTTACTTAAGTGTTTGCGTACAAAAATTCGAGAAGACCATTTGATTTTTTCTCTTTTTCTTTTTTTAATGAAGTATAATGATAATCATTTTTTTTACAATAAATCTGTGCTCCATAGTAGCATAGGCACTTTCTGTTGCTCGTAGGTGACTTCAAATTTACGTGGCATTGCTCCTACAATATAATCATTATTTTCTGTACTTCCTTCTCATGACTATCACCAAATACCACCGTCCACGATCAAATCTCCATTAGTTCATGTTAATTTTTCTTGTCCAACTAAATATGAGATAATATACCTTTGTCCTGTTGGAATCATTTATACTGTTTGGAATCTGTAAGAACTAAATATGTCCAATGTTGTCATGAGATAGTGTCATGTAAGAACTAAATATGTTAATTCTTGGAATCTTTTGTCCTGTTGTGCAAGGTTACCAGAAAACCAAATTGAGTCTGATCATTAAATATCACCTGGATTCAGACCAGGGTTTTCTTATTCTTTCTTTATCGTGTTCGGTAACCAAAGTTTCATGTATAAGGCTCTTTAGGAGCAAAACTTATCACGGTGCTTAGGTCTTTCATTATAGTGTAGAATGGTTATAGGAATTGCTCTTCTGTGAACAGTTGGTCCAATGGCCCTCGATAAATCGGATGGGGAAGGTTGCTTTGAAAGGATTGGAAGAATTATTTCTCGAAGGATGATCCGGGGCTCACTGGGTGAATAGGACAGCAAAAAGTCAGTGCAGTTACATTCTATACCTAGCACACCTGGGTATTTGTTATATGTTGTCCAGTCTACTGGTGTGAATATTAGTAGGATATGTTCTCTTGGTTAAAGGCGATATAATTATTCTGTGAATCCTCCTAGTAGTGTGCTTCTGGGAATAAATAGTCTATTTTTTTTAAAGCCTTTTCAATTAAAAAAATTGTAGAAATAAAAAAAGCTTGAGGACCTTTGTGAACTCTGTTGCAGGTACTGAATTGGATCAGATTACTGGTACTCAGAAGGCTCCCTTTTGATTGTTTTTTGTCACACCATTATTGAATGTGTCACTTTTTCCTCTTTTACAGTTCCGTTTTTAGAGAGCTGAGGAAGCGCCAGAAAGATTTATCTAGCTGGTGTACAGAGTGCCAGCGCGAGAAGAAAGAAAGGCAGCGACAGCGTGTTACTGCTATTAAATTGGTACATTCCTCAATTTGTTTTTCCCGTGACAGGTAAATAGTAAAATCATTCGCCAATATTTTTTCCACTATCCCGATATTGTAGGGTTTTAGTGCAAAAAGGTGGAAATATAATCTCAATTAATTTTTTTCTTTTCTTCCAGGAGCTACTCAGAAGAGGAGAAGCTACTACGTAGCTGTTTAGTTAACTTTTTAGTTCTAACTTTTACCCTCCGCAATATGGCACCTCATACAACGGCAAAAGTGATTTCTTGCTCTTCAAGTGATTTCGATATCAAGTAGGTACCAGGTTTTTCTGCCATCTAGGACAACAGATGGAATCAATACAAATTTGTCTATGGTATAATAATTTTCTGTAGTTATCTTGTGTGTTTGTTAGTGAAGAAACTATTTTGCCAAACTAGGCTATGGTATTTGTCACGGCCCAAAATTGGGTGGGATGTGATTGGCTCTTGACACTAACTGCCTATCGATGCAACCCTGAACTAGCTAACATGATAGATAATATTACAAAATTAAGACCAGTAATGAGCCTCTAAAAATACTAAAAACATATGTTCTCGGGGCATTCCCCAAAATTATTGGTGGCAAACAGGCGGGTTGGATGAAATATGGGTGAGTTGGAAACAACTTGAACAAAAACGAGGAATTGACATGTAGATACAAGTCGGACATAAAATTAGCATCGCAAAAGCAGGCCTAAAAGTAATGGCATTATGTTGTCAATCTTTTATCCAACCCGTAAAATCATGTTGAGCACAATATTCTTTCTCCTAAATTCACGCTATTATTAGGCATACTTAGAAATTAATAGTAACATAATAATAGGGGCAGAATCCAAAGTTAGTTCACCTTCTTATGTGCGATATTAATACATTGTATACATATCGTGATATATATTGTATCATTGATGTATTTCGTCTATTTAAACTAATAAATTCTTGGGTATAAAAGGAATATAATGTCCTATATATTTCTATATATGTATGTGTATCTAGAATTGACTTACTCTTTGTATGCGCTACACCATATACATTCTTATCATTTGTATACATAACTGAAGATGATTCTTTTGACACTGATCCTTCACAATATGTATATCCAAAAGCTTGTCTAGTCCTTCCCAGTATGTATACCTATTACACATAACATGTATAAAGGGCAGCCCGGTGCACTAAGCTCCCGCTATGCGCGGGGTCCGGGGAAGGGTCAGACCATGTATAATTGAATATATATGTATGTTAACTCACAATATGTGTATTTGAATGTATATCTATTCATTCACAAAACATACATCAAAATGTATACTCCCTCTGTCCCAATTTATATGACACTTTTCTTTTTAGTCGGTTAAAAAAAGAATGACACATTTTCTTTTTTGGCAATAATTTAACTTTAAACTTTACCTTTTACGCTTAATGAGATGATTTATAACCAGATAGATATCTTTGGATTGTTTTAGACCACAAGATTCAAAAGTGTTACTTTATTTCTTAAATTCTGTGTTCAGTCAAACTACGTCACATAAATTGGGACGGATGGAGGGAGTATATGATGCATCACAATATATATCAGAATGTATACATAGATCTTACCTTTACCTTGGTAGGCAGAGCGGCTGTTTCCGAGAGACCCTCGACTCAAAACAAAGCATAAACACAAGCAAAGCAAGAGAAACGGTCAAATCAGGACAAAATATTTAGAGCAGTATGACAATGATGGTAACAAAAGCGGATAAGCCATGATAAAACATTCTGAAAAAGAAGCAGCAATAACTAACGCAGGTAGATAAGATAAACAAAGTACATGAAAGAACATACAGCAGCAGGAATCAAACGCTACTAGAAAGCAATACTGCGCCTACTAGTATGATAGGCTAAGCGGTCCTACAATAATAACACTACAACTACCGATCTGTAAGCGTAAGTAGGGCTACGCTCGACTACTTACGACCTTTCTACCCTAATTTGTGTCCTCCACAACCCTCTATATAAGGTCATGCCCTCGGTAAGTTGCACCTGCGCCATATCCAGTCTAATCACCTCTCTCTAATACTTCTTCGGCCTACCCCTACCCCTCTTGAACCCGTCCATATCCAATATTTCACACCTTCGCACGGGTCATTTGTGTCTCTCCTCTGCACATGCCCGAACCATCTCAACTTCGCTCCTCGCATCTTATCCTCCACCGAGACCACTCCCACTCTGTCCCGGATATTATCATTTCTAATCCTATTCCTCGTATGCCTGCACATCCATCTCAACATCCTCATCTCCACAACTTTTATCTTTTGGCTGTGCGAAGTCTTGATTGACCAACACTCTGCACCATACAACATAGTCGGTCTAACCACCACCCTATAGAACTTGCCTTTAAGTTTTGGTGACACATTCTTATCGCACAAGACTCCAAATGCGAGCCTCCATTTTATCCACCCTGCCCCAATACGATGTGTGACATTGTCATCAATCTCTTCATTCCCTTAGATAATAGACTCGAGGTACTTGAAGCTTTCTTTCTTTGGAATGACCTGAATACCAAGCCTCATCTCCACGCCTGTCTCAAGGTCGCTCTCGTTACTAAACTTGCACTTCAAGTATTCTGTCTTGGTCCTACTCAGCCTGAACCCTTCAGACTCCAGAGTCTGTCTCCAAACCTCCAGCTTGTCGTTCACTCTGCGGCGAGTTTCATCAATCAAGACTATGTCGTCTGCGAATAACATACACCATGACATCTCTCCTTGAGTTTGTCGCGTCAGTCCATCCATCACCAAGGCAAATAAGAATGGACTAAGAGTTGATCTCTGGTGCAGCCCCATTGTCACTGGGAAGTGCTCTGAGTCCCCTCCTACTGTCCGTACCTTGATCTTGGCTCCATCATACATATCCTTGGTCGTCCTAGTGTACGCCAAAGGTACACCTCTACCTTCCAAACATCTCCATAGAACCTCTCTAGAGACTTTGTCGTATGCCTTCTCGAGATCGATGAAAATCATATATAAGTTTCTCTTCCTCTCCTTATACTGTTCCACCAACCTCCTAATAAGATGAATGACTTCTGTAGTCGAACACCCCTGCATGAATCCAAACTGGTTCTCGAAAATAGACACGCCTCTTCTCACCCTCATCTCCATGACCCTTTCCCAAATTTTCATAGTGTGACTTAGCAACTTGATACCCTATAGTTGTTGCAACTCTGGATGTCATCTTTGTTCTGGTACAAAGGAATCATTGTACTCCACCTCCATTCTTCGGGCATTCTCGCCGTCTTAAAAATGACGATAAACAACTCAGTCAGCCACTCCAAACCTGCCCTGCCTGCGCTCTTTCAAAATTCAACTGGGATCTCATCAGGCCCGGTCGCTCGTCCCCTGCGCATCCTGCGAACATCACCCTTAACCTCATCAACCTTAATGCTTCTACAATGCCCAAAATCCCGGTACCTACCAGATTGCTCCAGATCTCCCAACACAATGTCTTTATCTCCTTCGTTCAAGAGTTTAGGGAAGTAAGACTGCCGCCTCCGCCTAATATGCACGTCCTCCACCAGTACTTTGCCGTCCTCGTCCTTGATGCATCTACCACATTTCCAAGCTGCCATTGTTTCCAGATTTCCCAACAAATAAAAATTGGAGCAACATGAATAAGCAACTTGTGCACGCTGTTCTTAGCCTTCTGATTCCACCAGTTTTGAATGGTTCTCTTGATAGGACGTGGTTGATGAATAATTCCAAGAGGGGCCTCAATGTATCTCCATATATGCTTAGCAACTCCTCCATGAGTAAAAGTGTGATTAATGTAGTCAATCACAGGATTTGTACAACAAAGGCATACCTCATTAGAGTAAATGCCTAGTCTGTTGATTGTTTCATTGAAAGGCAACTTCCCATGATATAAACCAAGAATGAAACCTTGAAAGGGATAGATTTGTGCCAAATGTTCTTCAAGAAGTCATCCTTCTGCCTAAAATTTCTGATAACATGCCAGGCCGTTTTGTTAGAGTATATACCATCTTCTGTGCAATTCCAAATTGGATCATCATCTTGATCTACAGGGCCAATTTCAATGTCTTTGATGTCCTGAACAATATTAGGAGGCAGAATACATGAGAGAATTCTTTCATCCCAAGATCTGTTAAGCATAAAATCTTTAACAGTAAGTTTAGCTAGAAGTCCATCAATATTAATGGAGGGGATCAGAGCCAATGGACCATGATTGGTCCAGGTATCCCACCAAAAATTGCAGTTACCAGCATTGATATTCCATTGGATATGATTTTCAGCTTTATTTCTAGCCCAAACCAGATTTTTCCAACCTTGAGAGTTTCCTTGAATCCATTTCTTCTGTACAATGTGCTTGTTATCACCGTATTTCTTTTTCACGAAATCAGCCCATAAAAGAGTGTTTAGTTCTCAATCTCCACTATCTTTTGATGGATAAAGTGTTGGAGATGTCAAGTAGGCCTCTGATTCCAATTCCACCTTCATCTTTAGGATAACAAAGATTGGCCCAGGAGCTCCAGTGAAAGTTTCTTTTCTCAGCAGATGATCCCCAATAAAATCTTTCCATGTGCTTTTCTATAAGATTGATAGTGCCCTTAGGAGGGATTAGAGCAGATAAGGTGTATGTAGGCAAAGGCTGAAGTGAACTTTTGATCAAAACAGCTCTTCCACCAACAGTGAGCATCTTCCCTTGCCATCCGTTCATCCTTTTTACTACCCTAGCCCATCAAAGTATTCTATTTTCTTCCTTCCTGAATAAATAGGGCAACCCAGGTATGTAAATGGAAAGGTCTTATCCAAGTATCCAGTACATTGTCTTAGCCTGTTGATTCTGTAAGGACTGGTCCTAGGTCCAGTTAGAAAGAAGCTCTTACTCTTATTGACCTTTTGACCAGATACTTTTTCATAGTCTCTTATTTGTCTCATAATAAGCTTTACAGACTCAGAATTTCCACTTGAAAAGATGATAATGTCATCTGCATAAGCCAAGTGGTTAATCTGTGGTCCTCTCTTGTTCATGGAAAAAGGAATAAAATTGTTGTGATTGACAAGGTTATTCAAAGATCTAGACAGAACTTCAGCTGCTAAAATGAAGGGGAAACAGGATCACCTTGTTTGAGCCCTTGAGAAGAATGGAAGAAGCCTTGTCTGGTTCCATTAATCAGGATTGAGTACCAAACATTATCAACAATTCTTCTAATCATGTCAACCCAATTATCACTAAATCCAAATCTCTGCAGAACCTTGAACAAAAAAGACCAGGACAATCTGTCATAAGCTTTTGCCATATCAAGTTTCATCACCATATTTCCTCCCTTGTTGTGTTTCCCAATATCATGCACAATTTCTTGTGCTAGCATCACATTCTCAGTGATTAATCTCCCAGAAAGAAAACCATTTTGGTTATCAGAAACTAATTTTGACAAAAGAGGACTAAGCCTCTTAGCAACTAGCTTAGATATGATCTTGTTGGTGAAGTTATCTAAGACTAATGGGCCTGAATTCATGGAAGGTAGAAGGGGATTCATCTTTTGGAATCAGAGCCAAACAAGTATGAGTGAAAAATTTGGCAAGACTTTTTCCTCTGAAAAATTCTGACACATCAATGATGTCATTTTTGATGATATGCCAGCAGGTCTGAAAAATGTGCCATTGTAACCATCTGGACCTGCACTACTCTCAGCATTCATGCTGAAAATAGCCTCTTTAATTTCCCCCTCATCTGGAATGTTAGTGAGGTGCTCATTATCCTCATCATTGATCATATTAGGAATACAGCTAAGAATTCTATGATCATTAGTATGGTGATTCAGATTGAAGAAACCTTTGAAATGCTTAATAGCAGCCTTAGAAGTTCTCTTCTCCTTCAATCCACATTCCTCTGTGATTTTTAATTCTGTGAAGATGATGTCTTCTTCTTCTGTCCCTTAAGATGCTGTGAAAGTATCTAGTATTGTAGTCACCTTCCTTAAACCAATTGGTCTGAGTTTTTTGTCTCAACAAATTTTAGATCCAATATCCAAACCAATCTTTAATGAGCGCTTATTTCTCCACCTTCGGCCTTGAGTTCTGAGTTTTGAGGAAGAGGGTGTTAGAATTCTGAGTTGAACTTTTAGTTTGTATCCTTTCAAATTTACTTTACATCAATTTAATTATATCTGATTTAATATTTTTAACAGTTTTACTTTTTATTTGTGTTACATCATAGTGGGAATAATTATCTTCTTTTTTCTTGTAGTGTCTATGAAATATACGGATGAAATGAAGAGGAGGAACGATAAGAAATTGAACATGGAACAGTCCTATAGGCTATATTAACATTAATGGGAAGCAATTTCGTCGTTAGGAGGGGAAGAAATTTGAGTATGAAGAAGAAAGGTCACGTCTTTCGTCCGGAAAGACTTTTCAAACGAGTAAGGGTTTCACTAACACACTCTCTTTTTTTTTTGTTCTTTGTTTTAATTCAATATTTACATGTTTTTAGAATTTTAATTGTTGAAATATAGTTTCGTTATTGAGCCTATGACCAGTCGATCATTCGTGATTTAGCATTTCTGCTTATGAATATTTAGCTGGTTTTAATAATGGCAATATTGCACATTATTTTTATCCCAGTTTCCTGCCATTATGTCGAGGTATGTTATTTTCATTTAATTTATGTTGAAATATTCTAAATAATTTTAGTTTTCGAAATAATAACTTTGTTATTTTTAATGTTTAGTATTAAACATTGTTTCTTTAATGTTGAGTATTAAAAAATAGTATATCATAAGTTCAAGTAGTTTTTTTTTGCGTTCGCGCGGACAAATTCTCTAGTTCATTAGTATGAAACATTTTCTTTACATATAATCTCCTGATCTAGGAAAGAGTAGAAAAGTGATTTCATTGTAAGTTTGTAACTAGTATTTGTACACATTTTATTTATTTTCAACTACATGAGTGGAAGTCACTTTTTGAAAAGTTTTTACTCTCGTGTGATGACAGAAGGTTCGAAACAAAAATGATCTAATTTGACTTTATCGAATCCCTAGTGCTCAAAGAATAATAGTTAACCAAGAAAAAAAAAAGCAGATACCAATTGCTTATTCCATTGCAAACTAGATAAAATTGATCAATTATGGAAGTTAACTTTTTCCCCTCAAGATTCTTGTCCTCCATTACCATTTCCATTTCTTGTCCACAAAAATTATCTTTTCCTGAACTGAAAAGCCCCTTTCCCTTTCCTGCTAGAACTAGAACTAGAACTAAAAAAGATACAGAAAGAGGCTGAAATTTTGGACCATTCTTAAAGATGAAACCTTACCATATGCTACTAGCATCCATAACTGAATCTTTTTGATGCAATGGAGGAGCACTAAGGGAATAATTTCAGTTCTCTGTATGCTCTTTCACAATATGAAACACACCCATTTCTTTTCATGCCAAGCATCCGATTTTCCAATTGTTCACTTCATCTATTATTAAAAGGAATGGCTCAAATTCACAGGCTTGAGCTGCAAGCTGAGATCAAATCTTCTCCAGAAAAGCTCTTTGATGTCTACAAGAATAAAACCTTCCTCCCCAAAATAAGCCCACACAAATTACAAAAGCATTAAAGTGCTCGAGGGAGATGGAAAGAGTGTTGGTTGTATCAGGCTATGGACATACAATTTGGGTAAGTTTGAATACAAAGGAAATAGAAAAGGGGGCAAATGATTCATGCATATTTTCAACACAGAGAAATATGATCGGTTACAAATTGCTAAATTAGGTTGAATATAATCTTTTCCAGTATAAGCATAGTTTACTTCTATGAACACAAAGTTAATTATTTAATCATAGCAAATTAATATAGATAGGTGTAGACACAAATTATGAATAAGATTATACCATACATAAAATGATTATTGCCGTAACGGATATTCAATCTTTAACGACTTTAATCCATGCTTTCAGATGCTCCAGTGATCTCAAAGGACAAGATTGACGCTATTGACGAGAAAAACAATTCAATGACATTTGAACTTATTGGAGGTGAAGTCACCAAATACTTCAAGAATTTTAAAGCTACTATTGAAGTGACTGCTGAAGGTGCTAGGAACTCGGTGAAGTGGAGTCTGGAATATGAGAAGGTCAATGAAGATGTCCCAACTCCATACTCCCATCTCTATTATCTAGTTAGCGTATCTAGAGAGGTTGATGCTTACTTTCTTAAAGCTTAAAATGTTGCTTCTTTAAATACTAAAACTCAAATATGGGAATAATGTAATGAATTGCCTAATTCTCTTCCTATTCTAAGTACAACTATCTTGGATTTGAGCTTCTGCGTGTCTTGGTTATATCTTACACAGAAATGTTGTTGCATCATGAAGCTTTCCTGCTTCTTTGAACTATATATATGTTTCATTCGGAATAATAATTTCGCAATGGAGCAATGGATAGTACTTATGGAAGCTCTATATTTTCTTTGGAGAATATGGTAAGATTGGTCTAAGAGGGTAGAGCTTAGGACCTGCGATTTACCATTGCACACTGTTAAATGGCGGTAATAGTTTCTTAGTTCTAGAAATTACTCTAAATAAGATGATATATTCTCGTGTCTCAAACATGTATTTTATCGCTCTCATATTATATTTCGCACTTCACTATTTGTTGTGGTTCGTAGTTGTTTAAATGGAAGGACTAACAGTTTGTGCAGGCTGTCTATGTATTAGTCGACTAAGTCCAAAGAGTAAAGTGAATTTTAGCAGTCTTACAATTTAATCCATGCCCGTCTTGTACTTTCAGTTTTTACGCTGCACCTTTGAAACTCATCTTTAATTTGTACGATCACTATGTATGTATATTACCTTAATAGAATATGTTGTTACTTAGATGAGCATTTTAAGCTTAAAAATAATGTTAAGGGCAATTGTGATCCAATAGGTGCAAGAGGGGCATTTTTAAACCTAAAATAACGTTAAGGGCAATTATGATCCAATAGGTGGAAGAGGAGGCATTATAAAACCATTTCTAATACGTTGAGTCCTTTTTAGTTCTTTATAATATTATAGGTGGAAAACGAAATAATCTATTCAAATGTTATATTCATCAAAACAATAAACTATAATATAATACAATACAGTAGCATGTCAACGTTGATGTACAGAGAGGAAAAGAAGTAATCGGGAGCTCTTGTACTACGATCACCCAATAGTTAGTTTAGGCATGGGAAAGAGTTTGAAGGTATATCTGGACAACATTGACCAAAGTTTCCCAGAGAGCTCGTCTTTTTCTTAAGTTAACAGAACTTGTTAGTCCTATCACAGAGTTACATGAGTTCAGTGAAAAAAAGGATCTAATTTGATGAAACGTCACCAGAAATCCCCACAAGAACAGCAGCCCTGCTTAAAATGATGAAATCTGTAATTATCTCTTATTATGATATCTCGATTTGTGATCTTTGAGATATGCTTCATCGTCGTATGGCAGTCCAAGCAGATCCTAATATTCTTGAATACACATATAGTGGTTCCCTTAGGTAAGTTCAATAGGCCAAAGCAAACTGCTAACCGTTCACTGTGAGATAAGCACTTCTCTTTTGTAACCTTACCTTTTTCTGGATAAAGTACTGATGTTTTGGCTAAATTGTAAGAATTGGTCTGAATCTTTTGCATCAAGTTTTCCAATCTGCAATATACTTTTGGCATAGCTATATGTCTTGTATCACCAGAAAAGAATCTATGAATCTTTGCATTCACCTCCAACCAGCTACAACCGGGTTCCTTCTGGACTGACTTAGACTTCATCAGCTCTCTTTGTTTGAGTGCATCACTTGCCTTGCCTGCTTCAACATACATGTTTGAGAGGGTGACATAAACTGACGCATCTCCTGGGTCATGCTCTAATATTTTACTGGCCGCCATCTCTGCCATTTCAAGGATACCGTAAAATTTGCAACCTGCAAGAAAAGGTCTCCAGATTGGAGCACTGGGTTCGATTGGCATCTTGTTTATGAATTTGAGAGCATTCTCTAACTGCCCTGATCTACTCAGTAGGTCAACCATGCAGCTATAGTGATTCTCTTCAGGTTGAATTCCGTAATCTCTTGTCATAGACTCAAACAACTCTTTCCCTTGTTGAATTAAACCAGAATGGCTACAAGCAGAAATAACAGCAAGGAAAGTAAAACTCGTTGGTAATATCCCTTTCTCCACCATCTTTCCAAACAAGAATATAGCCTTCATTGGATTACCATACTGTGAATAAGCTTTAATCAGTGCATTAAATGTCACACCATCTGGTGTAGATGTTAGACAGAAAACCTTCTCAGCATCCTCTAAATTGCCGCATTGTGCATATGTTTCTATTAATGAGCTTGTCACGTGCAGGTTCGTCCCAAACATCCCCTTAACTACCCGAGAATGCACCTGCCTGCAGGTTGCCAAGGATGGCAGTGACGAGCAGGCCTTGAGAGTAACTGAACATGTATATTCATCACAAGCTATATCATTATTTAGCATCTTATCGAAAACCTCCAATCCGGAAGCAACCTCACCATTGTGAACAAGGCCGGTTATCACTGCATTCCATGATGCAGAAGATGCTATATGTCCCATCTCCTCGAGCTGTTTTCTAGCACTGCCCAGTTCTGCACATTTTGAGTACATCTCTATGATGGCAGTCCCAACGAATACCGTTGAGGTCATTCCATGTTTAATTACCTGAGCATGAAGTGCGCAACCATAATCATGATATTCTGCAGAAGCTGCACATGAAAGGGCCACAGAGTAGGTGTATTCATTAGGTTCAGTATTGTTCTTTCTCATCAAACAGAAATGTGTCAATGCCTTATAGAAGGCCTTTTGATGGTAAAGTCCAGATATAAATGCAGTCCAAGATATAAGGTTCCTATTATCAAGTCCTTGGAACAAATTCTCGGCCTCCTCAATCATTCCGAACTTGATGTACATTGTCAAAGCTGAATTGCCCACCACTGTAAGTGATATAAATTCCAGTTTTACAATTTGAGCATGCAACTGTTCTCCTACTCGAACAGCTACAGAATACCCACAAGCAGATAACAATATCGAATAGGTGTAGTGGTTTGGCACGATATCTAGATTGCCCATTTTGACAAAGAAAGCAAAGGCTTCGGATAACATTCCATTGCTTACATACCCGCTAATCATGCTATTACACGAAGCAACATCAATGCAAGACATCCTATCAAATATCATCTCAGCACTTTTTATTTCACCACATTTGGCATACATATTAAGAAGGGCTGTAGCTACAAACTTGTTGAAACAAATAGCGGTCTTAATTGTTAAACCATGGTATAATTCGCCAAGCTCAATAATTCCTTCACTGCTACAGTACCTCAACTGATCAATTATATATTGCTCATCCATCATAGATTCTCCTAATAGCTCATCAGTTGCATTGGAATTTCCAAAATTCCCACTGCTTTCCATACCCATTTCAGCAACTGAACACCTTGTTCTTTTAGAAATTTCGTCAAGCAGTTTGCGTGCAGCAGCTAATTTGAGGGGTTCATATGCAGCCACTTTATTTGAAGAATATGGATGGACTGGCTTTAGGTTGCCATTGACAGTGAAAGGCAAGGAACAAAAGGCTGAGCTACTCATTTGGAGCTTCACCATTAACCCAACCTATACAATACATGGATAACAAAAACTTAATGCGATAGAAAGAAAATTGGAGCATAGCGTAGGATGGGTGTTTTGGTAAATTGACAGAGACATGATAGGGGTCAATTTTCAGCCGTCCATTTATATCGTGGTGAAAGATAACACAAGCAATCAACAAGGTGCATGGATTTTGCATCTGCTCTTACTCTATCTCAAAACCCACAAAACAATTTCCATTTTCCTCTAGTTCAAACCCTAACTTCAAGACCCGTTTGTAGAATCGGGTATGGAATCGACCACAGACAAATGCCTTTCTCACCTAGCTACGGGCAGCCCGGTGCACTAAGTTCCCGCTATGCGCGGGGTCAAAAATACAAACATGCATTGGCTAAGGCAAGTCGAAAAGAGTCTCCTTACCAAGTTTTAGGGGTCTCTTCCTCTGCGACAACCGATGAAATCAAAAGGGCCTATCGCAAACTTGCTCTCAAGTATCATCCTGACGTTAACAAAGAGGTAAGCCCTTTCAATTACGAATAGACCTTTCACTTGATAATTTTACCTGTAGGATGACCTTGATATGCGCTTTTTAACTCATGAATTCTGCAATCTGAAAATAAAACACAAGTGTATCTGTTTCTGTTGTGTATAGTTTGTAACTCATTCTTCTGTTGATGCCTCCCGTGGTCTGCCTCTGCAACTGTTTGAAAATTAATCTACATTGAAACACTCCATTTCTGATGTTAAATATGTCTCAAGTTGTTTCATTTCAGATTGTTGTCAAAGAAACTTAATTTTACCAGACTAAACTGCTGTCAGTATTCTGTATCTGTAGAACATAAAGGAAAAAAAAGAGGCAAAGATAGCTCTAATGTGCAGCACTTGATGCATAGATCATGAAAAAGAAATATATATCAGCACTTGTCTTTGTGCATGTCCTTTTACTCCTTTTTCCAGTTTTTGGCAGTTAAGGGTTGAAGAAGTGTATAGTTACTTATTCGCTGCTTCATTTTATTTCTACTAGTTAACTTCTATCCCTGTTGAAAGGGGCTGAGTTTCGTGCTGCGTACTTCATGTTGGTAGTGTTATCTCAGCTCTTAGCCTTGTGACAATTCATAGAATGAAGAAAGCTAAGACTCTTCAACCTTGGAATAATATTGTCGCAAGAGAGACGACATATGACAGTGTTGCTTACAGCTATAGTGGTTCATCAGTTGCAAACATCCCATGCTTGCTTTGTATTTTACTTCTCCATCGAGGGCCAGGATTAGCACTAGAAATAACAGGATATGATAAATCTAGCAACAGAAATTCCATATATAGTGCAACACGATTTATTTTACTTTAGGAAATCAAGGTCATATGTTAAATTAGCTTTTCATTTTTCACTTTGTTTGCATAGTCCTTGTGGATGGCAGGAAAAAAAAGAAAAACAGATTTTCTGAAGTTAAAACGGGGAATAGGAACTAAAACTTTCTCTTCCTTCCGAGCGAACAAAACCTGTTTTTATTTAAGTACTTCTCCATATTTGTTTGATGTCTTTCTGCACAGCACAATGCTCAGGAAAAGTTTATGAGGATTAAGCATGCATACAACACACTATTGAACTCCAAAACCAGGAAAAGATATGATTCTAGAAGTGACACATCAAGTTATTCATATTATAGTGGAGCAGAACAAGATAGAAGTACTGCAGATGAAGAAGACTTCTATAGTTTTGGTAAAACATCTTTGCCAATTGTTATATTTGCTGCTAACTTGTACTTTCGTTTTGTTGGTATTCGTTCTTTTTTATGTCCAGACAAATAAAAAAATAGTTTTCTACAAATAGTCCTTGGCAAAGTGCCTCGTAGTAAAGCAAAAGTGGTTTTACCTTGCCATCTCGAAGTCAGGAGATGGTTCAAAACCTCAATCATTTCTGTCCTCAAAAGAACTAGATAACTGTTACAAGAATTATAACATGAAAATGGTTAAAGCATCTGTCATCAATTAATTAATCAAGTAGAGTGTGTAATCTGAAATGCCTCCAGTTTCTTGATTGAATTGTGAAGTTTACGAAAGAAAGCATTTAGGTCGGACTTCTGAAGGATACATTTGCTGACCTTACAGGCACCAGCTCACAAAGTAGAACGAGTATCTTACTTTATGAGGATTGAGGTCTAACCTACATTTAGCTCTTCAGGTTTCCCCCATTCCCCAGGCTTTTATAAACAAACAGCAGGGGGAGCTCCATCGAACTAAATTCAATCATGGATGACAAATCTCACCACAGAACCTGATTACTTGATTGTTTAATAGAGTGGATGTTTGAACCCGATGTTGAAAATTGTTTGTGATACCTCAAAATAGTTATGACACCAATATCTTGAATATAGCAATACTTTCACCATACAACATCCAAGCATAAGGTCATTAATTTCAGTGTTCCAGAGGTTTCACCTATGATATCCATGCTAACAAACTGTATGTTGGATTAAACAAAAAAAAAGCTAAAAAAAAAAAAGAAATATACGTTAACCTGTTCAGTAAGGCAGTTTTATTTTTTGCTTTACATTCTTATGTTTAACCCCTTCATCCTGCAGGTAGCTTTTTCAGGGATGTTCAAATAACAATAGGTAGATTTGCACATGCCAGTTAAAGACAGTTTCCATTATCGTCAACTGTGCTAGGACATTTTTCATAGATAAACTGTCTTGCAAAAAGTCATGTGGGTCTCAAGTCTAATTTCTTTCTGCAGCGGACTTCTTCAAGGATCTCCAAGAAGAATATCGGAATTGGGAGGCATATGTTGATTCTGCGGGAAAACCAAAGAGTTTGTGGGAAGAGTTGGCGGTAAGAATTTGATAAAATTCTACTTACTAGAAAGAAAAGCACAATTTAGAAATGGTAAATTGTTGGGATACAATGTTGCAGAGAACGGGAAGTAAGTAACTATTACAATGGTAGAAAGGATAAACTAACTATTACAATAAACTGGAAATCAAGAACTTAACAAAATGCTTGGTGATTTGCTGAGTCGAGTGATGACACTCTGTCTTTAAGACAAGATTGTCTCATATATCTCCTTTTAAGTGATCGGGCAATAGTCTCCCAAGATACAACAACTTAACAATTGAGCAAAGGAAACTCAAGTGTTACTCTTGAAGAACTTTGAGTATAGTGACTTTGCTAGAGAGGAAGAAGATGAACTCTGAAAATTCTGGAGTATTTTCTAAGTGTTGAGTAGTTTTCTTCAATTGAGCCAAATACCTCAATTTATAGTGTAAGGAGAAGGCCCCTCAACTAGCCAACTAATGACCTTCAATAGCCATGTAATGACACTTAATAGAAGGGTTACATTCAGCCAAATAATGGTTGAATTCATGTGCCAAGTAATGGAGAATCAATGCTCCAAAACCAGCCCAAATGTCAGAACTTTTCAAGTTCCCGTCGCAGCATTCTGCCTCCGAAGCGCCGCGACACTGTGAATTAGCGCCGGGCTCCAGTGCCTGGCCAACCAATTAGCATCGCGGCGCTGCCTGGGAGGCGCCGCGGCGCCGGATTCCGACTCGTTTCATCTTACACTTCGTACACTTCTTCCTTCGTTTACCAACGTGGAATACTTTGTTATTTGGCCAATAGCTGTCCATCATTCTGTCTCAAACGTATTACATACGTACCAATATCTCTTTCACTAATGAAATTTGCGATACTTGGCACTACGTGTGCACGTGTGTGGAAACGACGTTTCCGACGTGCGGGGCCCCAATTGTTTGACTTATAAATAATGAGATATACTTAATTCCACATTTAGTAAATTTTCAACAATCCCCTCTTGAAAGAGATTTTGGTGCACACACTTGGTGCCTTTTCCAGCAATCTTTCAGCGGACCGATGTTGCATCTGGATAGGTAGCATATGCTTTGAACCTTCCATAGTTGAATACCATCGGACTTACTTACTGCGCGGTGAACGTGATGTCTTGAACCGTCAGTGTTTAGTGTAAGCCAAGTCAACGGTACCAACACAACAACTTTCCTTACTCAGTTCTTCGTAATGTTTTGTCCGTTGTGGCCGTGGACACTTCTTGAATTCTTAAGTGCGTTCATTTGAGGCGGCATGTCCTCACACTTAAATAGGTGGTTTCCTACAAGGTATCCTGCTATACCCCACTTTACAAATGTTAGGAACCATTAAAAGTTTTCCCAAACCTAACCTCAATCGGTGATGATCATTAAAGGTTTTGGAAACTTAACCTTTACCCACACTGCAGATATCACTTATTGTCTATCGCGGGAACGACTTTGGATTTGGTGTTTCTTCACAGAAATCACTATCAGAAGTGCTCATGCTTCCACCGAAGCGAACAACTAAACTTTTATAGCTTAGTTTTCCAATTGAACCTAAATCCTAGGATCTCCAGTCAGTAAAGTTGGGTTACCACCATATTGGTCTTTATACTTTGGGTTTTAAGCCCATTCCCCTAGACAGGCAGAACATCTGATCCTTGGGTAAGCCCTTTGTCAGTGGGTCAGCTATGTTATCCTTTGATTTTATGTAATCAATGGATATTATACCCGTGGTGATCAGCTGCCTAACGGTCTTATGTCTCCGTCGAATATGACGAGACTTGCCGTTGTACATAGAATTATGTGCCCTTCCTAGAGACGACTGGCTGTCGCAGTGGATCATTACAAAAGGTATGGGTTTGTTCCAACAAGGAACATCCTCTAAGAAGTCGTGAAGTCACTCAACTTCTTCTCCTGCTTTGTCTAAAGCGATAAACTCCGATTCCATCGTGGATCGGGAGATGCAAGTTTGCTTAGAGGATTTCCAAGACACAACCCCACCACCAATTGTAAATACATACCCACTGGTGGACTTGGTGTTCTCTATGTCAGATATCCAGTTTGCATCACTGTACTCCTCTAGTACAGCTGGATATCTCGAATAATGCAACCCGTAAGTTAGCGTGTATTTTAGGTATTGAAGTACCCGATTCAACGCCTTTCAGTGATCATTACTCGGATTACGGGTAAACCTAGCCAATTTGTTGACTGCATAAGCAATATCAGGTCGGGTGCAGTTTGTTATGTACATCAAACTACCAATCACCTGTGCATATTTCTCCTGGCATATGGGTGCACCACGATTTTTATCAAGCTTTTGATTTCTATCCATTGGTGACTTTATAGGCGAACTGTCAAACATCTCGAACTTTCTCAAAACATCCTCGATGATGTAGTGAGACTGAGATAAGACCAGTCCGTCAGACATCTTAGAGATTTTTATCCCTAAGATGACATCTGCAATACCCATATCCTTCATGTCGAAGCATTGTTTCAACATGTTCTTAGTCTCTAGAATTATGCTAAAACCGCTCCCTGTGATCAACATGTCGTCTACATACAGGTATATCATAACAACGAGTCAGAGTTACCTTTCATGTAGACACATTTGTCACACTTATTAATGACGAAACCCTTCGATAGTAGAGTACTATCAAATTTTTTGTGTCATTGCTTCGGGGCTTGTTTCAGCCCATACAGAGATTTGTCAAGCCGACAGACTTTCTTCTCTTGCCCTGGAACTGCATACCCCTCGGGTTGTTCCATATAGATTTCTTCTTCCAAATCACCATTTAGGAAGGCTATCTTGACATTCATTTGATGTATCTCAAGGTCACGCAACGCCGCGATCGCAATGAATACTCGTATGGACGTCATCCTAGATACCGGGGAGTACGTGTCAAAGTAGTCAAGGCCTTCCTTTTGCCGATAACCCTTGACTACCAACTTGACCTTGTACTTATCTATAGACCCATCTGCTTTATACTTTCGTTTGAGTATCCATTTACAACCCAACGGTTTATTTCCCGGAGGAAGATCAACCAACTCTCAAGTATGGTTATGCAGAATGGAGCCTATTTCACTCTCAATAGCTTCTTTCCAGAGCGGTGCCTTTGGAGTTGACAATGCTTCAGCAATTGTCCTTGGTTCATCATCAACCATATAAGCTACAAAGTCAGGACCGAAGGATTTATCCTTCCTGGCCCTTTTACTTTGCCTTAGTTCCATCTCTGGAGTCTCCAAGTTCTGAGAATCTGGAACACTAGATTTCGGATATTCAGCCACTTCGAGATCCACTAGATCTGAACCATCTAGATTTGGGCCGTCAACGACTCCCGGTTCCTGAGAGCTTGGTTCATAACTTCGTTTGCTAGAGGTTATGTCTTTTTCCTTTCTAGGAAAGGTACCTTCAAAGAATTGGGCATTCCTTGATTCCATGATTGTACCCCCGTGGATATCTGAAATATCTGACTTATGCACTAAGAAGCGATAAGCACTAATGTTATTTACATATCCGATGAATATGCAATCTACAGTCTTAGGCCCAATCTTGACCTGCTTTGGCTTGGGTACTTCAACTTTTGCCAAACAACCCCACACCTTTAAATATTTATAGGTGGGTTTCTTTCCTTTTCATGATTCATATGGAGTTTTGTCCTTACCCTTATGTGGGACTCTGTTAAGAATCGTATTAGCGGTAATGACGACTTCTCCCCACATGTTTTGGGGAAGACCGGAATTGATGAGTAAGACATTCATCATTTCCTTCAATGTGCGGTTCTTACGTTCCTCCACACCGTTCGATTGAGGTGAGCATGGAGCCGTCGTTTGATGAACAATGCCTGATTCGGCACAATATTCCTCAAATGACGCTACATATTCTCCCCTCTATCGCTACGAATGGATTTAATCCACATGCTTAGTTGGTTCTCAACTTCTGCTTTGTAACGTCGGAACGCTTCAAAGGCTTCATCCTTACTTTTCAACAATTAAAAGGTAACAATATCGTGTGCTATCATCAATGAATGTCACAAAGTACTTGTTTCCCCCTCTAGTTTATGCAAACTTCAAATCACATATATATGTGTGAATAAGTTCTAGAGGAGCGGTATACCTTTCGACGGATCGAAAATGAAGCTTTGTGAGTTTTGCCTCTACGCACACCTCACACTTATGTTGAGGGTTTACGTCGATAGACGACAACAACTCCAACTTTACCAACCTTTGGATGGATTTATAGTTGACATGTCCTAATCTATGATGCCATAAATTAGAGGACTCAAGCAAGTAAGAGGAGGCTTCAATATTATTGCTTGTACGTAATACAGACATGGCGTTAACTTTGAAGAGGGGCTTTCTTCCCACAAACGTTCCATTCTTAGTGATTACAAATTTATTGGACTCAAACACTAGCCTAAAACCAGCATTAACCAATAAATTACCTGAAATTAAATTTCTTCTAATCTTAGGAACATGCATCACCTCCTTCAGAGTGAACTCCTTACCAGAAGTCATCTTCAGGACTACCTTTCCTACCCCCCCAGCATGTCAGAGGAAGCGTTGTTGCCCATGAACAACTCCTTGTTTGTAACCGGTGTATAAGTGGAGAATGCATCTTTATTGGAACAGATGTGTCTTGTAGCACCTGTGTCCATCCACCATTGCATGGGATTCTCAACAAGGTTTTCTTCTAGCACCACCGCTGAGAACTCCTCAATCATGTCGTCTAGAAACTTGTCTTTGACGACGTTAACCTATGCCTTGCCCTTCTCTTATTGCTCAGTCTTGAGCTTGCGGCAGTCCTTGATCATGTGACCAGGTTTCCCACAGTGGTGACAGTTTCCTTTGAACTTCTCCGCCGCTTGGGTCTTGCCGTCTTTCTGGAACTTGCGCTTCTTACTTGGGTTCCCTTTGGCCTCAGCCAGATTTGCCTTTGCCTCAGCGGGTTGTTTACCCCTAGGCAAGACCTTCTTATTATCTTCCTGAATTTGGAGTTTGATAATAAGTTCTTCAAAGGTCATCTCCTTTTTTAAGTAACTCATAAACTCATTCCATGAAGGAGGTAACTTTTCAATCAGTGATGCAACCAAAAGCTGCTCATTTGGTTTCATTCCTTCCAAATCCAGGTGATGTAGAATCATTTGAAATTCCTGGACTTGGGACATCACTGTTTTACTATCCACCGTTTGAAATTTCAGATATTTCCCAAAACGATGAATTTCTTAGTACCTGCATCTTGTGCGTTGTACTTCTTTTGCAACTTCTCCCACAACTCTTTGGCAGTGCCTACGGTGCAATACACCGTGTAGAGAGGGTCTAACAAGTAATTCAATATTTAATTCTTACACATGAAATCACTATGACTCCATGCATCAAGAACCATCTTCATGCCATTAATGACATGGATACCTAGGCCCCCTTCAGCCGTTTCAGAAGGCGAAGGGTCCATTTCATCTCCTGCTTGTGGAGGATCTTCTGTTAGGAAATGTGTCATTCCCATAACAGTCAGATAGAATAGCATCTTCTGTTGCCATCTCTTGAAGTTTGAGCCCATGAACTTTTCAGAGCGTTCATGGTGAAATCCAGCGGGTAGAGGAACGACAATGTTCCCTTGAGCGGCAGTAAAGGCGTTGGATAAGCCTTGAGCAACCGGAAAGGCATTAGGTGTGCCTTGAGCAGTAGGGTAGGCAGAGGGATTGCCTTGAGTAGCAACAACAGCAGAATCAGAAGCAGTTTGATCTCTTCCGGTCATCTTTCTAGGTACTTACAACAAAATCTTGTCTTAAAATTGTTGGGATACAATGTTGCAGAGAACGGGAAGTAAGTAACTATTATAATGGTAGAAAGGATAAACTAACTATTACAATAAACTGGAAATCAAGAACTTAACAAAATGCTTGGTGATTTGCTGAGTCGAGTGATGACACTCTGTGTTTAAGACAAGATTGCCCCGTATATCTGATTTTACGTGATCGGGCAATAGTCTCCCAAGATACAACAACAACTTAACAATTGAGCAAAGGAAACTCAAGTGTTACTCTTGAAGAACTTTGAGTATAGTGACTTTGCTAGAGAGGAAGAAGATGAACTCTGAAAATTCTGGAGTATTTTCTAAGTGTTGAGTAGTTTTCTTCAATTGAGCCAAATACCTCAATTTATAGTGTAAGGAGAAGGCCCCTCAACTAGCTAACTAGTGACCTTCAATAGCCATGTAATGACACTTAATAGAAGGGTTACATTCAGCCAAATAATGGTTGAATTCATGTGCCAAGTAATGGAGAGTCAATGCTCCAAAACCAGCCCAAATGTCAGAACTTTCCAACTTTCCGTCGCAATATTCTGCCTCCTAAGCGCCGCAACATTGTGAATTAGCGTCGCGGCTCCAGTGCCTGGCCAACCAATTAGCATCGCGGCGCTGCCTGGGAGGCGCCGCGGCACCGGATTCCAACTCGTTTCATCTTACACTTCGTACACTTCTTCCTTCGTTTACCAACGTGGAATACTTTGTTATTTGGCCAATAGTTGTCCATCATTCTGTCTCAAACGTATTACATACGTACCAATATCTCTTTCACTAATGAAATTTGCGATACTTGACACTACATGTGCACGTGTGTGGAAACGACGTTTCCGACGTGCGGTACCCCAATTGTTTGACTCATAAATAATGGGATATACTTAATTTCACATTTAGTAAATTTCCAACATAAATTGCTATTTCTTCTTTTCTCCTTTTGATCATTTGCCTCTCACCACCCTCTAATCAACCTTTATTTTCCCTGTGAGGTGTTTCTGGCTTAGATACCCCTGGGTCCAGGGGGTTGAGCAGGTTTCCTTGGATGTAAAAATCATTTAACTATTAGACTTGGAAGAAACTGTGGTACTTTCACTTTGCACGCGATAAAGAAAGAATTAGAGTTTACAATTTGATTGTTGACAGGAAATTGGAGAAGAATTTGTCGAGTTTTTAGAGAAGGAGCTTAATATAACCGATGCAGAGGTAGAAGATGAAAGCAGCACTGAGAGACGCCAGAAGGGCAATGCACAATCTGGAACAAGTGGAACTGGTAATGCAAAACAAAACAGGACAAATAAAGACAGCAGTATTGAAGAAAATATTGATGAGATTGAAGCAGCCCTTGCCCAATTGAAAAAGGAATTAGGTCTCTGATGGGATTGAATTGATACTCCTTGCAAAAAAGATCAATGATATATTGAGCAACATCTTTTTGGTTGTGTCTGGCTGCAAACTAAATGGTTTACCTGCTTTGAACATGTACCAATTGAAAATCATAAAGGGTTTGCTTTCTTTTCCCTGCAAAGCTGCTGTGGTTGACAAAGTTTTAGTAGTAGTCATGGATAACTGGCTGCTGCATCTTTTAATGTCTTAGAAATAGCTAGTATCAAAATGTTTTTTGATGACGTATACATTTGTTATGTAATTGATGCTTGGACGAACACAATGATTTTGTTGCACATGTGAAGCTTAATAGCAAACACGGAGATACTTCACACTATTGTTTATAGCGTGAGCCAGTATTGGGCAAATTGAAGTGAGATCAGGTTTCTGGGTAGTTCAGTTTTGTGTTGGACCTTTGGACGATAGTTAACTCAAACACTCACCCAAAAAGGGGGCAAAATACTCGATGCTTATTTAAGTGTTCAATATTTTTCTGGCAACTTTATTGTTTCTAGAAGAAAATGGATATAATGTTTGATTAACTTTAATCTTATTTAAAGTGAACATGATTTTGAGGGAAATAAAAGGACATCGAACTCGCCAGAATCATACTAATCTCTCTACATCATCTAGAGTTCATTAAATCTCAAAACTCAAATGACCTAGCTCTAGACTCATAGGCTTATATAAATCTCATCCGCCACTTTAGAAAAATGCATACTAATCACATAGGGATTTGAAAATTAAAACCTCTTCCCAAAACGGAAGAATATGGCGCCAGTCCCCAGAATCTCTCCACTGACACTTCTTTTATTTATAATGTCACAGAGGCTCCATAGACACACTATATCATGTTATATCCTTTTGTCATTTTTATTGAGATATCTTATGGTTGTGTGAATAACATTATGGTTTTACAAGTTAATTGAAGAAACTTTTTTATGAAAGCTTTCGAATTTCTAATTATGCATGAACCTTGTTTACTAAATCATGTAAATGTTGGTTTGCTCAGTCAAACTTAAAGCACCAGGTATGAGTTTGTCCCATCAAAGTTTGGGGCATCATACAAATGTTTAAAATTGTAATATAACGAGGCTAAGCGAGCATATGTTATTCATTTGTTCAAAGCATTGCATCAAATTTTAAGATGACATGGTTCAAGTGCATTTATAAGCCGTCAAGTATTATTTCAAATGCTCATGTTGAAGATGATTTCATGAATGATATGAGTTTATATATGAACCAAATGAAATATTCGAAACATTTGTATCATGTTTAATAAGAAGAATGAAATGATGTGCTCTAAGGGCCATTTAAATGTTTATGTTTAAGCAACAGATATGTCAAATGATAACAAAAATGCTCCGGAGTATTCTTAAGTCATTAAGAGGGTGTAGGAAAAAGGGGTCCAATAATGACGTAGTGACTATTGGTATGGCTTAAACCAGGTGATGGATACTCTAGTTATCGAGGGGTACCCCCAAAATTTACCAGGTTGATCCATATGGCACCATAGTGAGTCGGTGTTACTCTCAAACGTGCACGCACGTATACGCTGTCGTACAAGTAATATAGAATTTTAAGTTCAGATATCATATTCGCATGGACTTATATTTTCTACTGTTTAACTAATTCAAATTCCTTTGTAACTATTCAAGAGAGTAAAAATCAAGGAGGTTGCTGTAACTAACGTATCGACTAAAAGAAAGTAATAAAATAGGCAATTGGTGACAAAAGGAGCTGGGACGAGACTTTTAAGTTTATCACATGAGAATGAGTTCCAGGGTCATGGATTCCGACAATCCAGTTAAGTCTTCTAACAATTCCACCGATTTTATTTCCTGGGTTACTTGTTGACGGGTTGATATTCACTTTATGAGTCTCTTCCGTGTTGCTTACAAGTCTATTAAAGCTACTCTAACGCCTATATTCCTATGGTCATCAGAAAATAACAACAACGCATTTGAATCTCCATATTCAAATAAGCAAGGTTAAACGGTATATTCCAATCCTCAGTAGCGAAACGTATATTTTACGAACAAGCTATATGTATTCTAATTACGAATGCAAATTTCCTATTCCTGGTTCAATTTACACGCCACATATAGTGTTTAACAATTGATCAGGTAATTAAACAAATAAGACCAAGAATAAATAAATAACCCAAAAAATGGAATTCAATAGATATAAATTATCAAACTAACTTTCATGTCTTTGCCACAACCCTAGAATATAAGTGTTTAGCTACTCATGATTCGAGAAAAGACGCAAGAATTCATGAATAAACTAGAGTTGAATGAAGAAAATAGAATAAAATATAAAAGAAAACAAGAACGACGCCTTACAAGTCTCAAGAATAATTCCAGCACGCCGTTCATAATCCTAAAACACAACTATTTATAGTCTAGGTTAAAAGCTAAAATAAGTAGATCAAATCCAGTCAAATCGGGAAAAAATTGATAGCAGTGCGCGATGCACCCACGACACGCATGCATCGCGGGTGTTGTTTGATACTTCTGATACGCGAGATTCAGAGAGGTATTTTTCCCGCGCTGGGTGCGCGACGCGGGCTTATCGCAGGAGGTCCTTTAGTGACCAATTTTCGCTCTAAGTGTTGCGCGATCCCCCCGTCATCTTCTTCACGTGCAAATACCTCCAAAATCTACCAAAATTGCTCAATTTTCACTCATTACCTAAACACACAAATATACCAACGTAAGCTCTAATACAACGATTTCACTATAAAGAATGCGATTAAAGCACTAAGAAATAGAGGTAAATGACATTAAATACATATATTTGTGACAAATATCACCACCCCACACTTAGACTTTTCTCACCCTCGAGAAAACCACTAGCGACCACTACCCTGACACCAGTTACAACAGCATACCAATCTGGATAGGTCTACTCAAGTTTCGAGTAATACGATTCTTTCAAAAATCATTTTACAAATCAAACATCGAGCCAATATTCACTCTAGTCATGCCAATATATTTTCAACATACAAAATTCACAAACAACCTCCTCAAAATGACTCAACCTCAAAAACTGACTCAACCTCAAAAACTGACTCAACCTCAAAAACTGACTCAACGACACCGCTTCAAGCAGAACCATCATGTTACCCAACAGAGAAACCAACACTTCACCTATCTTACGTTAACTATATGCCCTCACCGAAAGAGAGTTGTCCATATCTCACATGATTTGACTGGAGTTAATTTAATGGATAAAGAATAAAGAAAATTATGTTCCCTCTCACAAAGAACATCACATGCAATGTATGACGAACCATAGGTTTGCCCTTAGTATAACTGCTTCACTAATATAAGTACGTTGAACCTAGGATCAACGAGGACTTAAAGGGTTGTAATGTAGGCTAAGGGACGTATCCCTAAGAACTTTAATTATACACACAACTTGATCATTTTTGCACACTCCTTTACTAACCCAACATAACTCAATCAACCAACACCCATCCATCCCAATCACACCCATTTTTCTTACGTTAAAACACCATTTTTTTTATTATACAAGCTAGAAGGGAGAATCTTTCAACTTCCAAATAACTACTTTTTAAAAAAAATAGTATTCCCAACTAGCAAACATTTTCTCTATCATCTAGGTGCACTAATAGACTATTTTCAGGTGTCAAATGACAAAACATCCCATTTTTTCTTCACTTTTCTAACTCCATCTACATCGAATAACTTTTTAAATGCTCAAGGAGTAGGGAGGATCAAATTAGGATCAATTAGAAAAAGGGAATAGGCTCATCAACGACTACCAAAGAAAAAGGCTAAAGGCTCAACAGGACTGACTAGGACATCATGTACGGGTAGGTAAGCTAAGTCTAAGATCCAGCTAACAACTAAAGCTTTTATCACCTCCTAGATTCAACAAACCTTATTTCATTTTCTGAACACAGCAGGAAAGTTTTAGATATCAATATAAAGCACGGAGTACACAAAATCAACCTTACACAAATATGGAACATAATCAACTCAAGATGGATCCATATCGACCCTCAAATCAAGAAACAATGTCATAATTTAAATTAAGCCACAAGGAGTCATCTATGAGTCACGAAGATGAGCTTAAGTGTCTCAAGAGAGACTATTTTCTTTATTTTTATTAAGCATACCTTTTATTTTAAACATTGAGAATTGCTCATTTTCATAATTCACCTAACTCGAGCACCTAGCATTTGAATGGCTTTGGAACTTTGATTATACGATTCCCTAAAAAGAAAACTACTACCCGGTTAATTTCCCCCTCGGGAAAGAATTGAGGCCATAAGAAAACCTATAGGGGCGGGTGATGTATGCCACTAATGAGGGACTTAAGAAGCTACTAAAGAAAACAAAAGAAACAAAAATCTTTTTGAAACTTTTTTTTTCAATTTCTTTTTCTAAGACTCAAAACTACTAAAAACATCCTACATCATATTTGTCATCACCCTTAACCTCAAAAATTTATAATACAAAGGGACTCATTTTCCACCCCACACTTAAACACATGCAGTGTCCTCAATGCATCTACAATCAAAATAAAAAGCAAAGTAAGGTAATAAATACTCTTTGGAGTCCACTAGGGCCTACTCCTTATCATCTCTGATCCGTCATCACCGTCATCCGACTCGAACCCATCTTCCTTATCCTCCGGGTTGCCCTGTGCTTGTGACTTTGCCTCATCACTCTCTGCTCCATATCCCTCCATAAGATCTGCCGAATTGACATCCTCATCCTCAGGCAATTGGGCCTCATCACCAAGAAGCGCCAGAGAGTACACAGTATGCGGGGCATCTGCATAGACACTCGAGAGGTCTATCTTGAAGTGCTTGGCCTAAATCACCGAGCAAAGTAGATTATGCCGACTGTTCCTCAACTGGAGTGAGGTTATGCTTGACAGACTACTTCGGCACCTTGACTTTGGAAATATCAATCATGCTCTCAAGTGGCTCAAGCACCCTATAAAGAGGATGATCCAAGTCACTATTCACTATCATCAAGTATGTCGTGAGCGTGTTGCCAAAATTCAACCTTCGGGACTTGCCCTGCCACACTCTCATCATCTCTTGAATCATCCAATACCCAATGTTAACGGGCAGCCTTCATGAGGAAGTACACAATGCACACCCTTTCCTTTTGCACATTTGTATAATAGTCGAGTGGCGTAATCCGGTAGTTCAGCAATCTCAACCAGACTCGTGCCTCTCTGTAGAAGTTGTGCATCTGCATGCTCTTGTGCCTTTGGTATTTTCCATCATAACGGGTCCATTTGGCCTCAGAGTCAGGACCACACATTGTCTCCCTTATTGCTTTGTAATCGAGCCTCTGAATAAAATCTTTCAATGGCTCGATAGGATGATTTGGCACCCCAAGTATGGCACACATAGCAAATAGTTGCAAAGGGACGTACTCGCCTCGAATGTTGATTACCCACGGGTCATTATCAGAACGTGACAACTGAAAGTTGTCATACATCTCCAAGATCATATTAATGTTCACAGGCCCCGGCTTATCAAAGACTGACCTCCAACCCAGGCGATGATTTGGTTAAATATATCCCTGAAATTTTGCCTCAATGGAGCCGGATTAACAACATTCTCGTGGATGTACCCCTCCGATAAATCAAAATAGTACCATTCCTCCCCTTCCCCAGATCCCATGAAATAGGGGCGAGGCCTCAAAGAAAAGCCCGAGGAACATGAGTAGTTGGATTTTTTCCCACTCCTGATTTGGTACCCTGTTTCTTTTTCTGGGTTTTTAGAGCGGCCCCTCTTTGTGCCTTGGAATAAGGATGTAGCGGCAGACTTTCCCTTTCCTTTAGTATTAACCATGGTGCCTGCAAGCAATAATCATTCTAAATGATAAGTTTAAATGCAATAATCAATGAGGGTCTTGGAATAACCCCACACTTATTTCAAATTACATACTTGTATTTGGAGTATTTGACTCTTTAAATTAGGGCACTTTCATGCCTATTTCATTCTTTTAAGCTCATCCGGGTTTGAATCGACCCACACTTACTTCAAACTAAGTTACAAAAATAGCAAACAAAGAAGTTACCTATTCTACATTCCTCCTACGAAAACAAGAAAAACATAGTTTACAGACAAGGGTTGGAAGGTTTCACAATTTGCCCATATTCAAAATTTCAATCGAACTTCCAAATTTTTAGTTTATATTGGTGCCCAAGGGTTCGTTGAGTTGTTTAATGTTCCATTGCTACTCAAGATTTCACAATTTCACAAAAAACTTCATTCAAGTATTTTATCGAATACCTTGTGAGTATAGAATCTCCCCTTTTAATTTGACAAAATTGGTGGGTTGTGAAATCATTGTTTTTGTAATAGGAGTGACTTTCTATCCTTAATCACCACAAATAGGTAAACAATACCAATCCTAGCCCAAATTTCACCCAAACCCATAACCCTAGATTTTTCAACCTTCACAACTCAAGAATAATTGAGGAAGAAGGAAGGGATCTCATGAATGGAGGATGATAATCACTTACCTTGTGATTTTATGAGGTGATTAACACAAGTTCTTGGGTCTGGATTGGGATTGAAGAGGGATTTGGGGAAGGTTTTTTTGAGTTGTGGAGAGAGGGGAGTCGTTTTGTGTTCTTTGAAATTATAACATAATAGGGAAGGGGTACGGTCTTTTAACTTAATTTTTTTCGAACTAGGTCGACCCGTGCGATGGTTGCGCATCGCGCACCCAGCGTGGGTCAAGCCCCTTTCTGAATCTCAGAGTAGGTGCGCGCTGCATGTGTGACGCGCACCTATAGCGAAAAAGACCCCTCTCTGAATCTCGTCTGAGATCTCTCAAAAGCATCCGCGTTGCCTGCCCTACGCGCGAGCAACACACAAGGAAAATCTGGGAAAAACAATTTCGGTCGATTTTTTCTACTCGTTTTGCATTCCCGTTCCTTCCCTAGTGTAACACCCCGTACCTTGGCGTTAGAATATGTCGTAGTAAATTCATATGAGTTTGAAGGGATTAAGGTCGTTCATGAGGTTATACAGAGTTTATGACATTTTTATTGTAAGACCCTGCAAATTTGACAACCTTGATACCGTCAGATATTATTTTGATATAGTATTAATATTTTTTAAGTGAAACATTTATATAAAAGAAATTGATGAGTATTATTTTATATAATTGTCATTTTTATTACTTTTGTAATGTGCTTTAAGTTATATCTATGAGATGAGGAATGTTTATAAATGAGATTTATTTATTATAAAAATAAAAATTATTTGCTCATAAGAAAAATTATTTTTTCATGTTTTGAGAATTAATAGTACAAAATTTTGTACTCTTGAGATTAAACTGGAAAAGAAATTAAAATTTGATAAAATATAATTTTTATCAACATCTTAATCTTTATAAAGTATTAGTATATGTCCTAAATTTATAAAATATTTATGATTTATTATTAATGTAATAAGAATTTTAGAAATTAGTTAATTAAGAAAACAATGTTTTTATATTATGAAAATATTATATGTTTGGGATAAGCATAAAAGTATGTAGAAAATATAGGTGTCAATTAAAGACACCTCCACAGTCAACAATGGGACAAGTTGGGCAACACCATTTAATACTTATTGATATCTTTTTAGATAAAATTATTTTATAATATAAATACACCATTATATATGTGCTAAGCAACTTTCTCTCTTTCTCCAATTCTCTTATGTTTTCTCAAAGTATGGTCATCCAAGATCAAGTATAGATTTCTTCCTCTATCGATTTCATGTTATAGCATCGATTTCTTCCGAATTCTAGCATGTCGGAGAATACTTTGTGGTGAAGTAAAGTGTCATGAAGCTTTTAAGAAGGTGACGCAAGTACACTTATTCGTCTACAACCTTGTACGAGCTCGTATAAGAGATTAAGATGATCTTGTAATAAATGTCGAATCGAGGTATGTTAAGGCTAATCCTTCCTTCTTTTGGCATGTTCCAAGTAAATGAAACGTAAACGTAATGTTATCCCATAAATAATTCTACCCTAAGTAGTTAAGGATGTGCATGTTATTAATTTATATGTCTAACTATGTTCCCATGTCCCTATTGAAGCATATGAGAAGATGTTAATGTTCATAACGTAATCAGAGGGTGAGCGACTATATGTCACTCCGAAAGGTGTTCTAATGATCCTGAAAGGCTGATCGTGCTATATATATATATATACACACACACACACACACACACACACACACACACACACACACACACACACACACACACACATATACATATGCAGTACCTAAGAGCATGACTATGTAGTTCTATTTACCACCGGGCCACGACCGGTTGAGCAATTACCACAAGTTGGGCAGTTATGTATCGTTATTTACCGTTGGTTAGGCAGACACATTATTTACCACTAGGCTACGACCGTTCGGGCAGTTACCACTAGCTGGGTGGTTATATATATCATTATTTACCACCGGTTGGCAGATGCCTTATTTACCACCGAGCTACAGCTGGTTCGGCAGTTATCAATGATTAGTTGGGAAGTCGAGCAATTAGATTTACGACGTTGACATAACGGTAAAAAGTAAGGTTATAAGATAATAATGATCATTATGTATATTGTGGGCCTCGATGGCATTTCAAGATTTCAAGTTCATTTGTATCTCTCTCTCTTTTATTATTACTTACTTATGTGTGTTATTTTCACCTTACATATTCAGTACATTATTCATACTAACGTCCCTTTGCCTGGGGACGCTGTGTTCATGCCATGCAGGTTTAGATAGGGGAGGAGAGGATCCGTCATTATAGATTGCCTCTTGTTATCAGCTTTTGTTGGTGAGCTCCATTTCCTCTTGGAGTATTGCCGAGTTAGGATCATGTTTATATCTTTTTTGGTATTGTGGGTATGTCGGGGGCCCCGTCCTGACTTATATGCTATGTCATTGGTTCCTTTTAAAGGCTTTGTATACATGTAATGCGTTGTATAGCTTGTTCAGTACGACCTTGTAGGCCTAGATGCGGTTATAGATTATATTGGCCTTGTCGACCTTAGTATGTATATATACATATGGTAGGTTCCTCTGTTTGCAGGATTGTATGTTATATTGATTTATAATTATCATTTGGAGGCCTTGTCGGCCTAGACGGTTACATATTCGCGTGATGATATTCAGGTAGTTCGCTCGAGCCGTCCAGGCAGCGGGGGCCGGCCACACACCCCAAGGTTGGGGTGTGACACCTTGTCCTTCAACATTAACAAACATGATATATAATACAAAAAATTGGGTCGCCTCCCAGCAAGCGCCTTAGTTAAAGTCGCGGCAAAACATTTTTTGTATTATTCCTCTTTTTCTCATTTTCTTGTTTTCTTCTTATTATTTTTTACAAAAACACGGATCGCCTCCCGTGAAGTAATTGATTTAATGTCGTGACATGACACAAGCTCTTTCAAGCCTCCTCGAGGTCATTCGAGGTCCTCCCGGAAGTAATGCTTTACTCGCTGCCTATTCACCAAGAAAGTCCTATCTATATTTAGCGGTTTCAGCTCAACCACCCATGTGTTATTACACGACCACTTCATACGACCCACTCCACTTACTCTTTAGCTTTCCCCCAAATAATTTGATACTTGAGTTGTACATCAGTACCAATTGTTCGGACTCAACATAACATTTAATGTGCTTGTCATGCATTCTTTTGTCCTCTCCTTTTAGAGTTTCATGTTCTCATATGCATGAAAAGAAAACTCATCAAGATCATGCAGTTGCAACAATCGTTTCTTGCTAATTGATTCTATATCTAACTTCAGCTTATTTATTGCCCAATATGCCCTATGTTCAAGCTCGAAAGGGAAATGACACGCCTTACCGAAAACTAACCCATATAGAGAGGTTTCAATAGGAGTTTTGTAGGCACTTCTGTAGGCCTAGAGAGCATCATCAAGATTTAATGACGAATTCTTTCTGTTAATGCTCACCATTTTCTCTAGAATCTGCTTGATCTCACAGTTTGACACCTCCATTTGATCACTCGTCTGAGGGTGATATGCATTCGCCACCGTGTGTTTCACCCCATACTTGGCTAATAATTTATCAAAAAGCCTGTTGCCAAAGTGTGTACCTTGATCACTGATAATTGCCTTTGGGGTCCTGAAGTGTGTGAAAATATTCTTTTTCAAGAATTTGGACACCACACTAGTATCATTGGTAGGGAGCACAATTGCTTCCACCCACTTTGAGATATAATCTACTGCCACAAGAATGTACTTGTTCCCCTTTAATGGAATGAAAGGCCCCGTGAAGTCTATACCTTACCAGTCAAACACTTCAATCTCCAAGATACTGTTCAACGACATTTCGTGACATTTCAAGATGTTCCAGTTCTTTGGCAATTATCGCATGTTCTCACGAAAGCATGAACATATTTAACCAATATCGACCAATAGAAGCCTGACTGAAGTACCTTAGCTGATGTTATGTCTCCACTGTGATGTCCGCTATATGGTGACGAGTGACAACTTTCAAGAATTGCATTTACTTCCTCGGGTGGGACACTTCTCCACACTAACTGATCTGGACCAATCTTGTAGAGATACGGCTCATCCCAAATATAAAATCTACTATCATGCAAGAGCCACTTCTTTTTCTCGGATTAGCATCGGGCGGATACTTCACTAACAAAAAAATTTACCATGTCTGCATACCATGGTAGTTCAGCTGACTGAAGAGCAAAAAGTTGCTTATCTGGTAAAGTCTCTTTGATCACCGTGCTCTCATCAACATACTCTCGATCCTTAAGTCTGGACAGATGATCTGCTACTTAGTTCTCTATGCCCTATTGATCTAGAATTTTGATATCAAACTCTTGCAGTTGCAATACCTAATGAATGAGTTTGGGCTTAACATCCTTCTTTGCAAACAAGTAACGGACAACATTGTGGTCCGTGTACACTATTACCTTCGTTCCCATCAAATAAGATCTGAATTTGTCAATGGCGTAAACCACAACCAATAACTCATTCATTGTGACAATATAGTTCATCTGAGTCGCATCAAGTGTTTTACTGGCATAATAGATGAGATGAAAGATCTTGTCCCATTTCTGACTGAGAAAAGCTCCCACAGAAACATCATTTGCATCAGACATTAAAATAAATAGTAGAGTCCAGTCGGGTGCAATGATAATCGGGGCAGCCACTAACCTCAATTTCAGCTCGTCAAAAGCCTTCAGACATGCCTCATTGAGCATAAACTTTACATCTTTTTCTAGCAGCTTACATATCGAATTCACGATCTTGGAGAAGTTTTTTTATAAATCGATGATAGAAACCTGCATGCCCTAAGAAGTTGCGTACCCCTTTAACATAGAACGGAGGTGGCAGTTTCTCGATTGCTTTGTCAACTTCAATGCCCTTCTTAGAGATCTTGTGCCCAAGAACAATGCCTTCTCGAATCATGAAGTGACACTTCTCCTAGTTGAGTACCAAATTCATTTATTCACATTGAGCAAGTACAATATCAAAATGATACATGCACTCATCGAAAGAATCCCCAAATACCAAAAAGTCATCCATGAATATTTCCACATATTTTCCCACTATGTCGGTGAAAATAGCCATCATACATCTCTGGAAAGTACCTAGAGCTATGCATAACCCGAACGACATCTTCCAGAATGCGAAAGTTCCATAAAGACATGTAAACGTGGTCTTCTCCTAATCTTCTAGCGCTATCATAATCTGATTGTAACCTGAATAACCGTCTAAGAAACAAAAAAAATATGCCCTACAGTTGATCGAGCATATGATCCATGAAGGATAAAAAAAGTGATCCTTCTTGGTTGTAGTGTTCAGCTTGTGGTAATAAATGCAAATCCGCCAACCAATTACCATTCTCTAAGACACCAATTCATATTTGTCATTCTTCACAACCCCCATGCCCCTTTTCTTAGGAACACATTGAATAGGGCTTACCCAATTGCTTTTAGAGATATGGTAATAATACTGGCATCAAGCCACTTGATCAAAATTTTCATGATTGGGTTCAACCTTCTCTGATGTTCAACACTAGGAACGTTGTCTTCCTCCATCAATATCATATGAAAAATGAACTACTGATCCCTAGGATGTCAGCTATGGACCATCCAAGAGCTCTTATTTTGTCTTTTAACACTCGCAACAC
Source organism: Anisodus acutangulus (assembly GCA_029783415.1). Classification (NCBI taxonomy): domain Eukaryota; kingdom Viridiplantae; phylum Streptophyta; class Magnoliopsida; order Solanales; family Solanaceae; genus Anisodus; species Anisodus acutangulus. The sequence goes on along the minus strand of CM056498.1, from coordinate 26,007,409 downwards.
ATGTTCAACTTGCACATCAGACGAAAACGCATAAAAAATCATGGGTAGTGTGCTATCACTCCAAATAAGCATACGAAAGGTGAAAAGGTAGAGGTTTAAGTTCAAGAACCGGAGGCTCCTTAATGGAGGGTTTTGGTTTCTTCCACATGGCTGGTCTGTTAATCTCCTTAATAATCTATCTCCTTGTACATATGCACAAGTAGTGTCAAGGATTTGAAGACACTTCTCGACTGCTTCATCTTCTACCATATCTCCCCCGTACACCAGTGCTCTCTTCAACAGGTCTTTAGTAGCTAGAAAGTGATCTAGCTCCATGGATGTATTCTCAGGTTTCACCACTGTGATCATCTTTAACTCCTCATAATAAGCAGGCAATTTAGTGGCTTTGAACACATCAAAAGTCACCTCATGCCTTTTCACTATCATGGTCATCTTGCCCTCTCGAACTCGAATAATAGAATCAGAAGTAGCTAGAAATCCTCTCCCAAGAATGATGGGTACGTACTTGTCACCCTCATAATCAAGAATGATAAAATCGACAGGAAGAATAAAAGGCCCCACTTTCACAAGCACATCCTCAATTGTACCGTCAGGATAAGCCAAAGATCTATCAGCCAGCTATAGAGTCACAGTCGTTGGTCTTGGCTCACCCAATCCAAACATTTTGAACTCAAACGTGGGCATCAAATTGATACTGTCCCCAATATCACATAGCGCTAGCCTTACCTTAATGTTACTAATTTTGATCAAAATGGTAAAGCTGCCTGGGTCCTTCAATTTTGGAGGAATTTTTCTCCTCACCCTTGAACTACACTCATCATTAAGTGCCACTGTTTCAAACTCTGTCAGCCTTCTTTTGTTTGCAACAACGTCTTTGATATACTTAACATATTCCAAAACCTCTTGCAAGAGCTCCACCAAAGGGATGTTGACATGTACCTGCTTCAAGATCTCAAGAAGTTTCTTACAGACTAATCAGCCTTCTACTTTTGGAACCTATGTGGGAATGGTGGTGGTGGCTTGACTACCATAATTTACGGTTGCTCTGCGATTTTTTCATCATTTTTCTATTCGATCTCTATCCTCATAGAAGAAATTAATTCATCATTCGCTTTCTTGTTCTTTGGAGGAACTTCTTCTAATTGCCTCCCATTTCTCAAGGACACATCATACCATTGCTCCTTAGGATTCTTTTTCAGTGTTGCTTGGAAAAGCACCCTTAGGTCTGACATTTTGCAAAACCGCCATCTGCCCCATCTGATGCTCTAGCTCATGAATGAATTTCTGCACATCGATATTCACCTTGTCTTTCTTATCCATGTACAATCTTAACAAATCCTCTAGGGAATTGCTTGGTTGTTGCACCTGAGGTTGCTGAAAATTATTGTATGGCCTCTAATTATTTTGATTGCCACTATAAGAGAGATTCGGGTGATTCTAGTAGTTCTGGTTGTAATTGTTGCCAAACTAATTACCCTAGTTCCCATACCCATGATTATGTTGCCCCACGTAATAGATAGATTCTGGGTTTCTCAAGCAATTTATGTAATAATGATCATCACCACAAACCACAAAAGATGCTCGTACTTGCTGCACTTGACTGATGTTTGAATTATTAACTAACCGGTGATGGCGTGGGCAATCTGGCTCACTTCCGCTCGAAGTGCTGTCATTTCATCTACTTGAAGTACCCTATAAGCTTTCTGAGTAATCCATGAATGACTTGTATCTACATAAACTTGACTATCCGCAGACATTAGATTCAAGATTGCGTCCATCTCCTCATATGTTTTTGCCAAAATCTGACCCTGAGTAGTAGTATCCAACAATGTTTTAGAATCATGTCGCAAGCCCACAATGAAATTATGCAAAATGATCTCCTTCAGGTATTTGTGACGTGGGCAATCTCTCAATTATCCTTTATATCTCTCCCACACTTGTGGTAATTACTCTCTATCTCTTTGAGTGAAGCTAGTAATTCTCTCTCTCAATTCTTTTGTTTCCTGGATAAAAGATTTTGTTGATGAACCGGGTGGACAAGATCTCCCAAGAAATAACAGAGCCAGATTGCTCATTCTGCAACCATTCCCTTGCCTCCCCGATCAATGAGAAAAGAAACAATGTCATCATCACATAGTCATGTGGGACATTTTGATAGTGGAAATTCTCGGTCAGCTCAACGAATGCAATTATGTGCTTATGTGGGTCTTCATTAGGTTTACCAATATACTAGCACATATTCTGTACCAGTCGCACTGTACCTTCTTTCAGCTCAAAATTTCCTGTGATGGCATGCTTAACGATAACCTTTGATGTATTCTCTAGGCTGGGCCTAGCAAAGTTCAATACAGAAACCCGTGGATGTGCAATCTCAACTACTGCGACTTCTCTATTTTCTACTAACCCAGGAGAAACCTCGCCATACAAGTTGTTTGCCTTGTGAAAAGTTCTATTGATTTCGAGATCAAAGATAACCAAAGATTTGCCTTGACTCCGAGTATTTGGCATAAATTGCAGTAGTCGCCTGAGATGCACAACACGAATCAAAGAATAGAGTAAAGACTTGAATAGAGCAAATAGAATCCAAACTCGAAAAATAGTAAAATTTTCTAAGTCCCCGGCAACGGCGCCAAAAATTTGTTGCTCTCAAACGCACACACAAGTATACGCGATCGTACAAGTAATATATGATTTTAAGTCCAGATATCGTACCCATATGACTTCTATTTTATAATGTTTAACTAATTCAAATTCCTTTGTAACTATTCAAGAGAGTAAAAATCGAGGAGGTTGTTGTAACTAATGTATCAACTAAAAGAAAGTAAGAAAACAAGCAATTGGTGACAAAAGGAGACTGGGACGAGACTTTTAAGTTTATTAGATGAGAGTGAGTTCCAGGATCATGGCTTTCGACAATTCAGTTAAGTCTTTTAACAGTTCCACATATTTTATTTTTCAGGTTACTAGGTGACGGGTTGATATTCACTTTATGAATCTCTTCCGAACTGCTCACAAGTCTATTCAAGCTACTCTAACGCTTATATTCCTATGGTTATCAGAAAATAACAAGAACGTATTTGAATCTTTGTATTTAACTAAGCAAGGCTAAAAGGTATATTCCTATCCTCATTAGCGCTATTTTATGAACAAGCTCTATTTATTCTTATTACGCATGCAAATTCCCTATTCCTAGTTCAATTTACACGCCACATATAGTGTTTAACTATTGATCAGGTAATTAAACAATTAAGATCAAGAATAAATAATAACCTAAAAGATGGAAATTCAATAGATAGTCTATGTCATCAAATTAACTTTCATGTCTTTGCCACAACCTAGAATAGAAGTATTTAGCTACTCACGATTCGAGAAAATACGCAAGAATTCGTGAATAAACTAGGGTTGAAAGAAGAAAATAGAATAAAAACTGAAAGAAAACAAGAACGACGGCTTACAAGTCTCAAGAATAATCCCAGCACGTCGTTCATAATTCTAAAAATAACTATTTATAGTCAAGGTTAAAAGCTAAAATAAGTAGACTAAATCCTTGTCAAATCGGGAGAAAACTGGTAGCAGTGCGTGATGCACCCACGACGAGCATGCATCGTGGGTGTTGTCTGATACGCGAGATTCAGAGAGGCCTTTTTCTCGCGCTGGGTGCGCTACACGGGCGTATCACAGGAGGGTCCTTTAGTGACCAATTTCCGCTCTAAGTGTTGCGCGATCCTCCCGTCATCTTCTTCACGTCCAAATGCCTCCAAAATCTACCAAAATTGCTCGATTTTCACTCATTTGTCCTCGTTGTACCTAAACACACAAACATAAGCTCGAATATAACGATTTCACTATAAAGAATGCGATTAAAGCGCTAAGATATAGAGGCAAAGTGACACTAAATACAGATATTTGTGTCAAATATCAGGCAACTTAGCCGATCTAGTCGTTACCCCAAATCGAACACCATGTTGTACACATTGTAGGTTATTATTTTAGTGTCTACATGTGCTCTTGATTAAAATTGTACTCTATGATGTTATGAAAATGGACCAAGGTCATATGTTCAATTTTTCAAATATGTTTTAAGTCTTTAAATGCCTTATGATTTATGAAATGCTTATTCATGATTTAAATTGCACCAATCACATGTTGGTTCTTTAAAGTATTGTCCTATTCTATGTGTTGGGGAGTCAGTGATGTGTACTGAGTGCAATTTATATTGTACTCACACTTCTTAGCAAAGCTGCTGCATTAATTTTGTAAGTGTTGATACTTTCGACGACGTTACCACTTGCTAGGCCTCTCCCTTACTTCCTCAACTTTTGTCAGCGACCCTACTGATGCTCGTTTGGGGTATTGCTTAGTATCTTTCTTTCTTTTGGGTATAATTAGGATTCGTCTTGACATTCATTTCATTTACAATGCCATAAAGGCTCAATAAACGTACTGTGTCAAAATATATTTTGACATTTATGTTGAAGTCTCACATGACATGTATTCCTGTCATGATAGATCAGTTACTCGATAGTAATTTTAAGGCATTGGGTGTCCATTCCGCTTGTCCAATTTTGGAGCGTGACTGCGATCCTCTATAACAATATTTTACTAATCGATTTTTTGTTATATTTTATCTTTTCATAACAATCTTTTATCTGTAACATCTATATTAATTAATTATAACGGCACACATTTTGTAAATCTCATATATATATACACACACACAAAAGGTTAGGTTTTCCAAAATGTTAAAATATGGAGTAAAATTTTATCACTATCGAAATGTTAGATTTTCTAATAATAATGACTTTTGTGTTAGCAGGTGAAAGTTTGAGTTTGGCCAAAAGTATCCCTTCTCTTTAGGGGTAACTTTATTTTTCAAATATAACCATGAGCATCATTTGTCCGTTAAGTTTGTAAAACTTGAGGACATATCATTTCTCAAATATAGCCTGAGCACTATTCGTCTTTTAAATTTGTAAAACTTGAGCACATATAGTCTTAACTAACATAAATCACCCACAACACAGTTAAAATTGACGTTAAATTCACTTTTTTTTCCTTGTTCTTATTTTTTATTTTTCACCAGATGTCTCTATCCGTATTGGAGACCGACTAAATTCACTTAATTACACGTGAAATTATTTTTCAAAGATAATCTTGCTTTTTTTCCTCACATAAAAATAATATTGCTTTATTTCACCCCCAATTAGTCAATTCTCATCCTTCTTCCCGTCCGGTATTCACATTAGAGCTGATTAAATTCACTTACTTACACATGAGATCAATTTTTTTAAAATGATCCTGCTCTTTTTCTTTAAACTTGGAAGTTGAGAATTAATTAATTGAGGATGAAACAGAACAAAATTATTTTTAGGGTAAGGGTTATTTTATAAAATTGGTTTCAGTAAGTGAATTTAATCAAACTATAATATAGATATTGGACATAGGGTGAGAAATAATAAAAAATGAATTTAATATTAGCTTTGATTATGTTATGAGTGATTTATATTAAAGTTAAGACTACATGGGTAAGTTACAAATTTAAAGGAATAGTGTTCATGAGGAACATATTTGCTCAAGTTTTGCGAACTTAAAGAGTAGACGGTGGAAGGACAAAGTTGAACATATTGTAATATATTTTTACATCTACTTAGAAATTAAGAGGGGGTAAAGTGATATTCTCGTACTTTGGAACCCGAAGAAATCCAACAATAGGAGGGTTCTTGTTCTTGAAATAAAGGATGAGGAATCACGGGTTTTGGCGGCCCATCATTGGGAAGTTACTGTCCAATCTAAACAAAGATTTCAGAAGAATCCGTCTTGTTCGTTTGTATTCTACAGGTCAGCCGCATTAGTTTGGAAAAGCTGAGCTATGTTATGTAATTTGAGAACAGTCAGTTCACTGTGTTACTTGATTGTTATAAATGGCAGAGCTGCAGCCTCAATTGTCTATTGATCTCATTAAAATAATGGAACAAAGGTTATCAGCAATTGAGAACAGGAGTACTCAACTTCAGCGTTTTTTAGATCAGGTGATTGACTATTTCCTAGATGTTTTCTAGCTTAGTTTTGTGTACGGACTACTTGTCTCGACTAGTCCATCAGCAGCTATAGGCATGAGTGTCAGGTAACTCTGTTGAAGCAGGTGAGCTCACCCTATGTACTACGTTTGTTTCCGTGACAATCAAATGCCTGAATGTTTCTTGTGACTGGTGCTGATGAACTTGATCGAACATAATTGGAGCACTTACAACTACTGAAATGTCTCTTTCTAAGAAAGAAACCTAAATTATACAGTCTAAAGAAACTAACTTTAAATGTAGCAATTTGGATTATCTCTACTGTGTGCTTGCTATATTGTTGTCGTCTACTAGTGATGTAAGAAAATAAATGCTTCTATTCTCTTTAATCTATTTTGTATTAAGTGCAGACTACAATTATTTGAGTCTTTTGTTCTCTTTATTCTTTCCCTTATATATTGATTAATTTCAGCCAGAATTGACACCTTCTGAATATTCAATGGCCAACAAAGAGCTCAGGAAGCTCAGAGATTCAGTTGATCTCATAAGCGAGTTAAGGGCAAAACAGAAGGTAACTCAACTTGATCTGGTGCAGGTTGACATCTTTGATGCATCCTTTCTTAATGAGAAAAATTGATTGCTCAGGTAACTGGGCTCTAGATCTGCATGCTATATGAGCTGACACCTCCTATAGTTCTGGTGTGCTTTTCATATGATATTTTAATGTTGGCAACTATCTATACCTCTCCTCTCCTCTCCTCCCCCCTCCCTAACACAATGCTTGGTGTGGCTGGAAGGGAGACCAAAGAGATTCTTCCTTCCTATTTTACATCCTCTGTGACGACCCAAATTCTAAGGATCCCCAACCAGCACCCGCCAATCAGTAAGTCATAACATTCTGAAACATGAAGCATATGCAAGGAAATGGTTTGTCAAAAGGATCATTTAAGGTGCGCTTAAGCCCTTAAGATCAGAAAAGCTTAGGGAGGGCGCATCGCCTCGCTTAGCTTGCGCTTTAGTGTAGGCAAGGCACTAAGGTGATCTGAGATTGGAGGGTAAACACAGACCAGTGATGAGGGATGAACGATCCACACACTAATTCTGTGAGTCATAGACCCCAACATATCTCTTTTAAATTCTTTTACTCTTCTCTGGGATGGGCAGTTAAGCCATCAAAATATTTAACTCTGCTCTGGGATGGATAATTAAGCCATCAAAACATTTAACTCTATGTACTCTAGCATATAAATGTAAATATGCACGGGTAACTTAATTCACAAGTATCTTATCATAATAATCATTTCATACTCTGGCAAAGCATATAAGAAAGCAAATACTCATACGTTATAGGCATGTATTAGATAGATAATACACAATTTAATGCTAGGTATAGTCATAACCCAAATAGTAACTCGGTCCCTATGTATTCGCTCGTGTACTTGTAGTATTCAAACATCTCTATCAAACGAGCTTAACTTGGAAAGACCATTTTTAGAGAGCAAAGTCTCAACATACCTCAACTTTAAGCTCTCTTTACTGCTCTAACACTGATTTACCCCGCTCAAGTGGACTCGAACGTCCATGATCTATGAAAAATAACAATTCTCGGGGTGAATTATACTCATAAGACTCATTTAAAAAAAATGGACTTTGGTTAAAGTCAAAATCAACAAAAAAGTCGACTCTTGGTCAACTAGGTCAAAACCCGAGACCTAATACCTTTTCAAATTTCCCATGATCTAACAAGTCCAAATATATGTTCATATACCAAATCCGAGTTCGTTTGGTCATTCAATTTTTTTTTTATTATTTGGGGTTAAAGTCCACAATTTTATGTCTAGATCCATGAATTTGAAGATAAAAACTTGGATTACCATCATGTAAATAGTCCATAGGGGTTCTTATATTCCTTACCTTGATGATTGGTGACGATCCCCCTTCAAAAGGAGTGCAAACCCGCGACTTAGAACCCCAAAAACTTGAGAAAATGTGGCTTCTTTCCGAAGTACTATGTTTCTATATGCAGGGTTCTCCGTGATCGTGGAGGTCTTACCTCTATCATTGAGAAGTGTGCTAGGCAACCCTTCACTATCGCGGTCCTTCAATGCGATCCCGGAGAAGGGACTGGGCGTAATCTTCGGTATTACGGTCCTACACCGTGATCCCAAGGACTGGGCCAAATTTTCACTATCGTGGAACATTGAAATTCCTTCGTCTCTGCTATTGCGGACCGGTGACCACAATCGCAATGCACCATATATTAGTAAAAACTGCAGTTTTGGTTTAAAGTGTTCCAATACTCAGCCGTGCCCATTGGGTTTCAACCCAAACCATCCCAATAAGACATAAATGGTTATACCAGCTTATACAAAGTGCTCATAACATAATTTGGAACTCATTAACTCAAAAGAAGATGTTGAGGTGTTATATTTTCCCCTACTTAAACAAATGTTCGTTCTCGAACGGGTCTAGGATCATACTAGGAGTTATAAAAAACGGTGGGTAAACTTCTCGCATGTCCGTCTCGGACTCCTGAGTAGCTTCCTCGGTTGGATTGTTTTGCCATGACGCTTTAACCGGAGAAATTTCTTTCGACCTTAACTTTCAGATTTTTGTATCCAAAATACCCAACGGGACTTCCTTTGAAGCTATGCTTTCATCTGTTTGCACTGTCTCAGGCAGGATGATGTGGGACGGGTCCCAAACATACTTCTGGAGCATGGATACATGCAATACTGGATGAACACCTGATAAGCATGGAGCAAGGCAAGTCTTGTAAGCCATTGCATCAATCTTCTCCAATATCGCATATAGGCCAATATATCTAGGGCTCAACTTGTCCTACTTCCTAATACGCATCAAGACCTTCGTGGCAAAACCTTAAGGAGTACCTGGTATCTTTGCATTAACTCAAAAGTCACATTTTCTCAACCACGTGGAACTTTTGCCTGCTCTGAACTATCTCAAGTCATGCTTGTGTCAACTTAACCTTATCTAAGGCATGTCATACTAAAATAGGACCCAACAACTCAGTGTAGCCCAACTCAACTCAACTCATCCAAATAGAGAAGTGCTTTATCAAAGGAATGATATAGAGAAAAAATGCCTATATTTCTTATCTAAGCCCACCTTCCTTGGGATAAGCGGTTACCGGAAGTTTGAATCTGACTTTAATGAGCAACACTTCCTCGTAGGGTCAGCAGACCCATATAGAACCTCAAATGGTGGCATCTAAATACTGGACTGGTGACTATTATTGCACACAGGCTCTGCTAAAGGCAAGTGTTTCTCCGAAGGACCTCAAAGTCAATGACACATGCTCTCAACAAGTCTTCAGGTATTTGAATAGTTTGTCCGAACTGCCCATCAGTCTACAAGTGAAAAGCTGTGCAAAATTTAACCCGAGTACCGAAAGGCTTCTACACTATTGTCAAACGTGAGCTATAAATCCTGTTCCTCTTATAGATATGATAGAAACAGGTGCCCCGTGCAACCATGCTATCTTCCCAAAACTATATCTGTGAGTTCTGCTCCGCTATGCGGTAGTCCGGAACGCTAAGAAGCGCACAGACTCGTAAGTGTTTCAACCATCACCCAAACTGAGTCAAGCCTCATTCTATGTACATGGTAAGCCTACTAACATTCATAGATATGTTCCCACTTCCACTCGGTTACAACGCAAATTCTGAGCTAACCCGCTGGGTCTTTGAAGCTAGTAATTGACATGTTGACGGATCAAGAAACGAGATGCATGCTCAATAACATCATTCTTCATTTTTCTCACAAGTACCAAGTCAAGCAAGTCCTGAAACATCTCGTAATACCCAGATGTATCCAATACCGCTAACTATGAGCTTCTTCTAAAACCAGTTCCTTAAACTTATCAATGGCTGGGACCCATATCCGACCATTGAGTCGTAGTACACCATCATCATTAATCACAAAAGCAGAACTACTACCATTCTGAATACACTCTCTAAACCCCAAACGAAAGGGACTATCTTACTATCTTGCCTTATTCTGCTCAACTAAGTAAGACTCAGTGCTGTCAAAGGCGTGCTAAAAGTGCGCTTAAGCCCTAAAGCTAGGCGCAAAACATGTTGAGGAGCGCTTAGCCTCCCTTAACGGGCATTTTGGTATCGTCATCAAGGCTCTAATGCATATTTTTCCTTGCCAGTGAGCATAATTTTAAAGAGACGATACTAAATTATTGATATTTCACTTTATTGTAATTTTATTTTCAGTTTATTTGTTCATATACTTGTTATGCGTGCTTATAATTATTAGTCTTGGACTACACATACATATCTATGTTTTTTCTTCATTTGCACCTTTTTCAGTAGAGCCCACAGTTCATTTGAGTTTTGCGCTTAAAGTGACCTTAGATTGTTTTTGCGCTTTTAACCTTTGATAACACTAGGAAGACTGTGTAACAATCCATGCAAGTGTCTTACTAGACCCTGTGCCACAAATCTAACCCGCAGTTAGCATACTTACTCTTTTCTAAAGAAAAGCCGGTTAGCAAAAGTCTGCAAATTCACAATTACAAGTCACACACAAACTGCTATATTGGCCATACCACCCATAGGCTTCTAGTTCAAGGATCTGCTATAACGTTCGCCTTCTTGAAATGACACGAGATAGTGACATCACGGTACTTAAGCAACTCAAACCATTGATACTGTCTCAGATTCAAGTCTTTTTTGCTTAAACTGTACCGTAAACTTTTGTGGTCTGCGTAGATCATCACACTTTTAACCATAAAGGTGGTAACACTATCTCATAAGTGCAAGAACCACTATCACAAGTTCCAATATCATGAGTCTATTAGATCCTTCTTGTGGTCCTTCAATTGCCTAGAAGCATATGCAATCTCTCTGTCATTCTGCATCAAGACACAACCCAAGACAACTCGAGAAGTGTCATATATGGTTATGCAACTAAGTGCTAACACATAATTTGGAACAAATTAACTCAAAAGAGTGTTTTGGTTGTTACAACTACTATCCACACATCATTTCTACAATTAAAGGAGAAAACTTTATTGTCTCATCTTATTCTTGATGTGTGCTTAAATTGGTTTCTGTTGGGAGCAAGGTGTGCTCAAACAAAGATGTTTAAATATGAGGATTAAATTTTTTTGTTTGATTAGTGGTCCTATGAATCTTATCTCTTTTTTACTTTATCAGTTTTCATATTAGCACATGTACCTAACACCCTTCTGAATTTTATTTTAAGGCATTATTTAATTTGGTGCAAATTGTTGTAAGCAAACACCTTAGCTTTCTGTTTTCTCGCGAGATATCATTTCTTTCCTCGCATTCTTGACATTTATATTAATTTTCTTTTCTATATTGTCCAAAGGATCATTTGTATCCTATCTTGTTCTCAGTCTTGCTCTAATAGATCTTGCTACTATGTCTTTTCCCCTTCTAGGATATTGAGGAACTGAAATCAGTAATAACTGAATGCCAAGATGACAAAGACATGCAGCAGATGGCTTCTGAAGAATTGAGTGAAGCCACAGAAGGAGAGAAGAAATTTCAGCTTCTCCTTCTGAAGTCATTACTACCCAAAGATGATGCTGACGAGAGGGACTGCATTCTCGAAGTGAGGGCAGGTAATGAGCTTCATTGAAGCTGGACGTATCCTAACTTCATTTGACCTCTACTTTCATTGGTATGGAATGTGTACTCTTTTGGTAATTCCAATATAATAATCAATTAAAAAATTTGTCAGGAACTGGAGGGGAAGAGGCCTCTTTATTTGCAATGGATATATTCAAAATGTGGGTTACTAAAACATGAGTTGAGTTCCTGGATTTCCGTTGGTTCAACTAATAGCTTCACATTCCTGATGCTGATATTATTTCAACATCAGGTACGAAAAATATTCTGGGAAAAAAGGTTGGAAATATGAGGTTCTAGAAGTAGCTGAATCTGATCTTAAAGGATACAAGGTTTGTCTACCATGCTTCATTCATCACCTTAAATGTTACCTGAAATATTTTTACCTTTGTTGGTTTGGAATTGCGACTGACATTATTGGATCAAAAGGAGCTTGTAAGCTTCAAATAATGGTATCAATGCCTCCAAGTAAATGATAGTGTACCATGTTTTTGTACTTTGTTGTCCCCAATTGTATGTTTTTGACTGTAAAATTTATGGCCAGGAAGCTATTGCTTCTATCTCTGGAGCTGGTGCGTACGGGAAACTAAAATTTGAGAGTGGAATCCACAGAGTTCAGGTAGTATCACCATAAGTGTAGTGCTTGACTGCACTTTATATAGCCAAATAAGAGATTTACTTCCTTTGCAGCGAGTGCCCGTAACAGAGAAAGGTGGACGTGTTCACACCAGTGCTGTTTCTGTTGCAATTCTCCCGCAGGCAGATCAGGTGAGTGTTGTTAGTTCTATGCATGTGATAGATTTATAAGCATAAATGCAATTTAAAAATTTCATCACGGGAGCAGTGTGCACAAGGCTCCAAGATACTGCATATAGGGACTTTAGATGCTCACCCTGCATCAGTGCAGGGCTCTTCAGCAGTTTTATCCTTTAAAGGAAATGATTCTTTGCAATATTATTAACCTCATAATTCACATATGCATGGGAAACACTAGGGTGGAATTGGGGGTGGGTTAAAGGATCTTAGGAGGATACAGAGCATGTCCTTATGAGTGATAGCCAAACCCCCTTCTATGAAGTGAAGCAAGCTAACCTGCCGGGTGACGGTGTTCGCTCCGCAGCACGAACAAGTCGAGATGCGACCTCGATCACAGCGAGGTCTCTCGAGTCTCCTGTTGTACCAATCTCTCTCTCTCTTTCTCTCTCTCTCTCTATATATATATATATAATGTGACTTTTTTGTCTTTGCTAAAATTTCTCATCTCTTCTCTCCAACTTTTACCCATTCACAGCTCATCTGTTTCTCTCTCTATGCCAACTTACTCTCTAAGAGAAATCTGCTTCCCCATCTCTCTCGTCTACTTTTTCTTTCATTTTTGGCTTCCTTTTCCAATCTGATTTTCTGATGTGAAGAAGAACGATCTGCTTTTTTTTTTCTTTTCTGATAGATTTTGGTTCCCCTCCCGCTTTGAATTTTTGCTGCAACAGAGTAAAGATTTGGGGTTTACTTTGAATATCTCCGGTGGGTCAGTGGCCATAAAATTTGATGGTCTGTGGCCTGAAAAAGAGTGCATAGGAGAAGAGAAATGGAATTAAAGAATCAGCATTCGGTGTCTTCTATTTGACAGATTGATCTTCTTTCTATGTTCTTTTGCTTTCGATAGGCAAATAAGACATGGATTAGTAAGAAATTAGTAATCTATTGAGTTGGCAAAAGTTAAAATAGTGGAGAAAAGAAATATTCACCGTCGGTAGTGGACAAAAACAATGTTGCTGGAATTGTGAAAGTAGAACTCCCAATTTCATTTTCATTAGATCTATGGACTTTATTTCAAGTATTTGCAACTCTAAAATGGGTAAACATGATCTTCATCCTTTTCAATCTTTTTGGAGCTTCAGATTTTGAGGGAGATTTCTGTAGGAGCAAAATGACAGAGAAGGAAATTGGGGGAGTTTGATAAAAGACAAGAAAGTCCCTATTATTAATGTGCTGACATAAAATATTAAGGACATTTTGGAGAATTAAAAAGTGGGTATAATGCTAACCTACTACCTTCATGTAGTAGATTAGCACCCTATATATATACACACACACACACACGTATAGGGTGTGTTCTAACATGCAATAGATACATGTCTTGTAATCAGAGGCAGATCTAGGATTTTTAGACATGGGTGCACCACTAAAAAAGAGGAAAAAATGTATTAAATGGGACTGATCTCTAGTCCTCTAGGTTTCAACCAAGTGCACCATTTTGCCTTCTTATAGCATGGGTGCCAACAGATAATTCTATACCAATTTTAGAAAATATATACCTAAAATACCTTAGTTTTACGGAGAGACCATGGGTTCATGTGCCCCCATAGTTTAGCCTATAAATCCGCCCCTGCCTGTAACCCCTGGCTAGAGCACTTTCCACAGCTTGCGCCTATAAAATAGACATACTTTATGATGCCCTTGTGAAACAAAAAGACATACTTTATGTTGTATTATTTAAATTTCATGCTTCATGTCTGACACACCTTAGAAGAAGGAAAGCAAGGAGAGGGGGAGGGGGTGGAGGACAGGCATGCACACACACATGTTCTAGTGTATTTGGATTAGATATATGCACAAGTTTCCTTTTAATTGATCATTTAAGGTTGACATTGATGTTTCCTGATTGCTTAGTTAATCTTTGAATCTTCGTCAGCTAGATGTGAAGCTGAGGAATGAAGATTTGAGAATTGATACTTATAGATCAGGGGGATCAGGAGGTCAGCATGCAAATACCACAAACAGTGCTGTCAGAATCACTCACATGCCATCAGGGATAACTGTTTCCATACAAGATCAGCGCTCCCAGCATATGGTAAGGAGAGCAAACTTTTGGCAGTTTGTCCTTACCGCGTGGTTTATTCAAAGTCTCAGCACAATTATGAGCAGCAATCTTTTGTGTGTTCTTTGCATCTGTTTGACTAAATGTCATGACAATCTTTAGAAAATTATAGAATTCTAATTTGCTTTCTACTGCCCAATTCATCTTGTTGATATGTAATGTGCAAATCACGTTAGTTTATTTGTATTTAATTACTTTCTTCTTCTACTATGTTCTCTTTCTATTACTTCTTCACTGACCTTTGACATTGCAGTTGAATAGACGGCTAATTATAAACCTAATTTCTCGTGAGGGAGTTGCTTGTTATCAAACATTTCTAGTAAATTATTTCACTATCCACCTGCTAACTTTTGTGGAACTTATCCATGTCTGGTATGCTTTGTCTGGGGAAACTACATTTGTCTTGCTGCTGGCGAATACCCTTGATCTATTAAAACCGAGCATAAAAGAAAGAATTCGGTTCAAATGTAGGATACCTATTCAGAAGTTTTCGCAACTCAATCATAGATGATGGAATCATCAAAGGGCTACAATTCTAACCTTGTGTCAGGACCTATGGGCCAAGGGACAGTGTCAGGTAGGTAGGCTAGTAGTCACTTTCAAAACAAGCACAAAGAAAGCAAAGGTTGGTTTGGCCGAACATATGCACCAGCAAGGCATCTAGGTGAGCCGCAAACACATTGGAATCCATAGTTGTGATGCATTGTTGTGGATTCGACGCCATTCCAATTCAAATAATTAAAAAAACTTTGAATTCTTAATTCTCTACGACGTCTAGACCCTCTCAATTACCTATCCTGTGCTCGAGAAGGTCCCTCAGTTCCTTGTTAGCACCTCGAGGTGCATTTAGTTGTCTTACATGAGACGAGGCTGGGAATGTTTTAAAAATAGGATTACTACGTGATATTTTGAATGTGCCTATTTCTGTCGCTCTTCCTTCATTGATTTAATTCTTTCAACAGTTTACTAGTTACTTGAGATGAATTTGCAGAGATAAATAAAGCTGTAACTTGATTCCTCAATTCTCCTAGTCTCCCTTGAAGGGGAGCCTTGGAGTAACTGGTAAAGTTACTGCCATGTGATCAGGAGGTCATGGGTTCAAGCCGTGGAAATAACCTCTTGTAGAAATGTGAGGTAAGGCTGTATACATTAGATCCTTGTGGTCCGGCCCTTCCCCGGACCTCGCGCATAGAGAGAGCTTAGTGCACCGGGCTGCCCTTTTTTGTTCCTGACAAGCATGGATGTGAGGCTTGGTACTCAGGTCATGCCAAAGAAATGAAGTTTCAAGTATCTCGGGTCCATTATCCAAGAGAATTGAGAGATTGATGATGATGTCACACATCGTATTGGTGCAGGGTGGATGAAATGGAAGTTTGCTTCTGGAGTATTGTGCGATAAAAAGGTGTCACCAAAACTTAAAGACAAGTTCTATAGGGTGGTGGTTAGACCGACTATGTTGTATGGGGCGGAGTGTTGGTCAGTCAAGACTTCGCACATCCAAAAGATGAAAGTTGCGGAGATGAGGATGTTGAGATGGATGTGTGGACATACAAAGAGGGATAAAATTAGAAATGATGATATCCGGGACAGAGTGGGAGTGGCCTCGGTGGAGAATAAGATGCGAGAAGCGAGGTGAGATGGTTCGGGCATGTGTAGAGGAGAGACACAAATGCCCCAGTGCGGAGGTGTGAAAGATTGACTATGGATGGGTTCAGGAGGGGTAGAGATAGGCCGAAGAAGTATTGAGGAGATGTGATTAGACGGGATATGGCGCAAGTGCAACTTACAGAGGAGATGACTTTAGATAGGGGATTGTGGAGGACACGTATTAGGGTGGAAGGGTAATAGGTAGTTGACCGTAGTCCTACTTACGCTTACATACTGATAGTTGTAGTGGTATTATTGTAGACCTGCTCAGCCTATCGTACTAGTAGGCGCAATATTGCTTTATAGTCACATGTCATTTGATTCCTGCTGCTGTGTTCTTTCATGTACTTTGTTTATTTTATCTATCTGCGTTAGTTATTGCTTCTTTTTTTCAGAATGCTTTATCATGACTTATCCGCTTTTGTTACCATCATTGTCATACTGCTTTAAATATTTTGTCCGGGTCTGACCCTTTTTTTCTTGCTTTGCTTGTGTTTATGCTGTGTCTTGAGCTGAGGGTCTTTCGAAAACAGTCGCTCTACCTACCAAGGTAGAGATAAGGTATGCATACACTTTACCCTCCTCAGACCCCACGTTGTGGGATTTCACTGAGTATGTTGTTGTTGGACATATTTAGCAACTTGAAGGAGGAAACAAGCGGACATTTTGAGGATGTGTACTTCTTTTAGTATCTAATAATGTTCTTAGTTTTATATGTTAAGCCTACCCATCATATAGTTCATTTAGGTATGTGTTCCTTGGCATCATTGCTGAGTTTTCGGTTACGAGCCATTCTGGCTTGATTGCTTGTTAGCCTTCGCTTGCTTTGATGTCTTTTTTTAAACGTTTTTCCCGGCTCATTTGTTTTTTTTGGTATTTGTTCAGAACAGGGCCAAAGCACTAAAAATATTGTGTGCAAAACTATACGAAATAGAGCGACTCAATAATCAGTCAAGTAGATCGAAACTTCGAATGGATCAGGTAGAATTTACTTTGAGATGGAGCTCTTTCTTTTTTTTAATGTTTCTTCTGATTCTTCTGATTCTTCTTTGAAATAATAATAGTATATTATTTACATGTGGAGTAGATTGGCAGTGGGGACAGATCTGAGCGGATCCGCACCTATAACTTCCCTCAAGGACGGGTTACTGATCACCGTGTTGGCATCACAACTCATTCCATAGATGATGTTCTGCAGGGAGAAGATTTGGATACTTTTATTGATGCTCTCCTATTGCGGGAGGAAATGGACGCGATTGCATCGTTCAGCTCCACGTAATGTTAGCTTTCAACAATCTCGCTGGTTAGTGGTTGCCCTTGTATTTCCTTCAGATGAAAAGGGTGGGGTGGGGTTGGGGAGTGGGGGGGGGAGGATAGTGCATTGATAAGTTGTTGTTTCCATTGTGCTTCAAGCTGTTATAAGAACAACAGTTTTTTCCAATGAAGCTAACCTTCAAATACTTTTGATGGAGGAACATTAATACGTTCTAGTAGGGAAGCTGGCAATAGTGTGCGTATAATGTACGCAGTGCAAGTTTTATATGTGCGGCAGGTCCTTTTCTTTCTTTTCCTTGGTCCAAACTCATGGAAAAGGGGATTTCCCTTTGTTTCGTGCAATGTTGGAGACTGGAAAATTTTGAAATTGCAACTACATTCTGAGTGTGTTTGGTAGGACGGAAGTCATGAATGAATGTGTTTTCCGGTATTTGATTGTGAGCAGAAAATATATTTCTGAAAAAAACAAAAATTGAATATTAAAAATAGTATTAGCATATTGAAAGTGTTTTGATGAAAATCTTGAATATTAAAGATTAATTATAATGTCTAATAAATGTTATTGGAACAAGTAATGTAAATTAAAGTTAAGATACTTGTATATGTGAGGAAAGTCATTTTCCCTGGAAAACAACACCAAAAGATGGTTTTTTCATGAATGATGTTTTTTTGTTGGTAAGATAACTGGGGTCATACCAAACACATCTCTGTTTGAAATGCGTAATTGTTTAGGGAACTGAGATTTGTGGGTGTGAACTTTACTCGGGAGATGAGTTTTGCCTACTTCAGTTATGCAAATAATGATAGACCAAAGCGGGAAACATCCTCCATTGTGCAAGATAATCCTGGAAAACTTGGATCAGTTGCAGCTTTTTCGTAGTGTAGGAAGAAGGAACTGTAGAGAAGGGAGAGGGATACAAAAAGATTAAGGAAAGTATAGACAGGTATCTAGGAGGGTTTGATAAGTTTCCAATGTAACACATTAAAGAGGGCAAACACATACTATCATCACCTTTAATAGAAAAATGACTAATCACACATTTGATTAACCAGTGCACACTCTAAATATACTTCGGGGTTGTAAAATGACTCATATTTTCTCCCTACAGTATGCTTTTCCAGCCAACATTTAATAGGTTAGAGTTAATGAACAGTGCACACCATGACATGCACCAGTGCATAATTTTTCACAAAAGTCGTAGTTCCACTCCAGAGCTGAGTCTAGTTTATAACTTAGATAACCGTGTTAAAAAGTCATAAGAAGGATGGAGCAGGCACACATATCGGCGATTTCCCTATCATCAATTGAGAGCAGGAAGGTCGGAAGGTTTGTGATAGGAAGGAGACTCAGATTTATCAAACACTCGACTCCCAAATACTAAAAAAACCAATAGTGTAACCAGCCACTGCCACCAGCAAGACACCAACATTAAATGACATGACAGAAAGCATGACCTATTAAGCCAGAAATATTCAAACGCCATACAACCCTGTTTGCAACAGCCCTGCAACAACGTTGTTTGTATCTGAGCTTATAAATCTCGAGTGCGACAGCCATTCCACCATAAAAGAAAGCGCAAACACTGCAATCAAATCCAATACATACATTTGTAAACTTTTCCAGCTATTTCTTCCCCAAAATATTGTCATCTGCTTCATTTCCGAAGGGTGTCAAAGGCTACGTTAAGTAAAAACAAGAGATGAAATAAATCGAATGCCGATTATGTTTCCGAATGTCAGCGATAATGTCGTCTGACACAAGTGACAACACTTCGATAAAACAGAAAATATTTAAGAGTAAAATGCAGCGGAAAAGAAAAAGAACACAAATGTTTATATTTTCATAAGTTATATGTTGATATAACTTATGATGGTCAATGACCAGAAGTATTGTATGTATTTTATATACAAAATTATAAATTCCTTTCTTTACAGATTTACAATATAAAATAGAAAGGAATTAAACGTTGAAGTCGCAGATGACTTCTGCCTGAAAAATCTAACTAAGTAGACATAGACAACCTCTCATTACAATCGCTCCATATAAAACTAATCTAGAATCTAAACAACAATTGTAATGTTGGACAGAATGTTGTTGACACACTCAGGCAACACTTGTGATCTAGATTTCTGAGATGAAATTCCGAGAGCTCTCTTGGTATTTTTGCAATCTGATTCTGCATATCGATTCAATGTAGTAGCCTCTCTATTTATAGTAGAGAGTCTTTCTTGAAAAGCTCATCGATTGATTGTGGAGGTTGAGGGAAAGGTGGGCAGCTGGTGTGTTTGTTGGAGAAGATCATGGAGTCAAAATCTCAACAACTTTGACTTGTTATTCACTCGACTTCTTCCCCAAGCTTTGACTCTTTCTCCCACGTTTTACACAGCTCTAATTCATACACCTAAGTCGTTGTTACCTCTTAGTTAAAATATTATTGTTTATCGTGAAGTAAGACAAAACTGTTATAAATAAAATATTGGTCCGAATGTTGTAACATTTGTTCCAACATTTTTTACATTCAAATCAGTACTTCCGAAGATATGTTAGGTCAAATGTCACAAAACCAAACCCAACATTAACAATCTTCCCCTTTTTGCCTTTCTTCACAAAACACATTACAAACTATTCAAACGACTTAGTGCATTGTCACAGATGTTGTCCAACGCCTGTGATTACGGACATGCTCCCCCTTAACCTGTAATGACATACAAGCAAAACATGTGTATACCAATATATAGGATTAGAAAAAAAATAGGCATATATATGCACACATCCTCCAGTATATACAAAATTGAAATAGAAATAAACCATTGTCAACAAATATCCACATCAATCCATCAAAATATTTAACAACCACTTATAGCTAAGTTTTAGCAATATCCTTCAGCTTCCTCGTTGCTCATCACACAAAGAAGAGTGTTTTCAGCAGACTTTCTACTGCATAACAGATTAAACTTCATCTCTCGACCTCAAATTTCTTCAAAGAACACCTTCCTCCCAATAACTTCTACCCTTTGTATAACAACATCAACAACTTCTTCAGCAGCAGCAACAATTTCACTATCTTGTGCAGCTTCAGTTGCTTCCCCCTGCTCCCACTGCACAAAATCATCTCCCCCTTTTTGTGGATAAAGCACAAGTAAAAAATGGTCTCTGGCTTGAACCAAGGCATCTCTGGCAGCATTAACCTCTGCAATTTATTGGTTGATTTTTGCAATTTGACCCACAAGCCAATTTGTAGATAGTGTAGACTGTCTCGGGTCAGTGTTATCCAGAATGTTGGCATTTCTGGCAATATTTTCACTTTCAGCTTTCTTCTTCTAGGGTAAGTCGATTACTCTTTCCTTGCTCTTCAAAATTGCTTTGTTTACAGTGTAAAACTCAAGAGCCTTCCCTAAAGTGTCTTCTCTCTTGGGTTCAAAGCCTTAGGTAGTTAATACTTTGTAGATCAGAGAAGGAAAATGAAAGATTAAAGTTGAATCTTTTTCTGCCAAATTGGCAACTTGATAAAAGATCATTTTCCCTAAATTAACTTTGAATCATTTCCCAATTTTAAACAGCAAGGAGGCTTGTTCAGATGTCACAACTGACTCATTCAAGGAAAGAAACCAATTGTGAATAGTAATTTTGTGGAGGGTGGAAAATAGAGCTGTTAGTTTGGAGGCTGGACATCTAGGAATCCATTTCTTCATTACACCTCCAGTGAGGTATTCAATCATTGTATCCTTAGATTCTATCACTTGTTCTGCATTTCTCATTCTCTCTTCAATATCAAGTCCCATACATTGATTTATAATTGAGGGTGTAAATTGAAATATCTTATTATAGAGATATACCTTCCCAATTTTTTTGAGGAGGTATCCTCTATAGCAGAGTATAAGTTAGCATAAAACAACCTTATTATCTCATCAACATATGGTTCTTTTTCAGTAATAGAGCAAAGAAGTTGTCTGTCCTTTAAGAATTCTACCAAGCCATATTCAGCACATGAATCAATATCTAATACTCTCTCAGGCCTAATTACTCTATTCTTATAAAAGTTCCACTTATCATGTTTAGCTTTAGAATAGAATTTATCAGAGAAGACATATACCTCTGTGTCTGAATCGGACACGACTTCACTCTCTAATTTTGTACTGCTGGAGGATGACGGTATTTGTGTCTCTTCTGATGTTGGCTGAAATGTTGCCTGAG
Organism: Anisodus acutangulus; assembly: GCA_029783415.1. Taxonomy (NCBI): domain Eukaryota; kingdom Viridiplantae; phylum Streptophyta; class Magnoliopsida; order Solanales; family Solanaceae; genus Anisodus; species Anisodus acutangulus. The sequence continues at coordinate 25,985,770 of CM056498.1, read as the reverse complement.
ATGTTGTGGCATCTGGGGCAACATTTGGAGCAGCACTCGACCTTGCAGATCTGGGAACTCACTTCGGAAGGAATTGTTTCAATGGGGTTTCATTAGGGATTTCCTCTTCTTGAGACACACTTGGCTGTACTGAAGCAGATAGTTCTTCATCAGTTGAGAAAATCGAGTCCGTACTTTCACCATCACTGCTTGAGTAGGTGGGTTTAGATGTTTCACATTTAGTCCTTTTGGTACTCGAATCTTCTTGGACTGTTTTCTCGAACACTCTACTCGATAGGCGAGTAGGAAAGGCAGATGATCTAGGCCTCTTACCTAAGGATGTAAAATCAGCAGTCTCATCAACATCTATGAGGTTGTTGTTATCTCCAGGATAGCTGATATCTAAAGGTTCATCAAAACCTTTAAACACTATTGCTTTAGAAAGATCATTTGGGAGCTTTGAGGAAGAGGACTGGCCCGGTTGCTGACGTGTGTTCGAAGGAGGGCTGATGCTCATAGGGGTGTTAGATGAAATGTTATCTGACATGGATTCTGACACTGAAGAAGTTTTCATTGGTGAGAATTGAGGAGAGGGTTTTGAGGAGTTAGGGTTTGAGATTGAGGATGTAGTTTGATTTGGAGATGATTCCACCGGGTAGGTAGGTTTTACCCAATGAATGATGTGATTTCCCCCTCCTTTTTTAAATGTATTTAGGAAAAAATGGAGATGATAAAAAAAATTGCAAATTAGATGATTTTATATACATGACAAACCTTTCTAAACAACAAATGTCCCTTAGTTTTAGGTGTTTCATTTTTACTAAATAACTTACACCTAAAATTTTGGGATAAAAGGATGAATATCACCATTTTAATTTAACCTTATCATTTTAATGTTTGAAATTCCTATTGAAAAAGAGGCATAAAAATAGGAGAAAAAAATCTAATTTTTCCTAAATTAGTTAAGAACAACATTCCAACAAATATCGCAATATGATAATGTCAACAACAACGTTAGCAACATTTTGGACAACACAAGTATTTTATCCCACAAGAACTTTTAGTTTTGGCAACAAATCAAGACACGATTTATATGCATTTTTATGAGTTTAACCACGAGACCAATGTAACATTTTCCGATCGTGTCCTTGATCTAATCATAAAGACACATACAAAAGGATTTTTTCGTGTAAAAAATATGAATACTTATTTAGTATTCTTAAAATTCTTTCAAGCACTTGATACTCATATAGAATAGGAATGATATCTTTTTAAGGGTTTTGCCCATTTTGTACAGTTGCCAAATATTTATAAAGGCTTTGCCTTATTTTGATACTCCCTTTTTATGATATATATGTATTTACATATCATCGTTGAGAACCGTATCACGTTGGAATCATATTGTTATTGAAGGATCATGCTTGTGTGACCAAAAGTAATGCACTATACAACAACGATAATCAGTTTATGATATTACATAGGTAAAGGTCACCCAAAATGTTAGACAACGTTTCAACCGACATTCACCAAAAATGCCTTTTTAGAGATTACAGAGACTAAGAGATTTCTTCAAACTAGAAAATCTCTCATGGTCCAAAGCTTTTGTAAATATATCAGCTAAGTTGATGAAGAGTGTCAACATGTTCAATTTTAACTAGTTGTTTTTCAACTAAATCTCTTAAAAAGTTATGTCTAATATCAATATGTTTTGTACGTGAGTGCTGAACTGAATTTTGGAAATCTTTATAGCACTCAAATTATCACAATACAAAATTAAAATGTTGATAGAAAAATCATAGTCGTCTAACATGTGTCTTAGCCATATTAATGGAGAACAACAACTTCCGGCTGCTACATATACAGATTCAGCAGTTGAAAGTGAGACACAATTTTATTTACGACTATACCATGAAACAATATTATTGCCAAGATAAAAACATCCTCCACTTATAATCTATCATCCACATCTCCAACCCAATTTGAGTAATTGAATCCTATTAAGTTAGGATTAGTGTCTTTGGAATACCAAATTTCCAACTCACATATGCCAGGAACATATCGAATAATACGTTTTACGATATTTAAGTGGGATATTTTGGGACAGGCTTGAAAACGGGCACACACACAAACATTAAACATAATATCTAGGCGACTAACAGTAAGGTAAAGAAGGCTACCTATCATAGATCGATATAATGTTGGGTCAACATTTTCACCAATATTATCCTTACATACCTTCTGTGACGAACCAATTGGCGTCTTTGTTTAGCATTCTCCAAACCAAATATCTTAACTAGATTCTTGGCATATTTACTCTGTGAGATGAAAATTCCATCATCACTTTGCTTTAGCTGCAAACCTAAGAAAAAAGTCAGTTCCCCATTCATGCTCATTTCAAATGTTGATGACATAGCTTCAACAAATGAATTTAGGTACGACTGTGAGGTCGACCCAAATACTATGTCATCTACATAGATTTGAGCAATTATAATATCTACACCATGTCATTTAATGAATAAAGTACGATCAACTTCGCCACGGTTAAAACTAAATTCAAGAAGAAAGTTAGTTAAACGACCATACCATGCTCGAGGAGCTTGCTTCAACCCATACAAATCCCTTTTGAGCTTGTCTACATAGTGTGGATGGTAGGGATCTTCAAATCCTTTTGGTTGTTCAACATAGACTTTCTTATCTAGATAACTATTTAAGAAAGCACATTTCACATCCATTTGGTGTAAAGTAATTTTTAGACAACAAGCAATAGCAAGTAACAGTCTAATTGGCTCAATTCTGGCCACAAGTGCGAATGTTTCGTCATAATCGATTCATTCAACCTGAGTATAGCCTTGTGCAACTAGACGAGCTTTGTTTCTGACAACTGTTCCCGATTCGTCTGATTTATTTTTAAAAATCCACTTAGTTCCAATAACATTTGTGTTGTTTGGACGTGGAACTAAGTCCCAGACTTCATTCGGAGAGAATTGTTCAAGTTCTTTTTGCATTGCTTGAATCCAAAAATTATCTTTGAGTGCTTCTAAAACATTTTTTTGGTTCTAATGTAGATATAAAACAAAGACTAACCTTTTGGTATATGGTTTACATACACACATACCTTACCGTTTCTATGTAGTTGAGTGGTTCTTTTCCTCTTGTTTTAATTCTTTCAAAAACTCCTCCTATCACTTGGCATGTAGGATGATTCTTCCTAATCTTTTATGAGGGGTCCCTTCAAACTTGATCTAGCAATTATGCATTAGATTCCTCATCTATGGCCTCCGTGGTCTCTATTTCAGGTTTAGATGTTGCTTCGGGTGTGGCAACATTTGGGGCAATATCTGATTCTTCAGTAGTCAACACATTGTCCACTGAAACTACAGTGTTATTTTCAGTTGTATTTTCTGTAAGATTAGAAAAATCATAAAAAATAACATTTATAGACTCCTGTACAGTTCTAGTCCTTAGATTGTATACTCGATAAGCATGACTATTCTGAGAATAGCCAACAAAAATTCTTTTGTCACTCTTAGAGTCAAACTTTGCCAAATGATCTCTATCATTTAAAATGTAACAAATACACCCAAAAACATGAAAGTAACGCAAGTTAGGTTTCTTTCCATTTATAAGCTCGTAGGGTGTCATCTTTGTTCCTAGCCTTAAGTAGACTATATTAGAGATGTGACATGCACTATTTAAGGCTTCAACCCAAAAATGTTGACAATTTTTTAGAACTAAACATAACTCTAGCCATTTCTTGCAATGTTCTATTCTTTCTTTCTGTTACCCCATTCTATTGAGGAGTTTTGGGAGCGAAAAACTCATGAAAAATTCATTTTTTCTCACAAAATTTGTGAATAAGCTATTTTTAATTTTTTTTATGGTCGGATCTAATCCGAAAAATATGAGAATAGAACAAGTTCCTAATTTTAGAGTGCAAAACTTTAAACCTGTCCAAAGTTTATGATTTTTCTTTCAAAAAATATATCAATGAATATCTAGAAAAATCATCTACTATCACGTAGGACTACCTCATGCCTCCTAGACTGTCTACTTCAATTAGACCCATTAAATCCATATGCAGTAATTGAAAACAGTGAGACGTACCTGAATGTTGTCCGTCATGTTGGACAATATTATGAGAGACACGAGTTTGCTACCTTCAGACAATCCTCACAGACAGTTTTACCTTTATGGCTAAGATTGGGTAAGCCTTTAATCGCTTCATATGAGACCAATTTTTCTAAATTGCGGTAGTTGACATGTCCCAACTTTTGATGCCATAGTGTTGTGTCATCTATCTTAGCATTATTGCATGTTTCTTGTTTTACAACAAGATATCAATTATCACCTGATCTAGTACATGTCATGACACATTCATTAGCTTCATTCATAACTTTACAATCATTCTTATTAAATTTTACCTCAAGGTCGTCATTACATAGTTGACTAATACTAATTAAATTAGCCATTAAACCCTTAACGTGTAAGACATTCCTTAAGGCTGAAAATCCAGGAACATCCATGATCCCCTTTCCAATTATTTTGCTTTTACTGCCACCTCTATAAGTCACATTTCCTCCATTGAATGACTCATAGTTCCTTAGAAATCCTTTTGTACTTGTCATGTGGCGAGAACATCCACTATCAAAGTACCAAGAACCTGAAATGTTAGTTCTTAATGCAGTTATGGCAACATTACAAGTTAAATTCATTTTAGGAACCCAAACTCTCTTGAAATATTTTTTACCTTTTGGCTCAGAAATATTGCTCCGATTGTTATCCGAAATGTTGGACGACAATTTAGGCAACATTTTGCTCACATAGTTTTGAAGTTTGAAACAATATGGTTTTAAGTGTCCATGGGAGTTATAGTGATGGCATACAAACTTTATATTCTTTGACATATACGAGAACCTACAATTCATCCAATTTTCTTTTACAAAGCGCATTTTCTCATTTGTGTCAAAGAGATTAGAGCATATAGCTTAAGAGAGTTTTCGTACCCAATACATGTATGTGAAGGTTTACTAAAGTTAAGTATCTCATCCAATTTTGAAGTCTCTGTGTTGAGCTTGTGGAAGGTTGCTTCGGCTAGATCCAGTTTTGCTTGAATCTTACCAAGTTCAATAGCCTTTTTGGTAAGTGCAACCTCTAGTCGGGTTATTGTGCCTTTTAAATCTACATTCTCACGAGTTAAGGATTTTACCTTTGTATCAAGTTGGTTGGATTCTATGATTAAGACTTTACAAATACTTTGTAATTCATTAATCATATCATCTTTACATTCAACTTGATTTATACAATCAACCTCACTAACAAAAATAGAACCACTAAAGCAATTAACGTCAGAACAGTTAAAGAATTCATACCTTTCGGATGTCGCTAGGGATGTTGATGTCGTTGCTGAAGTTAGAGCAAATGTCGTGACATCTGAGTCAACATTATAGACGACATCTTCATTATCTGATAGAGACTGTTCGTAAACAGTGGCCATCATTGCTTGTATTTCAATTTCACGATCTCGTTCCTCTTCTTCTTCATCATCACTAAGTAAAACTCATATGTTCTTACCAAATTTTCTAAGAGCATTTGCACATTCATTCGCATAATGACCTCAACCCGAGCATGCATGACATTGCACGGACTCAAGTTATTTGGGATCAAATTTGGTACGATCTAAGTTGGTTCATCTTAGTTGATTTCCTTTTTGAAAGAATCTAGTGGGATTTTGATTGAAGACTTGGTTTTGGTTCTTTTTAGATTTAAATTGATATCTCTCATTGTTAAGCTTCCTCACCATCGAATTGTATTTTCGAGTGAGTAAGGAAATATTTGCACCTTCGGCAATCTCTTCAAGATTCTCATCTTCTTCTTCAATTTGACTCTCCGAGGATTGAACTTGAAGTGCCACATTCTTGATTTTATATAATTCCTTTTGATTCTCAATGTTCATCTCATAAGTTTTGAGTATGCTCATCAAGGTATGAAGATCCATTGTGGCAAGGTTGTGAGCTTCTTCAATGACACAAATCTTTATATTGAACTTTTCAGGAAGAGAACGAAGAGCCTTTTCAACAATTTGAGTGTTGGTTAATGGTTCACCAAACACTTGACATTCATTTGAGATGTCAATCAACTTTTCAAAATAAGATTTAATATCATCCGTTTCTTCCATCCTTAAATGTTCATATTACTCATGAGCATGCGTAGCTTTGTTCGATGAACACTTGAGCTGCCTTCACAATGAATTTGTAAAGTATCTCATGCATCCTTAGCCGTGTGGCAGTTTTGAATGAGTTTGAATATGTAAAGATCAACCCATCCAAAAATTGCATTTAAGACATTTTCGTTAAAACTAACATTATTGGTTTCTTCCACAGTCCATTTGGATTCATGTTTAACAAGAATGTCACCTTCCTCATCCGGTGGCAACATAGGAACAACATACCCATTGATTATATATCTCCATGCCCTAATATCAATTGATTTGATATGAGAACGTAGATGAATCTTCCAGTAGGCATAGTTTGAGCCATCTAAAATAGGTAGTCTACCAACAATCAGATTTGTCGAATTCATAGGGTATAAACAACATGACCAAACACTTATTGTGTTAAGTGTCGGCTCTGATACCACTTGAAGGGTGTCAAAGGCTACGGAAAGTAAAAACAAGAGATGAAATAAATCGAATGCCGATTCTGTTTCTGAATGTCAGCGATAATGTCGTATGACACAAGTGATAACACTTCGATAAAACATAAAACCTTTAAGAGTAAAATGCAATGGAAAAGAAAAAGAACACAAAAGTTTATATTTTCATAAGTTATATGTTGATATAACTTATGATGGTCAATGACCATAAGTATTGTATATATTTTATATACAAAATTACAAATTCCCTTCTTTACAGATTGACAATATAAAATGGAAAGGAATTAAACGTTAAAGTCGCAGATGACTTCTGCCTGAAAAATCTAACTAAGTAGACATAGACAACCTCTCATTACAATCGCTCCATACAAAACTAATCTAGAATCTAAACAACAATTATAATGTTGGACAGAATATTGTCGACACACTCAGACAATACTTGTGATCCAGATTTCTGAGATGAAATCCCGAGAACTCTCTTGGTATTTTTGCAATCTGATTCTGGATATCGATTCACTGTAGTAGCCACTCTATTTATAGTAGAAGTCTTTCTTGAAAAGCTCATCGATTGGTTGTGGAGGTTGAGGGAAAGGTGGGCAGTTGGTGTGTTTGTTGGAGAAGATCGTGGAGTCGAAGTCTCAACAACTTTGACTTGTTATTCACTCGACTTCTTCCTCAATCTTTGACTCTTTCTCCCATTTTTTACACAGCTCCAATTCATACGCCTAAGTAGTTTTTACCTCTTAATAAAAATATTACTGCTTATCGTGAAGCAAGGCAAATCTGTTATAAACAAAATGTTGGTCCGAATGTTGTAACATTTGTCCAACATTTTCTGCATTCAAATCAGTACTTCCGAAGATATGTTGGGTCAAATGTCATAACACCAAACCCAACATTAATAATTTCTATAAAAGTCAGATGGATGGCAAATGAATTTTCTGGTAATATTTATAAACCACAGAGCTTTGGAGTTGGAAGTATTGGAAGTACATACTACTTTTTCTTGGTCCAATTTGGTTAGGAAAGAATTATTACGATTTACTTAGCCGTCAAGTTGATTTAAAAGGGACATATGTGTCATATAAACAATTTTATAGTTGTTAAAGTTTATCATGAAACGTTGGTTTTGGAGCACTCATTGTTTTTCCGCTTAGACTTAAAAGTGGACGACGTCCTGTCTTGCATTTGGTATACCTGTTGAGTTATTTGTTTTTGTTTTTTTTGTTATCATTAAAAAGTAGTTGAGTAGGATTAGCACTTAATGGTGTACTGCAATGTTTGTGGTTACAATACAAAATTGGGTATCAGCACGAATGACAACTAGGGATAGCAACGGATCGAATATGAACCGAATCCTATTAGATACAAATCTAGATCCGTTTTTCATACCTGAATTCAGATTCGGATCCAGATCCACCGGGTCCATAAAAATCATATCCAAATCCGGATCCATCGGATCCGCCGGGTCCACGGATCGGATATGGATCCACATGTAAAAAAAAATTCCTTGCTAAAAATGTAACGTTGATAAGAATATTTTTTTGAACTGACAAACGATTTTTACTTAGCTAACAGTTTACTGTGTTTCAATTTTGAAATGTTCATATGAGATATTTTGTTCGTTGTCTCGTTTTGATTGTGAGCTATTAATTGAAAATGTTGGACAATGAAAATAGTTGTGGAAAATGTTGACTAGTATTTCACAATGCAGAACTTGCATGTACTTGGAATCTTCACAAATGGAGTGAATATAATTTTAACTACTTGTCTATGGAGATGTTAGTCATTCACTAATATAACATTGATTTTATTATCGAAGTTACATCTTTATTTTTTGGTTTTTGATTTAACGTGGGGATAAATTAAACTTATTTTGAGAATTAAACTTGCAAGGATGTGTTTTGCAATTTTAAGAAAATACTTATAAAATTACATTTTAGGTTATGAATATATTTAATAAAAAACGGATCCACGGGTCGGATCTGGACCGGATACAGATCTCAAATACAAGATTCAGATCCAGATCCGATCCGTCAGAAATAGATCCGGGGCCGATCCGAATCCGTCGAATCCAAATTTTGAAAATCCATATCCTATAAAACGAATCTGAATCCACCGAATTCGAACCGGGTCCAAGATCCACTGCCATCTCTAATGACAACTGCACCAACCATCTTCGTGGCTTCATTTGAGAAAGACATAAAATGTGTTTGATATGCACTTAAGCCATTTTATTGTACTTATATATATATATATATATATATATACCAGAATAGGAAAAAAGGCAGTTTCGGAAAAGTAAAAAACTGATTGCCCATTATCAACTATATTCTCTCATTCGATTTCAATGTAATTTCTCTCTCTAAAACAAATCTGAAATTCGACTTTCTCCCATTTAAGTTTCGTCTTCGAAGAATTCAACAGCAATACACTGATCAAAGTGTCGTGTTTGTGAGTAATCTGGTATTTCTGTGTAAGAAGTGACCATCTCTGCTTTCCTCCATAACTAAAAGTGGTGGGATTTCGACTCCACAAAGAAAAAACCCTCGTATTGCTGCTCCGATTGAGGTTGTGAGCGTCCGAGCTTTGACTTGCATGCATTACCCAGGAAGAGCAAAATATGGGTTCTAATTTGAAAATCAGAAAGGGAAAGCATAATATTGTGGGTGAGAAATCTCCTCCAACACCTCTGTAGACAATAAAATTCACCTTGAAAAAATAGTAATGAAGATAGAAAAATATTGTAAAAATCGTAGTACTTTATTTCAAATATGATGAGTGTTACAATTTCTATAATTCCTCTAATTTAAAAAAAAAAATTCAAAGACTTTTGAGCTTGATCTTGAACTTGTATTTGGATTCAAGAACCTGAAGTTTGATCTTGAATCTAGTGGTCTTGATCTTGAACTTGTTTTTGAATTTAAAGCCCTAAAGCTTGATTTTGAATCTGGCAATCTTGATCTTGACTTATACTTGAATTTAAGGGCTTGAAGCTTGATCTTGAATCTTCATCTTGATCTTTAGAACTAGTAGAGAAAACTTGCTTGAATCTTGTGGCTGGAAGAGAAATATGAAGCGTTTGATCCACGAGCTATCTTTGCTTCTTGTTAGAATTCTGGTCTCTGAATTTTGAGGACCCTTATTTGTAGTTGTAGGAGGGAGGATGTCACGCCTCGAACCAGGGTCTGGGCGTAACACGACAATCGATGCCTGACTGCATGTGATCAAGCGAACCACACGGCTTACTGACCAATATGAAACACGTACTATTGCGGAAGATGATTTAAAACATGATTTAAATATTTAAAAATAATAATGCATGTAATTAATAATATTGAAAATAATATATGTATATATGAATGCGGAAATAGTCTAAAGCATGATAGACGTAGCCGACATGGCTATACATGACTGAATATCTAACATGACATACTAGATCAGTATATGAAACCTCTAACATGAGTCTAAATGCTAAACTACTACGGGAATAAGGCCTTTGGCATACCTGACTGCCTAACATGATGTGAATATGAAAATAAGATAACACCCGAATGAAGTGGGGCTCACCAATAGCTGATACGTGTGGATCCTAACATGCAGTCCAATCGTCCTATAAATTTGTACCTGCATCGTGAAATGTAAGCCCCGGAAAAAAAGGAACGTGAGTACTTTGTAAAAGTACTAGTATGTTAAGCAACTGAATGAAATAAGTTATATGGTATGCTCGGGAAATGGGCAACCCAAATCAATAAACATGAGTACATGAAGTAATATTGAACTGAAACTAAAACTGTAAGTTGAAGCTAAACATGAACGTAAGTATAAACAGATATGCATGTAAAAACATGAATAAATCTACTTGCATGTGGGAGAGCAGTATTAAAACCGACATATAATCCACCACGTGAGCATGTGGCATCTAGCCTCTGACCTTACTAGCCGAGCCATCTCATACCTTGTTAGGATATGAGACATGAACATGACATGAATGGACCCATCAATAAAAAATCCCATAAAAGATAACATGAAAAAATCGTTCCAAGTGGGCGGAGCAATCCTTATCCTACGTTGACCTACATAGTTTCTGTTAAATAAGGCAATATACACACAATATACATGTGTATATTGCCTTATTGAGCATCTCGGATTCTGCCCAGATTGGGCTCTCTGTTTTGCTATGTTATGATAAATAGACAATGTAAGAATATTGTATATTAGGAAAATATATGTGTAGTTTATTGTAATGTATTTATTACATAAATTAGGATTATACACTACCATAATTGTAGAGTTAAAATTATGGTAGAAGAAGATTTTAGGAATAGGATTCTTCTATTTTGTAACTTGTATATATACCTATTCAATTAATGAAAATAATCAAGGGGATTATTTCTTTCATGGTATCAAGAGACTAGGTTTTACAAAAAATTTCTCTCCCAAAAGTTTTGACCATTCTCGGCCGAATACCCCCCCCTCCTCGGATTTCTCTTCATTAATTAGTCTTCCGCTCTCAAAATCTCTCTTACTTTTCCCAAATTTCCCCTCCTTCTTTGTTCTTTCAATATGTCTAAGAACAATTATCACCCTGCACTCGTGGTTTCCAACGTCAAGAATAGTATCCTGATTGTGCTTGAGATGGAAAACGTCCAATATGCGACGTGGGCAGAGTTGTTTAAGATTCACGATGTCTCCCATCAAGTTATCCATCACATAATTCCTCCCGCTACACCTCTTCCCGCGGAGGATCCTCATCTATGGATTACCCTTGATGCTACCGTTCTCCAGTGGATCTATTCCACTATTTCGGTTGACCTTTTATAAACGATTATTGAGCCGGATACCACAGCTATGGCTACTTAGAATAGATTGCGTGACATATTCCAAGATAACCAACATTCACGTGCCGTCACACTTGAGCAGAAATTCTCCCTCGTTCGCATGGAAGAATTTCCTAACGTATCTTCCTATTTCAAGAAACTTAAGGAGTTGGCAGATTAACTGCGTAATGTGGTCGAACCTGTCACAAATAATCGTCTGGTTCAACAATTGGTTGCCGGCCTTTCGGAGGCCTATAATGGCGTTGGAACTCTCCTACGTCAAAGCAACCCCCTTCCCGCCTTTTATCAAGCCCGCTCCATGCTCACTTTGGAAGAAGCCGGTTTGGCTAAAAAGGCGGCTACCGGAGCAAGCCCCGTCGTCATGATGGTGTCCTCCCCAAGTTCTTCGGGTTTTGTTGAGAATTCAGGCTAAAACCGTACCCATTGTGGCGGCAAGAATAATCGCAAGAATAATAACAAAAATTGCGGCGGCAAACACGGCGGTTTCGATGGCGATTCCGGTGGTCAGCAAGCAGGCAGTGGGTCCCGACCAGTGAACAGTGGGCCACCGCCCCCTGGTCCCAGCAGTGGGGCTGGGAAAATGGGCCGTGGGCCAGCAGCCCCTACTACCCAGTGAATTCCAGCAGCCAGTGGGCTGGCTAGCCTTTCAAGCCCAACAACCAACAGTGGAGGCCCACTCGCCGCTGCCCAAAGAGCCGGCTTCTAGCAGCCACGGCCCGGGCCTCCGACCTGGAATACTTGGGCCCCGACCTCTGCAAGCCCACCACGCAGCAGGCCCCACTCAGACCGATATCGAGGCCGTGATGCACACATTGGGGTTGACTCAACCGGACCCAAATTGGTATATGGACACCGGTGCCACTACTCACATGACTTCCGATTCAGGTACTCTCTCATCTTATTCCAATTTGAGCACCCCTCAGGGTATAATTATTGGTAATGTCAACTCTATTCCAATTCAGGGTTATGGTCAAAAAGTGTTGTCTCCCCCCAATCCACCACTTATCTTGAAAAATACTTTACATGCCCCCAAATTGATTAAAAATTTAGTGTATGTCCGAACGTTCACCACTGACAATTCAGTTTCTGTTGAATTTGATCATTTTGGTTTCTCAGTGAAGGATTTCAAGACGGGGAGTCATCTCATGAGGTGTGATAGTAGGGGGCACCTTTATCCTATCATGTCCGGTTTCATTCCATCGAGTCAAGCCTTATCGTCAGCTTTTGCAACCATTTCTCCTTCCTTGTGGCATGCTCGCCTTGGTCATCCGGGATCTTATATTTTATCAGTTTTAGATAAAAATAGCTTTATTTCTTGTAAGGGTATGAGTCGTACTCAAATTTGTCAATCTTGTTCGTTAAGAAAAATTGTTAAGTTGCCATTTGTGGACTCAAACTCTCATACTTCAAAGCCGTTTGATATTGTTCATAGCGACCTATGAACGTCTCCTGTTTTAAGTTCGTTAGGTCATCGATATTATGTTATGTTTTTAGATGATTATTCTAAATTTTTGTGGACGTTCCAATAAATCTCAAGTGTTTTCTGTCTTCATAAAATTTAGAGCATTCATTAGAACACAATTCGAAAGATAAATAAAAAATATTCAGTGTGATAATGGGAAAGAGTATGACAATAGGGTGTTTCGGGAGTTCTGTGATAATAATGGGATCAATTTTCATTTTTCGTGCCCTCATACATCTTCTCAAAATGGGAAAGCCAAACGCAAAATTCGTTCCATAAATAACATTGTCCGCACTCTCTTACTTCATGCTTCCGTACCCCCATATTTTTGACATCATGCTCTGCAAATGGCAACATATCTCCTTAACATAATTCCGTCCAAAGGTCTGACGTATTCTTCCCCCTTCCAAATCCTATATAATAAGAACCCTTCTTATTCTCATCTTTGAGTTTTTGGGTGCTTGTGTTATCCGTTATTCCCATCCACCACAATTAACAAACTTCAGGCTCGGTCTACTCCGTGTGTGTTTTTGGGTTATCCGTCTAATCATCGTGGTTATAAATGCTTTGATTTATCCTCCAAGAAAATCATAATTAATCGACATGTCATTTTTGATGAAACTCAATTTCCTTTTTCGAAAGTTCATACTCCCGAGCCTAGGTCGTATAATTTTTTGGATGACCAAATATCCCCGTATATTATTCGGCATTTTTTGGACATCTCCCGCACGCAAAACTCTCCAACTGGCTCACTGCCCGCTGGCCCCACTGTCCCGAGTCCAGTTTCAGCCGCTGGAAATGTTCCAAAAATTGGGCCAGTCCAGCCCAATTCTGGAACTGGTCCAGTTCCAGCCACCGATTCCCGATTTGGGCCAGCAGGCCCACTGCCTGTTGGCCAGTCTATCTCGAGCCCAGCAAATTCCTAAAATTCACTCAATTCTTCCTCGAGTCATAGACCGGTCACTCGTAGTCAACGAGGTATTTTTACACCTAAAAGACATTTTAATTTACATTCTGATGTCTCTAAATCCCCCTTGCCCCGTAATCATGTGTCCGCCTTAAATGACCCCAATTGGAAAATTGCTATGACTGATGAATATAATGCTCTTATTGATAATAAGACGTGGGAGTTGGTGCCCCGTCCATATGATATTAATGTTATCAGGTCTATGTGGATTTTTTCTCATAAGGAGAATTCAGATGGGTCATTTGCTCGACATAAAGGGCGGCTTGTGGGTGATGGTAAGCCTCAGCAGGTTGGGATAGATTGTGGTGAGATATTTAGTCCGGTGGTCAAACCGGCTACCATTCGCACTGGGCTTAGCTTAGCGCTTTCAAAGACTCGGCCTATTCATCAGTTGGATGTCAAGAATGCTTTCCTACATGGTGATCTCAAAGAAACTGTCTATATGCATCAGCCGTTGGGTTTCAGGGATCCCAACCGTCCTCATCATGTCTGTTTATTGAAGAAGTCCTTATATGGGCTTAAGCAGTCTCCACGGGCCTGGTATACAAGGTTTGATGACTTTGTTTCGTCTATTGGGTTCACTCACAGCAGGTTAGATAATTCCTTGTTCATCTACCGTCGTGGTTCGTCCTTGGCCTACATTTTGTTGTATGTGGATGATATCATTTTGACTGCCTCTTCCGATGCATTACGCCAGTCTATCATGGCCATGCTCAGCTCTGAGTTTGCTATGAAAGACTTAGGGCCCTTGAGTTATTTTTTGGGAATTGCCGTCAAGCGTCACTCAGATGGTTTATTTTTGTCTCAACGAAAGTATGATGCGGAGATCATAGAGAGGGATGGGATGTCATCCTGTAAGTCCACTGCCACTCCATTTGATGTAAAACCCAAGCTTTGTATCGCGGCAGGTGCACCATACGAGGACCCGACCCGCTATTGCAGTCTTGCAGGGGCCCTCCAGTATCTTACCTTTACCAGACCGGATATTACGTATGTTTTTCAGCAGGTGTGTTTATTCATGCATGATCCCAGAGTTGAGCACATGAATGCAATCAAACGCATCATTCGGTATATTCAGGGGACACTGGACTATGGGTTGCACTTGTATCCTTCATCTACATCCACACTTGTCTCGTACACATATGCGGATTTGGGTAGTTGTCCGGACACCAGACGGTCTACATCAGGATATTGTATGTTCCTTGGCAACAACTTGGTCTCCTGGTCTGCAAAGCGTCAGGCGACTCTATCCCGCTCAAATGCAGAGGCAGAATATCGAGGGGTAGCTAATGTGGTCTCAGAATCATATTGGTTACGTAATTTGCTTTTAGAGCTTCATTGCCCCATTCAGAAGGCAACCTTAGTATATTGTGATAATGTTAGTGCCATCTACCTCTCAGGTAATCCGGTTCAGCACCAACGCACTAAGCATATCGAAATGGACATTCACTTTGTCTGTGAAAAGGTTGCTCGGGGGCAGGTACGCGTATGTCATGTCCCGTCAAGATATCAAGTTGCAAACATCTTTACAACGGGTCTTCCCTCGGTGCTCTTTGAAGATTTTAGGGACAGTCTCAGCGTTCGAAGACCGCCCGCTATGACTGCGGGGGTGTGTTAAATAAGACAATATACATGTGTATATTGCCTTATTGAGCATCTCGGATTCTGCCCAGTTTGGGCTCTCGATTTTGCTATATTATGGTAAATAGACAATGTAAGAATATTGTATATTAGGAAAATATATGTGTAGTTTACTATAATGTATTTGTTACCTAAATTAGGATTATACACTACCATAATTATAGAGTTAGAATTATGGTAGAAGAAGATTTTAGGAATATAATAGGAATAGAATTCTTCTATTTTGTAACTTGTATATATATCTATTCAATTAATGAAAATAATCAAGGGGATTATTTCTTTCAGTTTCGATCATAGTTTCAGGTATTAAACATTCTCGATAATCTGCACTACTCCCAAAACGTAAACATAAATATGGTTGGCTGAAAAGCCCATGACTCCTATATAACATGATTGAATATATAGTTTAACACGTGTGTGTATTATCATGCTTAATCATGTTTCGGTTATTTGTAGTAATGAGTTTCATTTTGATTGCCATGAATCTGTCCGTAATTCACATATATTCATGTTTTGAATTACATGAGTTCTCAAATACAAATCATGAATCAATGTTGTCCCATTCTATGGAATTTACATGTTTCCATATATATATATATATATATATATATATATACTAGAGGGGCAAGGCCCGTGCTCAATATTTTTACATTTTAAGGTGATGGACGCGTGAAGATTCAAAAATATGTTGAATAAGTACCTAAGTTTACACCGGAGAACCATTCACACAGGTCATGTAGGTATTTTACATATCCAAAAGAAAATAACACCAGTAACTCATGTAATCTCACAATTGAATTAACACTTTTTATTTGTTGTTTCTCCATCTTGAGAGTTGTAGAGCCTTAAGTTGTGTTTGTAGTCGTCGTAGTCGTTGTGCCCCGTTGTCCTAGGTCTCTGGCTTCATTTGCTTCATATGTTTCATCTAGCCCAGAAACTTCAGCAATGCATGTCCTTTCCTGGCATAACAAAAGTTGTTGGTATGACACATACATTCCAAGCAAACCGAGGGTACAATTGACCGATGTGCAAATCCTGTTTAACATAAACCAACCCTCGAGCGATGCCCATCAAAATCATATCGATTGATGTCTATGAATAGCATCAAGAGCCTCTTCAAACACTTCAAACTGTGGATTATTTTGATGACCAAATGATGTTGAAGGGCTTAAAGTTGGAGATGGTTATATGCAATGAAATCTATTGTATCCAATGCAGCTAAAAGTTACCTTAGCATAGGGGGCTGTGATAGAATTTTCAGATCAATATGCGCTATCGTTCCATTCTACAATTACACAATAAACAAAGATAAGCGTTGGAGTCGAATAAATTGTGCACACGCATTGCTAAAAGATATCCAACTGAAGTATGAGGGAAGTGGACTATTATAGTACCTTGTTAAGAGAAAAAATTCTCCTTCTATTGATGCGAGAAGTGGCCGAGTCTTCTCCTTATAGTTCATTTTCTGGTATTGTCGAAGCCCAAAATTGAGGAAAGATGAAGAATCTAACATTGGCTAACCAAGTAAAAGAAATCCTATCTGTTGTGCTTTTCAAATTTGCTTACAAAAAAGACAGTAATTGCAATGAAGAATTGAAAGGTACTTTCAATAGTTAGAGCGTGTACCTCATCACATGAATACTGTAGCATGACATTTGCCTCGAACCTGCGCGAAATCAGAGTCTTCAATTCCAGCACGATACAAAAGAAGCTTTAGTATAACACGGGTACAATATATCTCTATTTTACAAGTTACAGGATGTGTAAAGATGACCTAAGAGCGATGCACAATCTAAAGCTGTAGCTATTAAAGCTGAAAGAAATAATCCCCTTGATTATTTTCATTACTTGAAAGACTATATATACAAGTTACATAATAGGAGATAATCATATTCCTATTCTATTCCCAAAACCTTATTCTATACATTTATGGTAATACACTACTAATTATATTACAATATTACCTAAACTAGGATACTAAATATTTACCATAAATTACTTTACATAAACAACCAAAACCGAGAGCTATTATTGGGACCAAGTCCGAGATTTAATATACACATGTATATTGTGTGTATATTGTGTATATTTAACACACCCCCGCAGTCATAGCGGGCGGTCTTCAAACGCTGAGACTGTCCCTAAAATCTTCAAAAAGGACCGAGGGAAGACCCTTTGTAAAGATGTCTGCAATCTGATATCTTGACGGGACATGGCATACGCGAACGTGACCCCGATCAACCTTTTCACGGACAAAGTGAATGTTCATTTCGATATGTTTAGTGCGTTGGTGCTGAACCGGATTACCTGAAAGGTAGATGACACTAATATTATTGCAATAAACCAAGGTTGCCTTTTGAATCGGACAATGAAGCTCTAAAAGCAAATTACGTAACCAACATGATTCTGAGACCACATTGGCTACCCCTCGATATTCAGCCTCGGCACTTGAGCGGGATAGAGTCGTCTGACGCTTCGCAGACCAGGAGACCAAGTTGCTGCCAAGGAACATACAGTATCCAGACGTAGACCGTCTGGTGTCTGGACAACCACCCCAATCTGCATCAGTGTATGAGACAAATGTGGATGTCGATGAAGGATACAAATGCAAACCATAGTCCAGTGTACCCGGAATATACCGGATGATGCGTTTGATTGCATTCATGTGCTCAACTCTGGGATCATGCATGAATAAACACACCTGCTGAACAGTATACGTAATATCCGGTCTGGTAAAGGTAAGATACTGAAGAGCCCCTATAAGACTGCGATAGCGGGTCGGATCCTCGTAAGGGATGCCGGCCGTGGCACCAAGTTTGGGCTTAATATCAACTGGAGTGGAATTAGACTTACAGGATGACATCCCAGCCCTCTCGATGATCTCAGCCGCATACTTTCGTTGAGACAAAAACAAACCATCTCAATAACGCTTGACGGCAATCCCCAAAAAGAAACTCGAGGGCCCTAAGTCCTTCATAGCAAACTCAGAGCTGAGCATGGCCATGATAGACTGGCGTAATGCATCGGAAGAGGAAGTCAAAATGATATCATTCACATATAACAGAATGTAGGCCAAGGATGAACCACGATGGTAGATGAACAAGGAATTATCTGACCTACTGTGAGTGAATCCAATAGTCGAAACATAGTCAGCAAACCTTGTATACCAGGCCCGTGGAGACTGCTTAAGCCAATATAAGGACTTCTTCAACAAACATACATGATGAGGACGATTAGGATCTCTGAACCCCAACGGCTGATGCATATATACTGTTTTCTTGAGATCACCATGTAGAAAAGCATTCTTGACATCCAACTGATGAATATGCCATGTCTTTGAAAGAGACAAGCTAAGCACAGTGCGAATAGTAGTCGGCTTGACCACCAGGCTAAACGTCTCCCCACAATCTATCCCAACCTGCTAAGTCTTACCATCACCCACTAGATGCGCCTTATGTCGAGCAATGACCCATTCGAATTCTCTTTATGAGCAAAAATCCACATAGACCTGATAACATTAATATCATATGGACGGGGCACCAACTCCCACGTCTTATTATCAATAAGAGCATTATATTCATCAGTCATAGCAACTTTCCAATTAGGGTCATTTAAGGCGGACACAAGATTACGGGGCAAAGGGGATTTAGAGACATCATAATGTAAATTAAAAT
Organism: Anisodus acutangulus; assembly: GCA_029783415.1. Taxonomy (NCBI): domain Eukaryota; kingdom Viridiplantae; phylum Streptophyta; class Magnoliopsida; order Solanales; family Solanaceae; genus Anisodus; species Anisodus acutangulus. The sequence goes on along the minus strand of CM056498.1, from coordinate 25,966,555 downwards.
GTCTTTTAGGTGTAAAAATACACCGCTGACTACGAGTGACCGGTCTATGAATCGAGGAAGAATTGAGTGAATTTTGGGAATTTGCTGGGCTCGGGATGGACTGGCCAGGGCGATGGGCTCTTGACCCAAATCGGTGTCTGGAGCGACCAGCTGGACCAGTTCGAGGTGGTGGGACTGGCCCAATTGCTGGGACTGATCCAGTAACTGGAACGTGGGACGGTACAGTGGGGCCAGCAGGAAGTGGGCCCGCTGGAGAGGTTTGGGTGCGGGAGATGTCCAAAAAATGCCGAATAATAAACGGGGATGTTTGGTCATCCAAAAAATTATACGACCTAGGCTCGGGAGTATGAACTTTCGTAAAAGGAAATTGAGTTTCATAAAAAATGACATGACGATTAATTATGATTTTCTTGGAGGATAAATCAAAGCATTTATAACCACGATGATTAGACGGATAACCCAAAAACACACACAGAGTAGACCGAGCCTGAAGTTTGTTAATTGTGGTGGATGGGAATAACGGATAACACAAGCACCCAAAAACTCAAAGATGAGAATAAGAGGGGTTCTTATTATATAGGATTTGGAGGGGGGAAGAATACATCAGACCTTTGGACGGAATTATGTTAAGGAGATATGTTGCCATTTGGAGAGCATGATGCCAAAAATATGGGGGTACGGAAGCATGAAGTAAGAGAGTGCAAACAATGTTATTTATGGAACGAATTTTGCGTTCGGCTTTCCCATTTTGAGAAGATGTATGAGGGCACGAAAAATGAAAATTGATCCCATTATTATCACAGAACTCCCGAAACACCTTATTGTCATACTCTTTCCCATTATCACACTGAATATTTTTTATTTATCTTTCGAATTGTGTTCTAATGAATGCTCTAAATTTTATGAAGACAGAAAACATTTGAGATTTATTGGCAATTGGAAACGTCCACAAAAATTTAGAATAATCATCCAAAAAAAGAACAATATATCGATGACCTAACGAACTTAGAACAGGAGACGTCCATAGGTCGCTATGAATAATATCAAATGGCTTTGAAGTATGAGAATTTGAGTCTACAAATGGCAACTTAACAATTTTTCCTAACGAACAAGATTGACAAATTTGAGTACGACTCGTACCCTTACAAGAAATAAAGCTATTTTTATCTAAAACTGATAAAATAGAAGATCCCGGATGACCAAGGCGACCATGCCACAAGGAAGGAGAAATGGCTGCAAAAGCTGACGGCAAGGCTTGACTCGATGGACTGAAATCGGGCATGATAGGATAAAGATCCCCCCTACTATCACACCTCATGAGATGACTCCCCGTCTTGAAATCATTCACAGAGAAACCAAAAGGATCAAATTCAACAGAAACGGAATTGTCAGTGGTGAACTTTCGGACAGACACTAAGTTTTTAATCAATTTGGGTGCATGTAAAATATTTTTCAAGATAAGGGGTGGATTGGGGGGAGACAACATTTTCTGACCATAACCCTGAATTGGAATAGAGTTGCCATTACCAACAATTATACCCCGAGGGTTGCTTAAATTGGAATAAGATGAGAGAGTACCTGAATCGGAAGTCATGTGAGTAGTGACATCGGTGTCCATATACCAATTTGGGTCCGGTTGAGTCAAACCCAATGTGTGCATCGCGGCCTCGATATTTGTCGGAGTGGGGCCTGCTGTGTGGTGAGCTTGCAGAGGTCGGGGCCCAAGTATTCCAAGACTGGGTTGCATTGTACCGTAGCTGCTGGCTGTTGCGTTACTGGGCCAGTGGCCAGTGGGCCGCCACTGCTGATTATTGGGCCTGAAAGGCTGGCCAGCCCAATAGCTGCTGGGAACTGCTGGATCGTAGGGGCTCCCGGACCACTGCCATGGGCCCCACTGCTTGGACCAGTAGGGTGGTGGGCCACTGTTCACTGAACGGGGCCCACTGCCTACTTGCTGACCACCGGAATCGCCGGTTTGCCCCTGCGGTTTTTGTTATTATTCTTACGATTATTTTTGTCGCCACCATGAGTACGGTTTTGGCCCGATTTATCAATAAAACTTGAAGAACTTGGGGAGGACGCCATCATGACGACGGGGCTTGCTCCGGTAGCCGCCTTTTTAGCCAAATCGGCTTCTTCCAAAGTAAGCATGGAGCGGGCTTGATAGAAGGCGGGAAGAGGGTTGCTTTGACGAAGGAGAGTTCCAACGCCATTATAGGCCTCCGAAAGGCCGGCAACCAATTGTAGAACCAGACGATTATTTGTTACAGGTGCGCCAACATTACGGAGTTGATCCGCCAATTCCTTGAGTTTCTTGCAATATGCCGATACGTTTGGAAAGTCTTCCATGTGAACTAGAGAGAATTCATATTCGAGTGTGACGGCACGTGAATGTTGGTTATCTTGGAATATGTCACGCAATCTATTCCAGGTAGCCATTGCTGTGGTATCCAGCTCAATAATCGTCTGTAAAATGTTAACCGAAATAGTGGAATAGATCCACTGGAAACGGTAGCATCAAGCGTAATCCATAACTGAGGATCCTCCACGGGAAGAGGTGTAGCGGGAGGAATTATGTGATGGATAACTTGATGGGAGATAGCGTGAATTTTAAACAATTCTGCCCACGTGACATATTGGACGTTTTCTATTTCAAGTACAATAGGGATACTGTTCTTGACGTTAGAAACCATGAGGGTAGGATGATAATTGTTCTTAGACATATTGAAAGAACAAAGAAGGAGGGGAAGTTTAAGAGAGATTTTTGAGAGCGGAAGACGAAATTTTGGAGAGAAACCCGAGGGGGGAGGGGGTCTCGGCCGAGAGAGGGTACAAAAGTTGGGAGAGAAAACTTTTGTTTAGACCTAGTCTCTTGATACCATGAAAGAAATAACCCCCTTGATTATTTTCATTACTTGAAAGGCTATATATATACAAGTTACAAAATAGGAGAATCATATTCCTATTCTATTCTAAAAACCTTATTCTATGCATTTATGGTAATACACTAATTATGGTAATACACTACTAATTATATTACAATATTATCTAAACTAGGATACTAAATATTTACCATAAATTACTTTACATAAACAACCAAAACCGAGAGCTATTATTGGGACCAAATACGAGATTTAATATACACAATATACACATGTATATTATGTGTATATTGTGTATATTTAACAAAAGCATCATCACTTTCTTCTCTCGCACAAGACTTGCCGGTGGCTGGTCTACAACATATTGTCTAAAGAGTTGTATAAATTTTATTTTTCAAGTGCCAAAAAACATTAAGCACCCTTCCAAACATGGTTTGTAATTAACAGATACTTCAATGTTAACTCCACAGGAGACATACTATTCTTTTGGAGTTTATTCTCAAGATTCACTAAAATAATGTCCCAACTACACCCTCTAAAGGTTCAATATTCAAAATATATAGTTTCTTCTCCCCTCCTGTTCAGATGATCTTCAAGAGAGGGAGAGAAATGAGTGAGGATTTCCTTCTCACGATCCCACTTCTTTTCTGTTCGGTTCTATTGCGGGGAAAGCAAGAGAGAGATGTGAGTGAAAGAGTGATACACGTTCGACATCTAGTGCCGACATCGAGTCTTAAATTTCAGTTAATTCTTAATTGAGAATTCATTTAAGTAATTATTTTTCAAGCAAATCTAACGACCCTGAAGAGGGTGGGATTATATATATGGTATATTAACATATTCATACATAGATTTATCAAATAATAGGCATGTAGTAAGGAATCATGTATTATCAACTCAAAATTTATTTTTAAATAAAAGTTACAACCTTTTATCAATATTTAACATCATAATTGAAGAGACTTTATACTTATCAATATCATAATTAGAAACACATTGTAAAATTAATATATCTGTCAGGCTTATACTGCAATTTGTATGAGAGAAAATATATCAATTTAAGGAATTAAGAGCGTCACTGTAGCGTCTTCTGTCTTCACTCTTCAGCATCAATTGATCCACATTTAGGGAAAATAACATGGAGCAGCTTATGATTTTAAAAATATAAGAATTAGTAACAGATTAAAATAAAGATATACCGCGGTAGAGGGAAAAGTCCAGAGAAATAGAATTTCTAATTGGATCATTGCAGCGGTAAGTTGTGCATAATTTATATGCCTAAAGCAATTGCCAATTTTATGTATGGGGCTTTGAACTGTTTACACAAATTCTACGTGTAAATCGGGGATCACTACAGGTGTCTTATATGAGGTACATATCTGCTTGAACTAATTTTTTAAAGGCCTTCCCACTCATATTATAACTGATCGAACAGCTGCAGTTCCAAACTCTATAGCAACACTCCTCATGCCTAGAAGCTGGCACAAGGAAAACCAAAAGTATATAAGGTTCGATCTTTTTCTGGATTTGGCATTTTCTTTGATATAGCTAGTTAGATTATAAACTGTAAAAACATGGGTAGGGCGGGATTGGCGGCGGACCGGGATAAGTGGGACGGGCCGGGCAGGGAGATTTGGGGAATTTTAATTTTTTTTAGACACTTAATTTAAAATATATATATATTTAAACACTTAAATAATTGAACAAGATAGTAAATAAAAACATCTCAATGTTGTTTTTGTGCCTCTTATATTATTTAATAGAAATATGATTTATTTTGTAATACAATTTCAAAATTGCAATTTTGTTTTGTAGTTCAAAAGTTGCAAATCACATAGTAAAATTGTCATTAAAAAAATTACATAATCAACCATACTTTTTCTAATTTTCTCACAATCTCTTGAGGATCTTCTGTCATAATTGAAAGTTGTTGGTCAAATTGTTCGACGTCGCTTCCTGCTCCCTCGGATAAGATTTCGTTGTAGTTGTAATCGTCTTCTTCGTTGATCTCTGGTTGACTGCACCTTCTACGCTCAGCTCTAATTCAATCTCTGAATAAAACTGCAATCCCCAAGCTGTCTCCCGCCAATGAGTGTTTGTGCTAAGAGTGGCGATGGGCGAGGCTCGAGTGCAGCGGGGTCGGGCGGAGACGGGAGAAAGAAGTCGGGTCGAAGTCGGCGGGTTACGGCGAGAGTCGATGCAGCGGGGCTGGAGCAAGTCCGTCCGATCCGATCCGTCGATATCGAATCGAAAGCGGGCTGGGGTCGGGCTCGGGGTGGGGTACGGCGGGTTTTCCTTTTTTTTTTTTTAAATAATATATGTATAAAAAAAAACTCAATAAACAAAACAAGATAGTGTAATAAAAACATCTCAAGGCTGTTTTTGTGCCTCTTATATTATTTAATAGACATGTGATTTTTTTGTAATACAAATACAATTATCTAAAAGCTAAATTGCAACTTTGTGGTGTTGTCCAAAAGTTGCAAATTACATAATAAAATTGCAATTAAAAAAATTACATTCTCAAAAAAACCTGTTCTAATTGCTTGATGATTTCATGTGGTTCTTCGGTTGGAATTGGTATTTGTTGGTCAAATTGATCCACGTCGCTTCCACTACCTTCAGTTAAGATTTCGTTGTAGTTTTCATCATCTTCTTCGTTGATCTCCGGTTGACCGCACCTTCTCCGCTCCGCTCGTATCCAATCTCTGAATAATACTGCAATTTCCAAGTTGTCTCCGGCTAATGAGTGTATGTGGTCTCCTATTTGATATCTGCTTGCAGAAAAAGCGCTTTCAGACGCAGTTGATGACGCTTGAATGTTCAAAACATCTCGAGCCATCAATGAAAGTGTCGTAAATAGTTTCAATTAGTGATTTAGTACCGTCTATTTTAATAGTAGGATTTAATACAGAACCAATAATATAAATAGAGGGAATAGGAATAAAATATTTTTTTATTTTGACAAACATTTTTTTAATAGCTGCCTTATAAGCTGGTTTTTCCATATATTCACTAAGTAATAAAAATATTAGAGTTATATAAAACAACATAGTTGAAATAGTAGGATAATAGATACCGGAAAATTCTTTTGTTGCTTGAAAAAATTTATGTAAAAATACAATAAGTTCGGAAATTTTTTTCCAATCACTATCTAAAATCATATCAGCTGGATTTTTATTATGAGAGTTAAAAGATAAAGTTATAGGTATTCTATAGTCATAAGCAACAAGTAGTTGCTCGTATAAAGAATTCCACCTAGTGGATACTTCTTGTGGAATTTTTCTATAAGGTAGTCCACAATCGTGACAAGTTTTTTTATATTCTTTTCTACGTTGTACTTTATTACTTTTAAAAATAAAGTTTATAGCAAATTGTATTTTACTAAGAATGTCTTCAAAAAGTGATAGACCATCCTTTACAATTAAGTTATATATATGACACGCGCATTTTATATGAAAATGATCTGAAAAAGATGGAGTTAAACTATTTTTTAAAATTGTAATTGCGTAATTGTTAGAAGAAGCGTTATCTAATGTAATAGTCATAATTTTATCGGTTATTAAAGTAATAATGGCACACTTGATAAATATTATCTGCAATAAAAGTACTAGTGTGCCTATCATCTATATATCTATACGCTAAAATACGTTTTTGCATAGACCATTTATAATCTATCCAATGACAAGTTACAGTTAAATAATCATGGCCGTTAGTACTACGACCTATATCAGACGTGATAGATACTTTTCCATTAAAATGATATAATGAAAAACGTAAATATTGTTGATATTCATGCGCGAATTTAAATACATCTCTCTTAACAGTTGATCTAGGAAAACCGTTAAAAGCAGGATTATATATATCTCTAATGTAATGAATAAAACCGGGAGATGAAGGAAATGAAAAAGGCAAACCCTCCACAACAACTAATTTTGATATTGCTTCCCTATCTCTATGTTTATTGTATTTAGAGCCTACAATTCCCACCGTCATAGGGTTAATTTGACCATGTACTTGGTCCGGGACAATATCAGTATGTGAACCTTATCCCGATGGAGCGGGTGTTTGCGCACCCGGTTTTGAAGCCTGGTATTGGGCATACCTAGCTGGATGAGCACTTACTACGTGTCTAATTAAACCCCCCGTCCCACCGTGACCTTTTCCAGTTTTAAATTTTAAAACATTTTTACAAATTTTACATATGGCTACTTGATTCTCTACGTCTCTATCAAAAAATGTCCATGCATCTGATTTTAATGATCGTTTTGCTGGACCTCGTCTCATACTAGGGGGAATAGGAGGTATTTCAGTTGAAGGTGCACTAGTGGGTGTGTTGTCATCAACATTAGTGGGTATATCATCTAGATCATCGTCTAAATTAAAGTCTTCTTGAGTTCCAGAAAATAGCTCCTGGTCTAAATCTAATGGTATTGTAGGAAAATGTTGAGTATCAACAAAATCATCCTGTGTAGGAATAAGATGACTAGAAGAAGTATCATTGCCCTGGTTACCCCTACTAAAAGAAGCACCCTTACCCTTACCCTTAAACATACATTTTAATCCTTCCATTTTAATTATGATAATAAATAATTAAAGACAATAAAATTAAGTGCGCTAAATAAAATAAACAGACAATAATAATTTAATGAAGGAACGAATGTACCAAACGCCGACGTGTAATCGAGAGGTTGAAAATTGAAACTTTGCTCGATGGAAGATCCTCAAGCTAGTTGCCAACTTCACTCCCAATTCCCAAATGAATAAATAAAATTGAATATTTAGCAAACAATGTAGACTTGTAGAGAGATATATTGAGAAATTAGAGAGATTGTAGGAAGATTTGTGAGAAAGATGAAGAGAAAATGAGTTATTTATAGTTGAAAAATTGGGTTAAAGTGTAAATATAATAACTTATGAGTTAAAAATAAATATTAAGAGGTAGGGGGGCCTAAAATGGCCGTTGGCCAACGGCCATAATCTAAAATGGTCGTTGGTGCAACGGCCATATTTGCAAAGGGGGGTAAAATGGCGGGGTCGGGCTCGGGCTCGGGACGGGGTCGGGTCGGGCGGGCTCTGGTCTCGCGAGACGAGACATCATCCCGTCCCGAGTTCGAGGCCCGCCCCAGTTATTTTTTTTTTGGCGGGGTCGGGGCGGGACCGGGGCGGGCTCGGGACGGGGTCGGGTCGGGGTCGGGCCATCCCGGCCCACTGGCCAGCCCTAGTTTGTGCTCTCCTATTTGAAATCTTTCAGCAGAAAAAACGCTTTCAGAAGCTGGTAATGACACTTGAATATTCAACACATCTTGGGCCATCTTTGATAGTGTCGAAAATGTCTTCTTATTCCCTCTGTAGTATTTCATCAAGCCTTCACGTCCATCTTCATTGACAATTGATTTGTACGGTACAACACCCTGCAAAACATAAACATCAAACTCGCTAATTTGTGAAGAACTTGAACCACTATACATTTTATTTCTAAGACCTTGAATACTAGAAGCAGAAACAACATGTCTTTTATTAGGTTGCAGTGAAGTACAAGAAGATGGTACAGAAGCCGGTTGATTATTTGCACTTTGCTCTTGGTAATATATATATATATATATATATATATATATATATATATATATATATATATATTTGCATTCAGTGTGTATGCTAGACATAACTTCTTCTTTAGTTGGTTCTTCAGTTGGGTCTGTTGGAAGTATTTCTAAGCTTTCAAAATTTTATCCCAATCATCATCTATAAGCATATTTGTTGGATTTTGATTATGGACATTAAATAATAATGTTATAGGTCTTCTATACTCGTGAGCAACAAGTAGTTGCTCATACAAAGAATTTCACCTAATCGAAACTTCTTCTGCAATTTTTCTATAAGATAATGCACAATCATGACAAGTTTTTTTTATACTCTTTGCGTCTTTGCATTTTATTACCTTTAAAATAAAGTTTATAGCAAATTATACTTTATCGATGATGTTTTTAAAAAGTTTTAGGCCATCCTTTACAATTAAGTTATAAATATGACATGCACATCTAACATGAAAAATATCAAAAAAAGATGGAGTAAATCGAGTTTTTAAAATGTTTACAACATAATTATTAGAAGAAGCATTATCTAATGTAATAGTCATAGTCATAATTTTATTAGTAATTTCATAATATTCACAAATTTCATGAATATTTCTTGAAATAAAAGCTTCAGTGTGCCTTTCATCAATATATCTATATGCTAATCTATGTTTTTGCATATACCAATTCTGATCTATCCAATGACATGTGACAATTAGATAATTATTACCGTTAGTACTACGACCTATATCAGAAGTGATAATTACTTTGCCATTAAAATGATACAATGCATAACGTAAACACTGTTGATATTCATGGGCAAATTTAAAAACATCTTTTCTAACAGTTGATTTAGGAAAATAATTAAAAGTAGGATTATATGTTTCTCTAATTTAATGAATAAAACCAGGAGATGAAGGAAATGAAAAAGGCAAAATCTCCACAGCAACTAATTTTGCTAAATTTTCTCTATCTCTGTGTTTATCATATTTAGGACCTATAATACTCCCTCCCCCGTCATCGGGTTAATTCGACCATGTACTTGGTCAGGGACACTATGTGAACCTTGTCCCGACTCAGAAGGCATTTGCACACCCGATTTTTCAGCCATGTATTGGTTAAACCTTGCTTTGTGAGAATTTTCAACATGTCTCATTAAACCTCCCGTCCCATCTTGACCTTTTCCAGTTTTTAATTTATAAACTTCGCGATAAATTTTACATATAGCTAGTTGATTATTAATGTCCCTATCAAAAAAATCTCATGCAGCTGATTTTAATTTTCATTGCTTTTTGCCTCGGCTCATACTTGGGGAATATGAGGCATTCCAGTTTCAGGTTGAGACTCAGTCTGAGCCTGAGGTGGAGGTGCACTAGTGAGTGTGTTATCTAAATTATCTTCTAATTTATATTTAAAATTAAAGTCTGATTCAGATGTAGAATATACCTCATGATCTAATGGTATATTAATATTAACATTAAAAAATTCAATTTCATCTATATGGGTGAAATCATCGTAATTAGGATTACTAGAAGATACACCTACCCCTGTTACCCCTAGTACCTCTATCAGAAAAACGTCTACTTCGTTCTACTATAATTATGCAAATAAATAATTAAAAATAATGAAATTAAGTATGATAATTAAAATTAAGTAACAATAATAATTTAAAAAGGAACGAAGGTACCAAACGCCGACGTGTAATCGAGGTTGAAATATGAAACTTTGCTCGATGATCCTCAAGCTAGTTGCCAACTTCACTACCAGTTTTTGAACTTTGATAGAAAATAGCAAATAAAATATAATATTTAGTAGACAATGTAGACTTGTAGAGAGATAGAGATAGAGAGATTAGATAGATGATAGGAAGATTTGTGAGAAAAATGAAGAGGAAAATGAGGTATTTATAGTTGAGAAATACGGTTAAAGTGTAAATATACTAACTTAGAGGTTAAAAATAAATATTAAGGGGGTAGAGGGTTTATGGGTGGGTGGGTGGGGGCAAAATGGTCGTTATAGCCGTTACCAATTGCTAAAATTGAAATTGGATTGTTGTGCAATGACTATTTCTGCAAAGGGGGAGGGGGACGGGTCGGGGGGCGGGATGGGAGGGACGAGCCTAGTCCCGTCCCGAGTTCGATCCCCTACACCGTAGCTGCTAATCCCGATTTTTTTGGGGGGCCAGGGCGGGTCGGGGTAGGTTTCGGGACGGGGCGGGGCGGGATCGGGCTGTCCCGGCCCACTGGACACCCTTAGAATCTATGCAACACGAGGACTTCCCGGGGGTCATCCATCCTAGTAGAGAAGTAAAAGATTGTGCATTAACATTATACATGTCAACATCGTGTCTCAAATCTCAGAACGCTTAACTCATTGGCAACCTCATAAAGCAGACAACCACAAATCAAATTCAAGACAAAGTAACAAAGTCTGTTCTAACCAAAAATTAAGTTCTAATAATAGACATTGTACTAATATCTAGTAACTGGTAAAATTGTTGTCATGTAACCAGGAGGTCATGGGTTCAAGCCGTGGAAACAGCCTTTTGCAGAAATGCAAGATAAGGCTGCGTACAATAGACCCTTACACGGTCTGACCCTTCCCCGGACCTCGTGCATAGCGGAAGCTTAGTGCATTTGGCTGCCTTTTACTAATATCTATATTTGGAGAGCTAGGCATGTCCCCTGCTTTAAGATAAATATTACATATTTTTTTTAAAATGATAAAGTTTCATATTAGGAAGGCCAAATACGTAGATGGCCCCATAAACTTGCACAATTTTTCACTTAGCCACACTTTACCTTGGGCCCTGACCTATTTGAAGGAGAGTAATGTCTGTCATCTCCATTTCCATTTAATGTTTTAGCAAATGAATTTACAAGGTATGCCATTTATCTATGTACGCAAATTTATCTTGGGAAAAAGCTTACACTAATGTTCTCTTGTTTTAAAGATACTCTAATATATAAGGCTACTATTATCGAGGGTTCGTTGGTTTCAAAATACTCTGAGAAAGTTCACTGCGCAGGCTAGCATGCTAAATCCCGTCCGGTCCCGCAGAATCTAGCCGTTGCACAAATGGTCATTTTCAATTTTAAAACGTTGTCAACGACTAAAAACTGTCATCCCCCCCCCTCCCCCATAAACCTCTCTACCCCCTTAATATTTTATTTTTAAGTGCTAAGTTAGTATATTTACACATTAATCCTATTTCTCAATTATAAATACCTCATTTCCTCTTCATTTTTCTCACAAATCTTCCTATCATCTCTAATCTCTCTTTCTCTCTACAAGTTTGAATTGCACACTAAATATTATATTTTATTTGATAATTTCTATCAAAGTTTAAAAATTGGGAGTGAAGTTGACAACTAGCTTGAGGATTATCGAGCAAAGTTTCAATTTTTAACCTCGATTACACGTCGACGTTACGTCGGCGTGTAGTACACTCGTTCCTTCTTTTATTTAAATTATTATTATTTAATTTTAATTATCTTACTTAATTTTTTTAACTTTAATTCTTTATTTGCATAATTATAATAGAACGAGGCGGACGTTTTTCTGGTAGGGGTGGCAGGGGTAAGAGTGCATCTTCTAGTAATCTTAATTATGATAATTTCACTTATGTAGATGAAATTGAACTTTTTAATGTTGATATTAATATATCATTACATCATGAGGTATATTCTGTATCTGAACCAGACATAAAATGAATTAGAAGATGATTTAGATAACACACTCACTAGTGTAACTCCACCTCAGGCTCAGATTGAGTCTCAGGCTGAAACTGAAATTGGAATCCCTCTTCCCCCCTAGTATGAGAAGAGGCCAAAAACAACGAAAATTAAATGTTTGTAAAATTTAAAAAATATTTTTTTCTATTCCCGCTATTTATATTGTTTGTGTTGTATTAAATCCTACTATTAAAGTAGACGGTTGTAATGCCCTTATTGAAACGATTTATGAATGTCTAAAAATACTTTCAACAGAACCAACTAACGAACCAACTAACGAACCAATTAAAGAAGATGTTATCTCTAGCATACAAACACAATGCAAAATTATGTATATGTATTACCAAGAGCAAAGTGCAAATAATCAACCGGCTTCTGTACCATCTTCTTCTACTTCACTTCAACCTTATAAAAACATGTGGTTTCTGCTTCAAGTATTCAAGGCCTTCGAAATAGAATGTGTAGTGGTTCAAGTGCTTCACAAATTAGCGAGTTTGATGTTTATGTTCTGCAGGGTGTTGTACCGTTCGAATCAATTGCTAATGAAAATGGACGTGAAGACTTGCTGAAATACTGGAGGAAAAATGAAAAGACATTTTCGACTCTATCAAAGATGGCTTGAGATGTGTTGAATATTCAAGCGTCATCTACAGCTTCTGAAAGAGCTTTTTCTGCTGGAATGTTTCAAATAGGAGAGCACATACACTCATTAGCAGGAGACAGTTTGAATAGTGCAGTTTTATTTAGAAATTGAATTAGAACGGAGCGTAGAAGGTGCGGTCAACCAAAAATCAATGAAGAAAACAACTACAATTACAACAAAATCTTATCCGAGGGATCAGAAAGCGACATTGAACAATTTGACCAATAAATTCCAATTCCAACGGAAGATCCTCAAGAGATTGTGAGGAAATTAGGAAAAGTATGATTGCGTATGTGACTTTTTAATGCTAATTTTACTATGTGATTTTCAACTTTTGAACTACGAAACAAAATTGCAATTTTGAAATTGTATTACAAAAAAAATTATATTTCTATTAAATAATATAAGAGTCAATTAGTCTTGAAATGTTTTTTCACTATATTGTTCAATTATTTAAGTGTTTAAATATATATATGTTAAGAGAACATGAACTTCTTATGTGGACTTAGTCAATCTTCACCATATAAGCTAACATATAAGCTAGCTTTTGGATTGAGTTAGGCCCAAAATTCATTTTTTAAACATCTAATGTGTAAATAAAGGAACATCGAAGAACCGATAAAATTGGCCGGAAAAAATATCTTCTCCAGCAGTGACCATTCTTTTCCTCCATCTTTCATCTTCTCTAAGTGAAAGAGGGAGATCGCGGAAAAAAACGTGAGGAGAAAGAAGACGATGTGGTGATGATCGCTGGTGGGTGGAGGAGAAGAAGAGGGTGTGGACGGTGGTGGTGACTAGTGGGTGGAAGTAGTGAAAAGATGAGAAAGAAGGAGAAGCATGAGAGAGAGAAAATGAGTCGGCTGAAAGAGAGGAAGCAAGGTTGAGATTATAGGCTTTGAATATAACTTGTTAATATTTTGGGCCTAAAGTGTATTTCAGATCAAATGATACAAAGATGGGCTACTAAAATTTGTGACATCCACACCATGTCGTTTTCCCACATGGCTAAGCTTTTAGAACTTGAAATAAAAAAGGAGTTATTACTTAGTAAAGCCACTTATATTTTTTTGTCCTAATAAAATTACTCAAGTTCACATATTTATTTTATAAAGTACAAATGCTAAAAAGTCCCTTTAAATATGAGAGAAATATTCAAAATAGTCCCTTCATTCTTTAACATGGAACACTAATAATTCTTCAGTTAACAAAATAGCACAAATTTTCAAATCTAATTTTATTGTTAAATTTATTCTCTTCAACTCATGAAATTAACGCCAGGAAATTCATAATTAATATGGAAGATGATGAATTCCTTAAAAAAAATTAGGATCCCAATAGGAAAAAAAAGTGCATATATATATAAGTACATCATGATAATTATATAAATCATCTGACATCACATAAAGTGAGGAGCTTTTACATCACTTTCATATAGTAAAAAATGTTAAAAGTTTCAAAATACTTTTTTACAATCTTATAATGCCTCCTCCAACTTTGAACAATAGATGTTTTCCTCTTTTTTATCTCAACTAAAAATGTTAAATATCTATTTTACTGCTTAAATTAACAACCTTCATAACTTTTTACTTTTTTAATGTTATGATATTTTTATTCTTTCCTTAATCTATATTATTGGATTTACTTATAGGACAATAAAATTTTATTAATGAAAATAAAAAAGTGAAAAATAGTTGAAGGATTATGGGTGTTCCATATTAAAGGATAACGACTATTTTAATTAAAGCCTAAATGCAAGGACTCCATTTTAAAGGGGTTTTCTAGCAATTACTACTTTGTAAGATAAATATGTGAACTTGAGTAACTTTAATGGGACAAAAATACATGAATTACTCTACCAAGTAATTTCGACAAGTCAAGTCAAGTGACGAGCATACTTTTTTAAGAAAAGACAAAGAAAGCCAAATTCTTTGTCTTCCAGAGAGATCAAATCTTAACTAACTAAACGTATATCAACCAACCTTTAATTATTCATTGTCGTATTTCCAAGTATAAATTACCGTCTGTGAGCCAACATGTGCGTTTTTTTTACACGTTTGACGTTTGTTTTTGGAAAGAACTAGTGCTGCAACGGAAGTTTTTTTATTACAATATTATCCAATGTGTGTGTGCGAGGGGGAAGGCCTTTCAAGATTTGCCTTTAGATTCTTTAAACAACCCTAAAATTTTTCACTAAAAAACACTAGGAAAAGAAGAGGCAAATACAATATAGCTCTACCTTTAGTAGATGTACACGAAATCAAGTACATCAGCAATCAATGTACATGTGTCACTTTTTTCGTGTAAAAGGCCTTATTAAAATGGAGGCCTGAAATATTTCGTTTCCAGCTCTTGATAGCTTCAATATTCTCTTGAATTATTTCAGACAGCAGAATAATTGAATGCCCAGTCTGCCAGAGTGTCTGCAGGGATGTCACGGGACCCGAGGGTCAGCTCTTATGAGTATGTTCTTTATACAGGTTCAGTTGAAAAAAGAGCTTTCTCATTTTAAGGTTATGCAGTAACAACATCTGGTTCAAGGGGAGATGAACCATCGTCATCTGCGGTTTTATTTTCCACAATGTGCTCACTCCTCTCAGCTTCCTCTTGGAACCCTTGCTTGAACCTATCATATTTGGTCATTTCACCTGCTTCGAAAGGCTTGGACTAAGTCATCTTGGTGAAGAACTTCCTTGTCAAGCAATAGCTCAGCAATCTGAGCCACTTATTCCCCGTGTTCCTCTATTACTTGGACCGTCTTTTCATATGCTTTGCCTACCCATTCCCTTACTTCACTATCAATAATTGCGGCCGTCTTGTTGCTGTAGGGCTTGGACATTTCAAATCCATCGTCCCTCTGAGGAAACGAAAGAAAGCCAACTTTCTCACTGAAACCGTAAACTGTAAACTGCAACCTGGGCATATGTCATTTTTGTAACCTTCTCCAAGTCATTCTGAGCTCCTGTTGAAATCCTACTCAACAAAACCTGAACATGAACAGGAAAAGATAACTTAAACAAGAAGCATATTTGAGGAAAGCACGAAAACGTATTTTATTAAAACTGGTAATTGAGCACGAAAACGTATTTTTTTTAAACTGGTAATTGAGCACGAAAACGTATATTTAAGCATCACTTATTCCATTCTTTAATTTTTTTGAGTTTTTTTCCAGTGGGGAAAAAGAAATGCCTTCGGTATGGCTCTTTTCAAGGTAATGTGCAGCGTTTAGGGATCAACATATATAATATTCCAACCATCTGTGAAATAAACACTACCCCACCATCTTCAGCAATAGCTAGTGGTGCATAGTAGTGAAGCTACCTGTTCTGATGCCCGACCACCTAGTGTCATACAAGTCATTTCGAAGAGCTGCTCCTCTGTCATGAGAAGATTCTCATTAGGAACGTACTGAGCAAACCCAAGGGCTGCAGTACCACGGGGAACAATTGTCACATTCAACAATGGTTCTGCATGTTCTAAGAACCACCCAGCAACAGCATGACCTGATTCATGGTAAGCTACTGTCCGTCGTTCACGTTGGCTACCTGTTGACCTGATTAAGGGTTCTGACGTAATCATACAATAGTTAATTAGGTGGATGGCATGCGTACGATATATGTTAAAGTGGTGGACACCACACTTTAAAAAGAAAGGGGAAAGACATATTGAGATTACACGTTAGGAAGTAGTTATTCCTCTTAAGAACTTATCTGCAACATTCATATATGTAACAGCCATATGCATTTATAGATCTCTTATCCTCTTAATTAAGTATTTCACATTAGTGGTAGAAAATTTTGTAAGGAGTTTGCAAAAAAATTCGTCCGTGACAATTATAGAATATACATCAACGTGATTTTCATAGTGAAGAAGGGTGGAAGAAAAAGAATTCTTGGTAAATAAGATTGAAGTATTATACGGGTTGCGTGGGATAGGTTGTGCTGGGAATTGGTTCAGGTATGTTAAGGCAAATCCTTCTTTCTTTTGGCATGTTCTAAGTACGAAACGTAAACGTAATATTGTTCCATAAATGATTCTACTCTTAGTAGTTAAGAATGTTCATGTTATTCATTCCTGTTATCAAAGCATGTCTAAATATGTTCCTAAATTCCTATTGAGGTATATGGGAAAGATATTAATATTCATAATATTAATCGGAGGTAAAGCGACATTTCGTCACTCCGACAAACTTAGAGTGTCTTAGTATCATTCATGCATTATATTCATATATTACCCTTGACCTACAAGGTGTTATATACACTACTATATGGTATGCATTATATATATGTATGGGGTATGAGAAAGGGGAAGGCGTTATATACGCACCACCACCTGCAACTGATATAGATATACCATGATGATTATGCTCACATAGGCCTATATGATATGATGGGATGCCCACAGAGGCTTGATGGAGTTATATACGCATATGTATATGTATGACCGCATTGTGCATGACATTTAGGCATATTTTGGCCCTTAGAAGCATTCTGCATAGGTATGACACTTAGGCACATTATGGCCTCCGAGACATCCTCTACTGGTTGATTGTTTCTTGTCTCATGTTACTTTCAAGTCTCTATTATGCTATTCTTCATGCCTGACATACTCGGTACATCAGTCGTACTGACGTCCCTTTTGTCGGTGGACGCTGCGTCTATTCCCGCAGGCTCAGGTAGGCAAGACGACGGTCCGCATTAGTAGGTTGCTGACTTAGCGGATATTGGAGTACTCCCATTATTTCGGAGTGACGGTTTAATCTTGGTACAATATTTTTGCATATACATATGGGTATGTCGGGGCCCTATCCCGGTCTTATGATATTGCGTAATCTTTAGAGGCTTGTAGACAGTGTCTTGTGTATAGCCGCCTTGTCGGCTCAGTATGTATATATGCGTAGGTTGGGTTCTTTTGTTTTCAGAATTTTACGTAGCATCCTTCCAGTTTATTATTTTTATGCGTCAACATGTTACCTCGTAACGGCCCTCGTGGCCCATGTTTAGTTACGGGTAGGTGGTAAATACGTGATTGGGGTACTCGACAAGTAAGGCTTGGGTGCCCGTCATGCCCTCTGGTTTGGGTCGTGACATTGGGACAGGTAGACGGTCATGGAGGAATTTGAGAAGTGGATGCTAGTTAGTACTATTGTTGAAACAAAACAAGAGCAACGATAGAAGATGTTTCTAGTTCTTATACTTACGGGAATCCTAATGACCTTGATTCAGTATGTGACCAGATTTGGCTAGTCCAACTATCCCTACAGTTGATGAACTTTTCTCTCAACTACTTCGCCTTGCTGCGCCACCCAGTCACATAATGGTCTCATCACCGACCGTTACCTCCACTGTTCTCGCATCTCAGACAATGAAAACTCATACATCACACTGTGGATAATCGACGAGGAGTGGTCCGAACTAAGTGCAGTATTGTGATAAGCCATACTCGTGAAGTATGTTACTCTTTCATTGGTCGATCACCCAAAAACTTGTTGCTCAGACTGACACTATAGGTTGAGTTCCTTCGGCATCGAGCAAGTAAGCTAACATCAACTCAAGTCAGAAAATTCCTATAGGTAACTTGGGATGCCTTTGTTGATATCTCTGGTTCACTATTGGTAATTGATTGTTTTTATACGGTATTGTCTTTAGTTGATCAATTTAGGGTCAAGATCCCTTTTCTTGATATTTCTTGAAAGTTCTTGATTCCTTATCTTCTTGCTATGTTTCTTGAGTTCTTCTGTCCTTAATTTTTTTTTTACTTTTGTTTCTTTTTTTTTGATAAGGTAATTTGTTCTTATTGAGTTCTAGCCATTCTTCGTCTTCGTCCTTAGTGTTTGTGTGATTGTTCATTGATCCTTCTTGCAAATTGAAAATTCCTCACTCTTTTTCTTAGACCAGGCCTTCCCTGATTCGCCCTTATTATTGTAGATGATAAATAACCCCTCAAATTCACAACCTCATTATTATTACTTGTATTTACACTAATACTAGGAGCTGCTATTTCCTTTGACCTCCTATTACCAACACCATTGATCACATTCTGTAAATTGTAACCCAAATTTTATATATAAAACAAAGAGAGAAAAACGAGTTTAGAGTATGCAGATAGAAAGAAAGAGAGAGGGAGAGCTTTACTGTTGAACGGGAGGAACGTAACAAAGAGCGGCTTATACGGGAAAAGATCATACTTTGATGAAGAAGAATGATAAACTTGCAGAAATGCACTAAAGGCCGCGTTAAATAGACCATTGTGGTTCGGCCCTTTCTCGGACCCGCGCATAGCTGGAGCTTAGTGTTGTTAGGTTTTATAGTTGAATTGATTCATAAATAAAAGGGATAGATGGATGTGATTTCCATGAAAATTGTATAAAGACGCAGATGATTTTATCCCGATAGAGCTGGGCTTGGATATTTGCGTTTCTGTTTATTTTCTACTTCTTCGTACGCTGGCCAAAAGTAGTACACACGTACAAGGATTTTCTGCTAACTTAAACACATTTTCTAAATATCTATTTAACTGGTACCCAATATTAGGTAACTTCACACAAAATATTAGGTACTTCTTTTTTTCTTCTTCTTTTAATTAGGATTTGAGATTACTAAATATTTTTATCCATTAATTTCAGGCTTGAATTGGTTTTGTTTCACTTTACATGAAATAATAAGTTCATGATGGTTGACAAGCTTGAAAACATGACAATCCACCATTATTGAAAAATGAGTTTGTTAGATTTATTGTTATTTTGACAAATTGATGATTGGGCTTTGTTTTTTTAATATATGAAAGTTATGTTTAAAAGTTGAGCTTAGTTGAGGTACATTTGAGTGTTGAATCACATGTTTGATTGTTGAAATTTGAAGACCAAAGTATTGATTTTGATTAAACATTTGTTCACATGAACTTTATGCGATAATTCCTAAAGCTTAACCAAATAAATTAGATGTCCTAACCTCATGCGAAAATGTCTGAAGTTCGGTCTTGCCAAAACTACAACTTCAATAAAAAAAATGTTTAAAGTTAGACTTTGTCAAAACCAAATCGACAGAAAATTTTGTCCAAAGCTACCTTAGTACAAGTCACAAAATGGAGTAACTTAATTGACCCACTTTGTAGGATTTTGAACACAAATACCCACTAAAAAAAGTTATAATACTACCTTTTGCGCAGGAAATTCCTGCGCAATAGGGTTAATATAAAACCCTAGAAGCTCACATTTTTTAAATGTTCATTTTTAGTTCAATTACGCAATAAATTGTCGCATTTTACAATCAATTAGTCATCTACCCATTTGTACTTGATTTGACATGATACTATGACAATCCATCCATTTTTCTATTTAATATGAATTTTGGATGAGGTAAAACTCATCCATTTCATAAGTTTAAGTCATCTTTTTTTCAAGTTCTTGAAAAAAAATCCAACTCCAAAGTTGATAAAAAAAATGGTCTCTCCTCCTTCAACTATTAAGGTTTCTTTATTTTAAAATAGAGAGATTATTCATGATAATAATATTGTTCGTTATAGTATTAAACCACAATACCATATTAAGTTTCCAACTACCTTGAATTACGAAATGTTACTCAATGTCATGCACAAAAGAATGAAAAGTAAGTGTGAGTATGGATTATCTGTAATAGGCAGATATCCAATATACATTGCACCGCAAGGTTTAGTGCTTTATGGAGAGTTGAATATCACTGATGATGAGTCTTTGAGGGAATATTTGAGAGCGCCGGAAGAATATGGGGGGTTAATCACCCTCAATGTTCTTGAAATGTATGTTGAAAAGATACCTCACAGTCGTAGTGAAGTCTTGGCCAGGACTCATCAGGAAATCCCTCAAGTCTAGCCTACTCATGATAACACTTATACAGACTTGAGTTCTTATGGAGACATTTTGAGTGGTCAAGTGCAGCCGGAAGCTCTAATGCAGCAATTTAATCAAAATTAAGAGAAAAATTGATATTTATCTATTTTTTAATTATTATTTTGTGTAGCATAACATGTTTATTATACATATGGTAATAGTAATATTTTTTGTATCTTTTTAGGGGCTATACATCTGATATGAGTAATATTGAGCAATGATCTCAGTTCGGTGCAATTGATTATTGTCGGTAGGTTCACTTTTTATTAATTAAATAATATAATTTTTTTGATGTTTAGTATTTACAATACTTGAATTGCCTCTGTAGTGAAAATTATTCACAAAACTCGCCAGTGGTACCAACATTGATTTAGGTGCAGTTGATCTTTCTTCAAACCCTGACAATATTGATCATTATCGGTAGATTCATCACCTTGATATTAAATAATCCATATATATTTTGATGTTGGTATTTAAAATATGTTACCTGTTTTTCGTGTAGGAAGAGACCTTTACTAGAAGGTGATGATTATCCAAATCATATAGAAACATCATCGATTGATAGCGATGATATACCGAATACAAAGGTATCCGATGATGATGATGCTGATGCTGATGTAAATATATCAGATAATGAGGTTGATGTTCATCCTCATAGGCAGGAATAGCAATTAGTAGAAATAATGCAAAGTCGGCCACACCGGCAAGAACCGCTGGCAGGAAGCCCAATTCATCAGCACAAACTGATGGCAGAAAGCCCAATTCAATGGCATTCTGATGTGATTGCATATCTTGGAAATCAAGGTCGTGTTGATGCTTTTGTCTTCACCAGAGAAGATGATCCAATTCGCCAAAAAATGTGAAAAGAACCAGTCGATCTTGTAAATGATAAAGTTCACCTTGCAAAAGGCATGATGTTCGAATCAAAAAGGAATTGCAAAGGGCCGTCAAAATTTATAGCTTCAAGGAAATTAGGGAATTTAGGGTTGATGATTCAACTTGAAATATGTGGAGACTAGTTTGGAGACGATAGTATCAAGGTTGTTAATGAATGCTTCGGGGTATTGTTACTCATGATAGTACGTGGGCTATCACAAAATTCCACACACGTCACACTTGTGATATGAAAGAAAATCGAGCAGATCATTTTAATTTAGATACAAATATGATTGCTCAATTATTATTTGCTGACATTACCGAAACCCCAAGGTAACCTATTCGACTAAGTTCATTATAATTTTGACATCAATTAAATTATCATTGTTAAATGTTGTTTGTTTAAACATGTCCAGGTTTCCTATCAAAGATTGCATTAGAAACATTGAGAGAGTATATCGTAAAGCGATAAACAATAGAAAGGGATATCTCGGGCGTAGATGCGCTTTTGAGATGATTTATGGTACTTGGGAAGGCTCTTTCCAACAGTTGTTGAGGTATATGGCAGCTCCACAAAAATTCAATCTTGGTACTGTTGTAGAATGGAAGCTCGACACCCAATCTGGTGCTGCAGGTAATATTTTAAATTTTGTGTTTTGGACATTCAAACCATGCATTGATGGTTTTGCTCATTGTCAGCCAGTTATATCCATAGATGGCATACATGTGTATGGGATATACGAAATCAAGCTACTGATTGCAGTAGGAATAGATGTCAATGGGTCGATATTCCATCTTGCTTTCGCCATTGCTGCTAACGAGATCAACGAGACATGTGGGATGTTTTTGACAAATTTGAGGCAATATGTTATTAAAGATAGTATAGGAATATGCGTGCTATCTGATCGACATCACGTCATATTGAACAATATGTTTTATTTGGCGAGGTGGCAGCCTCCCTTTGGTTACCATCGCTTTTATTTAAGGCGTATAAAGGTAAATTTTCAAATGACCTTTAGAAACAACACACTTAATAAATTGATATGGGCGACTGCAATAGAGCATTAAGAAAAAAGTGTTTCTTGTGCGGATGGATATGATCAACGTAGTGAAGCCGGAAGCATATGATTGGTTGAAGGCATTCGACGTTGACAAATGAACACTACATGTGAATGAAGACAGGAGATAGGAGATGCTAACAACAAACAACAAACAGCTCGGAGTCATTCAATGATTTGCTAAAATTTACACGGGGATGCCCATTACTGCAATGGTGAGAATGACTTACAATCAAGTTATAGAGAAATTTGTGGCTAGAACAAGACAGGTTAACGCCATATTAGCAGATAGTGGAAAATGGATGCCAAATCCTGCAAAAATATTTGAGCGTTATAAGAAAAATGTGAGATACAAGATGGTAGAGTACAACTATGCTGAACATGTATTTGAAGTCAAGAAAGGTTATTACCAAGGTCGAGGAGAAAACATTCATACCTTTTATGAGATGACGAGAACGTTTAGTTGTGGTAAGTGACAATTATACCACATGTCGTGTTCTCATGTCATGAAATGTTTCGAGGCAATTGAAAAAATGGTATCAAATTATGTGGCATCGAAATACAACATCAAAAGTTATCTTAAAGTGTATGCCAATCGTTTCTACCTACTTGGTGATCAGGATTATTGGGCAAACGAGCCTTTTTCAATGATCGCTAACAAAGAGTATGTCCGTAAATTGCGTGTTAACGCACGAACTCGGAGTCCTTGTAAAATCTCATACTTTCGGGCGATGGTTTAAGCAACTAGACGTATGCAAGTAGAACCGATCCTCGAAGAATTTTGGTCATATTCAAGCATGTAAATAAAGGGACGTAGTATAAGAATATGAAGTCTCAAAATGAGTTAGGACTTAAAAGTGTGACGATGGTGGTTGAGAATAATAATTTTTTTTTTGTGTGTGCCAGAAGAGGCAACAAATTAGTATTATATTACTTGACTATGATAATTAGTATATGAAGTTTGATTGATATTTAAGTGAAATGAGATCGAGAAATTAATTGGAATTGTGGATAATTATTATGTGGATATAGTTCACATGTATCATTGATAGATGGCAGCAAGTTCATTAGTGTACATGCACATTAAAGTGTGGTGTCATGTTCTAATGATGAGTAGTTAGGAGATTCCTTAAGAGGTCTACACGTGTAAAAGTTAATGTAGAACCCATATGCATTTCATTTCTATTTTGGTACAAGGAGAGTTGCTGCAACTTTTTCTTTCATTTTTTTAGACTCCCAATTTCATATCTTAACACAAATTAACGTACCACCAACCATGTCAACTGTTTTCTATGAACCAACTCGTTAGCTATAGGATAAGCAAATATGTTTTGGATTTTTTTGGGGTTCATTTAATTGGGCAAGACGTACAACTACTATTGTTTTAGATTAGCATTCCAACAACCTGGTATTTCTCTCATTGTTGATAATTTAAGTCACTGGTTTTTGAAAGTTCTGGGAAAAGAGGACTGGTTCCATCTTGTTTAAGGTTAACGTGGGATTTTGACAGACTTGTTTCGTAGTAGCTATTAAATGGAGAATATCCAAGGTATGTTAAGGCTACTCTTTCTTCTTTTGGCATGTTCTAAGTTACGAAATGTAAACGTAATATTGTCCCATAAATGATTCTACTCTTAGTAGTTAATGATGTTCATGTTATTCATTTCTATTTTCAAAGCATGTCTAAATATGTTCCTAAGTCCTTATTGAGGTATATGAGAAAGATGTTAATATTCATAATGTTAATCAGAGGAATAGCGACATTACGTCACTCTGATACACTCAGAGTGTCTTAGTATCATTCATGCATTATATTCATGTACTACCCTTGACCCACATGGGTTATATACGCTACTATATGGTATGCATTATATATATGTAGGGGATGGGGAAAGGGATACTTCGTTATATACGCACACCACCTGATCATCTGGTATATGATGATAATTATGCCCATAGAGGCCGAAATGATATGATGGGATACAACGTTATATATATATAAGTATGACCGCATTGTGCATGACACTTAGGCATATTATGGCCCTCGGAGGCATTCTGCACACAAATGATACTTATGCGTATTATGACCCTCAGAGGCATTCTCTACTAGTTGGTTGTCCCTTGTCTCATGTTACATTCATGTTTCTATTATGCTATTCTTCATGCCTGACATACTCAGTACATCATTCGTACTGACGTCCCTTTTGTCGGGGGACGCTGTGTTTCATGTCTGCAGGCTCAGGTAGACAGGAGGGACAGTTCGCACTGGTAGGTTGCCGGTTTAGCGGATATTGGAGCACTCTATTTATTTCGGAGTAGTAGTCTAATCTTAGTATGGTATTTTTTATATGCATATGGGTATGGCGGGGCCTTGTCCCGACCTTATGATGTCATGTACTCTTTAGATGCTTGTAGACAGTTGTCTTGTGTATTGTAGTGGTGTATGTCCTTGTCGGCCTTAGTATGTATATGTACATATATTAAGTCCTTCTGATTGCAGGATTTTACATAGCTCTTTTCCAGTTTACCATTTCCATATGTCAGCAGGGTATCTCGTGGCGACCCTCGTGGGCCAGGAGCAATTACGATTATATGCTAAATATATGATTAGCGGTACTCGGTAAGTAAGGTCCGGGTGCCCGTCATGACCATCCGATTTGGGTCGTGACAAACTTGGTGTCAGAGCAAGGTCTGTCATAGGGATGTCTACAAGCCGTGTCTGGTAGAGTCTTGTTTATGGGTGTATAGCGCGCCATACTTATAAACAGGAGGCTGCAAGGCATTTAGGGATGGTTTTCATTCTTTCATACCATAGATCGTGTAGTAGAGCTGAGTCTTAAGAATTCGAGTTTAGCTTGTGCCTTATACTATTTCAATAATGTCGGTTACCAAAAAGACTTCGGTTGGTTTACATAGCCAGTAAATGAGTGACTTCTACCAGACTATTGATACACCAGAAGGGCAGTATTATGTTAAAAATTTTGGATTGTGAGGAATTGTCTCACTCGTATAAGGAAGCGATAATGTAAGCCTGGAAAGAAAAATGTTTGTTTTTGGATACAGAGTAAAGTAAAGGAAGTACAAAGCACCTGAACGCAGAGGATTGTAAGGAGCTTGATATTCAGGTAGAATGATATAAGTATTGTCATATTGTTGTCAGTAGTGGTAGAACAGCAATAAGAGATACCTATTATAGCTTGCGATTTACCGAAATCGATAAACGATGTTTTAGAAAGAAGTGAGATATCGGGAGCAAATTGTAAGTCATCAAAAGGTCACAGAAGTGTTGAAGGAGTTGACGCAACAATAAGACTTTCAGGACGGAAATCTCAAAGCATAGATAGTGGTCCTCCTCACCTAGGTAAGGTAGTACGATGAAGGATCAATACAAAACTCATATGATAGTTTAATATCAAGACGAGAAGGTTATGACAAAGAAGTTTCAGGACGAATCATATAGTGTCATCCAAATTTGATGAATGTGACATGACTGTAAAATGAGATGTAAGTATCAATGCTAAGAAAGGAATGATGAGGGTTTCCTTCCTTCTTGATTTAGAATCGTGCTATCGAACTAAATTGTAAGGATTCTCTCTGTAGACCTTATCGTGTTTATGATTACAACAATGTCTTCTTCCAGTAGGGTTATGATTAGCATGGAGATTGAAGTTGGATTGAGTGTAAATGCGAGTAGTACTCTATTGAGACAGATCCGTCAGAGGATATGAGTAAGTTTCTTTCCCAGACACGACTTCATCCTAAAACATCTTATAGAGATAGGCCCCTTGAGGGGTCAGGGAGCTCATAACCTAGGGAGTTTATTAGTCAGGGATCGCCAATATTTAAAGGGTTCAAAGATGCCAATATCTCAGGGTTAGAGTTGTAAAGGTCAAGTGAGACCACCCCGACCATCTTGTAGTCAGTGTGGTGGAGCGCATGCCGGATTATGTCAAAAAGGTACGGGGGTTGGTTTGGTGTGGCAGCCATGGACACAACATTTCGAAGTGTCCCAAGTTGATGCGCAAAGTTAAGAATAAGATGATCATGATTTGTTCAGATGAAAAGCATAATACATCATTAGAAGGTTTAGTAAGTTATAAAAATTTACACGTTTTACAGTGACTCTTGCTGATTGGAATGAGGGAATATGTTATGTACATGCGACCTAAATTATAATGTCTTAGCTAGAATGGATTGGGAATTTCCTCATGATATCATTAACGAGAAGGGATTGCCATAATCGAGTCGTGTGAAGAGTGATCATCAGTAAATTTAGGAAGATCACATAAGGTAACGTACCCAGAATAGTGAACCCAAGTCATACATAAGGATCGAGTTATCCACGGTAGTGGAAGGGGACATGAGCCTCTCGTTCATGCGTAGAGGGCCATACCGTGTATTATTAAGAAGTATATGTATAAATGTTAGTAAGCTAAGGCATGATATAGGTACTGGACTGGTAAGGTCTTCGACTTTATTCTACAACATGTTACAATTCTAAATAACCTCTGGATAACAATAGCTTGTTAGGGGCAATTGAGGACGAAAACTATGGAACAATCGAAGAATGGGTGTAAGAAATACGAAAATGGTTAATAAGTATGAATGAAATGGTATGATCAAGTATCAAAGAAGAAATGTTTTTCGACTAATAGAAGGAAGGATTACGACAAAAAGGATAAAGGTGAATGAGATTATAGTTATGCAACTTTCACAAAAGTATGATTATTCCAGAACAACGTAAGGACTAATGGTAGAGGAGAGATAGTAAGAACTCTTTGGCCAAAGGTAATGAACCTCTGAGGTTCAGGAAGATAGTATGAGAAATACTATGAGATAAGAGACCCCCCCAAGGCAACTTGAAATGGAAATGTAAAGATAAGACGAATAAGCACTCGGTTGATGGGAGATCTAATAATGATAAGACAAGGGAAGCTTGACAAGTCATTGGATTATGTAACACCATGAATTAGATCTAAAAACACAAAGCATCGATTCTGTAACATATGCATTCATACCTCTCAAAAGATATGTAAACGAAAGTAACAGTGAGTGAAGCTCGAGATTAGCACCTAAATAGGTGAAAAGGGGGCAATGATGCCTATGGACATAAGGTAGACATTAAAGTTATATGTCTATGAGCATTTTTGAACTAACCAAAGGTTCTACTAGGTAGATAAAGTAATGGGTTTACAACTTAACGAGATCAATGAAATCTTTTTCCAAAGTGCCATTGACAGAAAGTTTTAGCCATGAGGCAAGTGAAGGAATTCGAATCTAAGTATAATGACCAGGTTTGGATATAGTAGGTCAACATCATGTAATACAAATTCTTCAGAATCTTCCACGTACTGAATGATGGAATAAGTTAACAACTCATCTTTTAAGGGGTAGTAACTCCAAGGATTGGAATCAGGAGCAATGTTTGAGATTATGTATGTATACCAGAATATTTTGGAATTAGAAAGAGTACAACAAGTAAGAAAATTAGTGAACAAGTGTTAAAAGAAGTAAAGAAAGGAAGTTGTTTATAATTACGAGTAGTGAGAAAGTGCGAAAAAAGAAGAGTTCAGACCATGAATGAGAGTTAACTGCGATGAGACACGCACTTCAGATTTGATGACATTGTCCATAAAGTGTCCAGGATTAAGATACTACAAATATAAAAGTTTTCAGCACACCAGTAGTAAGCAAAGTGAAGTTGACAATCGAATTATTCACCACAAACAGCTTGACTAATGTGAGGACTAAGGAGGGAAGTTGACCTGAGGGAACGCATCAGTTAGTTAAGTGGGAGCCTGATTGGAAGATTCAGATAGTGATAGCCATAACTCAGGATACCGCAGAGTCATCCCTTACACCGGAAGAAAAGAAACGTCATGATGAAAATCCCATTTTAGGAAAAATTGGGAAGGGTATCTAACAAAAGAGAACCGCACCCAATGTAGCAGAATTACGAGACACGATTATGACGGAGGTCCATTGCTCACAATATTCCATTCGCCCTGGATCTACTAAGATGTATCAGGATCTCAAAGGTATGTATTGGTGGAACGACATGAATTGGAACATTATGGAGTTGTAGTTCAGTGTCCTAATTGTCAGCAAGTAAACTTAGAGCACCAAAAGCCCGTTGGCTTGACTTAGAACATTGAGATCTCGATGTGGAAATGGGGAATGATTTCATTACGGGTTTACCTCGCTCTTATCATAAGTTTGATTCTATTTGGGTGATTGTTGCTAGAATGACCAAATCAGCTCAATTCCTTGCGGTCAAAACTACCTACACAGCCGAGGACTACGCAAAGTTGTACGTTAAGGAGATTGTTCGCCTTCATGGTATGTCTATTTCTATTATATCTGACCGAGGTGCGCAGCTCACAGCTAATTTCTGGAGGTCATTTCAAAAAGGTTTGGGCATTCAAGTTAATCTTAGCAAAACTTTTCACCTTCAGACAGACGGGCTGGCAGAGCGTACGGTTCAAACTCTCGAAGACATGTTACGAGCTTGCGTATTGAACTTCAATGGAAGTTGGGATGATCATCTATCCCTTATTGAATTTGCGTACAATAACAGTTACCATGCTAGTATCAAAATGGCTCTATATGAAGCTGTGTATGGACGAAAATATAGATCTTCTATCGGATGGTTTAAAGTTGGCGAATCATAATTATTTAGGCCTGATGCACCAATCCGTAAAGAATGTGAAGCTTAACCAAGAACGATTGTTAACCGCTCAGAGTTGTCAGAAGTCATATTCAGATATGCGGCGACGGGACTTAGAGTTCCAAGGGGATGATTAAATCTTCTTGGAGATTTATCCTATGGATGGTGTAATGAGATTTGGGAAAGCGGGAAAGCGGGAAAGCTAAGTCCAAGGGTTTAAATCAAACGAATCGAATATCAACACGAAAATAGTAGCCACTGGTTGGTTCGCGGGTAAAGGGAGTTGGTATGAGTACAAGTGTGATCATGAGAAAGCTAGACATGGAAACCCCAACATTCGAGGACGAATGTTTCTAAGGGGGAAAGAATGTAACACCCCGTACTTTTGGGCGATGGTTTAAGCAGCTAGATGTATGCAAGTAGACCCGAGCCCTGGAGAATTTTGGTCATATTCAAGCATGTAAATAAAGGGTCGTCGTATAAGAAGATGAAGTCTCAAAATGAGTTAGGACTTAAAAGTGTGACGATGGTGGTTGAGAATAATATTTTTTTTCTTGTGTATGCCAAAAGAGGCAACAAAGTAATATTATATCACTTGACCATGATAATGAGTATATGAAGTGTGATTGATATTTAAGTGAAATGAGATCGAGAAATTAATTGAAATTATGGATAATTATTACGTGGATATAGTTCACGTGTATCATTGATAGATGGCAGCAAGTTCGTTAGTGTACATGCACATTAAAGTGTGGTGTCATATTCTAATGATGAGTAGTTAGGAGATTCCTTAAGAGGTCTACACGTGTAAAAGTTAATGTAGAACCCATATGCATTTCATTTCTATTTTGGTACAAGGAGAGTTGCTGCAACTTTTTCTTTCATTTTTTATACTCCCAATTTCATATCTTAACACAAATTAACGTACCACCAACCATGTCAATTGTTTTCTCTGAACCCGCTCCTTAACTATAGGATAAGAAAATACGTTCTGTATTTTTTTGGGGTTCATTTAATTGGGCAAGACGTCCAGCTACTATTGTTTTAGATTAGCGTTCCAGCAACCTGGTATTTCTCTCATTGTTGATAATTTAAGTCACTGGTTTTTGAAAGTTCTGGGAAGAGAGGACTGGTTCCATCTTGTTAAAGGTTAACGTGGGATTTTGACAGACTTGTCTTGTAGTAGTTATTAAATGGGGAATATCCAAGGTATGTTAAGGCTACTCTTCCTTCTTTTGGCATGTTTTAAGTTACGAAACGTAAAAGTAATATTGTCCCATAAATGATTATACTCTTAGTAGTTAAGGTTGTTCATATTATTTATTTCTATTTTCAAAGCATGTCTAAATATGTTCCTAAGTCCCTATTGAGGTATATGAGTGTCGCGCCCTATTTTGACCTACTCGGGTCAAAGCGGAGCGCGGACGTGTCCGGGTGATTCCTGGGTAAAAAGGGTTGAGGAGTCGCCACCTAATTATTTTTTACGGTGAATTAGGACACCTAAATATTAAACTAAGTGCTGCAATGTAAACTCCAATTTTAAGGTCTGCGAAACTAGTGAGATTCTAGGTAAGGGTTCTTTATTATCCTAAAGGGAAGGGGTTAGGCATCCTTTAAGATCCGCTAACTACTTGAGTTATCCCAGAAAACTCAGGTTAATTATTGGTAGAAATAATGCATGTTTTACAAGTATAATAGATTAAAAGACGTTTGCAAATAATTAGAAAAAGGATGCATTTTAAAAGATAGATAAATGTAGAGATTTTTCAAAATATGCATTTATATGATATCTAAAGAGAAATACATGTAGAGTTGAAAAAATATGTATTTTGACAATTGATAGTAAAACAATTTATTTATAATGCCAAAGAAGTAAAATTTTGGGAATCATTGAATTGTAAATTGACAAAAGATAAACTTATTCGTTATGATTAATAAAGCAAATAAAAGATGACAAAAGTTGTTTTGAAAATCTTGAATACGCGTGACGAGCCTAAAATAAATAAACTAGCGAAGGATTTCTAAGTTTGCGAGCCTACAAATAAATAAGCTAGCGACGGGTTTCAAATCTTAAACTAACCTATGAATAAATCCTAAGTTTGCCTATTCTAAGCATTTCAATAATTACATAAGTGCGATAAATAATATTACAATACAAAGCGAGATAAAAGCTGAATTAAAGAAAGAAATAACAATAAATAAACTCCGAGAAATAATTGCCTTTATTTACTTTAGTCCCTGCAAGCTGTCAAGAACAAACGGTTAGAAACAATTAAATACAAATAACTCCATATCCGTATTCAAAACAGTGAATGTTTTGATCGCGGAGGGCTCAGACTTAAATTTTGAAAAGAACATTCCAATCACGTCGTGACTGCAAACATATGACTAATGTAGTTTATTTTGATTGCCTCGCCTACTAAACGTGTCGGTCTCTCGGGTGAAATAGAAAAGATCACTATAATCACGTCGTGGCTGCGAATATATAACTTGTTGGTTATTTTAGTCACCTCGCCTACTAAACATGTTGATCTCGGATAAAAGGTTTAAGTCTTCATCATTGCCCAGAAGTTATATTTCCGTCTTTGCAACTGTGGAGGCCTCAAAATCGACGGATATTTTTCATCGGCCAGTGTAGTATCTTGTTCAAATCAGTAAAAAATTAAAATGAAACAAAGAATAAAGATGGCGAGGGCGTAAAGCAGAAAACAGAGGCGAAAAAACAGTTTCGAAAATGACGCGGTGTCTAGTTTAAAAGCGATAAAAGCAAGACAAGATGAAACAAGAATTCAACCGAGCAAAGCGGTGGTGAAATAAGCAAGACGAAAAGATGCGGTATTTATTCAAAAGCAGTAAAGCGATAAGCGATGAACAAGATAAAGTGATATCCGTTGCAAGGATATTTAAAGCGATAAACTAATAAAGCGGTAAGATATCCATTGCAGACGGATGATTAAAACAATTAAGCTGGAAAAAATAGAGAATTAATGCTAGAGCGAGAAAATGAAAAGCGCGGCCTCGATTTCAATTTCATCGGCCTAGATGCGATATTAATAAAACAATAAAACAGTGCCAAAGAAACGAGCAGTGAGCAAATAAATTATCCGAACCAAATTCTGAAATGTTGGGACCAGAACAGAATTAAGAGGGATTTATGAAAAAATCCGACCGGATCATGAGCAATGACCGAATGAAAATCAGAAATTCAGATTTTTTAGATAACTAGCAAACAGGTATGAAAAATGCCATAATCTGGAAATACGCCAAAAATCGGGTCGACCCGATCCGGGTCAGTGACCCGACCCGAATCAGATGCCAACCCGAATCAGACTTTTTTTTTCAATTTTTCAGATAACCAATAATAACCACAGCAACAATGCAAGAAATTTGGAAATTCAAACCGGGTCGACCCGACCCGGGTCAGTAACCCGACCCGAATAGGAGATTCAACCCGACATCAAATAATTCCATCAATTCCAGATAACCAACATACAAAAATATGAAATGCAAGAATTCTGAAAATATCCAAATCGGATCGACCGATCCGGTCGATGACTGACCGAATCATTGATCCGAATCAGAAATCAAATGATCCAAACCAAATCGATTTTAACACCAAATTCAGATAACCAATAACAAGAATATATAATGCAAGAATTAGAAAATATTACTAATCGGTCGACCGAATCGGTCGATGACCCGACCGAATCTGTGATCCAAACCGAATCAAATTTTAACACCAAATTCAGATAACCAATAACAAGAATATGTAATGCAAGAATTACGAAAAATGTTACCCGACTGTCGACCCGACCGGTCGTTGATCGAACCCGAATCAAATTTTAACACCAAATTCGGATAACCAATAACAAGAATATGTAATGCAAGAATTACGAAAAATGTTACCCGAATGGTCGACCCGACCGTCGCTGACGACCGAATCGGAAAACTAAAAAATCAGAGAATCAAAGGGAAGAACAAACCTTTTCGGACTTGATTCTTGGATAATAAGGAAGGCAAAATGCTTACAATCAAGAACACAACAAAATATTTATATCCAATTTGGGACCTCCGAAAAATCCCTTTGAAAATCCTCCCAAAAATCTGTTCCATCCCCCCTCAAAATGAAGAACAACATGGGGTATTTATAGGTGGATTCCCCCCTAAAAAACGAGTTTGAAATTTGAATTAAAGGTAAAGAGTTCGATTTTGGAAGCGGATTTTGGGGGTATGGGTTGCGGATTTTGTGGGTGTCGGTAATGTGAGGGGGGTTGGTGGCGGTGAGGTGAGGTCGGCGATGGGTCGCCGGTATGGGGTGTGGTCGGCGGCGATTTGGGAGAAAAGGGATATTAGGGTTTGGGTTTTTTTTTTTTTTTTGATTTTTTTTGTTTTTGTTTTTGGGTTGGTTTTTGGGGAATTAAAAGGGAGAATGGGTTTTGGGCCTGGGCCGACGGGTTGGGGGATGGGGGTTGGAAAATATTTTGGGATTTGGTTTGTGGGTTTTGGTTTAAGGAAGAGGTCGAATGGGCTGGGGGTTGTGGTTGTGGGAATTGGGTTTTGGGTTTAGGTATAAAGGAATTTAATTTGGGGAGTTTTGGGCTGGTCCGGTTGGGCCGAAATAAAGAGGGAGAGTTGAATTGTTTTTTTTGGGTAGAAAATGTTTTGGGTTGGGAAAATGAAAATGGGTTATGGATAAAAAATATAAAAGGGGTTTAATATTAAAACATATTTATATATATATATATATATATTTTGTAAAAGATGTGAATTATTTAAAATAACATAACGACGTGATAATAATAAAATATAATATTTGCGAAATGTTTAATGCTTAATAAAGGGGAAATGCGATGCAATAAAATAACATAGAATTTTTGGATAAAACTTATGATTGTGATAAAAAATGCAAATGACAGTAAAAAATGCGAATAATAATAATAATAAGAGAATAATATGCATATATATATATTTTTTAAAATTGTTTTAAAAGTGTCAAAAATGTTAAAAATTACGAATAAAATCATAAAAGATGGGACAAAATTGGATGTCAACAGATGCCCCTCTTTGGACGGAGACGATGAAAGAGTTTTCGGCCAAAGAAGTTGACTGAGTAGCCAATTCTGTCCCGATCATCGGGACTGCATAGAATTCCGGGGGGGAAGTGAAGTTGCAAAAAGATGGTGCACATTCAAGCAACAATGCCCCAGTGTCGACTTAGGATGACACTGGTCGCAGATGCGAGAAACTAGTGGAAAAGAGCGGATCGACGTTCGAAGTAGGTCGCTGACCAATTTGCCTCGGTTCGCCGTAAGAGATAGTCCCACGCTGTGATGAAGTTCCTGCAAATTAAAAACTCCTGCAAACTAAAGCTTAAGATATAATTAGTGTATAACTGCTGAGAAAATATTGTTAGAGAAAATAACTTGAAAATACCCGCATTAGGATTGAAATTAAAATACCCTTGTTATAAGGTGGGCGCCTGACCGAAATTAAAATTCCCTTGTTATAAGGTGGGCGCCTGACCGAAATTAAAATTCCCTTGTTATAAGGTGGGCGCCTGACCGAAATTAAAATTCCCTTGTTATAAGGTGGGCGCCTGACTGAAATTAAAATTCCCTTGTTATAAGGTGGGCTGGTGAAATTAAAATTCCTTGTTATAAGGTGGGCGCAATCGAAATTAAAATTCCTTGTTATAAGGTGGGCGCTGACCAAATTAAAATTCCCTTGTTATAAGGTGGGCGCTGACCAAATTAAAATCCCTTGTTATAAGGTGGGCGCCTGACCGAAATTAAAATTCCCTTGTTATAAGGTGGGCGCCTGACTGAAATTAAAATTCCCTTGTTATAAGGTGGGCGCCTGACTGAAATTAAAATTCCCTTGTTATAAGGTGGGCGCCTGAAATGACGTCGTTGGATCGACGTGTTGTGTTGAAGACGTCGTTGTAATGTTGTTGACGTCGCTGTTGTATAGACTTTGATGATGTCGTCGTTGTATAGACGTTGATGATGTCGTCGTTGCATAGACGTTGATGATGTCGTCGTTGTATAGACTTTGCTGATGTCGTCGTTGTATAGACGTTGATGATGTCGTCGTTGCATAGACGTTGATGATGTCGTTGTTGTTGTAAAGAATAGTTGTCGTGTTGCCGTAACGTCAATGACGTTGTTGTAATGCTGTAAAGATAGTTGATGTGCTGCAGTAACGTCAATGACGTTGTTGTAATGCTGTAAAAGATAGCTGCTGCGTTGAAGACGTCATTGTAATGCTGTTGACGTCGTTGAGATGCTGTAAAAGATATTTGTTGTGCTGCAGTAACGTCGTGGACGTTGTTGTAATGTTGTCCTGTTGTAAGAGATGTAAGTGACGTCCTTGCCGTCAGTTTGCTGTAATAGGGTTCCACGTTGTGCTGAATCTTCTGCCGATCCAAACTCATGTGAATTGAAATGTCGTCCTGGCACGGGCGAAAATGTGATGCGACGTCTTTGCCGTCGGGTTTGCCTTGTTGTCGTTCTTTGTGATTCGAAATAACATCTTTGTGCAGACATAATAGTCGGGACCCTGTAGGTCAAGATGATGTCTTCGTATAAATGCAGAACAAGAACGTGATCCTTGTAGTGAGTTGTAGTGCCGAAATTCTTTAGGGAATTGATCATAACCGATGTGGCTTCCCTGCTTTTTCAACCTGAAGAACCTGTACTCAAAGAAAATTTGTGAGTTTGGGGAGGGGCGGTTGATTCGCGTTGACTTGATAGCTTTGGCTCTTGATAGCTGCATGTCCTGCTGATTTGGACCTGTAGCCCCTGTCTGGTTCCCAGTCTTGGCTAACCATTAATGAAAACATTTGTTGAAAATAATTTGTTTATAAGAAAGTATGCTTATCATTAAAAAGTTCTTGTCGAACTGCTAATGAAAATATTTGTTGAAAATGATTTTGCTTATAAGAAAGTATGCGTATTAGTAAAAAAAAAATCTTGTCAAACTTTAATGAAAATATTTGGTGAAAATAAATTGCTTATAAGAAAGTATGCATATATGTAAATGTGCATCGGCGAGTGACATGCGGTGAAACAAAGCAAACGTCTTATCCAAAATCCTCTTAGGCTGAAGACTTAGTTTCCCGATGCTTTTCCATGTTTATCGGCGTCCTCCGGTAGTGATCCCTTAAAAATGCCCCAGTTTCCGATATGTGAGAATGACGATCTTTTGAACGGACAAACGAGTCTTGTGTAGATTGCTTGCCTGTCCTATCAGGGTGATCAGATGGGTGCATTTTGTCCTATGTGAGATAAAGGAGAAAATATTTTCTAATGGTGGGACCGAAGCCGATTTAGGCCGCCTACGTATCCCCACGAGGGAATCAGGTCGTGACGTAGTTCATTACAAGCAAAATGGGATTGTAAGGATTTTCTAAAATGGGACCGAAGCCGATGTGGCCGCCTACGTATCCCGCCGAGGGAATCAGGTCATAACGTAGTTCATGGTCCACGAAAAAATCCTAAATGTAGTATCTTTTCACCGCATCTGCGTTGATAGCTTTTGGCCAAACTTCGTCGTCCATTTCAGCTAGGATTAGTGTTCTTCCAACAAGATTTGGTGAACCGTGTAAGGCCCTTGCCAATTCAATCTTTTCTTTGGCTTCATCCTGGTGTAGGGATATGCGTTTTGACACCAATTGCCCCGGTTAAAAATCTTTGGCCATTCTATTCCGATAAAGTTGCCCCGGACAAACTGCGTCCATCTGCTTTTCATCAATCAGTGTCTTAGTATATGATTATGTATCCACTTGACTGCAAAAGATATAGCATTGCCCCAGTAGAAGTCCTGATCGTAGTATGGTAGTCCAAGAGTGCAAATGGCAAACGTCCGTGCCAATGCTTGTAACTATCAACCATCTTGATGTTTCATCCAAATCTGGCTTTGACTTATTCCAAAAATGCCTCAATTCTTCCGCTTGTGAGTCTTCCTTATATTCTTCGAAGCCTTGCTCGTTGTTTAAGACTTTGTTTGCTTGTTTCATTATATGTCACATATTGCCGACAAATTAGTTTGCATGATGAAAAAAGAAAGGAAAATTATTAAACAAAGCAGATTTTAAAATAGCAAAAGCGATGAAGATTTGTCATTTTAAGCTTTCAAAAGGTAGAGGCAAAACACATTAAATGCATATATGTGATTCAGGCCTCAATCTGAATCGCATTGTTTCATTAAGTACTAATACAATTTGAATAGGCATGATTGGGAAATAACAGATGGGGTGCTCCGCCAGTTTTAGTCAACACGAATCAACTTTTGGGGAAATAAATAAGGCAAAATGAATCTCCTGAAAAATGAAGAAAACCAAATTAGTATAAGGTGAGTAATTATTGATTCAAATAATATACACATAGTGGAAAGCAGTAGAAAATAACAAAATGATTGTAAGACAATTAAATGCGCATCCTAATATGCATGGGGCCTCCCTTATGCCGGAGGTGGGCCTAAACGCCAGATATGCGGGATTACGACAGATTTGATCCAAGCTGCTAAACTGCAATGCTTTGTCGGAAATGAGACAAAATGAATGTACATTTTCCAATTTCAGCATGGCATGATTAGTCTTGGATTAGTCTATCCTTATCACGCTACACATAATATGATGATTGGTCGTTGGGTTGTGAGACCCGTGGACATCTTTGGCGGATTTCTTAATTGTGGAGTCGATACCAAGGATCGACCCACCTAAGGTGTATGCATGCATGACTTAAAATAAAGGGTGGTATAGCTCTATCTTAAATTTTCTAAGATTTGGCTGACTAGACACAAGGTTCCCGAGCGGACTACTCGAGTGAGAAGGCTACGCGGCCACCAGATGGTCCGGTCACCCGCCACATCGCCAACTCTCCTAAAATTTGGTAGATTGAAAGAAATTTGCGGGTGCGCAAAACACACCTCGCGTGTAGTGTGTGATAGTGTCAATTTTTCAGAGTGGAAGAAATATGAGCGAAATGCCAATTTAAGATAAGCAGTAAAATATATGGAAATTAAAGTTGTTATGCATGCAAAAAATTTCACAAAGGAAACAAATCAAAGCATTACATCAAACAAAGAGTGAAAGTAAAGCACAATTATAATTAACCTGAATTTTGCTATGGTTAAGAACCTGAAAAGTTCCCCAGCGGAGTCGCCATGCTGTCGCGCCCTATTTTGACCTGCTCGGGTCAAAGCGGAGCGCGGACGTGTCCGGGTGATTCCTGGGTAAAAAGGGTTGAGGAGTCGCCACCTAATTATTTTTTACGGTGAATTAGGACACCTAAATATTAAACTAAGTGCTGCAATGTAAACTCCAATTTTAAGGTCTGCGAAACTAGTGAGATTCTAGGTAAGGGTTCTTTATTATCCTAAAGGGAAGGGGTTAGGCATCCTTTAAGATCCGCTAACTTGCGGTTATCCGGTAAAACTCAGGTTAATTATTGGTAGAAATAATGCATGTTTTACAAGTATAATAGATTAAAAGACGTTTGCAAATAATTAGAAAAAGGATGCATTTTAAAAGATAGATAAATGTAGAGATTTTTCAAAATATGCATTTATATGATATCTAAAGAGAAATACATGTAGAGTTGAAAAAATATGTATTTTGACAATTGATAGTAAAATAATTTATTTATAATGCCAAAGAAGTAAAATTTTGGGAATCATTGAATTGTAAATTGACAAAAGATAAACTTATTCGTTATGATTAATAAAGCAAATAAAAGATGACAAAAGTTGTTTTGAAAATCTTGAATACGCGTGACGAGCCTAAAATAAATAAACTAGCGAAGGATTTCTAAGTTTGCGAGCCTACAAATAAATAAGCTAGCGACGGGTTTCAAATCTTAAACTAACCTATGAATAAATCCTAAGTTTGCCTATTCTAAGCATTTCAATAATTACATAAGTGCGATAAATAATATTACAATACAAAGCGAGATAAAAGTGAATTAAAGAAAGAAATAACAATAAATAAACTCAGAAATAATTGCCTTTATTTACTTTAGTCCATAAGTTGTCAAGAACAAATGGTTAGAAACAATTAAATACAAATAACTCCATATCCGTATTCAAAGCAGTGAATGTTTTGATCGCGGAGAAACTCAGACTTAAATTTTGAAAAGAACATTCCAATCACGTCGTGATTTGCAAACATATGACTAATGTAGTTTATTTTGATTGCCTCGCCTACTAAGCGTGTCGGTCTCTCGGGTGAAATAGAAAAAGATCACTATAATCACGTCGTGGCTGCGAATATATAACTTGTTGGTTATTTTAGTCACCTCGCCTACTAAACATGTTGATCTCGGATAAAAGGTTTAAGTCTTCATCATTGCCCAGAAGTTATATTTCCGTCTTTGCAACTGTGGAGGCCTCAAAATCGACGGATATTTTTCATCGGCCAGTGTAGTATCTTGTTCAAATCAGTAAAAAATTAAAATGAAACAAGAATAATAGGCAAGCAAAGCGTGAAAACAGAGGCGTAAAAAAGCAGCTCAAAATGACGCGGTGTCTAGTTTAAAACAGTAAAACAGCAAGACAGTAGAACAGTAATTCTGAACCGAGCAGTGAGCTGAAATAGAAAGCAGTACCCGAAAAGACGCGGTATTTATTCAAAACAGTAAAACAGTAAACAGTAAACAGTAAAACAGTGATATCCGTTGCAAGGATATTTAAAACAGTAAACTAATAAAACGGTAAGATATCCGCTGCACGGATGATTAAAACAATTAAACTGGAAAAAAAATAGAGAATTAATGCTAGAACAGAAAATGAAAAGTGCGGTCTCGATTTCAATTTCATCGGCCTAGATGCGATATTAATAAAACAATAAAAGCGATTGCCAAAGAAACGAGCGTTGAGCAATTAAATTATCGAACCAAATTACAAATGTTGGAACCGAACGAGATTAAGAGGTATTTATGGAAAAATCCGACCGGATCATGAACAACGACCGAATGAAAATCGAAATTGATTTTTAGATAACTAGCAAGCAATTATGAAAATGCCATAACTGGAAATACGCTAAAAATCGGGTCGACCGATCCGGTCGATGACCGACCGAATCAGATGCCAACCCGAATCAGACTTTTTTTCAATTTTTCAGATAACCAATAATAACCACACCAACAATGCAAGAAATTTGGAAATTCAAACCGTCGATCTGACCGGTCAAGAATCTAACCGAATAGGAGATTCAACCCGACATCAAATAATTCCATCAATTCCAGATAACCAACATACAAAAATATGAAATGCAAGAATTCTGAAAATATCCAAATTGGATCGACCCGATCCGGGTCAGTGACCCGACCTGAATCATTGATCCGAATCCGAAATCAAATGATCCAAACCCAAATCAGATTTTAACACCAAATTCAGATAACCAATAACAATAATATATAATGCAAGAATTCTGAAAATATTACGGCAAGTCGACCGAATCGGTCGATGACCGACCGAATCTGTGATCTAAACAGGAATCAAATTTTAACACCAAATTCAGGTAACCAATAACAAGAATATGTAATGCAAGAATTCTGAAAAATGTTACCTGAATCGGTC
The DNA here is from genome assembly GCA_029783415.1 of Anisodus acutangulus. Taxonomy (NCBI): domain Eukaryota; kingdom Viridiplantae; phylum Streptophyta; class Magnoliopsida; order Solanales; family Solanaceae; genus Anisodus; species Anisodus acutangulus. The sequence goes on along the minus strand of CM056498.1, from coordinate 25,925,678 downwards.
GACCTGACTGGTCGATGACCGAACCCGAATCAAATTTTAACACCAAATTCAGATAACCAATAACAAGAATATGTAATGCAAGAATTCTGAAAAATGTTACCCGAACCGGGTCGACCCGACCCGGGTCAGTGACCCGACCCGAATCGGAAAACTAAAAAATCAGAGAATCAAAGGGAAGAACAAACCTTTTCGGACTTGATTCTTGGATAATAAGGAAGGCAAAATGCTTACAATCAAGAACACAACAAAATATTTATATCCAATTTGGGACCTCCGAAAAATCCCTTTGAAAATCCTCCCAAAAATCTGTTCCATCCCCCCTCAAAATGAAGAACAACATGGGGTATTTATAGGTGGATTCCCCCCTAAAAAACGAGTTTGAAATTTGAATTAAAGGTAAAGAATCCGATTTTGGAAGCGGATTTTGGGGGTATGGGTTGCGGATTTTGTGGGTGTCAGCGTAACAGAGGGGGGTTGGTGGCGGCAGGGGTGAGGTGACCGGCGACGTGGGGTCGCCGGTATGGGGTGTGGGGTCGTGGCGATTTGGGAGAAAAGGGATATTAGGGTTTGGGTTTTTTTTGATTTTTGTTTTTGTTTTTGGGTTGGTTTTGGGGAATTAAAGGAGAATGGGTTTTGGGCTGGCCGACGGGTTGGGGATTGGGCTTGGAAAATATTTTGGGATTTGTTTTGTGGGTTTTGGTTTAAGGAAGAGAGGTCGAATGGGCTGGGGGTTGTGGTTGTGGAAATTGGGTTTTGGGTTTAGGTATAAAGGAATTTAATTTGGGGAGTTTTGAAATTTTGGTCAGGTTGGTAGAAATAAAGAGGGAGAGTTGAATTGTTTTTTTTGGGTAGAAAATGTTTTGGGTTGGGAAAATGAAAATGGGTTATGGATAAAAAATATAAAAGGGATTTAATATTAAAACATATTTATATATATATATATATATATATTTTGTAAAAGATGTGAATTATTTAAAATAACATAACGACGTGATAATAATAAAATATAATATTTGCGAAATGTTTAATGCTTAATAAAAGGGAAATGCGATGCAATTTTGCGAGAATAAAATAACATAGAATTTTTTGGATAAAACTTATGATTGTGATAAAAAATGCAAATGACAGTAAAAAATGGGAATAATAATAATAATAAGAGAATAATATGCATATATATATATATTTTAAAATTGTTTTAAAAGTGTCAAAAATGTTAAAAATTACGAATAAAATCATAAAAGATGGGACAAAATTGGGTGTCAACAATGAGAAAGATGTTAATATTCATAATATTAATCGGAGGAAAAGCGACATTACGTCACCCCGATACACTCAGAGTATCTTAGTATCATTCATGTATTATACTCATGTACTACCCTTGACCCACATGCGTTATATACGCTACTATATGGTATGCATTATATATATGTAGGGGATGGGGAAAGGGATACTCCATTATATACGCACACCACCTGATTATCTGGTATATGATAATGATTATGCCCACAGAGGCCAAAATGATATGATGGGATACAACGTTATATATATATATATATATATATATATATATATGTATATATATATATATGTATATATATATATGTGTATGTATGTATGTATATGTGTATGTATGTATGTATATGTGTATGTATGTATGTATATGTGTATGTATGTATGTATATGTGTATGTATGTATGTATGTATATGTGTATGTATGTATGTATATGTGTATGTATGTATGACCGCATTGTGCATGACACTTAGGCATATTATGGCCCTCGGAGGCATTCTGCACACACATGATACTTATGCGTATTATGGCCCTCAGAGGCATTCTCTACTAGTTGGTTGTCCCTTGTCTCATGTTACATTCATGTTTCTATTATGCTATTCTTCATGCCTGACATACTCAGTACATCATTCGTACTGACGTCCCTTTTGTCAGGGGACGCTGTATTTCATGTCTGCAGGCTCAGGTAGATAGGGGGGACAGTTCGCACTGGTAGGTTGCCGGTTTAGCGGATATTGGACCACTCTATTTATTTTGGAGTAGTAGTCTAATCTTAGTATGGTATTTTTTATATGCATATGGGTATGGCGGGGCCCTGTCCCGACCTTATGATGTCATGTACTCTTTAGAGGCTTGTAGCCAGTTGTCTTGTGTATAGTAGTCGTGTATGGCCTTGTCGGCCTTAGTATGTATATTTACATATGTTGGGTCCTCCTGGTTGAAGGATTTTACATAACTCTTCTCCAGTTTATCATTTCCATATGTCAGCAGGGTATCTCGTGGAGGCCCTCGTGGACTATGAGAAATTACGGTTATATGCTAAATATATGATTAGTGGTACTCGACAAGTAAGGTCCCGGTGCCCGTCATGACCCTCCGGTTTGGGTCGTGATATTCCTAATCAAATGGATGATTCGGATATGACATACTCTTGAAGGTGCTCGACGTGAAAGGAGTTTGGCCATGATAAGCGTTTGTGTAACCTACGGGGCCGTGGTAGTGCAAGTACCTCTGGTGGTGAAAGAACCTCTTGTAGTGGAAGAGTCTCTCCTGGTTGAAGAACCTCATGATTTTATGAATGTATTTTAATTTTTGTTGATGTATTCGAATTGTCTTAAATTATGAATCTTAAATATTTTTCTTCTTATAATGAATGATGTTTTTTTTAATGAAGCATCTTGAATTAGGTGTTTTATCATCAAGAAAATTCTATTGAAAAATTTCATAACATACAAAAATTAGAAAAGTAATTTAATCTTCGTTATTTTCTAGAACCACCTCATCGTCGTCTTCATTTTTATCATCCTCCGTACTTGCATTCTGTTCTTTATCTTCTTATCCCTTCATTTCTTTCTTTATCATCCTCGTTGTAGTCTAGATCCCAAGTATCATCATTAGGAGCACTCGCTTGGTTAACATAACAATATGACATTCCACAATTTAATGTTTGTGGTAAATATTTTGGAATACCTATCCATTCTTGTATTATTGGATAAACTGGATAAGGAGAGTCTCGATGGAGATTTTTATTTTTTAATAGTTTTCAATGATCTTCTTCATCCGCTCCTCGAAAATTAAGATCGTCCAAAGCATGATACATATCTAGTACTTTCTGCATTTATGAAATTTCCTTCATCAAGTGTTGGATAACTAGTGGTTCATCCTTGAATTTGGAGGACTGATATGTAGCAGACAATGCTTGTGGCACAACTAAACTATGCCAGTGACATAATACCTCATAATCACACCTTTTCGAATATAATTGAACCCATTGAAGCTTTTCACCCCAAATTATAGCTCCTTCGGATTTTGAGGAGAGTGTGTCACCCTCAATTATGTGTCCAACAACTTTTAAATCAACATTGATACAAATTGATTGATTTTCGAAGGGACGAAGAACACCATACCATTTTTCATCAGATAATTCCGTGTAACATCCTAATATCTCTTTTTCAAAATATGATTCAATTGTATTTATGTTTGTTTCTATCCTACCATAAGGCCTTCTTGAGCTACCCTCACCTTTTTGTCTATTTTTGAACCAACTATTGAATGTAAATTTTCTAGGCATTTTTAAAATGTGAGTTTTTTTAACCGAATGAGTTATATAAAAGTTCTTAACCAAATGAGTTATTTAAAAGTTTTGTTATATAAGTGTGTCATATTTTGCGCATGTAAAAGTTGTGCAATATAGTGTCATATAAAGCAGTAAAAACGAGCAGTGTTGTCAAATCAAGGATGTCATTCCGAAAACTCATATTTTGCGCATGTAAAAGTTGAGGGCACTCGGACTCAAACGTCTAAAAAGTCATGCTACGTCAATGCCTCGTGGTACACCACAAGAGTTCAATTTTGCTTTTAATCGTTTTTGCGAAAAGAACAATTGGATGAAAATACGTTGTCTCAGGGTAGAATATGATCAACATGGTTACGTCAGATTCAGATCCAAGTGGGATTTGGATTGTGAGATGTCCGATGAAGATGAATCCCCGTGATCCTATTAATATTTTTAGAATAAAGTAGGAAAGTACGGTCATAATGACGACCCCAAGGGTACTTGGAGGTTTGCAACTATATAAGTAGCCTTTCATTTGTTATTAAACTACAACATATTGAACGAGTAGTAAAAATGTAGATTGGTCGTTATTCCTTTCAAATGATTCGAATAGCAGTGGTGATGATAGCTCAAATCATAGCAGCTATTCCAGTGAATCGAGTTATCTTGATAACAATGAATTCAAGATAGACGATTTAAACTTCATCTTCTTATAAAGCGTAATGATGATTCTTGTAATGTGAATATCCAGATCCATGAAAATATTATTGCGGGTTACGTCGAGAATGGGCATATCAGCATGCAGAATCAGAACGTCTTGTTCGTGACTTGAAAAATCTCAACGATCAAATTCCAAGAAGGCTCTCAATGACTATGCCTCAAACTGATCTAAATTCTTGCGAGTTTGCCGTACAGAGAAAGAAAACAACATAATGCTAGCAAGATGTTGTATATTTTACATGCTAAAGTTGTCGAAGAACAAGCATCATCAATGGGTAGAGAACTAACATCTACAGAAAGAAGATGTCTTTAGAAACCCAAAATATTGTTCTGAGGACGATATTAAGAACTTCTATTTTGATGATGATTAGATGTTATTTTGGTTCACTTGCTTAGTTTTTAAATCATTTAAGTTCCAGACTCATGATTTAATTTATATATTTAATTTATGATGAAGTCGTCAATTTGAAGAAAATTAGTATGTTTAATTTGCTTTGATTGTTATAGTCTATTTTATATAAGCTTCTTCGAGTTAATAATACATTAAAAATTCAACAATTCACAATTTTAAAGAAAACACAAATAAATTTGTACATAAAAGGTGTTGATTACATAAAACATGAAAACATGCCACTAGTAAAAACAAAATACATAAAAATAATAAACTAAACTGAAAATACATAAAAGCAAAATACATATTAATAATAAACTTAATAAATAAAATACATAGAAATAATAAACAACAATAAGATAGCACAAATAATCTTTCAAAATTCTAGTTTTTCTTTCAAATCATTTTTCTCCCGTTGAGTGTCTCTAAGGTTATGCTTGAAAATCATTTGTTTTTCTTCGGATTCTTTTAGCGCCCTCCAGAAGGTCAATTTTTTCTTGAGTTTCCATAAGTCTAAACTGCAAGTCAAACTTCACAGTATCTCTATTGATGAGTGAAGTCGCGGTATCTCTATCAACATGAGATTTTTTAAACTTCACCGCCACCATTTTATTCACAGGAATATCATCTTCCCATCGAAAATATTTGCAACCATTCATACCCTATAAACATTACAAGAAAATCAATTTTTGAAAGTAAAATATGTAGATAATGTGAAAAAAATCTAAAGCCTAAAAATTTGTAAAAACACTTACTTCGGGCACTTTACAACGTCAAAAACGACGACCCGGATTATCTTGGGTCCTTGATGTTCTTAACTTACAATAATAACCGCATTCACAAACATCAGGTTCTATAGCGAAGTTTGACGTTTTGGAGCTTTGAAACATGATTTTTTTCGGAGGGCTAAAGTATGTTGAAAGAGTGAAAATGGAGGAGGTGAAGAGTAATTTGAAAATGACCAAGTATTAGGGTTTATATTAACCCCTATTGCGCAAGCAATTCTTGCGCTAAAGGTAGTATGATAACTTTTTTTTAGTGGTTATTTATCTTCAAAATCCCACAAAATGGGTTACTTAACTTGCGGACACTCACATCTAGAAAATTCCCGTCCACTAAAAATGTGAATATTTCACAGCTTCGCTAACAGAACTGAACAAAAATGTAAGCAATAACGAAATTGAATGCTCTTAAAAGTTTCTTAAAAAGAAATGCACAATTCTTTTGTTCAAATTTCTGAATCTTCTATCCGAATATAAATGCTAGAACCACTTGCACCAAGTGTATGATGCATATGTGTATTTATTTATAGGTGTAAAAGTAAAGCTATATTTGAAGGTCAATGTTATATATATATACACGACCTATTCGTTCCGAACAAATTGGTTAACGGAGAAGAGAAGATCAAAGTTGGGGTGGGGGCAGCTACAAGGTGGGTAGCTTGAGTTGGGTCGTGCATCCGATATGGTGGAAAAGCTACATCGAAAATATCGGAAGAGGGATAAAGAGGGAGGGAACGATGCGAGCTTTTTACTTTTCCCCCCTCAATTTTTATATACTTTTACCCTTAATTGTTTGAGATCAAAATGCACGTGTCAGTCTCATTTGTTTCTTTTGCCACGTTTACCGTGTAAAATGCACACATTTTCCTCAGGACAATAGGTATTAACCGTAGTGTTTAAATGAACAAGTCGGAAAGTTTAGAGATCGCATGCATCCACAGATCAAGTCTCACATAATAGACCAACGCAACAGCTTCTGATCCTGTCAACTCCTAAGTTGTGTCTCAAATGATTGCACAACCTAGTAGTAGCCATGGATGGTTTGTCGCAACAGAAAGGGGAAATAGATAACGCTAAAGACCATACATATGGAATTGGTCACGCTGGACAAAGGCGAAATGATTCATGATTGTGATCAGACGCACATGTACGTGCATGTGCATCCATAGGTGTACGTCGAGTAAAGGTTAAACAATTTAAATTCGGACCTTAGACGTTAAACAAGGATTATACTTTTTGCTATTATCTACATGATGAAAGCGCAATCACTGATGCATCGCAGAGGGGAGACCTTGTTTCTGGTTTCTCCCCTCAAAAAAAAAATGCAATTAGAGGACAAAAGCACCAGATGAACACCTACTATGTTAGATTTTCCCCCACTCCCCACCCAAAATAGCTATTTCAGGTGCAAAGCCTCTTCAATAAAGACCTCTTTTTTTTTTGTTTCTCCCCCATTTCTCATTTTGTTGATTGAAAGATAATAAGTGTTATCCATTGAGTAAAGAGAGGGTTTGCTACAGTGATTCAAACAGTTGGTGGCCCCTTCGAGAGTTGCGGGTCCTTGCCGCTGCATGAGTGTTAGCTCACGCTCAAAACCCGGGGGGTGGGGGGGGTATCAATGAAATATCACTCTGAAAGGGCTAGAATTCTAACCTTGTGTCAGGACCGTTAGGCCAAAGGGCAGTCTCAGGTAGAAAGGCAAAGAAAAAGATCTACCTTGACAACGAAGACGTCATTGACTGATAGTTTATCTTCCGAATCGGTTAAATACCTATAACAAAAAAAGGCCAAAGCCCGCTGAAGCACTGGAAAAATGATAAAAATAAAAGAGCCTCTACTGTACAGTTGCAGGACAAAAGTCTGATCAAATGCACCGAAAGCATAGCAAAACAGGACGCAAAAAGTCTGCAATGTTAACTTCACCAAGTGAGAAGTCACCTTCAGCCGTACGATGAACTCAACCTGAAACAGATCAGCAAAAATAAGAAAGCTGACCAAATATAAAGTGAAGAGGTGGTATAATACGAAAATGTCCTTTCCAGCCACAGAACAAATAAAGAAAGAGTTGTATAGCAGCTTAAAGTGCAAAAGAAAGAGCTTTCTTCTTTTTTCTTCATTTCATTTCTTTAAGGGGGGGAAAACTATCCAGCAGCACAGATGTTCTTATTAATTTTTCATTGTTTATAAAAAAAGTAATATTATTTCCCAGCATGTTTGTCACATTTTGCTTACCGAGCATCAAACTAAGTGAACTTTGGATATCTTTTGTCATGTTTATTTTTTTGATAACCGAGAAATTTGAGAGGGTTATTGGCGCGTAATAAGATATACGTGTCAAAAGGAGGGAAGGAAGTATTGATCGAAAGTACTTTGTCTAGCATCCCCATATATTTCATGTCGCATTTGAAGACTCCTGGTAAAGTGACAGACAGATTGGAAAGACTTCAGCAAAAAAATTTATGGGATACAGCGGAAGGAATTAGAATATTTTACTTACTGAATTGCAGAGTTGTCACATCTCCAAAGGAATGTGGAGGACTCAGTGAAAGATCTCAGGATCTTCAATAAAGCCTTGTTGGGGAAGTGGTTGTAGATGTTTCGGGTGGAAGAGAGCGCTGTGGAGGGGTGTGGTAGCGGAAATGTATGGTATTTTGGAAGGTGGGTGGAGGACTAGAAACATCACAACACTGTTTGAGTGTTGCTTATGGAGGAGTATTATGAAGGGTGGGAAGACTTTAGTTGACATTTCTTTCAGGGTTGGGGATGGGGATGGTAGCAGAGTTAGTTTTGGGGGGCATAAGTGGTGTGGGATGAGCTGAGGAAATTCTTTCCCTAACATATATAGACTGTCTTGTCAAAGAGAGATACAATCCAACAAATTTGTAGGTCTCATGAGGGGGAGGTTCATTGGGATCTGAGGTTCTGGAGGAATCTACAGGACTGTGAGTTGGAAGAATTTCTTAGTTTGGTTGAGTTACTATATGGCAGCATATTCTAATCGATAGATTGGATGTATGGAGATGGCGAGAGAGTAGAGTTGACTTATTCACTGTTAAATCTTATCAAACGAGAGGTTATTAAGAAGAGATGAATGTATTTTCCCTCATTGTGCTATAGGGGTACCCAAGGCTGCGAGGAAGATGTGATTCTTTGTGGCTGGCAGTAAGGGGTGTGATATTGACAGCGGAAAACCTGAGAAAGAAAAAGATCACCTATGTTAGTTGGTGCTTCATGTGCAAGAGCTCGGTGAAGATGTGGATCATCTCTTAATGCATTGTCAAGTGGCTAACCAACCGTGGAGAGTTCTTCTTAATTGGTTTGGGGTGCAGTGGGTGATGCCAAGCACAGTGAAAGAGGCATTGCATAGCTGGGCTTACAGGAGGGGAAAGAGAAGCGCTAGGGCATGGAATGTTGTCCCGCTAGCAGTTATGTGGGTTATTTGGATAGAGAGAAACAGGAGAGCGTTTGAAGGGGTTGAACAAGATATTGTAAAGTTGCAAACTAGTCTTTTGTTCTAGTTTTCTTTTGGTGTTCCCATGAGACCCCACTTTGTATAGAAGATTGGGTCTCCTTTCTTGAGAATCATATTCTGATGTAGGTTCTCTTTTGGTATACCTATACAGTGTTTTCCCCAAATTATTAATGAAACTATTTACATTATAAAAAAAATTGGCGCGCAATTCAAAACTCGAACAAGATGGGCCCACTCCTCTACCCTCACTTAAATACCAGGCTAAAGCTTATAGTGAAGTTGGAACATGACGTGAGTCAAACCCACACATCACGTGTTGCATTTTTAGCCCATGGGATGAATATCTTTTGTAGCTCTCAATAAGCAAAGAGCCGACCAAATGCATAAAGATATTTTATTTCTAGGAAATTATATCCTTGGGTTTCATGCCCATGCCAGTAAAGTAAAACGCCTCACATTAGGTTTTGCCTCGTACTAGCACATACTACATTAAGCACTATCTCGTCAACTTACCTTCAATTGATAATATATAAATGATTAACTGCCGTAAAGTCAAAAAAATAAATTAAGAACATGGGAATCATGAGACTACCCTTGCAACTAGCGCTTGCTTGAGAACTATTTGAGCTTGGCAACCTTCAAACCTATTCAATATTATGCATTCGGAACACAGGACGTGTAAATTTATCCAAGCTTAAGCCTCAAAAGTCCTGACTCACAGGCTTGAAGCCTACCTTGCGCAGACTACGGTTAGTGTGAACTACTGAGCTGTCTTCAGGCCCAAGTCAATAGTATCCATTTAGAGCAGAATTCAAGTAACTTTATCCTCAAACCTGGCTAACAAGCTTCTTGAGACTCCAAGGTGTTTCATACACGTATTCTAAATTTACTCGTGTCTCTTTACTTGAGAGTAAATAAATTGTTTCAAGGGTATAAATGATTCAAAACTGTATTTGAAATATATCTCCTGCCCCAGCTTCATCCTACACAACATTCACTCTTGCTGCCTATCTCAACCCTATTATGTCAAGACGAACAAAATAAAAAAGCCCTCCTTACAAAGATATTAGTCAAACCATGTTGAGCTTGATAACCCATTCTCAATTGACCTCGGTAAAGCTATAAACTTGGAATACTTGGCAAGCTCTAGCTTGGGATTAATCAGGATAAGCCAAAGAAAGTATCCCCTGGGTTGGCTCAGATGGAATGTATACTTATTTCAGACAGATGCTCAACCTCTTTATTCCCAAAATCATTCATCCGTCTTTTCCTATATCTGTCACATGTATTCAGTATGGAAAATTCTACCCTTTATTGACAAAAATTGACCAAATAACACTACAAATTATGTTTTTTTATCAAATAGGGTAAGTATAGCCTTGCTTATAAAGAGCATGCATCTCCCTTCCATCCTTCTTCCTTGTTCTTTTTAAACCATCTCTAAAACCCTTTAACCCTAAGTAAAGTTTAATCCAACAATGACACACTTTCCAAGAAGAATGACATACATTTACAAGGATGATATGAGCAATATGCGCATGAGTTAAATGTCATACGGAAATAGAGAACACATGAACGTCACAAAAAACCAAAGATTATGAGCTGAATTCAATTATATGTTCATGGCTTCCTCAGAAATAAATATCATTATCAAAACCTGCATTGATTCTTATAATTTACATCAAGAGAGTGGAGACGAAAATGATCGAGTATCAAGAAAAAGGGATCAAGAAAAACTATCCTTCACCACCTTCCAAGGGATGTTCAGAATTTTCTGCAGGAGTACGAGAATCATCTATGATGGAAGAGAGAAACAAGAAAAAAGGAAGAGGTGTATCTGGATAATGTCCGTTTGTACTTAATTCTGATCATTTTAAAGGACTCCATAACTGAAACTAGTAAAATGACAAAAATACAACTGAGATGTCATAGAATAAAGAGGTAAGATTCTTAAACATTATGCATTCATGGGAAATGCAGAGCTGAACTCCTTTATACATAGCTTCTAAAACATAGACAAAAGAAAACGGAGATATCCAGAAGAAGGAAAAAGTTCCCAGGAGGGGGGAAGAGGAAGGAGAAGCAGAAGAACATTCCAATAATAACAACTTTACCTCAAAAACTTGATTTTACATGCACTTCAATGATGTCATCATCCTCCATCCCAAGACTACTGGGAGATGCATTCGGATTAATTTTATCCCCGTCAAAGCAGAAAACCAAATTTTGCAGCTCAAGCTTGACTTTATCAGTGTACGATTTGAACAGCCTCTCAAATTTATCATCCTACGTGAATATAGAATAGGAATGTGTCATAATAACATTTGATTCCTGGCTATGAAGTATGACTTAAGCGTATATTTTTCCTGAATTAGACAAACAACAGATCAAAATAAGAGAGACAAAAAGCATACAGAAATATGAACCATGACGAGTTTAGCATGATGTAGAAACAGCTTTAGAGTGAAATAGTTCAAGGCCAAAACAAAAGAGAAATCAAGCAATATCTTGAAGATTAATGGCATGTCAACGTTAACAAGTGCTGATCACTTGAAGGCATCACTGGTAAACTTGATGAGCCTGGATGACTGTCATCTTTAATACTCCCTCCGTCCCAATTTATATGATGCAGTTTGATCAGGCACGAAGTTTAAGAAATAAAGGAAGACTATTGAATCTTTTGGTCTAAAACAAGTCAAAGATATTTGTGTGGTTATAGATCATCTCATTAAGCGTAAAAGGTAAAGTTTAAAGTTAAATTGTTACTAAATAAGGAGATGTATCATTCTTTTTGGGACTGACTAAAAAGGAAAGTGTGTCATATAAATTGGGCAAGGAGTAATGATTAATTTGTTAAATAAGTTTTATTGAGATATGATGTATTGATATTCCAGATGGTAATTAAAGCTGTTGTTATTATAAAAGATAAAAGTCTGGTAATTATTAAGTTCATCTACCAAAGAAACCAATTTAATTGTAATGGAGAAAAGGTAGGAAACTAAATCCTGCAATTTGTGGTACATATTTGTTCCATCATAAAAGTCAAGCTACAACAGAATTGATTAGATCCTAAAGTGATATCTGCTTTTTAAATAGGACACTTTACAATTTAGTGATTTTCTAATGCACCTTTTTAAATGCTGTATTACATAATCAAAAATATGTTGTACCACCAGCAATCAAGCTCTCAAGTCTTTGAAGTGCCATAAGAGATGATGAAACCATCCTAACTAATTTCTTTCCCTGCATGCTGAAAGCATAAACTTATCTCCCTTATAAGAGTAATTACTTTATCCTATGCTAATCTCAACTCATTTATTTCTGCATGTTACATGAACTCAAAAATTAGTACCAGTACATGTACACTTACACGTGTATGTAGGTCTTTTAGTGTATTCTGCAATGTTGTTAGAAAGCACTTACACTGCAGTCATATTTGTTTGACAATGCTTTAACACAAATAAAGATCAAAGCAACGTAGAGTTCTATCCATATTGCATTTAACGATGACAAGAGAAATACTTCAAAGAACTTTCTAATACAGTTATAGAATTAAAGCCTCCTATGATCTTGGCTTCCAAGGAAAATCAAATGATCCTACAACACCACTTCAGAAACAACACTTGGCAGACAGCACATTTTAAAACTTTCCAACTCACTTACGCTCAGCTTCTTTGTAATATAAGTGCGGCTAAAGGATTAAAGTAAGGAGAAGTCAACTTCAAGTAGTATATTATAAGCATCATTGAGCATTTGAACTACATATATGTAACACAATATGGCTGATAATTGTAAGCTACTTATGCAGTAATTTAAAAAAAAAAAACTGATTTAGTTTCTCCTACATAAACCAACTTATTAATACCTCGAAAGTTAACTAGATCTGGGATGATATAGTGGAGAAAACTGAGAAAAAGTTAACTAGATGTTAGGCTCAATATTTATCTCTTGGGGGTAGACTCACCCTAATTAACTCTGTTCTTGACTCTCTCCCCACATATGTGATGTCCTTATTTCCTATACCTTCCAATGTTATCAAAAAATTGGATAAACTTAGGAGGAATTTCCTATGGCAGGAGGATAATGAAGGGAAGGGTTATAATCTGGTGAAGTGGGAAACAGTTTTACTTAGCAAGAAGAGGGGTGGCTTGGGAATCAGAAACATAAGCTTACAAAATAGATGTCTAATGATGAAATGGCTCTGGAGATACAATGGTGAGGAAAATGCTCTATGGAAGGAAGTAGTCAAGGCAAAGTTTGGTGAAACAAATCCTTGGTGCACAAAGGAAGTCAGAAACTTATGGAGTTGGAGTTTGGAGAGCTATCAGGAATCTTTGGCCCCTGTTTGAAGCAAACATCAATCTAAAGGTAGGAGATGGAAGCAAAATCCAGTTCTGGAAAGAAACCTGGATTGACCAAACCTCTCTCATGGATTGTTTCCCAGATTTGTTCAGGATTTGCACCAATCCTGAAGCAAAAGTGGGTGAATGTTGGTCACCCCAAGGATGGGATCTTACTTTTAGGATACTTTTAAATGACTGGGAAGTGGAAAGGGTGGCATCTCTTCTGGGAAAATTAGAAACTGTCAGCGGTCTCACAACTGACTCAGATAGGATATCTTGGAAACTTAGCAGTGATGGATGCTACATGGTCAATAGTGCATACAAAAAAGAGATGTTAGATCCATCTGGGAGAATACAATATCAGTGGAACTGCATTTGGAAAAGTTTGTCTCCCACCAAGGTAAAGTGTTTCACATGGTTGGTGATAAATAGAGCTTGTCTCACACATGAAGTGCTTCAGAAGAAAGGAATGCAACTGGTATCAAGATGTTTTCTTTGTAACAGAACAGGGGAAACAAACAATCATTTGTTCCTACATTGTCGCTTCACTGCTCAACTATGGGCTCTCTTCTTCAACCTCACTCACACTACTTGGATCATGCCTGAACACACAGTAGATTTGCTAAGTTGCTGGATTAGAAGGGGAGGAAGCAAAAGTCAAAAGAGATGATGGAGGATTATACCTTCTTGCATTTGGTGGACTGTGTGGAGGGAGAGAAATGATAGATACTTTGAAGATAAATCCAAGTCCATTCAGAAAGTTAAATGGAATTGTATTGTATCTTTATTTTCTTGGTGTAAACAACAATGTATAGAGGATGTAGATCAGATTGTAGATTTATTAGGATCTCTGTAACTTTTTGGAGGTAATGCTGAGGAATACAACCTTACCAGTTTCAAAAAGAAAATACCTCGAAAGCAATAAAAACCAAGTACTTTTGTAGAAAGCACTATACATTCATCCTTTTTTAATCGGGAGCACTGTACATTTATTATTTAGTATAACTTCTTTGTGTCTGTATATTACTCATTGTTTAGGATAATATACAAGTACATACTCCATTCAAGTAGCTCGAGAGACACATAATGAGTATATTAAGAATGAAGGAAAGATAATAGAACACCTCTTTTAAACATTATGGTTGACATAACCACACAACAGATATGCAAACTTCAATATATGTAAATATGAATTGCACCCCCGGGGAATACCATGTAAACCCGAAATTGTTTCGCTCCATCCTTGTCTTGGATAGAAATGACTATTTTGGCTCTTTCAGTTGAGGATTTTGATGAAGGCTCAGCAACACTATCTTGAAGTGAATGGAGTGAAGCACTAAGATCTCTTTTTACAGATTCTTCAACATCTCGCAGCTCATCCTTAGCTGATTGGGCAAATGATGCCAGCTCTTTCTTTTTCAACCTACAAACAGCCACTCATAATAGTAAAGAGAAAAAGAGAAGAACAAAGAGCAAGTGCAACTTAATTAGTAATACAAATCTAATAACGAGAATGGATGGTCAATTCTATGCTTTCGTTATCTAATAGAATCTATTTAGTTGAATTCAATATCTCATTTAGGAACTTAACTCATTAAAGATTGGCTATACCAAAGCAAAAAGAATTATCTAATCAGTTGTCACCTAAAGAAAGCAGACATCAAAGTTAGATTCACCAAAAGGGTATTAATATTTACATCAACTTTATTAAATTACTGGGAGAATCCAACTTTGAAAAGTGAAAATTCACAAGATCACAAACTCATTTCATTCAAAATAAAGCAGCAATAAAATCACCATAATAAAATCAGACACAAAATTAAATTAATTTAATTGAGCTGAAAACACTTCAGCAAGCGAACCCACCACCATTAAGCCCTTGTTAAAAAACATGTAATGCAAATCATAAATCAATGGATACAAACAAAATATAGAAATCAAATAAGGTACTACGAATTTACCTAATTTCCTTTATAGTTGAATCTTCAACAAGGTTACTAGTATGAGCAGAAATATTTGGGGAAGGTGGCAGCCAATCTTCTTCTTTTTCTTCGCAGTCAACTATTTGAACTGCTTCCCTTTTGTCTTCTTTCTTCTTGACCTATTTCCAAG
The DNA here is from genome assembly GCA_029783415.1 of Anisodus acutangulus. Taxonomy (NCBI): domain Eukaryota; kingdom Viridiplantae; phylum Streptophyta; class Magnoliopsida; order Solanales; family Solanaceae; genus Anisodus; species Anisodus acutangulus. The sequence goes on along the minus strand of CM056498.1, from coordinate 25,910,292 downwards.
TCCAACAACCATATAAAGCAAGATCAAATTAACAAATTGAGAAAACGACAATTTACATTTTACAGAACACTAAAGAAAAGAAGTTTACAGCAGTGTCGATCATTTTCCGTTTCTTTGAGATAACTGGAGACGAGTCTGGACTATCATCTGTGATGTACAAAAGAAAAATGACAAAATTCTTAAGAAGGAACAATATCAAGCAGATACATACATACATTAATAATGCTCTCGCACCCGTGTTTCATGAATCAGACTATCTTATATCAGTATTTCTTAAGAATCGGACAGCGAGGGAGAACTTATCCATGGCAAAAAAAGACGACCTCCTAACACTCTGTTTGGATGGTTGTTATATATTGTTTCATAATGTATTGTATTATATTATATCGTACTGTATTGTTTTGATGAATACAACATTCAGATAGATCGTATCATTTCCCCGTCATTATATAATGTCACACACATCAACAAATTGAAGGATAAACCAACAAGAAAAGTAGGGTATGGGGTAGAGTTATTATAAGAAGGTAAGATAAAAGGATAAAATAGGTTATGTGCCGCCCAGCTCCCGCTGTGCGCGAGGTCCGGGGAAGGGTCTATTGTCCGCAGCCTTAGACTGCAAGAGGTTATTTCCACGGCTTACTCATGACCTCTGGTAAAGGATAAAATAGGATTATTAGATAATAAGTAAAGATAAAATGAGGGGAAAAAGATAAGGTAACGAGATCACACCAAATTGGTCATTGCACAAAATAGGACTTTTCATAGTTAATTCAACAATTCAATACAATAAAATTAAAGTAACAATCAAAACAAACATTGTATTACACAACACAACACTACACAATAGGTAACAGCCATCCAAACAAGTTGTAGCAGCGGGGGGCAAAATTACCAAGGTTAATAAGTAGTATATATGCACATACAACAGCAATTACATCTGAATGAAAAGGGGAGCTGACCATCGAGGCAGACAAGATTGAAGGGCTGAACACGTCTGTAATCAAAGAGCGCCTCCAGTTCTTCATTGAATTTGTCCTGCGAAAGAAAGAATTATCAAATTTCATAAACCCTTGTTGAAAACACCACAGAGAGAGCAGAATAGCACCATTTCTCAATTGTCCCGCCCACAAGAAAGTTGGATACCAAGTGCCGGATGGAGCAATCCTTTTGCTTCTTCAACAAGAGATAATATGAAACAAAATAGTCGAGAAAGCCACAGGAAAATTGACAGTTTTTCTACTTTCTTCAACTCATAAATAAATGAGCCCTAGAAGTAAAAAAAACATTCGTATTTTGTCAAAAAAAGGTATAAAACCATTTCTTCTTTTTTTCTTCCCATTATTATTATTTCCTTCTTTTTGCCACAAATTTCACTTTATGACCCACATCTTTATTATATTTTTATTATTTCAATTAGCTAATATCTTGTATTGTTATAAAAAAAATTATCAGAGTCCACCGGTGTGGTGTATATATATATACTAGTTGTAGGAGGCACAAAAATATAAAATTAAAGAAATATAATATGTATCATATTTTTTTTTACTGCACATAAGAATTGTAAATCGTAATAATTAGAGTTTTTTAGTTATATAATTGGATAAGTTTGAAAGAAAAATTACATGAGGAAACAAGTGTTCACAGGAACATACAAATACCAACTGGATACAAGTGATTTGATATTCTATAAAGTAACATGATTTAAATTTACAACCCAATAAAAATCATAAATATCTAAATATTGACCTTTTTAAAAAATTATGAGTGTGTAGTCATTATTTATTAATAGAACGGGTTTCTTTGATATCTATTAACTTTTCACTCATTATTTCATGTTCAAGGGTTTATGCTAGCTAAATAGTGGTGATTTAAGCTTTGTTTTAGATGAAATTCTAGATAAAAACCCTAATTAAATTCATTAAAATGAATCTCAAGAATTAATTTAGTTCTTCATATATGATTTATTCTTAAAAAGATTAATTCTTAATTAGTCAAACAAGAAATTTTAATGATAATATTTTACTGATAATGCTACCTTCATTTCAACACTATATGACAACGGTTAGTAATTTCTACTTTCAATACTTATAATGTATCATAGATATTTCAAACACAACACAAAATTGTCCACAAAAGATTTTGTTCAGTTCAGTAAAAATGAGTCAGGAAAAAAAGAACTAATTACATGAGAATCGTACTTAGTTCAACAGGAACAATATATAACCAATTGATACAATCACCAAATTCAGGATTTAACCTCTTTTCCTTTTTTCTTTTCTTGATACCCCGATGTAATTGAATAAATATTTTTAAAAATTAAAGGTTCTTGTTTTTTTTCTTTACAAAAGATGCTATAATTAATTTTTAAAAATATTATACACTCTAAGTTAATCTACTAAAAGTCACTGTACTAACTTCTTTATAGAAAAACAAGATTCATACACATTCTACGAAAGAAGAAACAACATTATAAAAAATGACTTGTACATGCAAAGAAATTATAGTTCAAACCTAATTAATATTTGAAATATATTTTCTTTTAAAAGAATAGTTATTTATGAAAAGGATACCAAACATTTTGGGACCAATGATTTTTTTATTAAACTTTCACGCCTTGAATCATGGTCTGGCGAAACACGACACTCGGTGCCTGACTGCATGTGACGGAACGAACCACATGACTGTTGAATCAACATTGGAATCAAAACATACTATAGTTATAACCTGAAACAAGTAATTCAACTGTTAAATTGGTAATCTGAAAGTATATTGCGGAAATAGTCTGAAAATATAATAAATCTGAACAACTGAAAAACTGACATGACATGATAACTAGTCTAGTCTACGAAACCTCTAACATGAGTCTGACTGAAAATTGTCTACTAGAACAAGGTCCTGACATACCTCTATCATGAAATATAATAATGAAATAATAGACTGACACCCCGAATGAGATGGGGCTCACCAAACAGCTGATACTGAAGCAATCCTACTGAGCAGATCTTAGGTTCTCAGTCAGAAAGAATTGACTGGAGTAGAAACCCAAAGATTGAACCTTGAAACCTTAGGATGGGTTTATCTTGAAAATCCTAGATTAAGAACAATGAATTTATGCTTAGAATTCATGTATATGCGATAGAATTCACTTAAAAATATTGAAATATGCTTACATTGATGTAGGAAGATGATGGGAGAAGAGAACCTTCGTGCTAAAGTTTAGGAAAAGTGAAAATTGATTTTTCATAACTAAGTCTCATATTTATAATGTTCTCATTCAAAAAGAATTGACGGTCGATATTGACGGTCCGTCAATATTTTTACGGTCTGAGTTGGGACCATCAATAATTGTATGATCCATATAATCGGACCGTCGAATTATTTACCAATTTTCCAATAACTTTAAAAACTTGAAAGTTTGAGACGGTAAAAAAAGAGGGGACGTATAATCTTCTACGGTCCGTCAAATTTACTATACACCGTTAATTCCAAAAACAGAATCGACAGTTCATTTCCACGGTCCGTAAAATATTTTACGGTTCATCAATCTTGGCGTAAAAATTTGATATGCAGAACTGAAACTGGTTTTCAACTTTAAACTTTCCGTTTTGGTTTCCTAACCCCTGGATCATGAATATAGCTTAGTTTAGAGGTACGAGGTGTTATAATATCTCCCCCTTCAAATTATTCGTCCTCGAATAATGGGTTCTAGTTCTGGTAATGGAACTTACATACATTAAGAATGTAACTGCACGAATACTGGACTGGATGATTATCTAACTGAAAAGAGTGATGAAATGAACAAATACTGAATTGAATACTAAACGGAATTACTAAACTGAATTATTGAATTGAATACTAAACTGAATTACTGAACTGAATAGGAGGTACGAGTGTAAAGGTTAGTTACCTTCAATATTTTTCTTCTTGCTCCTCAAATAAGTGAGGATACTTGGACTTCATGTCTTCTTCAACTTCTCATGTAGCCTCATCATCTTTCTGACTTCTCCACAACACTTCCACTGAGGCAACTTCTTTAATTCTCAACTTTCGAATCTGACGATCCAAAATAGCCACAGGGACCTCTTCATAGGTCAGGCCTTCCTTAACTGTAATGGAATCGGTTAAAACAACCAACGACAGATATCCCACACACTTTATCAACATGGATACATAAAACACTGGATGCACAATAATCAGATCTTGTGGCAATTCAAGTTCATAAGCCACTTGGTCAACTCTCCTCAAAATTCTGTATGGTTCGATATATCTGAGACTGAGCTTCCCTTTCTTTCCAAATCTAATGACACCTTTCATAGGTGAAACTTTCAGAAATACCCAATCATCAACTTGAAACTCAAGGTTTCTATGTCTCACATCTAAATAAGACTTCTGGCAACTCTGAGCTATTTTTAAATTCTCATGAATTAACTTGACTTTTTCCAAATCCTAATAGACCAAGTCCGGTCCTAATAACTCTGCTTGACCAACTTCGAACCAACCAATTGGTGATCTACACATTCGCCCATACAGAGCTTCAAACGGTACCATATGGATGCTAGTATGATAACTGTTATTATAAGCAAATTCAATGAGAGGCAAGTGATCATCCCAATTACCTTTAAAGTCAAGAACACATGCCCTCAACATATCCTCAAGCATCTATCTGATGATGAAAAGTTGTGCTGAGATTTACCTTGGTATCCAATTCTTTCTGGAAAAACTTCCTAAAGTGCGTTGTGTACTGAGCACCACAATCTGAAATAATAGACACTGGGTCCCATGAAGCCTGACAATTTCTCGGATATACAACTTAGCATAATCCTCTGTTGAATTTGTGGTCTTAAGTGAAAAAGTGAGATGATTTAGTCAATCGGTCCACAATCACCCAAATTGAATCATGCCTTCGGGTTGAGCGAGGTAGACTTGTTATGAAGTCTTGTTTATCATATTCCCATTTTCAAATAGGAATATCATAGAACCTAGGTGAATGGAATACTCGGATTTATGAGCTTCTGCCATGATTCGCTCTCTAAGTCCGTCCACATCTGGAATGCATAACCTATCTCGATATCTCAAAGTAATGTTATCTCCCCCTTGTTCAAAAGTCGTAGTCTTATGATTGTGAATCCCACCTTTCAGTTACAACAAAAAGGGATCATTAAACTATTTCTCCTTCACTTCAGCTACTAAGGAGGATTCAGACTTGTTCTGAACAACAACACTGCCATCCTCGAAGTCCATGAATCGAACTCCTAGACAGGCTAGTTGATGAATCTCCTTCGTCATGGTTCTTTTATCTTCTTCAACATGAGCTAAACTTCCCATGGATCGCCAACTAAGAGCATTGGCTACCACGTTCGCTTTTGCTGGATGGTAGAGAACATCTACATCATAATCCTTTATCAACTCGAGCCATCTCCTCTACCTAAGATTCAACTCCCGCTGCTTGAAAACATACTGAAGTCTCTTTGTGACATGTGAAAGTGTCAATGTGAACTCCGTACAAATAGTGACGCCATATCTTGAGTGCAAAAATCACGGCTGCCAATTCTATGTCATAAGTCAGATAATTCTTTTCATGATGTTTACGCTGTCTAGATGCATAAGCTATAACCTTACCATGCTGCATTAAGACACACCAAAGACCAATGCCTGATGTATTACAATATTCAACGAACCCCTCGGTTCCCTCTGGCAATATTAACATTGGAGCAGAAGTCAGTCTCATTTTCAATTCTTTGAAACTACGCTCACAGGCATCTGACCACTAGAATTTGACTTTTTGCTGAGTCAATCTAGTCAACGGAGCTGAGATAGAAGAGAAATCTTCTACGAAACGCCTGTAATAACCTGTCAGACCCAAGAAACTTCGTATTTCTAAAGCAGAAGTGGGTCTGGGACAATTCTTTACAGCGTCTATTTTTTTAAAATCAACTTGGACGCATTCGTATGAAATCACATGGCCTAAGAACGCCACTGACTTAGGCCAAAATTCACACTTAGAAAACTTAGCATAAAGCTCGCGGTCCTGAAGTGTCCGCAACACTATTCTGAGATGTTCTACATGATGTCACATCCCAAACCCGACCTTGGATGTAACAAGCATCAGATGCTATAAAAAACACTGAAAACGCCTTGTGAATTAGTACTATCAAGTCCCTACTTAGTCTTGTATTAATAATTTCAATTAAGCTATAAATACTAAGTAAAATTCATGGTCAAAATTTATAAAATCAAATCAGCAGAAGTCTTTAGTAAATAAATGTCAAAACATAGAAACACCCATGAGAGTCAAATAACGACCTCAACCAAATACACACAAAATAATATCTATCTATGGAGCCTCTAAGATGACTTGAGGATGCAGCCTGAAAACTAATACTAATAAAATAAAGATAGGATGGTGCCCCACGAATAATCATGTGGGCTCACCGAATAGTCTCGAAAGTAGTAAGTTCTCCTAAGTAGTAGGCGTATCATGAACCTGCTATTCTTCATTACCTGACACTCCATAAAAAACAACTATGGTATGCCAGAGTACTAGGTACTCAGTGAGTGTCTCCGGAATAATAGTTAATATAACAAAATAATATAAGAAGGATCGCTAAGACAATGTCAATTAAAGCAGTTTAAAATTCAGAGATAGAATAAATCATCAACTTAATAAAACCATCAATAAAATCATTTAGGAAGAAGTAAATCAACTTCAACTCATTATGTCGTTTATCACATTTAAGTCTTTTCAATCATAAATTCAAGATCATCAACAAGCCACTCATAGACAACCAAAGTATAACACATGACAATACATGCCCAAATCAATATAACGAAGGGATGTGCATTTAAGTTTCCCTCAACTACATAAAAGCATCACATCGAGGATTATTAACCCCAATGGCTACTCTTCTTCTCGAATAGCTAGGCAAATACCACACTGGGCTTATGAACTCGCGATGACCGCTCTTCCTCCCAAATGGATAGGCTAATACCACACCGGGGTTATGAACCCCCGATGACCACTCTTCCTCTCGAATAGCTAGGCTAATACCACATGGGGGTTATGAACCCTCGATGGCCACTCTTCCTCTCAAATGGCTAGGCTAACCTCACTAGGATCTATAGTGACTACCCTTCCTCCCAAGTAGCTAGGCCAAATACAAACTATAGAAATCATGGCATAATAGTCGAATCATAATCACAGCATAGAAACTGAATCTCAATCATGGCATGGAAGTCAATTAGTTCATTATGAATTCTGTTCATTATCTCATTATTAGGGGTACATCAAGTCATTAATAGGTTTAGAAACCATATTCAAGTCATTAGATAAGTCCAACTTCAACAAAGCCCGTTCATAGGAAAAACACATAAAATATCCAAGCTTTTGAAATCAAGTTTAAAATGTCTCTTATAGGGGTAAATCACGTTCCAAGTCCAAAGCTTAGTAAATTAGTTTCAACAATCCTTTGATAGGAAAAATCACGAATACATATATATATATATATATATATATATATATGATACCCCTAAGGTTCCATGAGGGCTTGTCCCTCATGCATATGAAACCTTTCCAAGAAACCATTTTAAAGGTTGAAAAAGTATATTCAGACGAGACGTACCTTGATTCCGGCTAAAAGCTAGCAAACATATTCCTCCACGTTCAATAATCGGTCTACAAATGATAAGGATGATAAATATTAGAACTTTAATCTAATTCCATCCATCTTACCCCCCCCCCCCCCCATGAGCGAAGAACTAGGATTTTCATGTCTAAAGGAATGTGTTCTTGAATTTCTGTGAATCATCCCATGGATTCTCATTATTTCCAATATTCTAAACTAGTCTAAATCCTCTCAATAACCTTATTAAATATCAAAGAACATACTTTTAAGATATTTTTCAAAGTTTCCTTCAATTTTTCTTTCTTCGATTTTCAAGAATCTATGATTTGGAGAGATGAACTAAGGTTAATTTGATATTAGATTGATGTAATAATGACGGAGATTGATCAAGAACTTACCTTAGGTGTTTTGGGGAAGCTTTAGGGTTGTCTCTCAAAACGTCATCCAAAACAAAGTGGGATGAAAGACTTAAGAAAAAATTACATTCTGGGGTTTTTTATAGGTGGGTCTGGTTTTCCCTAGGGTTTGTGTTGCATATCCCATATGCTAGAGAATTTCCTATCGTATATCCAAATAGAATACATGAAAATTTTGGGTCAAAATGCGTTCAGAAATGCGTCGCATATGCAGTCGCATATGCCATCTGCGAGGCATATCGGTCCATCGGATTGCTCTTCATCTCTTCAGTAAAATAGTCATATGCGTTAGAATTTACTTAAAATACTAGGAATATGCTTAACTTGATGTAGGAAGATGATGGGAGAAAAGAACCTTCATGCTAGGGTTTGAAAAAAGTGAAAAAATGATTTTTCAGAACTAAATCTCGTATTCATATTGCTTCCTGTCAGAAGTATTTGAGGTCGATATTGACGGTCCGTTAATATTTTATTGTCTGAGTCGAGACAGTCAATAATTGTACGGTCCGTATAATCGAACCGTCGAATTATTTACCACTTTTTCAGTAACTTCAAAAAATTGAAAGTTTGAGACGGTAAAAAAGGACGGGCCGTATAATCTTCTACGATCCGTCAAATTTACCGTACACCATCAATTCCAAAAACAGAATCGACAGTCATTTTGACAGTCCGTAAAATATTTTACGGTCCGTTAATCCTGGCGTAAAAATATAATCGTCAGAACTGAAATTGATTTTCAATTTTAAACTTCCCGTTTTAGTTTTCTAACCCCTGGATCATGAATATAGCTTAGTTTATAGGTATGAGGTATTACATAAACCCATAAAAATAGGTTTTAATTTTCTTAAAAATAAAAACATGAAGCAAGGGGAATTGTGAAATTAGTGATAGACTGGATGAATACTTTCAAATATGTAAAAGGGAAAAGAGAAAAGGGAAAAGGTGAAAAAATATACCCCTTAACTTTGTGATTTAAAGAAGATATACCCTTCATTAAAAAATGATGTATATATACTGCTACCGTTACACAAACGGCACAAATACATTCTTAGATTTAGAACAGATATACCACTCGTTAAAAAATGGTGTATATATATTGCTGCCGTTACACAAACGACACAAATATATCCTTTTCGTTGGTGTGTTGTATTGTTCGTTTAAAAAAATATCTACGTGTCTTTAAAAAAGTTAAGTCTACCTATTTTTTAAAATGAACTAGACTCGACCGACCAGAAAAACAAAATTCTCACGTGGCTTTAAGAAAATAAGACTACTAAAAAATGGGTACATTAATTTTTTTAAAGTCACATGGTATATTTTTAATTAAAAAATAAGCTAAATATTTCATAAAAAATCCATTAGCTTATAGGATATATTTGCACCATTTGTGTAATGACATGTATACATATGCACAATCTTTTTAACGAGGGATATATCTACTTTAAATCACAAAATTGAGGGATATATTTGCACCTTTGTAACAAACTCACATAAAACTAAAATCTTAAATATATTTCCAATATATAAAATCAAAAATTCATTTTACCCTTTTAACATTTTAACTTTCATTGTTGATGTGATTATTTAGTTCAAACTCACTTATCCTTATCTTAAATTTATTTGTAATTTTAATAATGTATTTTGTTTCACGTGTATTAGCAAACACTAATGTTTTCATCTTCAAGAATCATCTACATAACATAATAAACTTTTCAATAATTTCAAGTTTATATTTATAATCTTAATTTAAGTCTTTACACAAATTAACTTAATAATTTTATACGAATAATAATTTATTACATAAAGTAAAAGATTTTAAACTTTATCCAAAATTGATTATAAGACAGATGTAAGCACATAGGATGAGACATGTTTAAATGTTTAGTGAGACCTAATAAATGGTCTAGTTGTAAAAGAAAATATGGCTGCAAAATTTCTTAAAATTTCCCATCAACGTAAAGGACAAATATATAAAAAGTAAGTAGAGAAGATTTGGCAAAACAGCCGCTCTCACACTTAAATTGGCCAACATGCCACTTAATTTCTTTTTTATTTATTTTTAAGAATTAAGGTTTCAAATAAGTGAGTGGGTTATTTTATAATTTTTAAAAGTTTGGAGTTTTAAACTTCTACACTTAAGTCTCTTTGACTTGTATTAAAATATACAAAAGTTCACTCTCTTTTCTCCTAAATTATGAATAAGTCTCCCCCTCTCTCTCCCTCGTTTCTATCAAAATCTCAATTTCTCCATTCGATTTTTCTTCTCTCCAAAGTTCAGAAGCTCTCCAATCATCGTTTTCGGATATGTTAATTAATTTTGCATCAGTTTCAGAGCATTTTGAGTTCCATATTGCCTATATAAAAGTTACTATTTATTTCGAACTTGACAAATCCTAGTGTTCATAAAATTTTGGGTCTTTTCAAATTTTTGGAACTTTAGTCTTTTTTTTTAATTGAAATATGTGATATTTCAACTTATTTTGCTTGTTTCGATCATGCTTTTTTTATGTTTTTGTTTTTGCAAATTCATCTTGATCTATTACTAGACTTGAAACTTTATCCTTTTTTGTTGGTCGAGATATGTGCTATTTCTACTTATTTTTCTTATTTTGGTATTGCTTTTTATGTATTTTTCAAATTTATCACGATCAATTAATATACTTGTTGTCAATTATTATTATTTTAATATTGTGGTTGGTCAACACCACTCTATTGTTTGCATGTAGATCACATACATCGGATGGAAATGCACATTCTCTACGTGTAATCTTTGAAAGGTTCGGGAAATAGCTGATGATTAGACCACCATCTTCTGCCCCGTAATAAACAATGGAGTAGTTTGAACTTTGAGTCGATTTAATATATGGAAGGATGTATTTTTACAATTATAAATTTAAGATTTTTTTTATTTCATTACCGTTGTAAAAAAATCTGTAGTATGTCAGTCGAAATAAAGCTAAGAGCGTTGAGTCAATTATGTCAAATAAAAAATAAATCAGCTTACTCTATAATAGCTCACTGCTTAGGATAATTTTAGACCATTTTGGTCGATGATAAACTAGAGAAATAAATGTGATTGTTGAAATGTGAAACATGTTGAATTGCACTAGTCTAACGATTGTTAAAAAAAATGAAATTCAAACTCAAACCCCAAACCGCTAAACCCCAGCCCCCAACCCTAACCCTAAATTGCACAAATCTAAGGGACCGTGGATAGGTATACTATAAATTGACCGTCATCAATAGCTAACAATTATCATTTAGGCTTGACTTCACGCATGGTCAATAATTATCCACATGTTATATATAGACCAAGGACAATATTTGTCTAAAAAAGATATAAATAAATAAAATAAATAAAAGGACATGCCACTATTTAAATATTATAATAACACTTTAATACATCATATGAGACTCCCCATCCATTCAACACATGATCAAAAGAATTTTATGTCATGCCCCGAACCATGACCTGGGAGAGACATGACACTCGGTGTTTGACTGCATATGACTGAGCGAATCACATGATTGCTGAATCAACATGGGCATCAAAACATACTATAGTAATGATTTTAAAAAATGTAATTCAAACTAATGAATTTATAATCTAAAAGAATAATACAGAAATAGTCTGTAATTATAATAAGTCTGAGTAACTGAAAAACTGACATGACATGATAACTAATCTAGTCTATGAAACATCTGACATGAATCTGACTGAAAATTGTTTACCAGGACAAGGCCCTGGTATACCTCTACTAATAATGCAATATCATAAAGATAACTAAACTGACACATTGAATGAGATGTGTCTCACAAAGAAGGCACATGCATCGTGAAGTGCAGGTCCCATGCAAAGGGATGTTAGTACTTTTGAATTGTACTGCATGTAAATCAACTAAAAGAATAACTAGCTGTGGGGTGTTCGGGAAAGGCAACCCAAATCAATAAACATATACTGTACTGAATCTTAAACTAATAATTGAACAAGGAAGCAAATAATATGAATACATCCTGTACTGAAATGGAGAGTCACATGTTTAACTGAAATAATAAATAAATATAGTCTTAGGCCCAATATGTGTGCACAAATATGTGGCCTCAGGCTCAAGTATACGTATACATAAACTATGGCCTTGGGCCCAATATATATATGTCGCCTCGCGCCTAAAAATACAGGTGCTCAACATGATACTGAAATACTAAATTATATTGATATGAAATACTGAACATGAACTCATGAACTGATTAAGAGTGTTGAAGCTTTAACTAATTGACAAACATACTTAGTATTCTAGACTAAGACTCGTGGATATCAAACACGAGTCTATACTTGTTATGCCTTGAGTTCACAACAATCAAAGTGATAATTATGAACAACTACGAATTTATATTCTTGAGGATAGACATTCTAGTCTTTTCATGAACTAGGGCATAATCTCAAATTCTGAAGTAATTCGCAGTAATCTCAACGAACGAGGCGTGGGGATAATTAAAGACGTTCCCACACGTAGATAGAAGCTATACATACCTTATTTTCTCCACAATTGTATTTAAAAATCTGAACTTTGAATAAGAACTCCAAAGATTGAACCTTGAGCCCTAAGTTGGGTTTATCGTGAAAACCCTAGGACAAGAGCGTTGAATTTATGCTTAGAATTCATGTATATGCGTTAGAATTCACTTAAATACTTATAATAGGCGTACCTTGATATAGGAAGATGATGGGAGAAGAGAACCTTTGTGCTAGGTTTTTAAAATAGTGAAAACTAATTTTTTAGAACTAAGTTGCGTATTTATACTGCTTGATGTCAGAAGGATTTGATGGTCGATATTGACGGTCCATCAATATATTTTACAGTCTGAGTTTGGATCGTCAATAATTGTACGGTTATGGAAGTTGATGGCCAGGCCTTTCTTAACTGTAATGGAATCGATAGGTACAACCAACGACGAGTCTTCCACACACTTTCACAATATGGATACATAAAACACCGGATGCACAATAATCAAATCTTTTGGCAATTCAAGTTCATAAGCCACTTGGCCAACCCTCCTCAAAATCCTGTATGGTCCGATATATCTGGGCTTGAGCTTCCCTTTCTTTCCAAACCTCATGACAGTTTTCATAGGTGAAACTTTCAAAAATACCCAATTATCAACTTGAAATTCTTAGTCTCTATGCCTCATATCCGAATAGGACCTTTGGCGACTCTGAGTTGTTTTCAAACGCTCCTAAATCAGCTCGACTTTTTTCATAGCTTGATGGACCAAGTCTGGTCCTAACAACTCTGTTTCACCAACTTTGAACCAACCAATTGGCGATCTACACATTCACCCATAAAGAGCTTTGAACGGTGCCATTTGGATGTTAGCATGATAAATGTTATTATAAGCAAACTCGATGAGAGGCAAATGATCATTCCAATTATCTTTAAAATCGAGAACACATGCCCTCAATATATCCTCAAGAGTCTGAATAGTACGTTCTTCCTGTCCAACTGTTTGAGGATTAAAAGTTATGCTGAGATTTACCTTGGTACCCAATTCTTTCTAGAAAGACTTCCAAAAGTGCGCTGTGAACTTCACACCACGATCTGAAATAAAGGACACTGGGGTCCCATAAACCCTAAAAATTTCTTAGATATACAACCTAGCATAATCCTCTACTGAATTTGTGGTCTTAACTGATAAGAAATGGGCTGATTTAGTCAGTCGGTCCATAATCACCCAAATCGAATCATCCCTTCGGGCTGAGCGAGGTAAACCTGTTATGAAGTCCATGATTATCATCTCCCATTTCCAAACAAGAATGTTAATATTTTGAGCCAACCCACCAGACATCTGATGCTCGGCTTTCACCTGCTGACAATTTGGACATTTGGGCAAAATATCTGCCAGATTCCTCTTCCTATCATTCCACCAATAAATCTCCTTAAGATCATGGCAAATATTTGTAGAACCTGGATGAATAGAATACATGGAGTTATGCGCTTCTGTCATAATATGCTCTCTAAGTCCTTCCACATTTAGAACATAGAACTTGCCTCGGTACCTCAAAGTACTGTCATCTCTCCCTTTTTCTAAAGTCGTAGTCTTATGATTTTGTATCCCCTCTTTCATATGCAACAAAAAAGATCATTAAGCTGTTTCTCCTTTACTTCGGCTAATAAGGAGGATTCAGACTTGTTCTGGACAACTACACCACTAACTTTGAAGTCCATGAGTCGAACTCCTAGACTTGCTAGTCGATGAATCACCTTTGTCATGTTTCTCTTATCATCTTCAACATGAGCTAAATTTTCCATGGATCGCCAACTAAGAGCATCGGCTACCATATTCTCTTTCTCTGGATAGTAGAGAACATCTACATCATAATCCTTTATCAATTCGAGCAATCGCCTCTGTCTAAGTCATGAATCGGATAATTCTCATCATGAGGCTTAAGCTATCTGGATGCGTAAGCTTTAATCTTACCACACTGCATCAAAACACATCCGAGACCAATTCCTGATGCATCACAATATACTATGAACCCATTGGTTCCCTCTGACAATGTTAACACTGGAGCAGAAGTCAGCCTCATTTTTAATTCTTCAAACTACGCTCACAGGCATCTGACCACTGGAATTTGACTTTCTTCTAAGTCAATCTGGTCGACGGAGCTGAGATGGAAGAAAAACCTTCTACGAAACACATGTAATAACCTGCTAGAACCAAGAAACTCCGTATATCTAAAGCAGAAGTGGGTCTGGTCCAATTCTTAACAACTTCTATTTTCTGAAAGTCAACCTGGACGCCTTCACCTAAAATCACATGGCCTAAGAATGCTACTAACTTAAGGCTAAATTCACACTAGGAAAATTTTGCATAGAGCTCGCGGTCTTGAAGTATTCACAATACAATTCTGATATGTTCTACATGATCAGCCTCATTATGGGAATAGACTACAATATCATCGATGAAGATAATGATGATAATATCGAGATAAGGCTTGAAGACTCAGTTCAAAAGTTCCATGAAAGCAACTGGGGAATTCGTCAATCTGAATGACATGACATAAAATTCAAAATGACCATAATGAATTGAAGGCGGTTTTCAAAATATCAACTTCCGTAACCACAAGCTGATGGTGACCTTGTTCAATTGTCGATTGTGAATGCACATACGCAAAGACACATTTTTCTTATGAACAAACAAGACTGGTATACCCCATGGTGAGACACTTGGTCTAATGAATTCCTTATCAATGAGATTTTTCAACTGGGCTTTTAGTTCTCTTAAGTCTGCTGGAGCCATTCTGTATGGCGAAATAGATATCGGCTTAGTGCCGAAAAGTAGATCAATTCCAAAGTCAATCTCCTTATCGGAAGAAACTTCAGAAAGATCTTCTAGAAAGAGTTTAGAAACTCCTTGGCAACTGGTACTGACTAAAGAGTTAGAGTCTGGGTATCTGCATCTCTAACCCAAACTAGATGGTAAATATACCCCTTGGATATCATCTTTCTGGCTTTAAGATAGGAAATAAACCTCTCTATGGGTGCTATTGCATCACCCTTCCATTCTATGACTGGTTCGCCAGGAAATTCGAAATTGACAATTTTGGTTCTACAACCTACTGTGGCATAACATGAAGACAACCAATCCATACACATGATTATATCGAAGTCTACCATTTCTAACTCTACCAGATCAGCTATGGTAATGCCGTGATAAAATTTAACTGGACAACCCCTATAAATTCACTTTGCTATAACTGACTCACCAATTGGAGTAGATACCTCAAAGGGTTCGTGTAACTTTTCTGGTCCTATCCTAAATTTCTTAGCAATAAATGGAGTTACATATGATAGAGTGGATCCAGGATCCATAAGGGCATAAACGTCAAAAGTGAAAACCATTAATATACCTATGACAACATCTATACGAGCCGCTATATTCTAAAGGCTGACTAAAGCATATAGGAAATTTGGACCTCCGCCTATATTACCAGACTTAGCTGCACCACCCCATGGTTTGGCCTGAGAATTGCGATTGACTACTGAATTGGTGGACTGAGCGATGTTACCACCAGTACCTTGCCTTGCTGATGGGCAATCCCTCAGAAAGTAACCCTGCTGACCACACCCAAAGCAACCATCGATGCTTGAACGTCACACCCCTGAGTGCCTTTTACCACAAGTGTTGCAGGTAGGGTATTATAAACCCCTATGGCCCACGTTGACCTATGATTGTGAGCCTGTTGCTCTGAAGTTCTAGCCTTTTTTTATCAAACTTAGACTTTGGGATTGGGGTGCTGGCTATGGAGGGAGCAGGTCCGGATAACCTATTCTTGAAGAACTATCTGCCTCTACCTCTTCCATAACTAAAATGACCTAAAGACTTAGCTCTCTTATTAAACTCTCTGTCTTTCTCTTTTTGCAAGGCTTCCTCTTCTTTAAACATGCTCTCATTACTCTGTATGAAAGCAACCATCTTTGTAATAGTCATCTCCTTATTTTGAGCTGTATTATTAGCTGGATCGTACAAATGGGGATCAAGACCATACACAAAATGCCTAACTCTGCCCCTCATGACTGGAACTATATGTGGAGCATACTTTTCCAAAGAGACAAACTAAATATAGTACTCCCGAACACTCCTGCCATTCTGTTTAAGCTTTTTGAATTTAACGACCTTTGCCTCCCTGATCTCAACTGGCAGAAAATGCTCAATAAAAACATCAACAAACTCATCCCAAGTTGCTGGAGATGCATCTTCCCATCGGGACTGCTCTCATGACTCATACTAGATATTTCCAACATCCTTCAACTGATAAGCTTCAAACTCTACTGCCTCTACCTCATTAACATGTATAACATGAAAGATATTCTAAAGTCCATCAATGTAATTTTGTGGATCTTCCTTCTTACAAGACCCTGTGAACACCGGAGGGTCCATACGTAGAAATTCGTGAGTCTTGGAATTGGATGACTCCCAATTAGTTCTTGTGCTTGGAGTCGTTCCCTGACATTGGGCTTGAGCAGCCACAAGTTGGGTGAGCAGCTGAATAGCTCCCCTAAGATCTGAGTCAGTAGAATTGGGCAGTGAAACTAGAATCTCCGCAGGCCCTGTAGCACCGGGTAGGGGTGTTGTACCCAAATTTTCTACCTAAGCCTGAACATCTTCCTCACGAACAACATTAGCAACAACTCTCTTGCTTGTGGTTGTTTTCCTTTTCGCATGCATTTTCTGAAATACATAATATGCACGAGTTAGAAGGATATCCCGAAGGTATAGCTCTAACTGCAAAATCTAGAGTATGAAAGAAGTGAGATAATCCTAGGTGTCTTGGTGGTCAACTGTTTATATGTGTGGGGCCCTCTCACACATAAAAGCGACCCCACTAGACACAATTTCATAGACTCCTTAAGACACTTGAACATAGGGCTCTGATACCAAGCTTTATCACGCTCTGAACCATGGCCTGGGTGAAACACGGCACTCGGTGCTTGACTATATGTGACCGAGAGAACCACATGGCTGTTGAATCAACATGGGAATCAAAACATACTATAGTAATGATTTAAAAACATGTAATTCAAAATGTTGAATTTATAATCTGAAAGCATAATGCGGAAATAATATGTAATTATAATAAGTCTGAGTAACTGTAAAACTTAGATGACATGATAACTAGTCTAGTTTATGAAATCTCTGACATGGGTCAAACTGAAAACTGTTTACCAGGACAAGGCCCTGACATACCTCTACTAATAATGCAATATCATAAAGATAACTAGACTGACACCCCGAATGAGATGGGACTCACCAAGAAAGTGATACTAAAACAATCCTACTAAGCAAATCCGTCATCCTGAAATTCAGCACCTGCACGGTGAAGTGCATTCCCCATGAAAAGGGACGTTAATACATTTGAATTGTACTGTATGTAAAGAAACTGAAAGAATAACTAGTTGTGGGGTGCTCGGTAAAGGCAACCCAAATAAATAAATAGATAATGTACTAAATCTAAAACTCCTGTACTGAAATGGAGAGTCACATATTTAACAGAAATAATAAATAAGCACAAATCTGTGGCCTCGGGCCCAAGTAGACGTATATATAAAATTTGACCTTAGGCCCACCAAAAATACAGGTGCTCAATATGATACTGAAATATTGAAATATACTGATATGAAATACTGAACATGAACTCATGAACTGATTAAGAGTAATGAACCTTTAACTAATTTATAAACATGCTGAGTATTCTAGATTGAGGCTCGTAGATATCAAACACAAGTCTATACAGATTACACGTTGAGTTCACAACAATCAAAGTGATAATTATAAACAACTACAAATTTATATTCTTGAGGATAGAAATTCTAGTGTTTTCATAAACTAGGACATAATCTCAAATTCTGAAGTAATTCACAGTAATCTCGATAAATGAGGCATGGGGATGATTAAAGACATTCCCACACGTAGATAGAAGCTCTACATACGTTATTTGCTCCACACTTGTATTTAGAAATCTGAACTTTAAATAAGAAGTCCAAAGATTGAACTTGAGCCCTAACTTGGGTTTATCCTGAAAAACCTAGGTTAAGAGCATTGAATTTATGCTTAGAATTCATATATATGCGTTAGAATTCACTTGAAATACTTGGAATAGGCTTACCTTAATGTAGAAAGATGATGGGAGAAGAGAACCTTCGTTTAGAATAGTGAAAACTATTTTTTCAGAACTAAGTTGCGTATTTATACTTTTTGTTGTTGGAAGAATTTGACGGTTGATATTGACAGTCCATCAATATATTTTACGGTTTGAGTCTGGACTGTCAATAATTGTATGGTCCGTATAATTGGACAGTCTTGAAATTTCCAATTTCTCAAGGTTCTGTAAAAACTGAGGGAATTTGACGATTGAAAAGGACATGTTGTCAAATATTATACGGGCCATAAAAAGCTACTAGGTTCCGTCAATTTCAAAATGAAATCGACGGTTCATTTCGACGGTCCGTATAATATTTTACGGTCCGTCAATCCCTGGCGTAAAATCTGATCTGCAGAACTGAAACTGATTTTCAACTTTAAACTCCCTTTTTGGTTTCCTAACCCTTGAATAATGAATATAGCTTAGTTTAGAGGTATGAGGTGTTACATTTTAGGATAAATAATGGTACTTAAAATGCCAATATTTATCTAAAAAAAGACATAAATAAATGAAATAAAATAGAAAAGGAGATACCGTTATTTAAATATTATAATAACACTTTAATACATCATATGAGAGTTCACATCCACTGAACACATGATCAAAAGAGTTTTAGGACAAGTAATGATACTTAAAAGGTAAATATTTATCTTAAAAACCATAAATAAATAAAATAAATAAAAAAACTTGATAATATTTAACCATTATAATCTTGGCTCAAGATGAATGCTGACGGCATGCTTAACACATGCAAGTCGGATGGGAAACACGGGAAACCGTGTTTCTCATCAATTGAACACACGATTCAAAGAGTTTAAGCACAAGTAATGGTTATTCTTAGAACAATGTTGTGCTTTGAGAACAATAACTTGTTGTCAGACTAATTGGATATTAGTGTTATGATTACTATTACTTGTTCTAAAACGTTTTTGATAATGTGTTTGATGGATGGGGACTCTCATATGATGCATTAAAGTGTTATTATAATGTTTAAATAGTATCAAGTTTTTTATTTATTTTATTTTATTTATTTATAACTTTTTAGACAAATATTTGCTACCATTACTTGACCTAAAACTCTTTTGATCATGTGTTCAATGGATGTGAACTATCATATAATGTATTAAAGTGTTATTATAATATTTAAATAGTGGCATGTCTTATTATTTATTTTATTTATTTATGACGTTTTAGACAAATATTGTCATTGGTCTATAAATAACATATGAAAAATTATTGGCCATTTATGAAGTCGAGCCAAAATGATTACTATTAGCTATTGACGATGGTCGGTTTATGGTATACCTATCTATGATTCCTTAGATTTGTGTAATTTGAGGTTTGAGATTGGGGTTTGTTGTTTCATTTCTTATTTTTTGTTACACTCTTCGTCATCACTATTAGGATCATCCTGTCACCTTGCTCATAAAAATCTATTTCCAACTTTGGAATTAGGTTTTGACGCATCAAATAATGACATTACTGACTTAATAATAGGTGACCTTTTAGCCAATACCTTGAGACTCATGACTTTTTCAATAATATAAGTTTTCAAAATGACTTTTTGACCGAGAGCCCCGAATAAATATTCCAAAGCGATCAACAAAATGTCACAACCCACCAATCACGAAGGCCCAGGAGTCTTAAGAAATTATGCAGGGCAACGATTATTGCACACGTAAGGATAAAACATTTGAGATTCCAAAAATATCCCTGTGAGGACTAAAAAAATTCTATTCTCCCTTATATATAGTAGTAAAGTAATACTAGTTATAAGAACCCATACTGTGCACGTCCAAACACAGATGATAATCTTGAAATTGGTGGATAAATATTTTATGAATTTTGGATTGGTAATAAAAATTTGCTATGTTTCAGTTTTTTTTTCTTTAGAATAGTTAATCAAAAGTTCTGTTTTGCCTGGGATTAGAGATATATTTGTTTGCATTAATAACTGTAAGTTTACTCTTCCAAACGTACAAACAAAACAGAACAAGGCACAACATTCTAAAGCCTGGCATGTGATGTCATGTCATGTCAACATCAATTATTGGGTCCACTACTCTTCCTGTACAAACCAAACAGAACAAGGCACAACATTCTAAAGCCTGGCATGTCATGTCATGTCATGTCAACATCAAGTATTGGGCCCACTGTAGCTAGGGATGGAAAACGGTACGGGGCAGTGCGGTTGCGGGTTAAACCAGCATAAACCCGTGAAGACTCCAATCCAGCCCGCCCCGCTAAGCAAAAATTTATGTTTTCAACACCCCCTCCCCCCGCATAGATCCGCCAGACATAGTTTTCTTGAATTTGATACCAAAATATACGTTTACCCGTAAAACAATATAGTTGAATTTGTACACATTGATCTCAAATGACACATTATATATGAATCTTAGATGAATTATACTGAAAATGAATAGTAACAAGACAAAATAAAGTAAAACTTTGCCTGAGCCTTATGACAGCTTCTGGGCAAAGTGATGTTAACTTGTATGAAATCACAGAAATTAAGAGAATAACAATAAGTATTTTGTAATTGCTAGAATAAGATGGCTTACAATGGAATGAAATTTTTTATTTATACATGAGCTACACGGGTACACAACCCATGAAATATGCCCTCATAAATAGAGGAGAATAAATGTTGTAATAATTGAACAATCAATCTCTCAAAAAATGTCATTAAAAGGCTTTTGGAAGTCATATGAACGACTTTAGTAACAGTCGTCCGTTACGATAGAAACGACTCTTAGCCTTCTTTACTATCGGTACCGGCTTTGCTTGTGTCGCTCCCGGTACCATGTGTATCAAACCAATAACGCTGTAATCTGACATAGGTCTAACTCAACGTCACACTCCACGTGTCACACCATAATTTGTATAGCTGTCTTATATGAATTTTTTCCCTATACAGATAGTCTCCGCACTTTCCGATTGTGACTCTTGTGCAATCGGGAAGTGGATTTGACATAACCAATTGACGGTTCATGCATTGGTGGGAAATTTGAACCATAATGATTACAGAAACTTGTCAAACGTCACATTCATTCACTGCTTTTGAAACAACGACCACTATACCATCTCTATGATCGACGTGAACTGCCGTAATGATGGTTTACATCCTTTTACCTCCAAAAATGCTATATTTCTTTTACCATAAATAGGAGGCCGAATCTCTCACATAAGGCAACCACATATTTTTTTCCAATTTCCTTAAGAACTTTTCATTCCTTCTTTCAAACTTTCCCAATAATGTCTTCTACTCAATCTTATCCTTCCCACTTTATTTTTGCCGAAATCCTTCCTTCAGGCTTCGATTTTTCAGGAGACCTCCGTGTTCAAACCAACTATGAACATGTTGAAAACTTTGAGTCCAAAATAACAACCAAGTTTCTTCATACTGTTATAAAGGATTGTGGTTTTTCTCCTAACATAGTTGTTAGAACGATTGATCCTATTGACCGTGTGCATCACCATGTCGACGGGCTTACTATGACGTACGCATATCCATTCACAATTGGTTTCAAACTCCCCATCCTAAAGATTATTGAGGATTCGCCAGCGGTACAGGGTTTACTTAGGCCAAGTGGCTCTGCTGATTTGGAGACCTGTCTTCTGCATCCAGATGTTAACCAACACTGATGATGCTCCATTTACTATCGGCGACCTCCTCCTCTTATATTACCATAGGGTTTTACGAGGCAGAATCATCGCCCTGTACCCTCGAGGAATTTGTAGGCTAATTAATGCGGAGGATAATCACGACCGTGGTTGGCAGACCCGTTACATTCTAATCAAGACTGATCAAATTCACCAGCCTTCTCCACATCCTTTCCCGGAAGAGTGGAATCCATTCTGTGAGTATTTAAGTTTTTCCCTTACAATCTTATTTGCATGGTTATCCAAATAGAGGATAATTCTTTTTTAACTCAAAGTTTTGGAATTTTTTTAGCTGTTCTTATCGAACCACAACTGATCGAAGGAATTTTTGAATGAGTAGTAAATCTTCTCCGTGTCTCCCCCAACATCACCAGGACTTGGAAGAGTATCACCTCAACATGGTAGAAGGGGAAATACCATGGTAAATGTTTGACCCTAACACTCTCTCCTATCCATATTGTATCCTGGATTTTTCGGAACTCCTTTTTCAATATTTTCCTTTTATTATCAGGACTCTCGGCTCGAAGCTCCTCAGTCCATAAAGTGTTATCCCGCTGTCTTGTCGAACATAGTCTGATTTTGGCAACAGAAAGCGAAGAGCTCAAGACGAGAATGTTGAGCCCCCGGTGGGAATTAGTTCCTGGGTGAGAAATCGTTGTCAACTCACGGAGTATTAGAAGAGTTGTAGGCGAAAGATAAAATGGGTGTCATTCACATTAATGAAGAAGAGAGGGTGAGTGAAGAGAAACCCGATTTAGATAGTCCACATCAGGAAGCTCCACAGACAAAAACTCCCATTCTCTCAGAGGACCATTCTAAGCATAGCTAAATTCCTACGTCCGAAACCGAGGCCGCGATATCTGCTTCTTCCCCCCGGAAATCTCCACATGCTACTCTTGAGGCTTCGATCGCTTATCTTGCAACCTTGTTCTTATAGGTAGAATATTCCTTCATTTCCTTTTATTTTTCACAATCTTGCTCTTATTTACCGACCACAATCCCTCCATTCATGGTCAGGCCTCTGCTCTATGCACTGTGGATTTGGCGAAAGCAATCGACCCTTCTGATAAGGAAAAGAAGCTAAAGGATGAGATTCAACACCTCAAGGCAGAAGTTGAAATCCTACGTGCTGATCTTAGGGATTCTAGCTTTCTCCAGGCTTCACATCGGCTATATTTGCAAGACGCAATTGACTCTCGGAAGGACCGAGAGAATTCTCTTCAAGTACTGACCACCAACTATACAACCCTTCAGGGACGAACAACCTAACTTGTTGTCGACTTAGACGGTGCCCAAGGACAGCTCCATGCTTTCAAGCATACCATCACTGAGCTCAAAGACAAATGTCAGAGGTGAAAACTCCAACGAGACTTGACCATTTTGAAGAGTCGACTAGATGCCCTTGAGGAAGCAAGCAAGCCGGGCTTCGATATTGCTTTAGAAATTCTGGATGCAAAAATTGATCTGACTGATGTTGAGTTATCCTTGGAAGCTCTTAAGAGAGACAAAGAAGATTCAGACGTCGAGGCTAATGGAGAGGCTGATAAGGATGATGAACTCCCCAAAACTTATCTTTTGTAGATCTCTCATTTTTTAGCAACACTTGAAACACCCTTGGCGACTATGGAGCGAGCAGGCCGTAACCTTTCACGTGGGTTTTTATTTCAGTTTTTAATTATGTTATCGGGTCACTTTTGGGCCCGGTTAGTATCCTTTGTATCCGGACTTGTTTCATTCCGGAAGAATATGAATGAATTTCCCTTCTGCAGTTATGCTTCAAGTTTTTATTCTTTATTTACTTTCATAAGCAAGCATTAGTTTCAAACTTTTTTACTTTGCTTAATCAACCGAAACCTAGTTTTGAGATTCATATTATCATAATAGGTTAAACCTTGAAGTTTACAGGCTTTCCAATAACCTTAATTAAATTCCAAAGATGAGTTTTTTTCTTCATCCTTAACAAAGCCTCTTATGGCCTCCAAAGTCAGTTCCAGACTTAACTTGGTTCCGAACAACTTAAAATCCACGATACTTTTTGTATTCGGAGCCTTAACTTTTTGTTAAGATCTTAATAAGAGAGGGCTCTTATTTTTAATGGTGCTGTAGAAAAGGACATCTCATGTTCATTATGGTACGGAATTTTCAATATGTTTAATATAATAACATACGTTTTATGCTCGCGATGGAAAACAATTATTTATCGTAAAAGGATTTTTTTTATTGATTCCCTTGACTTACAAATGTGAAGAAAATTGGAAGAATAATATGACTGCCATGTAGTGTGGTTAGTCCAATTACATATATATTGAATATCCGACAGTCCCCAGAATATGGGAAGTCCCCAGTGTCAGCGCTCCTTTGAAGCGTTTAAAATTTCAAAATCTTCACTCCATTCTGGGTGTATGGCCCCCAAGTATATGAGACTTTATAATATGAAGACTTGGATATTGTATAGACTTCTTCGGTAGCAAGATCAACAACATGCTTATATCTTGGTGTTGTCTCATTAAGAACCTTACCGGAAAAACCCAATTGGGACATAAACCGGTCAAAGGGAAAAAAAGTGTAGCGCATGTTTTGACCTACTACACATAGTACTTCTTCCAGTGACTTACATTTCAATTGCTAGGAAGTATATTTCCTTATTGGTCTTCTAGATGATAAGCTCATTTACCGGCGATACCGGCCACAATGTATGGTCCTTCTCAGTTTGTTCCTAGCTTTCCGGCATTACGCTTCCGGGTACTTTGATTGACTCTCCAGAGCACCAAGTCCCCAAGTTTGAAGTGTCAGAGACTTGTGCACCGGTTGTAGTAACGCTCCATTCTTTGCTTTTTGGCTACCATCCGGACGTAGGCTAAATTCCGACGCTCCTCAAGCAAATCCAAGTGTAAGGACATTGATTCTACATTTGACTCCTCATCAGTACCAAGGTACCTCAAGCTGGGGGTTCCGACTTCTACCGGGATCAAAGCCTCTGCACCATAGACCAGGGAAAAAAGAGTTTCTTTGGTACTCATTTTTGTCGTAGTTCAATATGCCCATAAAATCTCCAGTAGTTTGGACGGCCAGTTTCCTTTTGCAACCTTCAATTTCTTCTTCAAATTCTGGATTATAGTCTTGTTTGTTGACTCTGCTTGTCCATTTGCATTGGGATGATAGGGAGTAGAGGTGATCCGTTTGATATTCAACTCGTCAAGGAAATTCGTGACCTTGACTCTAATAAAATTCCGACCATTGTCACAAGCTATCTCCTTAGGGATGCCAAACGACAAATCTGAAATACTTCACCTCTTTCTCCCATATCTTTACGTAAGCTGTAGCTTCAACCCATTTAAAAAAATAATGAGTCATAAAAATAATTTAAAATACATGTCCTGGAGCTGCTAGTAAGGGTCCGACGATGACCATCCCCCAATTCATAAATGGCCATGGGGACACAACCGGATGCAGCTCTTCTCCTGGCCAGTGTAATAGTTGTGCATGGCTCTGTCACTTATCACATTTCCACACAAATGCCTTCGTGTCTTCCTCGATCCGAGGCTAATAGTAATCGACCCTCATAAGCTTTCTCATTAAGGATTCTGCTCCAGAATTATTTCCACAGATGCCTTCATAGAATTCTCTCATCACGTAATTTGCTTCATCCGGGCCTATGCACCGGGCTACAGGACCATAAAAACACCGACCATAAAGTTTTCCGTCTACAACACAGTACTGGGCAGCCTTGGTCCTCAGAGCTCTGGATGCCTTTGGGTCCTCTGGGAGCTTACCGTTCATGAGATAATCCAAGAATTCATTTATCCAGTCCCAAGTTAGGCTGGTTGAATTTATTTCATCATATCCAACGGGATCCAATGTCGAATGCAACAACTGAACAACCGACTCAATTTTAGAACCCTCGGCCTACGTGCTTGAACCTAAATTTGCGAGTGCATCCGCCTCTTGTTTTCCTCCCGGGGTATATGTACTACCGTCCATTCTTGGAAACGGGATAACAACTTTAAAGCCTTTTCAAGATATCTCAACATACGCTCCTCTTTGGCTTCAAACACTCCATGGACTTAGTTTACTACCAACAATGAGTCATATTTAACTTCGATAATTTGCGAACCTTTCCCCCGGGCTAGTTCTAAAGCAATCAAAGCCTCATACTCTACTTCATTGTTAGTCAATTGAACAATATATATTGCTTGCCTTATAACTTCACCGGTTGGAGTTCGCAATACAACACCCAAGCCAGTCCCCTTGACGTTGGAGGCACTATCTATAAAAAGTGTCCAGACCCCGGGGGCAGTCCCTAAGACCAGATAGCCTACATTTCTGCCTGTGGGGTTACTCCTGGACTGAAATCGGCCATAAAGTCTGCATGGACCTGTGACTTTATTACAGTCTGGGGTCTATATTCAATATCAAATTCACTTAATTCTACTGTCCATTTAGCCAAGCGCCCAGATAGTTTGGGCTTATGCACCACATTTTTAAAGGAAAATTTATTACTACAACAATTGGGTGGCATTGAAAATAGGTCGAAGCTTTTGCGATGACATTACTAAGGCAAAATCCAATCTTTCAAGTAATGGGTACCATCTCTCCGCCCATGACATTACTCTACTTATGTAATAAATAGGATATTGTGTACCTTTTTCCTCTCAAACTAGTATTGCACTTACTGCTATCTCCAAGACTGCCAAGTATACAAGTAGTTGCTCTCCATTCTTTGGCTTTGACATGAGCAGAAGACTGGATAAGTATGTCTTCAGATCCCTTAAGGCCTGCTGGCACTTGGGTGTCCATACAAAGTCATTCTTCTTCTTTAAAAGTGAGAAGAACCTATGACACGTTTTTGAGGACCGGGATATGAATTTGCTTAAGGCCGTCACTCGATCGGTTAACCGTTGTACTTCTTTAACATATTCCAGTACGTCCGGTATGTCTTCGATATCCTTTATTTTATCAGGATTTATCTCGACCCCCCTCTGGGAATCCAAGAAATTTAAGAATTTAGCGGAGCCAACTACCAAGGCACACTTCTCAGGATTCAACTTCGTATTGTACTTCCTCAATACCTCAAAGGTTTTCTGCAAATGACTTAAATAATCTTCCACACGACGACTCTTAA
The DNA here is from genome assembly GCA_029783415.1 of Anisodus acutangulus. Taxonomy (NCBI): domain Eukaryota; kingdom Viridiplantae; phylum Streptophyta; class Magnoliopsida; order Solanales; family Solanaceae; genus Anisodus; species Anisodus acutangulus. Next base: position 25,882,761 of record CM056498.1, on the reverse strand, counting down.
CAAGCATATCATCTATATATACTTTTATTGTTTTACTTATTTTCTTTTCAAATATTTTATTTACTGACCTTTGATATGTGGCCTCGACATTTTTTAGTCCAAAAGGCATAGCGTTATAACAATAAGTACCAAAAGTAGTTAAAACAAATGTTTTTCTTGGTCTTCAGGGTGCATCCTTATTTGATTATACCTGGAATACGTGTCGAGAAAACTCATTATCTCATGCCCGGTCGTAGCATCGATCATTTGATCAATATTCGATAGCGGGAACAAGTCTTTAGGATATGCCTTATTTAAATCTTTGTAATCAATGCACATTCTAAATTTATTTCCCTTTTTAGGTACTACAACTACGTTTGCTAACCTGTTCAAGTATTTTACCTCCTGGATTGATCCTATATTGAGTAGTCTAGCTACATCTTCTTTAACAAACATGTTGCGGAGTTCGACTATCGGCCTTTTTTCTATCGTACCGGAGGGAAATCGAGATCCAGACCCAACTTATGAGTTGTGACTTCTGGAGGAATACCCGTCGTATCTTCATGAGACCAAGCAAAACAATCAATGTTAGATATAAGTTATTTAAGAATTAAATCCCTTAGCTCCGGTGTTAATCCGGTGCCCAGGTATACCTTCTGATTAGGGGTTTCTTGATGTAGTGCCATCTGCTCCAACTCCTCTACAGTGGATTTGGTGGCATATTATTTATTTGGTACCTGAAAGTATCTAGGTACTTGATACCGATCTAAAAATTTCTCCTTCGGATAGGCTGATACTGATTCTACCGGTGGAACCTGGTGAACCTCTTCTAGTATCGGCTCCGCTTCCTATAATAGCTATTTGGGGTCTGCTTCCACCTTCAGTTCACTTATGGCATACATCTCATTGACAACGCGCTATTCACCTCAAATTTGTTGAATCCCTTCCGGTGTAGAGAATTTCACCAACTGATGTAATGTTGATAGGACCGCTTTCATGTTATGTATTCACGATCTCCCGAATATTTCATTGTACCTGATATCCCAATCGATAACGTAGAATTTTGTCATTTTAATAATTCTCATTGCGTCCACCGGTAGGTCCACTTCCCACTTTGTGGTCTCAATTGACATGTTGAAACCTGAAAGGGTTCTGGCAACCGAAACTATCTTGTCCGCCATATTCATTTCTTCCATAACCTTTAGCCTAATTATATTAGCTGAGCTTCCAGGATCAATTAGAACTCTTTTCACCTGGAAGAAGTCAATAGGCACCACAATCACCAAAGCATCATTGTGGGGAAAGATTACATCGGCAACATTTTCTTCAGTGAACGTGATAGTATGTTCATCAGGTATCTCCCCGAACCTCTTTTCAGGGGCTCATAATTGTTTTTATCTTTTTAGCTTCCGTGAAAGACATGGCAGCAATCATTGATCCACCATATATCATGTTTATGACATGGGGTGGAGCAGCCGAATTAGGCTTACCTTCTGCGGGTGGTCACCGCTCATAGTTGTTCCAAGCTATCTCGCTCAAATATTCTCTGAGGTGGCCCCTACTTAACGTTCTTGCCACCTTTTCTCGCAGATGCCTGCAATCCACAATTTTATGCCTGTGAGTTCCATGGAAATTGCACCAGACGGACTGATCTATATTACTCGAATAAGACTGCAGTGGTTTCGATGGTCGAGATGCCGAATGAGTTTTCAACACTGCCACCATCTATTCTTCATCGATATTGAAATTGCGCTCAAATAATTTCAGATACCCGACACCTTTAGATGAATTACTTTTCTCGAAATTCACCAATCCTTGATTATTTCATCCGGAGCCTTCTTTGTTATTTAATTTATCAAAAGAGCAAAAAACCATGTCCTCCTACTTGCTTTCCGGTGAAAGGATAAGGTTGATAATGATTTTTCGAGGAAGTTCCTTTTTCTACCTTCGCAAAGATGCTTCAAACGTTAGTTCTAAGTATATCGTCCTCAATGCAGATCTTGGACTCATACCAGTTGTGCACATCTTCTTAAGTTGTATCCTGGAATTCCAAGAGATGTTCTTTGAGATTTCGTGAAGAATCAGATCTTGAAGGATTCAAACCCTTTGTGAAGGCCTCTACAGTCCATTCATCTGAGACTGCGGGTAGTAGCATCCGTTCCTTCTGAAACCAACGAAGTCTCTAAAGAGTTTTATTTCTCCTTGTGCAATGCGGAAGATATCCGCTTTGCGTGTTTTCACCTTCTGAGCTCCCGTATGAGCTTTTATGAACATGACATTAAGATGGGAGAAAGAACCAATAGAATGCTCAGGGAGTTGTGAATACCATGTCAGAGCACCCTTAGCGAGTGTTTCAGCAAACTCTTGATCAGAACTGATTCTATTTTGTGTTCTCTTAGATTGTTTCCTTTCACGGCCATAGTATAGGCCATGATATGCTTCTGTGGATCAGTAGTTCCATCATACTTGGCCACAAAAGGCATTTTAAACCATTTGGGGATCAATTCAGGCACAACCTCTAGCTTATACACCAATTGAATATACTTCTTTTGAACATGAACTTCTCTTGAAACTGCTTCAGACGCTCCAACTCTTCGTTCATTGTAGCATTCTGCGCCCGAAGATTCTGTATGGTTTCTCTGGGTGTTTCATCAGTGGGAACGTCATCATACTAACCATCTTCGGAAGTGACTCCGTCCGTATGCGTCGGGTCTCTGGGCATTATGGTTCCTCTTGTCAAACCATCCGGCCCCAGATTACTAATGTTGTCTCCGATATTACCTATTCATGTCATCTGTCTGATCTGAACAAAGAATAAGACTTAAAGGAAAAATTAGATTAGTAGAGGGTCACTTGTGACACCACAATTGTCCATGCTCCATGGTGGGCGTCAAACTGTTTACCCGTAAAATGGTATAGTTGAATTCATATACGTGGTCAAGGACACGTGGATCTCAAGTGACACGTGAATCTCAAGCGACACGTTAGATATGAATCTTAGATGCATTATACTGAAAATGAATAGTAACAAGACAAAATAAAGTAAAACTTAGCCTGAGCCTTATGACAGTTTTCGGGAAAAGTGGTGTTAACTTGTATGAAAGCATAGAAATCAAGATAATAACAATAAGTATTTTGTAATTCCTAGAATCATATGAGTTACAATAGAATGAAATGTCCTATTCATACATGAGATATACGGGTACACATCCCACGCAATATGCCCTCATAAATATAGGAGAATAAATGTTGTAATAACTGGACAATCAATCTCTCAATAAATTCCATTAAAAGGCATTTGGATGTCGTATGACCGGCCTTAGTAACAATAGATTGTTACGATGCAAACGGCTCTTAACCTTCTTTAGTACTGGTACCGACCTAGGCATGCTCACAATCAAGTACAAACACTATCACAATCTAAGAATAAACAACCCAAACATAGAGTATCAAGTCAAATCCAATAAATATGTAAATGTAAAGATGAGTGAATATTGAATGCAATGCAATGCACTGACCAAATGTAATCTCCATACACACATGCTCCGAGCGGAATATATCTACATTCCGGCAGTCATGACCCATGGGGGACCCGCGAAGTCCATTTGCCATTCTCATGATTCCGGCAAAGACCTGGGGTATCGAATACTCTCACGATCTCGGTAAAGACCTCGACCATTGGACACTAATCTCTCTTTTAGGCTCTCTGGCAAGGACCCCGGAGCTACACTGTCTCACTTATCATATTTTCCTATCACAATTCATAACAAATCATCATATGAAATAAGAATGTATGTCATGCATGATATCAATTACACTTGTCAAAAAGCACACTTCACAATTTCAAGCCATTTTAATTATCCTTTCACTTTCGATGATAAGTGAGATATCAAGAGAGAGATAAATGCAAATACAAGTCACAAACATAGCAAATATGGAGATAAGCCCACAAATCAGTCAACAATACCAAACCTAAGTAATCCATCCCAACTTCATACCCGAAGGCATAATATGGTTTCTTCGAAAGTAACTAACTCTACATAAGCTTCACTAACCGAAGTCTAACTAGAAGGTAAGCCGTAACCCACCTGGATGCCGAGTGGGAGCCACAAATGATCACACCTGAGCCTTGCCTTTCTAAAGATCGCGATAGTACTCGAAGTCTAGTTGTTATGGAAATCTAAGTTAGAAATGGAAACTAATAATACCCAAATCACTAGACTTTCTTTGAATCCCAATCAACTATAGGAAAAAGGGGAAACGGGCCCACAAGGGTAAACAGACAATTAAAGGATGAAATTGATAACTCAAAACTCTAGAAGTTCAATTCTACTCTCCAATTGATAAACTAGTTCAATAATGGGTAAATTTCATCATTAAATGCAAAGCCCCCAAATCAAGTATAAACCCTAGATTTTTCATAATCATTTTTTCAACAACAATGAAAAATTCAAGCCTAATGGTTACTAAATAATGAAATTCATGCTTAGATTAGTAAAACCCATCTATTTATCTCACATTTAGCACTAATAATCAATTACTATTAAATGGGTAGAGTCTCATCTTCTTCTAATAGTTTACTAGGTTTTTCCCACCATGGATTTCAAATTAAGAAAGGTAAATAGTAAAACAAGGCTAATGAAGTTTACCCCAAGAAGAATCTATCTAGAAATGCTTGAAATCCCCGTAGAGATACTTGGGGGAAATGATTATCGGAATGAGGAATGAAGGGTTTAATCACACACTTAAAAAGGGTTTCTGATTTCTCATTTTCCACTGCAGCGGTCAAAAGTCCGCTGCAGAGGGACCCGCGCCAGTGGCTACACGTCCTCTACGGCGGCCCAGCAAGAATTTCCAACACTTTTCCTAGCGGCCCACTGCCCGCTTCGGCGGTTTCTCCCAAAACTTCCCCATCCGCTACATCAGACAAGGCCACACTATGGCGGGTCTTCTATTGCGCACTGCTAGATGCTGTCTTTTCATAAACTTCCACCCTGATATCCGACAATCACCCGAGACCTTCCCGATACAAACTAGATATGCATACATATGTAAAAACACACTACAAACTCACTCGTGGTCTCGGAAATCCCATAAGAGGTCTATTTAATCAAGTCAACCCCAACGACTTAAAAACAACTTCCAATCCAATAGCCCAAAATGCTCACGAGAGCATGGGGATCGAACCAACTATCCCTCCAAGTCATAAATGACCCTCCGGACCTCACGAAATCGATGAACTTCCGAAAAAGGCCCAGTTACCTAAAGGTCAAACATTCTCACTTGAAGGTTCTAATTCATTCAATTTTGACTAGGAACATCTGATAACTTCGGGAATTGGGTCAACAGGGGCAAAATAGTCAAAATGCAATAACGACCAAATGTATCATTACATCAGATACCAATTAAACAATCATTCATCATGAAATGAAGAAAGAGAGTACGAAAGCTAATGGTAACTAATGAATCCCTTATATAACAATACGGAAGCCTCCACGACACGAAGTACGCCAAATCACTACATGTTCACCTTATCAGTCAAAACTTCCTCTAACTTGGCTAAAAGGCTCAATTTCTATATTTCCATATTTGAATTTCTCTCACCACCGATTCCCAAATATAAGAACTTCTTTTGCTGGAATTATCTGGTTCGATACAACCATACCTCTGAACACGATCGATAGATCCCACAAACATTCCTCAAAATAACACAAACCTTTAGATATAAACACACTCATAGCCCACCCTAAATCGGTAAATGTTCTGATTCTGCTAACCCCTCTTTTACACCTTCTGAAGTTATTCTACACATCATAATTTCTTAGAAACATAAACACACACCACAAGCCCGAGACCATGATTTACTCCTTCCATAAAAGAATCCTTGCTCCATCTGCGATTTCTATGCAACTCCATAACAACTGATCTTGCTCAAAGCCGATTTTCCTAGTTCCAAGTCTGTTAATTTCGTAACCTGGTGTTAAAAATACTTTAGCCAAAACCCAATGCCTACATCTTCTTAAATCTTTGAATCATCATAATGGAAGCGTATCCACTAATCACCTCGCCGAGTCAACCTCGTAACAAACCATCTGATCACTCTAAAGACTTCTCACAACCATAGTGCCTCCTCAGACCATTACCAAGCACCAACGTAAACCATTATAACTATCCGAATGGCTTCTCTCAGTTAAATATCATCAGTCCATTTGCAAACCTTGATAAAGCTCGGTAAACCTGTCATACCTCAAATCTGAATTGAAACTCATTGAATCCGTGAAGGTGATTTACTGGGAACCCATAAGGCCTCCTAGAAATATAAACATAGTCCATCAAGCTCTAATCGAACAATTCTGACCCGGAATGAATGCACAACCCATGAATACTACCAATAGTCACTCGTATTGACTCCAACTTTCTGAAACCAGTCACAGTCCTGCCACACATCTGTGGTGGCCAATTCCAATCTCTTCCTCGTGCGTAATCAATCATGTCAGTCACTCTCGACTCCAAAGGCTGAGTCATATCCAGGTTGTCAACTTAGTATCGAAGAACTATACCTTATGATTGTAATCTTCAGGTTTCTTAACTTCTACCTAATATGCAAATTTGATAAAACCCCAAAATATTTGACGCAAAACTTGTAGCCTCATATAATACCCTTTTAATCATCGAATCTCCTATTGTAACACCTCGATATGCCCATAAAAATTCTGAAAGTATCAAATCTTACAACTACCGCTCTAAATCTCACAGAACTACTCCCAAGTCCTTAATATCTAGAAGTGCTCACCCAAGATGTCTAGTTAATATTACTTGCAACATAATGCACTACCATGAATACATGTTCATCTCGAAAATATAACTCTAGCCTCCACATAATAGGGATTTCCACAATCCCTTTACCTTAAACCACACTAAATCATCAACTGAATAGTGTTACGAAACTTCCTAACAGTGCACCACACAAGCCACCTCCATAAGTAATACAAGAAAGGATCCGAACTTAGCTTCTCAACTCAAGTTGTTAAACAAAGGACCGAATGTGTCAAAGGTTTGTCATTGACCCACGGTTAAGGGCCAAGAACGGCATGGAATTTGGGGCGGATTAGGCACCATTACTTAATTGTCTTAGGAGACAACCTTTTATTCAGCCTTTGTGTTGGTCTTGGCCGAGACCATGCCTTTATTTTTTTGTCTTTAAATTCTAGACTAGTTACTAGTTGTCTTAGGACATATTAAAATTATGTAATAACCCTTAGCTTACTTTAGGACACAATCAATGCCTTGTAAGGGAATGATGAAGCCGAGAAGGGTGACTTGGCCGAGAGTGCCAAGATGGTAAGGAAAAGTGATGACTTGTCCAACAAAGTGGCAAGTACAAGAGACTTCCAAGAAGGACATTCATGAACCAACTAGAAGAAGTCAAGGTCGGCCTAGGGGAGATTAAGAGTTGGCCGAGAACCACTCTCTTGTGCAAGGAATGGAAGCTTCCAAACTAGTTCCAAGAAGATGAGACCTTGAGAAGCCAAATTCATGTACTCTTCTACTTGGGTGCCACAACAAGGGTGTGAAGGAGTTTGAGTTCATATTTGTCTCCAAGAAAAGCCAAATCCTTTCCCATTATTCTCACAATGGCCGAGAACCTTCTTGGTTCCCAAGCCAACCCGATCCCTTTCCTTGTTCTCATTCGGCTGAGTGGTTGTGGTTTTGTGTTCCTTTGGTTTATCTTCTAGAAAGGTCCCTATGCTACTATAAATAGGACCCTTAGGATGTTGTAATAGACATGTTGAATATTGAGTTAAATATAAACTTGAGTGTTTTCAACTTGTGTGTTGATTACATTAATCGGTCCTTGTGTGGGCCACGGTTCTTGTGTAAACCACCCTCCCTTCAGTGTAAGTCTTGGTTAGGACTTGTGTGACCTAATCAAAACCCAAGATTAAGTAACCCTCTTGGTTTCAAGTGAACGTTGGAACTTGTGTGATCCAACCTAACCTAAGCCTAGGGTCTATCTTAAGGTTTTCGGCCACCCTTATTTGGTTTGTATTCGGGCTTGTACTTAGCAACCCCGATCAAGTCCTTGTGAAATTGGTCACCTTCATCTTGGTATCGACTCGGGCATTAAAACCCCCGTGTCCATATCTTTGACATATCGACCGCACCTCACTTAAACTACATCGAACAAACACTTCACCAAATCAAACATCTTAAACTTGGTGTGTACTTAGACTTGCACCTCACATTCCGTGTTCGTCCCTCATCCTAACCATTTCAATCCTTTTACCACCACGTTCCAAAACACTTCCCTAACACCTATTATAAAGGTCACTACCCGAAGCCACACGTCTATAACTATCCAAGCCCGACAACCACAACAAGTTCACTAAAACCAACCTTGCCGAGACCTCACTGTTCCGATTTATTTCCGTGGCCTTGCCACCACCAAACAACCAAGTCCCGATCATCACCCTGACCCTTGACACATACGTGACAACTCCACGAAACTCCTAAGCCCGATTCCAAACACAACTACCCGAAATATCACCCAAACACCATACTGCCGGCCCAGTCGAGAACCCGAGACCCCCTACTTTGGATCCATTTTTGGGTCAATCCGAATATAACCAAGACCCGACCCACTTACCCACCAACACCCCTCCTTACTTGCATTAATAAGCCTTAACATGTCGGTTACCTAAAATTTTCTTCTCAGTAGTAGTTGATCATGAAACCCCACTGGACTTTATCATATCACTTAGTCCATTTCTGTGGACTCCCTTCTTTAATCATAATCAACAATCACCCCTCATCTGAAATAAGCAAGATAGCAACACCACAACCTATAATGACCAAAGAAACCCCAAAGATGTAGTTTATTTTTACCGATTCTTGATCAACTATACTTTTTCTTGACTATTTAGTTCGCCAATTTCAATTGAATCACAATCATCATCACCGTCTAACCATTTCTCAAACCCATTAAACTATAAAATCGAATACTTTCTAAATCTAGCGTATCACATATACAGTCCTACAATGTCCTCATGTATCTCCACTTCCTAGCTCAAATTCCCTTAACTCAATTTCTGAAATGTTCTCCACAACTCGAATTAATTTAAACCTTATCATTTATTGTCCACTTCGAACATCCTAATTGTCGAACCAAAACACCTCTAACTATTCAAGCAATTATCCTTTTCATCCGATCAACTCAATCGAGTAGTACACTAGTAGTAGCAGAAACTAGCCGAAACTTACACAATAGGTACAAAGCTCTCAACACTAATCCAATATTAGATGTAACACCTGATAACTCCTTATGTTTTAAAACTTCACACTTGTCCAATGCTAGGATCATTCTTATCAGTCAACCACCGGCTCTCATTGGTCCACGACATAACCAAACTTACCAACTCGATACTGAACCCTTATGTCTATCCTACCATTTATGACCTCAATATAATCTTCAAATCAACTAGCTCTTGATTTTATGATCTCTTTATCATTTCTCTAAACACGACGATCCGACGAACATACCCCTTACTAAAGGACCATGACTACAACCACCTAATATTTTAAGTCTCCACTCGTCACAAGTAACCTTGATTTCCGATCTCAAACTGATAACCACTTTTCTAGAAAAACCCACAAACCACTACCATACAGTCACGTCAAAATACGACTTAACTTTTCACAACCGAATACAAAATTCACTCTCATACCAATTGCAACCTTATCCTATCAACACGTCAAATACCAAATTCCCCTTCCTAATAATGGAGATTAATCTATTCAAATCCTCATCCTTATACCTCCATTCCATTAACACAAAAACACTCTTACCAAAATACCCTAAGAAATCTTACTTCGCTATACGTTTTCCACAAAGTCGTCCTTCATGTCCTTATTCTCAACTTCTTTTCTTTATTACACGCGGTCACTATACTTTTGCCACATTCAATGATCCTCACCGAACTTACACTCATCCCGCATATCGACAACCAATAGCTTGCCACTGATGAATCATAGACCTGCTATTGGTACACATGTGCCACACAAACCATCATAATACCTTGACGATGTTGGAACTTTTTCCAAACCAATTATGCCATCGAACAAACCACTCTTATTAAGCCATAAATGCACTTCTAGCACTTCTGAGCAACCCAACACTAAAAATATGGAGATCATGTGATCCTCTGTATAATTTCTCCCATTTCTCAAGAAACCCCCCCCCCCCCATAATTGAATCCTCAAGCCAAAGCTAGAACTGAACTTGGTCACATGTCTTTATCATGATAACACATCTCGTACCATACCACATATACATCATAGACAAACCGTTAGCATAAGAATTTAAGGGCTAGTTCCCACCTTCCGTGGGTGATTATTATAAGGAAATTCAGATACCAATTGGAATTGACTAGATACCAATTTGAATGAATTAACACGAAAGAATGAAAGAATTTGAAGTTTCCTAAATGTCCTATAGCCTCTCGCAGTTAAGTATGAATCTCATCGTACCGATCCACAAGACGCTACTTGACAGACTCTTGTACTTATAGACTGGGTATCCTAGGGCTCTGATACCAACTTATCACGATCTAAAATCACTTAGTCGTACGAGCACTTACTATTTCTCACCTCGGTAGGCGAACCCATCCCTAAATAATTAATTCAACAATAATAAAGTAAATATAATAGAATAACTGAAAGTCTAAATCTCAAATAACATAAAGGCAAAAATACAACAACATCCCCGAGAAACCGGTATGAATATTGTACAAGAGCCACTATGAATAAACTACATGTTTGGAATAATGCAAGTCTCCAAAATATGAATACTATCTCAAATTACAAGAAAAAGACAAGTAATAAGTAAGGAGTCTCTGGGATGCAGATCCATCAAGCATGCTCACACTAGAAACTTAACAGCAGGCCTCGAGATCAGTCGCGAGGAGTGGATGTAGAACTGGCCACAAACTCTACACTAAAATAGAATGCATCAAGGTAATATCAGTACAATACTATATACTAGTAGGTATCATAAGCCGACAACAGTTAGCTAGCATATATAAATGAAGAAACTGAAGAATAGGCATGCTCGCAATCAAGTACAAACACTATCACAATCTAAGAATAAACAACCCAAGCATAGAGTATCAAGTCAAATCTAAGAAATATGTAAATGTAAAGATGAGTGAATATGCAATGCAATGCACTGGCCGAATGTAATATCTATACATACATGCTCCGAGCAGAATATATCTATATTTCGACAGTCATGACCCATTGGGAGATCTGTGAAGTCCATGTTTCATTCTCATGATTCCATCAAAGACCTCGGGCATAAGATATTCTCACGATCTCAGTAAAGGCCTTGGGCATTGGACACTCATCTCTCTTTTACACTCTCCGGCAAGGACTGCGGAGGCTATACTCTCTCACTTATCATAATTTCCAATCACAATTCATAATAAATCATCATATGAAATAAGAATGTATGTCATGCATGATATCAATTACACATGTCATAAAGCACACTTCACAATTTCAAGCCATTGTAATTATGCTTCCATTTTTTATGATAAGTGAGATATCAAGAGAGACATGAATGCAAATACAAGTCACAAATATAGCAAATATGGCGATAAGCCCACAAATTAGTCAACAATACCAAACCTAAGTAATCCATCTCAATTTCACGCGAAAGCGTAACATGCTTTCTCTAATAGTAACTAACTCTATATATGCTTCGCTAACCGAAGTCTAACCAGAAAGTAAGTTGTAACCCACCTGGATGCCGAGTGGGAGCCACAAATGATCACACATGAGCCTTGTCTTTCCCAAGATAGTTGTAGTACTCGAAGTCTAGTAATTATGGAAATCTAAGTTATAAACGGAAACTAACAATACCTAAATCACTAGACTATTCTTTGAATCTCGATCAACTATGGAAAAAAGGGGGAAACGAGTCCACAAGAGTAAAATGATAATTAAAGGGTGACCAACATTCTAGAAGTTCAATTCTACTCTCCAGTTGCTAAACTAGTTCAATAATAGGTGAATTTCATCATTCAATGCAAAACCCCCAAATCAAGTATAAACCCTAGATTTATCATAATCAATTTCTCAACAACAATGGAAGAATCAAGCCTAATGGTTACTAAATAATGAAATTCATGCTTAGATTAGTAAAATCCATCTATTTATCTCACATTTAGGACTAATAATCAATTAATACTAAGTAGGTAGAGTCTCATCTTCTTCAACTAGTTTACTAGGTTTTTCCCACCATGGATTTCAACTTCAGAAAGGTAAATAAAGTAAAACAAGGCTAAGGAAATTTACCCCAAGAGGAATCCACCTATAAATGCTTGAAATCTCCCTAGGGATGCTTGGAGGAAATAATTTTTGGAATGGAGGATGAAGGGTTTAATCACACACTTAAAAAGGATTTATGATTTCCCATCGTCCGCTGCAGCGGGGCCTGCTCCAGTGGCTACATGCTCGCTACGACAGCGCCCCAAGAATTTCCAACACCCGCAGTAGCAGCCCACTTCCAGCTAGGGCGGCTTCTCCCAAAACTTCTACATCCGCTAAACGGACCAGACCATGCTATGGCGCACTACGGCTCCCTCAGAGAGGTATTACACACCACCAGATGCTGGTATTTTATAAACTTCCACCTCACAATCTGACAATCACCCGAGACCTCCCCAACACAAACCAGATATGCATACACATATAAAATTACACTACATACTCAGTCGTGGTCTCGAAATTCCCATCAGAGGTTCATTTAATCTAGTCAACCGCCAATACGACCTAAAATCAACTTCGTAACCAAAATGCTTATGAGAACTTTGGGACCCGAACTAACTATCCCACCAAGACATAAACGACCCTTCAGACCTCACAGAATCGACAGAATTCCAAAAAAAAGTTCATTTACCCAAAGGTCAACTATAGGTCAAATGTTCTCACTTGAAGGTTCTAATTCTTTCAATTTTCACTAGGAACATCTGATAACTTCAGGAGTTGGGTCAACAGGGGTAAAATAGTCAAAATGCAATAACGACCAAATAGGTTTTTACAGAGAGGTTGATTCCTATTGACTCTAGGCAACCCTCCTCCTTTACCCGGACTTGGGACCGACAATGTTAACGAGGTCACACAGATGAAGTTATAGCATTTTATATGGACCAATAAGGAAAATGAACTCAGATGGAATGATCAAACTACCCTCCCCGCAAGCAGACATGTTGACGAAGAGGTGCATGTTTCTAGCCTCTTTTATATATATATATATATATATATATTCAGCTTATATTTTGATTAGAAGACAATATATTCATAAATTTAATTATCTCTATATTAATGTGTAACACATGTTCGCAAACACCAATGTGTGTGTGTATATATATATATATATATATATATATATATATATATATATATATAGTATCCGAAAAGTCTTAGCCTGCACCAATAGTGGAGCCATCAATTGAAAAAAGAGAAACATTTTTATCAATTAATAGTAAATATTTTTGTGCAAATATTTCACGCCATACCAGACACAACTATGGAAAAAGAAATCCCTGAGAAGAAAAGATTATATGAATTTTAACAATAGAAAAGCAACTGATCAATTGCGTTCTTGAATTTTGTTAGTCAATTTGTACTATTTTTCGTTGATGACGTTAACGATCCTACCACTGGCTCACACCTTATAGGTATTTTCGTTGTCATTGCTCTCTCCTTACTCTGGTGCCGCAGGTTAGAGAGGACAAAAAAAATGGAAAGACATATTTTTGTCACTACAACTTAAACAACTAAATTTGTTTCCGTAGCGAAAATGTATAATGAGTTACATCTTGATGTTATTATGTGCAAACATGTAATATATTCATATATATGATGCATTATATATACATAAGTGCTTATGAACGTGCGTTGCACGTTAATATAATGATAATTAAATTAGTGAAGATATTTTCTTTCAAACAAAATATAAGCCGAATATTGAAATTAAAGTACAAATTTCCCACATATAATATCCGAAAAGTCTTCATACACCCTGCACAAATAGTGAAACTATCAATTGAAAAAATAAAAATAATTTTATCAAGTAATAGTAAATATTTTCTTCCAAATATATCACGCCATACCAGACTTTTAATAATAGGAAAGCAACTAACCAATTGCGATTTGGGATTTTGTTAGTTAATTTATACTGTTTTTGCATTGATGGCGGCATTAGCGATCCCACCACCGGCTCACACCCTATAGGTATTTTTGCTGCCATTGCTCTTTGCTTACTCTTGCGCCGCAGGTTAAAGAGGACGGAAAAACTGGAAAGACACATTTTTGTCACTCCTTTTATTCCCCTCACTTTTTCTAATTTTTTCTTTTTCGCCAAATTTTTAGTATTTAGATTCTATGCTTGGTTTAGTAATAATTTTTGAAAAGAAATCTAGTACATTTATCATTTTGATGAAAGAATCATTCAATAATCATTTTGTTCTAAATGAAGCTAATTATTTTGAATTGATTATTTAATTAACTATTATATGTCAACATTGAGTCGAGGTTCTATCGAAAACAGCATCCCTACCTTCCCAAGGTTGATGTAAGGTTTGCGTAAACACCACATTCATTCTCTACAAATAATAGCTATTTATTTATTTATTGATGATTTGTTACATAAGGGCAGGAGCTTACTCATTTTATCTAGTATGTCCTATCGTGCAACGTGTTACACTTAACTCGTAGAGGTGCTTTGCCACGTTTAATTTAACTAGTTTATGAGTACGTGCGTTGCACTCGAGTCCAATTCAAGTAGTACATTCGATATGAATAAAGTAAAACTACAATGTAATACAACAACAACAACATACCCAGTGACAAAACAAAACTACAATGTAATGAATAATGTAAAATTTTATGTGAAAAAATACACCCTATAATAAATAAACAGTCAACTTATTTGAATTACTTCGTCGTTGAGCAATAACCTTTGTCTGAACTAGGTAAGTTTAATAACTAAATTTGTTTCGGTAGCGAAAATGTATAATGAGTTACATTTTGATGTTTTAGGTGTAAAAATGCAATATATTCATCTATGTAATGCATTATATATACATTAGTGCTTATGAACATGCGTTGATATTAACGATAATTAAATTTGTGAAGATATTTTCTTTCAATTAAAATATAAGTTGAATATTAAAATTGAATTACAAATTTTCCACATATTGTATCCGAAGTATTCATACAATCTGCACTAATAGCGGAGCTATCAATTGGAAAAAAACAATTTAATCGAGTAATAGTAAATATTTTCTTGCAAATATTTCACACCATACCAGATACAAATCCCTGAGAAGAAAATCCCCCCTCCTCCGCCCTGTCCGCCTAACTCTTCACACTCGTACCACGTTTTTAGTCACTCTTTATTTCAAAGTCCTTGTTGCTTTCTATGCTTGGTTTAGTAATAATTTTTTAAAAGAAATCTAGTACATTTATCATTTTTATGAAAAGGAATCATTCAGTAATCATTTTTGTGTCAATGAAGCTAATTATTCTGAATTGATTATTTAATTAACTATTATATATCTACATTAAGTCGAGGGTCTATCGGAAACAACCTCCTTACCTTCACACAGTAGAGGTAAGTTCCACTTACACACCACATTCATTCTCTACAAATAATAGCTATTAATTATTTATTTATTGATGATTTGTTACCTAAGGGCACGAGCTTAGTCATTTTATCTAGTTTGTCCTTCCGTGCATCGTATAACACTTTACCCATAGAAGTGTTTTTCCACGTTTAATTTAACTAGTTTCTAATCACGTACGTTGCTGTGAGTCCCATGCAAGTAGTACATTCGATATGAATATAGTAAAACTACTATGTAATAAATAAATATAAAATTTTATGTGAAAAATACACACTATAATAAATAAACAGTTAGCTTATTTGAATTACTTCGTCGTTGAGAGATAAGATTTTGTCTGAACTTGATAAGTTTAATAACTAAATTTGTTTCGGTAACGAAAATGTATAATGAGTTACATTATGATGTTATTAGGTGCAAACATGTAATATATTCATATATATGATGTATAATATATACATTAATATTTACGAATGTTCGTTGCACGTTAATATAACGATAACTAATTTGGTAAAGATATATATTTACTTCCAATCAAAATATAAGCCGAATATTGAAATTAAAGTATAAATTTCCCACATATATCCGAAATGTCTTCATACAACCTACACCAATAGTGGAGCCATCAATTGAAAAAAGAAAAACAAGTTTATCAAGCAATAGTCAATGTTTTCTTGCAAAAATTTCACACCATACCAAACTCAACTATGGAAAAAGGAATCCCTGAAAAGAAAAGATTATAAGAATTTTGATAATAGGAAAGCAACTGACCAATTTGCATTCTTGGATTTTGTTAGTTAATTTGTACTATTTTTCATTGATGACGTTAACGATTCCACCACTGGCTCACACCCTATAGGTATTTCACCGCCATTTCTCTCTGCTTACTCTGGCGCCGCAAGTTAGAATGTCACGATCCCTTTTCAGGAATCATGGTGGAACCTACATAATCCCACCAATATGCGCATCACTCCCAATCATTCACATGATATGACATAAGTAAAAGCGGAAGAAATACAAATACTGCATAAGCTATCTCATATCATAAAGCGGAAGAATTGTAAGTCGTATACATCTATAACATCCCCCACATCTGGTCTAGGAATACAAGAGCACTAAAATTTGATACAAGTCTGAAATGGGCAATCAAGTGCCAAAACTGAATACATAACTGAAAGGTCGTACATGTCTCTCGAATACAATAAAAGACAAGAGTAAAGATAAGAGTATCCAAGACATGCTGAATGGAAGCATCCTAACCCCAAACCCTGGAAGTCTGCCCGCTCGGTCTCATACTCGAGCTCAGGAACTGGTAGAGGAATCATTATTAGCATTAGTAAAAGATGTAGCAAGTGTAGCATGAGTACAGAACGTACCCCCATATACATCATAGGCCGACAATGATGGAAGATAAGTAACAGAGATAAATATCAAGTGACACCAGATTAGCCTATACTAGACAATTCAATAGCTCATATAAATCACGTTGTACACATATCAATTCACTGATTCATCAAGTTACATTGTTCACATAAGGTTCCAATCACAGTCAAGTACAATCAATCCATTCACATATACAAAGACCTTACTATCATAGTACCACCGACTAGTACTTTCTTATCCAAGTCATATTCAAGCTTAACCCCACATACCCAACTTATCACATTAAATAATAAGTCAACACTTACATCACAACAACCACTTTATAATGCTTCCAAGAGTATTACACCTAAGCTAAAAATGATGATGTTACCTCCTTTATTAACCTTAGCCTATACACTTAGTTAAGTTTCTATACAGTTATGCTCTGACACACATAGATCGTTCTACATCTACCTTACCACTAGTGACACTTATCACAGATTCCTTACTAGACTCGTTACCCAGTCACACGATCAATTACTAGACAACCTATAAATGCACATAATTCCCTGGACCTAAACAATAGTTATGACATAATCGACATTTCCGACCACAGTAGCAGTTGACATCAAACACTTAGACTTACAATTATTAAACCCAAAAACCAATACACGAGTAAACAAGCCACACACGATAATCAAATCAATTCAATAACCTCAACCATTTATCTAAGCATTCATAGAGTCCAGCCTAATCATTATCTCTAAGTATTCTTAGAGACAAAGTCAATCATAGAGACCATTCCGGTCCAATACAATCAATTCAATCCAAGTAAATCAGGGTTTCACCTAAGTTCCAATAACAAACCATATCACATTACCAAACCACAATTAATCAATGTATAGATGTATGTATGATATGAATGCATGCATATGCAATGTACCTTTTTCAACATGGTATACAATATGTAAAGGTTTATTTATGATCCGTACAACCGCGGGGGACCTGTAAAATCCATATACCGCTCCTAACCAGCCGAAATACAACTCACGAATTTGGCTAGATCCCAAGACTCATTTGTCTTGAATAATATCATATTGCAGGCATGCAACTCTGTTCCCCTCATATCAATATCCGTTGAAGCATGCAACTTGAGCCATCCACATCATCATTATCTCAATGTTTCCATAATATGATAAGTGTTTTTACCTTTCCGGCCTCTTGGGCCAACAACATATTCATACCACTCTCATATCAATATCACAGAACCATGAGTGTATGAATGCAAATTACAATACAAGGCAAGAAATTATGATATAATGAGATGCAACCAAGTAAAGAGATGAAATATCACATGTTTTCAAGAGTTCAAAAACACACATATAATCTAATACACATGATTTCATATCAAAGCAGTCCATCAACAATAATCTTAGTACAATCAGGATATCATATCAAAACACGTGTGATGAATAAACACAACAATAACAAATATGGGGATGAGCCTACATAATAGCGACAAGTCCAAATAACAGCAGTCGAAATCAGCATAAGGCTGATTTCCAAAATCATACATCATCACAGTTCAACACCGGTACGCACTCAAATTTTCATCACAACCATTTTAGTGGGACCTCCAAATACACCAAATACCCTTCGACATTTATAACTACTACGTACTTCTATCATAGTTTCGAAAAACTAAATTGTATGCTACCTCAAAGCCGAGCAGGAGTCACGAACTCCTAATCTACAAATCCTCCCGAGCGAATATCGGCCGGTCGTAGTTCAAACAAACACATGAAGTTCCTAGGTTACTACACACGTCCAATCAATGACATAAGGACCAATTCTACATTACACATGATTCTAATGATATCAAACATATTTTGTAAGGAACTCGGGGTCAAAAGTAAATCTAAAACCTCATCTCGGACCCCAAGGGTAAAAATGGTAGTTTTATTAAGAAAATGAGTTCAATATTATCAAAATAGTATTTTACGGGTTCATACGAATCTAACACCCATATTGCTATACTTTAGTCCGAAAACCAAAAACTGACCCCGGGTCCACAAGGGAAAAATCAAAAATTTAAGTTAGAAACACGTTACCCATAATCTAAATAGTCATAATCCAAAGTTTCATGAAATTCTAACCTCAATTGAGCCTCCAATTTTAAACCCTCTTTGTGTCAAAACCCATAAATCAAATGTTTGAAAAATCCGGAATGAAATAAAAATTTATGTTATAAATAGTTTACCCAAGGTTTAAACAAGCCAAAATCTAGAATTTACTCAAATCCAACAATATTTAATTAAAGAAAACTCAACTTTCAACTTAGGGTTCAAAACACCCAATTTTCCCCAACCAAATACGGATAAAATCAATAACCAGCGGAAATAATTTTAAAGAAATGTCAAAATAAAGATTGAATATTTACCCCCTAGTTGAGATGAGAACTACACAATGAAAATCACCTGAATCAGAGCTCTAGAACGCAAGTTATGTGCACAATACTAAATGGACGCAGTCTGATTTTTAATACACAGTGGTTTCGGCTCCGGCGGACAACTTCAGCTCCGCGCCCGGAAACCATCAAATTTTTCCAAAACTAAAATGGGCATAACTCCCTCATACGGTGTCAGAATTCAACGATTCAAGTTGCTACGGATCAAAAATTTTGATTATCATCTATTCCAACAATCAAAACTCAATTCTAATATCAAATGAATATAATGGTATATTGAAGCGTCGCAGGAGAGCGACTTATGTCAACGACTCAAACACCTAAACACGACCAAACAAAGTCCAAATCCAATTCCAATCCTACAAGTCACAAATGATCATACGTAGCTGCTCTTACTCTCAAAACACCCAAACACATTCGTCTTGACCCGATGTTGACCGTGGTCAACTTCAAATCATCTCAAAAGGTAGTTTCTCAACCCACCACCTTAATCACATCCAAACCTCTTGGGAATCGAACCAACGACTCAATTAAGTCATAAATCACATTTCAGAGCTAATGAAATCAACAAAACATTCAAAAAGATGCATTTGCCCCTGATGTTGACTTTGGTCAAACTTCTTCATTTCTTAACTTAATGATTTTCAAAATATCCTCTTCCTTATCCAAAACTCCTCCGAAAGTCTCGGGAATTGCTCCACCTATTCGTTTAAGTCGAATACACTCTAACGATGCTAGGGGAAGGGACAATAGGGGTAAAATCATAAAATGTCTAAACTACCAAATGAGTCATTACATTAGATAGCAATTAAACAAACGTTCGTCCTCAAATGAAAAAAAAAAGGAAAGTACGTAAGCTAACGAGCAACCAAGAATCACCATCATAACCTCATGAGAGCCCCGACAGACAAAAAATAATTCGATAGCACTGCTTATTCACTGTATCATTCAAATTGACGTTAACTTAGCTCAACGACTCAAGTTTCCATCCTTCATAATTGAAATTTATTTCACAGCTGATTCTCGAATGTAAGAACTGACTAAGCTCAAATTCCCTGATTTGATCACCACTGTATCTCTTTACGCGTCCGATTGAATCCACAATTATCACAATAATCACAATCATCATTTAGTTGTAGTCACAACCAAAATCCAATATGTACCTGATAACATAGTCTGAGTCTACTAGACTTCCTTCATAACTATCAAGGCTGTCATTGCACAAAATCTCTTAGAAATACATATACACATGTCACAAGTCCAATTTTCCTCGAATCTCCAAATCACCATACTATAAGCATACATGCTGATTACTTTACCATGCCAGATTTGTAGAAAATCAACTCATCACTCTACATACTTCTCATAACCATTTGTACCTCCTCAATACATCGTCAAGTACCAGTGTAAACCATCAGAACTCCAAATCATTGCCATCCGAAAATATCATAAATCCTACTTGCAAACTTCAATGAGAACCAGTAACAATGTCATTCCTCCATTCCGAATTGAAATCCATCGAACCCCCATTGTTGGTTTACTAGAATACTATAAGTCCTTCAGGCAACATAAACATGGGCCACCCAACCCTAAATGAACAAATTTGACTCGGAATAAAATGCGGAATCTCTAAATAATTGATAGTCATCAGAACTGATTCCATACATAACTGATACGCTTCCCATAAGCATGCAGCGACCTATTCTGTCCCTTTTCTCATGAGTAATCAATCATGTGCCATCACCCATGACTCCAAAAGGTGGATTTTATCCTAGTCATCAACTTAGCACTGTCCCTTTCCTTCTACATATTTTTATAAAATCGCTCATAGTGTTAGATCTGCTAATGGGCAGAAATTATAAATTACCTTCAAATTACCAAAGGCTTATATCTGCAATGATAAAACTTGTATAGTAGAATTTTTTTTTGGTAAAAGATATTTCTAGCCAAATTATATTGGGCACACCTTTTATACAAAAATTATTTCCAATTACTAATATTGATAAGAAAGGTATCATAGGAACCTTCAATGGAAAGCCCATTACATTTCAGTTTATAACTAAGTCATTTTCAAGGGTGTTAAATGAACTCAAAGATAGGCTGGTACATAAACATCGGCAAATCCGTTTTCTAAAACAAGAGATTTATATATCTATGATTGAAGAGCTTTTGGAAAATCCTAAGCTACAACAAAAAATTGATTTAATACAAACTCAATTTTACTTCAGATTTGTAGTAACCATCCTAATGCTTTTTGGGATAGTAAAAATATATTGTTTCTCTCCCTTATGAGGATGATTTTAAAGAAGGTAATATCCCTACAAAATCTAGGTCATGCCAAATGAATTCCAAATACTTTGAATTATGCAAAAAAGAGATTGCTTCCATGTTACAGAAAGATTTGATAAAACCCTCAAAGTCTCCATGGTTGTGTACGGCATTCTATGTTAATAAACATGCTTTGCAGGGAAGAGGAGTTCCTCGACTCGTTATCAATTATAAACCTCTTAATAAAGTTTTGAGATGGATCAAGTATTCTATTCCTAATAAAAAATATTTACTTGATAGACTTAATAGTGATATTATATTTTCTAAATTTGATCTAAAGTCTGATTACTGGCAAATTCAGATTGCAGAAGTAGATAAATATAAAACTACTTTTAATGTTCCTATTGGGCAATTCAAATGGAATGTAATGCCATTTGGACTGAAAAATGTCCCTTCTGAGTTTTAAAACATTATGAATGATATATTTATGCCGCATAGTAACTTTATCATTGTTTATATAGATGATATTTTGGTATTCTCTAATAATATAGAAACTCAATTCAAACATATTGATTTATTTAAGAAAATTACCATACAAAATGATTTGGTCATATCAAAACCAAAGATGCTCCTTTTTCAAACTAAAACTAGATTTCTGTGTCATAACATTGAAAAAGGAAAAATCATTCCTATTAACAGAAGTATTGAATTTGCATCAAAATTCTCAGATGTTATAACTAACAAAATCCAACTTTAGAGATTTTTTGGTAGCCTTAATTATATTAGTCATTTTATAAAGGATTTGGCAAATGATACAACCATCTTATATGAACGGCTAAAAAGCTTCCTAAACCTTGGACAGTTGATCATACTCCAGTTGTCAAACAAATTAAGAGTAAGGTTCATAACCTTCCTTGTCTTATATTAGTCAATCCTACTTGGCCAAATATTATAGAGACAAATGCCTCATTTATTGGTTATGGAGGCATACTGAGGTAACACTCTCCAGTTGATAAATATGAATATTTAACACAATTTTATTTTGCCAAATGGAATCCTAGCCAGAAGAATTATTCGACAGTTGCTAAGGATATCCTAGCAATTGTAAAATGTGTCTTAAAATTTCAATGCTATTTATACAATCAGAAATTTTTAATAAAAATGGATTTCCAACCAACTAAGTTCATGTTTAATAAAGACTGCAAGCATGATGTTTCTAAACAGATGTTTGCTAGATGGCAAGCTTTACTGGCACTATTTGATTTTGAAATATATTATATAAAAGGGATGAATAATAGTCTGCCTGGTTTCTTAACCAGGGAATATTTAAGTTCATAACTTTGCTAAGATTCTTATTGAAGAAATGAGGCCGAGTTTACCAGGCAACCCCCGCTATTATAGAGGAAGGGGACGAGGACGTGGAACTGGACGTGGTAATACTCTTGTCCAGCAAGGAAACAGAAGGCTTATAGCTGAAAACATGACAGGAGCTTCTAATATTGATAAAGAAAGTCCTTTAATAACAACAGTTTATGAATTTCATAAAATCCAGAGAAAATGATAATTGTCCACAACCTTCTTATTCAGAGGTTGCAAATGATGAACAAGATGATAATGATGCTTATAAGCAACACGAGCATAAAGAAATTATACCCCTTTTAGATTATAAAGACATTCAATGGTAGGACAAGCCGTGGAAATTGATGGAGAGATATCTAGAAGCTGGGTCATATCATATCCTCACTTATAAATCGAGAATGCATTATGAGACTATACTCTCAACCACTGGATCAGCTGAAATTCAGCATTATTATCCAATGAATACCAAAAACGTTTATAACTTTCCCAAGATCATAATAAAGAAAATATTTATCCCAAAAGAGTGGGGATTCAGCACCAGTAAAGAAAGAGAATATTTCCACATTGAGCAGAAAGTTCAGATAAAATTCAATTACTGGGATTATGTGGATAGTTTTTATAAAACTTTCCTTTATTAAAACCCTAATAAAAAACATTCTTGGTTCATTAAAATATATTCTAATGTTTATAAACAGAACATTCCTAATTGGTTCTGGCAATGGTGGATTAGTTATGGTCCATCTATTCATTTGTTGCCTTCACCATTCAAGAGTTTATACATTGAATGGATTGATGTCTGGCCCAAAGTTATAGCATGGGAACATAATAATACAATTATCACAGGAATTGCTAATATGTTGTTCTTTGTTGAGTTTTAGATCCCATGGGTAATGAGATGGTCTGTGGAAGTGGGTTATAACCCGCAACATATTCCTTTTCTTCAAAGAACCTTTTATACAAGGTTTTGGAGGAAATTGTTACAGAAAACCAAAGATGGAGTCTTACATGGACAGGAACTTACAACTGCAAATTATAAAGAACTGAACCATAGGGAACATTCACCAAACGTTAATAGTCCATTCAAGCATATCACCAGAAAACTACAACTTAAATAAGGAGTAGTTTCAAAATCTTATATGGCTGAAGTCAGGAAAGATTTACTAAAAAATCTAAGTCAGGAATTCCACTCAGACGCATCAATGACATCCAGTCATACTGAAGGAGAGGATCAAATTCAAGTCCAAATTTCTACATAGAATATTATATCCTGAAGTTTCAAGATAAAATAGAGGAATCCTCCAATTCAGAAAAATCAAAGGGAAAGGAACAAATTTGATGATGCAGTCGATCCCAGTTTGATAAAGCACATGGGAAAAGAATCTACTTTTATAAAGACAAATCTTCTTTAATAAAAGCAAAAGTATTATTTTGGTAGCTGGCCAAGTACGTTTTGGCCTCTTATTATTTTTCATTGTCGGCCACATAAGTAGGCCCTTTCTTTTTAGCTTTTCTCTTTTTACTTTTTATCTTGTCGGCCACGCTTTGACCCTTTTTATTTATTTGTGTCTATAATGGATTCATTATATAAGAATCCTTAATTTAAGTTCAGAGGCAGACTTTCGCCAACCTCTCTCTCCTTTGTAAAAAACTCTATCTAAAATAAAAATTGGAAGTTTGATATCTATCTCTCTTGCTGAGCACAACCTCAAGGCCTTGGTAATTTTCTTTTCTTTTTCTTTAAATTATATACATTAATTATCAATTTAGCCTAAATGATAGGTTAAATCCTTGTGTTGAACCATGTTGCACTAGACTACTTGCAATCATGGTATTAATGCTTTAATTAAAACTGATGATTCATGTGAGAAGGTACTAAGGTTGGGCAGAGGACAGCCCAGGCGGAATGTCTGAAGCTCAGGCTGATGATCCTATTTTAACTCGCTGAGCCGTGGTGGCATTGGGGTATTTTTGGATCTGTTCTATGTTAAGATAACCCTGCCAAGATCTGTCAACCCTTAAAAGTTCCTGATAGTGCCTCTATGTGATCCTTTTCGTGATTTACGAGTTTTAATAAAGTGATTAGGAGTTTATTATACCAAATTGGTCTTTCTGTTCCCCTACTAATTGTAGATATTTGAAAAACTAAGACTCCTTAAAGCAAAAAAAATTATGGAAATTAAGGACAACTATTACTGGCCTTTTTCGGTTTCCCTCTATCGTATTTAACTATTCTAAAATAAGGGCTTCAGAGTTCTTTCCCATCTTGAATTACCTTTTTGGAAGCTAGGTTCGGCTGAGAATGGGAAATGGAACGACCAACTCTTCATGTTTTCTAGGTCACCCTTTTGTGTCATCCATGTAGATAAGTGCATGAACTAGTTCGTTCATGAATTACCTCCTTGGAAGATTTTTCTTCTATATGGGTCTTGTCCTTGTCACCTTATTCTATTACACAACATATTAATTATGTCTTAAGAAGAGCTAGTAGTTAAGCTAGGAATTAAAAATAAGCTAAAAGATAGTGGTCTCAGCCAAGACATACATAAAAGCCGAAAATAAACATGTCCCTTCTTAGATCTTCACGTCCAATCTTCAACTCCACTCTATATTCCATTCCATAATAGGCATGTCACCCTAGGACGGTCGACAATATTTGCCACTCCGAGCAAATCACCTTGCGGCTCATTTTGGATGCCTAAGTTCACGACCTTTCTTTCATCAATCTCCCCTTCTTTAACAAAATTTGCCCTAAAATTCTCGTCAACGCCATGCAATCTCACTACTTCCTTCAAAGGTTGGGAGATCAAACCGTAGAGTTCGGTCATCTTCCCTTTCAAGTACGCAATATGTGTTGCATCATTGGTCTTGTGACGAGCAATGAAGTGAGCCGTATTTGAGAATCTATCCAAAACCACCATGATAGAGTCCTTGCCCCGTTGTGTTCTTGGTAATCTGAGGATGAAATCCAAGCTCACACATTCCTATGGTCGCTCCGTAATTTTTAAAGAGGTATACAATCCTTTGCGGAAGAAACTTTTAGCCTTTTCACAAATGGAACACCTACTACCACTCCATTTGCATCTTTATCCATCCATGGCCAGTAGAAGTTTTCTTGCAGAATCTCTAAAGTTTCCACTATCCCGAAATGTCCAGTGTGCCCACCCGGATGTTTGAGGTGCATTTCATGTACAAGTAATTCTCTCATGGAAAATTTGGGTTCATACAATTTGTTCCCTTTAAAAAAGAAACCTTCTACTATGGAATAAGAACTAGTAACTTCATTATTACATTCTATCAACTGGGGATCTCGTTCATAGAATTCCTTTGGCACTTCAAATCTCACAAGTTTTTGTTCAAGCACGGACAACATTACGTACCTCCAGGAAAGTGCATCCGCCAATATATTGGACTTGCCATCTTTGTGCCTTGTAGAGAATATGAAAGTTAGCAAGTAGGCTACCCACTTAGCATGCTTTGGATTCAACTTTCTTTGCTCGTGTAAATACTTCAAGGATTCATGATTTGGATATAAGACAAAATGTTTTGGCCTCAAATAATGTTCTCATTGGACCAAGGGCCTCACAATATAAAATGCCTTGTCATAAGTAGAACAATGAAGCCGTGCACTACCCAATTTTCCACTAAACAAAGTAATGGACCTTTTGTCTTAAATCATCATGGTACCAATTCTATTAGCATCACATTCAATTTCAAAGAGCTTCTCACATATTGGAATAACTAGAGCCGGTGCTTCACATATCCTTCCCTTCAAGGTTTCCAAAACTCTTTGCGCTCCTTGGGACTATTTAAACTAACCCTTCCTCATTAGTTCAGTGCTAGGGGCATCAACGGTACAATAATCTCGAATGAAGCAACGAGAAAAAGAAGCCAAAAACTTCTTACCTCACTTATATTTGTAGGCTCAGGCCAACTTCAGATAGTTTCCACCTTGGATGGATTCACATGAATTCCCTCGGATGACACTGTGTCCTAAGAATTCATAGTACCTCGTCCATGAGCCTTATGAAAGAGCTTGGAGCATTACACAATCCAAATGGCATCGCAAGGCACTCGTACAAGCCATACTTGATTTTGAAAGTCGTTTTCCATTCATCTCCCTCTCGTATCCTCATTTGATGGTAGCCACTCCTCAAATCTATCTTGGAGAACAACTTAGCCCTACTCAATTCATCCAGAAACTCATTCAATCTCAGCATAGGAAATATGTACTTTACGGTGATATTATTGACCGCTCGGCTATCGATACACATGCGCCAAGTTCCATATTTCGTTGGAACCAACAAAGTGGGTACCACACATGGACTAAGGCTTTCTCAGACAAAGCCTTTGTCTAATAATTCTTGCACTTGTCGATGCAACTCCTTAGCGTCATCCAGATTGCATCTATAGACTTTTATTTATAGAAATCCGGGTGCAAGATCATTCAGTAACACATCTTCATATTTCTTCAAGAGTTCCTTCGGGCCGGTATCTTCAATCGTATCACCCACAAGACTCTTCTTCTCTTTGCGCCCCAATGCATCTATAGAACTCCCCTTCCTCAATTCTTCTTTGATCTCTCGTGCATCAAGCAATGGGGCCTCAGTTTTCTCCTTGCGGTTCTTGGCATTTTTTATCTTTTTTTTTCACCTCACTAGGTGACAATGGTATCAACCGGATCTTTTTATCATCCTTTTGAAAAGAATAGACATTCTTTTCTCCATTATGTTGCACTTTCCTATCAAACTGCCATGGCCGACCCAATAAAATATGACAAGCATCCATAGGTAAGATGTCACACCATATTTCATCTTCATACCTACCAACCGAAAACTAACAAGAGCTTGTTACATTACCTTTAGCCCTTTTTTCCTTGTTCAACCATTGGAGAGCATATGGTTTAGGATGGTTGCAGGTAGGCACGTTCAATATTCCCACCATTTCCATGGAGGCCGCATTGGTACAGCATTCTCCATCAATGATCACATTACATACTTTATCATTCACCTTGCATCGAGTGTAAAATATTTGCTCTCTTTGTGTCTCCTCTTGTTCTTCAAGTTGAACATTCAACACACGTCAGAGCACTAAACTTTCACCCACCTCCTCAAGATTAATATCTTCATCTAGGTCCTCCTTGACTTCGGGTTCCTTACTAACAAAGGAATCCCTACATTCTTGATATTCTTTACTTTCATGCATTGGGTTGTTTTGTACAACACCGAACTTGGAATTTTTGCTCACGGCACGCCCCACAAATTCTTTTCTCTAGATTTGTGCTTGTTTCGCAAATAGGTCACTTATGATCTTTTGTAGTTCTTTATTTATGTTAGCCATAACATCAAGGCGTGGGACGGGAAGACCTTGCTCTAATACCAATCTGATGTATATAATGAGGGGAATATGTGGGTAGGTTGGTCGAAGTTGGATTGGAACCGGATGGACACGAAAATGAGAGTCAAGTGGGGGTTGGCAGGTTCAGACGGTTTTCCGGGTAGTGTTGGTTTGTGGAGGGGGTGGGGTGCGGGTAGTTTAGGGTGGTGTAGGGTTAAGGCGTTTGGAGGGGGTGTTCTAGAAATGTTGTGGGATATGTTGGTTGTCGGTACTTGGTAGATGGATGGTGGTAAGGTGGCGGAATCTGGCCGGGACAGTAAGGTATGACGGTTGAACTCAGTAAGGACGGTGGAGTAGTTGGTTGGGGTGTTCGGGTGGTTTTTGGAGGTTTCAGTTAATGGCCTTTTGGGTGGAGGTTCGTGAAGTGTTGTGATATGTTGTGGTGAAAAGAATGAGGCAGTTTGAACAAGGATTGAGCACGAAATGGATGGACAAAATCGTGGGCAGATAAGACAATGAAAGCCGAGAAGACCTTCAATGTATTTGTAACCAAGTAATCGGATAAAACCTTGGATTGGGTATAGTTAGATCACGAACGTTCTAACTAGACTTACACCGAAGGTTTGGATTACAAAAGGACCAAGGGGTGACCCACAAAAGGATCGAGGTTCGGACCACAAAAGGACCGATGGCCCACAAAAGGACCAACTAAGATAAGCAACACAAAAGTTGAATAACTTTGCAAAGTTTAAGTAAAACTCAAATATATTGCATATAACTTCAATGTCTATTTATATCAACTATATGTCTTATTTATACTAGTGCTTAGACCTTTCTAGAAAGCAACTAGATAGATACAATACAAACACTTCAGCTGAATGGAAAAGGGGAATTGGTTCGGCCTATTGGGGGGGGGGGAGTATCCAAGTCTTCATGTTATCTAGGCCACCCTTTTATCTCATCCATGTAGATAAGTGCATGCACTAGCTAGTTCATGAACTACCACTTTAGAAGATAGGTTCTGCCGAGAATGGGAAATGGAACGACCAACTCTTCATATTTTTAGGCCACCCTTTTGTGTCATCCATGTAGATAAGTGCATGAACTAGTTAGTTCATGAATTACCTCCTTGGAAGCTTCTTTTTCTAGATGGGTCTTGGCATTGTCACCTTATTCTATTACACAACATATTAATTATGTCTTAAAGAGAGCAAGTAGTTAAGCTAGGAATTAAAAATAAGCTAAAAGATAGTGATCTCGGCCACTACATAAAAGCCGAAAATAAACATGTCCCTTCTTGAATCTTCACGTCCAATCTTCAACTCCACTCCATATTCCATTACATAATAGGCATGTCACCCTAGGACGGTCGACAATCTTTGTCACTCTGAGAAAATCATCTCGCGGCTCATTTTGGAAGCTTAAGTTCACAGCCTTTCTTTCATCATTTACAGTATGCAATCATTGGAAAATTTTCATATGACATAATAGATATTAAAGAGTTAAGGAATGCAATGCCGGAACAGTGTTCAGTTAACGGTCCTTGTACTATTTGAGTAATGGATGATAGACATATGCTAATTAGACTAGAATTACTAGAAGATTATATCAAAGTTCTAGCTAAACCAACATATCACATCAAAGTAGACTCAAGATATTTCCAGATAAGGCCGTTAATATAGAGTCTATGGTTTAAACCTTCTAAAGAAACGTCTGTTGCGGTTGCCTAGATAAGATTCCCTGAATTGCCTCCTAATTTCTTTGCAAATGATGCAGTATTCTCCCTAGCCTCTGTGGTTGAAAACCCTCTGGTGGTAGATTTAGCTATAACAAATAGAACTAGACCAAGTTGTGCAAAAGTAAAGGTGGAGTTAGATTTGATTGCAGAACCTCCCAAGAGAATTGATATTGCTGAAGGAGATGATGTAATAGGAAAAATACAATCTAAATGGGTAAACATTAATTATGATTTCTTGCCAAAATATTCCAAACACTGTAAGTTACAAGAGCATAATGAACAAGAGTGTAGAGCTCTGAATCCAGAGTTGGACAAACAATATAAAGAGGAATTGAGACAAGTAAACAGTGACAGGAGATAACCAGAAGACAACACTAGTGATCCTAATCAAAGAAAGTAGGGAAACAATGGAGTATGGGGATTTAATAAGGGGAAATAAAAGAGGATGCTAAGAAGGAAAAACAGATACATAAAAGAAAGGAGTGCCATAATACTAGGAGAAATAAATGAGAACTTTGATAAATTTTATATTCACAATGCTTTCCAAGTTCTTACTGAGGAAGAACAACAGACATAACAAAAAGGGGAAGCAGGCAGTCCCGTTAAATCACAACAAGAAGGTAATCAATTGAACAATAATTAGAGTATTAAGGATATTGAAGAAAAAGGAGAAAACAGTATATAAAACAACGAGGAGTAAGTCAAGTCTAGTACAATGGATAATAACAACATAACAGATGAGGGCAAAGCAAAGAGTACAACTAGTACTCAAGTTCAGCCAATTACAGATAATGATAGGGAACTAGAGGGCAAAGGAAGAAATGGTAGAAATAGTAGTAAAAGTCCAAAACATAAGAAATGCATCAACCCGGTCAAATACAATGAAGAATAGGGGAGAAGTCCTACTAAAAGTAACAACAACACAAATAAATCACAACAAAGGGAAAGAGAAGAGGAAGTAGTAGGGAATACATATTCAAGCATTGGTCCACAAGAAAAAAGATGTAGATTAAGAGAAGGATATACAAAGTCTATATGAGTTCAATAAAATGATAAGGAGGAACATGATCAGTATCAATCCCAAGAATAGCATACAATAAAAAATGATTCTAATTATGGCAAAAAAGGGAATCATGCACCAACAGGGATTGGAGTAAAGGAGAAAAATGGAGGAAAACCAGCAGAAAAAGACCTAGATATTCATTCAATAGAGAAAAGAATTAAGGCAGCAACAAGAGCAGGTGACATCTCACAAAGTTGATAGACAAATGAGTGGGAAAAGAAAAGAACAAAGCCCCCAGGGATTAATGGTATCCACCAGGGATAAGTGTACAAACTAGAAGAAATTTTAATAAAAACAATATTTCATAATGAATGCTATCATTTGGAATGTTAGGTCAGTCAATACAATGGGCCTTTCCTAGGTTGGTACAAATGCATAATAAATACCATTTTGGTTTCATTGTAATAATGGATCATTTTCTAAAGGCAGACAAAATTGAAGGGTATAGGATGAGAATAGGTTTATAGTATGCCATGGCTAACTGCTCAGGGAAGATTTAGGTTTTTGTGGATGATATGTTTGAAGTAGAGGTTGTGGTAGACCAAATTAAGCACTTAAGTTTAAAACATAAGTTTAGGGGGACTCAAGAAATGATGGTGATCACTTTGGTATATGCAAAATGTTCACAAAGGGAGGTTAGAACTGTGGGAAGCCTTAGAGGATATGAGTAATACAATGCAACATCGTTGGTTGATAGGAGGATATTTCAATACTATTGTGAAAGAGTCAGAGAAATATGGATGGGTACCAGTTACTATCAATGAAATTCAAGATTTTAGAGCTTGTATTCAGAAATGTGGGATATCTGATCTTGATTTTAGAGGTAGTACTTATACTTGATGGAATGGCCAAAGTGGAGATGATGTCATTTTCAAAAGGTTGGATAGATGTTTAGAAAATAATTCTTTGCAAAATAAATTTTCTGGTATTGATATCATACATTTAATCAGAACTGGTCTAATCATGCACCTATGTTGATAACATATATAGGAAATATTGAGCCAAATTAAAAATCTTTCAAGTTTTTGAATTTTTGGGTTAAATATGAGTCTTTTCTTGAGAAGGTGAAGTCTTTGTGCACTATAGATTTCCTGGAAACCCCTTTCACTATCTTTCATCACTAGTTGAAGAAAGTGAAAGTTGGTTTAACACAATGGAGTAAAGAGACTTTTGAAATATTTTCAAGGAGATTGAAACTCTAGAAGATGTGATTAAAGTACATGAAGTTCAATTTGGTGTACACCCAACTCCTATAAGTAGAGAAAATCGACATAAAGTACAGGCAGACTTGAACAAAATTTTGCATCTTGAAGAAGAATTATGAAAACAGAAAGCTGGGATGCAATGGTTTCAAGATGGGGATAGAAACACAAGATTTTTTCATGCCTATGTACAAGGGAGAAGAAAGAGATTGCAGTTGAAAAGAATACAAGATCAATGAGGAAATTCATTGGAAGAAAAGGAAGAGATTGTGGGTGAAGCCCTCAGGTTTTATCAGGAACAATTTACAAAGGAAAGAGATCCATTAAAATTTGAAATAATGGATTATGTCCCTAGATTAAATGATAATAATATGAGGGATGAAATAGTAGAGATTCTAGAAGAAGATGAGATTAGAAGTGTGGTTTTCATATTAAATGGAGATAGTGTACGTGGTCCAGATGGTTTCACTGGTTTGTTTTATCAAACCTACTATGAAATAATAGAGGAAGACATTATCAATATGGAAAGGGATTTCTTTTGTGGAGCAGAACTTTTCATAGTTATAACTCATACAAACTTGGTATTGTTTCCAAATAAGGATGTGGTATCTACCTTTTCTGACATAAAACCAATTAGCTTGAGAAATTTTGTTAACAAAATTTTCTCAAGGCTAATTCATGAGAGGTTGGTGGATAAACTATCAGATATTGTGTCACAGAATCAGTCTGGATTTGTGAGGGGAAGTATTTTGGAAAACATACTTCTTACACAAGAAATAGTGGTAGATACTAGATTAAGGACTAAAAATGTGAATGTGGTGATGAAATTAGATATGGCTAAAGAATATGATAGAGTTTCTTGTATATTTTTTACTAAGGTACTCAGGAAGTTTGGTTTTGATGAGATGTTGATTGTTATGGTGTATAGAATTATTAGTAATACATGGTACTCAATTTTGATAAATGGTCATCATAATAAGTTTTTTCAATATTCAAGAGGGGTCAAACAGGGAGACCCCTTATCCACAACCATTTTCATACTGACTTCTGATGTTCTTACAAGAAACCTAAATGCCCTACATCATTGCCCTCAATTCAGGGGATTTGGTTTTCCAAAATGGAGCCTCGAGTCAACCATTTAGCACTTGTTGATGATATGATAATTTTTCTTCTGTTGATATTCTATATCTAAAGATGATTATGGAGGTGTTAGAGAACTATGAAAAGGTGTCTGGTTAGAAGATCAACAAGGAGAAAAGTGTAGTGTACATGCACCAAAATGTTTCAGGGGATATAAGCATTACTGTTGAAATTGTAATAGGTATTGAAAGGAAATGTTTCCTTTTATTTACTTAGGATGTCCTATTTTTAATAGTAGGAGAAGGGAAAATTACTTCAATGGTTTTTTCTTAAAATCATGAATAGATTGCGATGTTGGAAGGGGAAGATGTTTTTTGGGGGAAGAGCTATTTTGATTAAACATGTATTGGAGAGTATGCATATACATTTGCTGTCAGCAGTCAATCCACTTGACTTTCTGATCAAACAAATGCATAGGCTATTTGCCCAGTTTTTTTGGAATAATACTGTAGGGGAAAAGACTAGACATTGGGCTTCGTGGAATCATTTGTGTTTGCCTACAAAGGAAGGCGGAATGGGGTTTAGATCCCTGTACAATGTTTCTATGGCTTTATATTACAAACTGTGGTGGAATTTTAAAACTAAACCATCTCTGTGGAGTGTATATATATTAGTAACAAGTACTACAGGAAGGAGAAAGTGGTGGTGGTACAATGGAAGACTGGGACCCAGACATGGAAGAAGATAATTCAGGCAAGAGAATTGGTGGAACATCATATATGGTGGAAAACTAAAATGGGAAATTCCCTATTTTGGTTTGACAATTGGACAGGGTTAGGTGCTTTATATTTTTTGGATCTTGGAGATTTCTATGATGATAGAATTCAAAATGTACATCAGATGACAGAGAATGGAAGGTAGCATAGTGCAAGATTGGAAACAATGTTACTAGATGACATAGTTCAACATATCACGAGCAATATTATCCCCTAAGGAAAGATAAAGGAATTGGTAATCGATGGTGGCTTTTTGATAATAAAGGTGCATTTGTAGTTAAGTCTGCTTCGGATTACATTAGATTAAGAAGGCAAGAAACTGACACTTTTAAGAACATGTGGGTGAAGGGTCTACCTTTCAAATTCTCCTTTTTCATATGGAGACGTTGGAAGTTTAAGATACCAGTTGATGATGTGCGGAAGAAGATGAGTTACAACATGGTGTCTAGATGTTGGCGTTGTACTAATCCTAGTGAGGAAACAACACAACATCTATTCATCAACTATCCAATAGCTCATAAAACATGGTTGTATTTTTGTTCTTGAGAAGAGATGATAATTAAATGGTGGATAGCACCTGTTACAGGAAGGTTCAAACAGATTTTTAAAGCTATACCAGCTATAATTATCTAGGAATTATGGATAAGGAGGAAAGGCATCAAACATTGGGAGAATAGAACTTTGGGGAGGACTATATACCGAGTATTTAGTATCATCCAAAGAATGGTACATGTTAGAAATCCTTCTATCAGGACTGTACCTAACATATGGGATGAATTGATCAAGAAGCTAGAACATGGGTCTGAAGGAATGAAGGTTACAAATGTTATGTGGAATTTTCCTCCAAGGAATTGGATTAAATGCAATACAGATGGGTCTTCAAGAGAAAATTCAAGAAGAAGTTCATATGGTTTTTATTTAAGGGATGCCAATGGGAACCTAATTTATGCACAGGATGAAGAGATATGCATCACAACAAATACAGAGGCAGAGGTAATTACAATAGTGGAGGCATTAAGATACTGCAAAATTCAGGGGCTGGATAATATTATTATTCAAACAAATGCTGAAATGGTCTATAAGATTGTGAAAGAGGGATGGAAGACATCATGGAGCATAGCAACTTTGATTGAGGAGATTCAAAAATTGATTAGTAATATGCAAATTACTTTCAGTCATATCTTGAGGGAAAGAAACAAGTTGGCTGATGTTGTAGCTAATTAGACTCTAGATGGGGGCATTATGCAATGCAAATCATTTCATGAATTAATGATTAAGTGCAGGAAGATCCTTAATAGTGACAAATCTCAAATCTGTTACTTATGGATAAGGACTGTTGGATGAGGAGGAAACATGAGTAATGAAAGAGGAGTAGGGGAATGTATAAAGCATAGGGGGAATAAGAATATCACCATAATCAAATCCTGTAGGAGGAGATTATGGTGATTTTTTATACTAACAATGTTGACTATTTTGCAGGTTTGGTTTTTATCAAAAATCAACACAGATAATAAATCACAATTAAACAGGTATACAACATTTCTTGAGCATAGAGGAGACCATACAACAACAGTTCATAACACAAAACAAGGAGGAAATAATAAAAATAGCATCAAAAAGCATAAATCCAGAAAAAACAAAAGGCGTACAAAGGAATACCTGAGCATAGCAGCAGCAGAAGCATCAACATAAAGTTGAGGGGTTGTAATGAGCTACAAGAGATCAAATCAAAGCTCCTTCACGGGATTTTTAGCATATGTAGACAAGAAAATATCATAATCACAACAAATGCACCAACAAGAATTCAAAAAGACAAAATGTTACATGGAAAACAACGGATGGTGAATGGTCTCATCAGAACTGACAACTCCGGTGGATACACAACACAAATCCTAGGCATGCAACTTATAATAAGGCATAAATTCCTGGAAATA
Source organism: Anisodus acutangulus (assembly GCA_029783415.1). Classification (NCBI taxonomy): domain Eukaryota; kingdom Viridiplantae; phylum Streptophyta; class Magnoliopsida; order Solanales; family Solanaceae; genus Anisodus; species Anisodus acutangulus. The sequence continues at coordinate 25,846,513 of CM056498.1, read as the reverse complement.
AGCAAAAATGAAGATATTAGGGAAAGGAAACAACAAATCATACCTAAAGAATCTTCCAACAAGAGCAAAATGAAAGATCTTTCAGATGACTTGCAAAATCAAATCAAATGCATTGAAATTTTTAGCTTAGATAATATCTTTTGGCAATGGTGACACCTAAAGATAGAGAGAAAAAGAACAAGCGTAAAAATAGAGCAACAAATGATATTCACTACTTGGTTTATTTCCTTTTTTGGGATGATTTGGACATTTTGTCCATTTTTGTATTTTTTTTAGCTTTTACATATTAGATAAAAAGGCCCCCAAAGGGGCATAGTTCAATCAAAAAAATCCGCACCATACAACCCCGTGTCTGTCTTCTATGCACAACCAAACTTCCAAACACCCACCTCCACTTACCAAGCTCTACAGCCAAGTTACCAAACACTAGTTCTTATTTACCAAGCTCTACAACCAAATTATCAAATGCCTTCACCTATCTACCGAGCTGCAAAATATCACTAAAACCAACCACCTTCGGCCACATATGAGTTGCCACGTCCAGACTTCAAAAGGAAGCCACCTTGGGTATTTACCCCGTTAATTAAAACTCAAATCAGGTTGTTCAAATGATTGAGCGTCGCAGGACTCATCCAGACTGTTCCACACAAACCCGCCAATCCCAGAAGTCGCTTTTACCGAGCAAACCAAACATGTGCCTACCATTCCAGCAGAAATGGGCACGACATGGAAGACTGTATTAATTTCAAACACAAGATACAAGTTTGATTGACAAAAGACAGATTACCTTACAGACAACAGCACCAAACATGAATACCAATCCTTTACCCAAATGAGAGATTACCTTACATCCAAATGATTGAGCGGGAGGAAGACTGGGTCGTCTATGCCACTGGTCCAAGAATCTATTGAGAGCCTAGAGCAAATGTTGGCCTCTCTCTCCCTCTAGGAATGATCTCAATTCAATATGCTAATCCTGACACTGGTGGTACCACAAGTATCTCAAGAAATGGTATGGGCTCCAAGAAAGGAATTTGTCATCCAGGCGGCATTCACTCATGGTCTGAGAGATTCTACACTCCTGAGGAATTGGCACAAGGAGTGCTGAGAAAATAAGGAAATCATCAAAGGCCTATTATAGAAAGAGAGGACAAGGACTTCTGGTGAATGATGCAACCTCAAGAATACTCTATTATTGAGCATCTGAAGCAAATGCCAGCCCAGATATCAGCGATGGTGTTATTGCTAAGCTCATCATAATACTGACAGTCTTTGATGAGAGTGTTGGGTGAAGCACATGTCCCTGCGGGTACAAGCACTGAGAATCTGGCTGATATGGTGGCCCATATTATCGGAGCCTATCAAATTTCCTTAACTCAAGATGAGTTTCTCAAAGAAGGAATGGCACACAAAAAATCCCTCTATATCATCGTCAAATACAGAGACAATGTTATGGCCTGAGTACTAGTGGACAATTGAGCCAGTCTCCACATTTATCCTAAATCTACACTTAGACAGTTGGGCTACGATGTCAGAAAGATATACCTGAGTCGTACAATGTATGAGCTTTTGATGGAACGCAACGTGATCCTATTGGAGAAGTAGACCTTAACATCTAAATAGGGCCCGCTAATTTTAGTATAGAATTCCAAGTCATAGCAATCACAACCAACTACAATTTGTTATTGGGAAGACCTCGGATCTACATGGCCGGAGAGGTACCATCCTCCCTACACTAGTCTTTGAAATTTATATGGGAAGACCATGAGGTTATGATTCACGGAGAAGTAGTATTCACAACTACCCTAATAATTCTGTACTAGTAAACAAGGAAGTTCCCAAAGGCATAGACTTCCATGTGGTAGAGCTGGTAGGAGCCACCCATAGAGGAAATGATGAACAAACTCCTACGCCACCGGTATATAATACAATTGCATCTACTATGCTTTAGAATGGGTTCGAACCCGGGAAAGGTTTGGGCAGAGTCCACAAGTTAACCCAGAAAATGGTTTCTATTTTGGCCTTGGGTATGTCCCTGACCTTGAAAAAGCCTCCGAAGTGGACCAGAAGAAGAGGGGTCCCCCAAAGTTACGCAAGCCAATTCTGATCTTGTACTAGTCATGCCCATTCTGAATGCCAATGCACAAGGAAGGAGATGCAAAATAAGGGTTAGCGATGTTTTTCCAAGAGAAATATTACGTCGTGATACTAGAGGAATGAAATGAAGCACCCACTATCTGTGATGTTGATTCGGGTGAGAAACTGACAAACTGTACCACTGCCCCACTCTTGGCTCCTCGTAATAATAATAAATAATTCATAATGTCATGACATATTGCAAAATCAGTGAGTCGAGTGACACTGAAGAAGAGGAATATGAGGAATACGATAAAGAAACCATGTTACTCAAGGGTCTTGTTGAAGAGGTAGAGCAGTTTGAAAATGAGCAAAAACCCACTCTGGATGAGACTGAAGTAATCAACTTTGGGGATGAGGAAATAGTCAAAGAAAATAGGAGAAGCGCATATTTGGAAGCACCTCAAAAAGAGGAACTGATAAATTTGTTGTGAGAATATATTGACATGTTCATGTGGTCATACACAGATATGTCTGGGTTAAGCACATGCATAGTGACCCACATGTTACCCATTAACGAAGGTTTCACCCAGGTTAAATAGAAAATCAAATAGTTTAAACCGTACTTGAGCATCCAAATCAAGGACGAAGTTGAAAAAACAGATCAAGTCTGGCGTGGTGGAAGTAACTTCGTATCTGACATGGCTGGCTAACATTGTGCACGTGCAAAAGAAAAATGGAAACATTAGGATTTATGTGGACTACCGTGATATCAATAGAGCTAGTCCCAAACATAATTTTCCACTCCCAAACATCCACATACTCATCGATAATTGTGCAAAGCATGAGTTTCAATCATTCATAGATTGCTTAGCCGGTAACCATCAGATCTTGATGAGCGAAGAAGATGCACAAAAAATAGCCTTTGTTAACCCATGAGGTGTATACCATTACTGTGTGATGCCATTCGACCTCAAGAACACCGGTGGCACTTACATGAGAGAAATGACTACCATCTTCCATGACATAATGCACAAAGAAATAGAAGTTTACGTGGATGACATGTCACGCCCCAAATACAGATAAGACGGACTATACTCTAAATATGACTACTGTAAATCTGTACAAGTCATATGACATAACTCGAAAGACAAATATACAAGTACAAATGACTTCTACATGTAAATATAGTTATTGGCCCCTGACATGCAAATAATATACAAATGAACCCCTCACACTGTCTATAAAGCCTCTATGAATACTTAATACTCGAAAATTGATACATGTGTCGGGACAGGGCCCCAACTTACCCATAATCTCTATGTATGCAAATACAGACCTGACTCAGCACCAGATAGAAGAGGAGCCTACACCTTCTTACTGAGTGTCTACAACAACTTGCAACTGTGTCCGACGACCTGTATATGCCTGCAAATATGAACATAGCAAATGTAGCGTCCCTATACAAAGGATGTTAGTACAGAAAGATTATACGGAATACGCAAGGAAGACATGAAAGAAGTACAATAAACTGAAGCTCATAGAAGAGACGACTAGAACGAAATTCATCAAATGAGTCTTTCTTATGATATATGTACATTTGTCTTTATGAATCTTCTTTAGAGTCTTTATTATGATATATGTGGAGCGACATTCTGGGATTAACTATTGGAACACTTGGGGCCATAGTACATTAGATATGCTATTCACCTTCCTTTATAGTATATTAATCAAATGAGTGCATAATATAACAAGTAATCTATCGAGCCATAACAAGATCTAATACATATAAGGACGACAAATACTTACTCTGCAAATGAGCCTCGATAGGCTATGAAATAAGACGTTATGGGCCATCAAATAACCATATGTGGGTTGTCAAATAGGCCTTTCTAGGACAACAAATAAGCCTCGATAGGCCAGCAAATAAGCTGTTGTGGGCCAATAAATAAGCCTCGATAGGCCACGTACTCTAGATGACAATTATACCCATATACATATCTCGAATACACATAATTAACTTTTTTCTAATTACTTATAACTTGGAGGGGATATTACAAATCATACAAGGATACAACCCATACTACAATTGCAAGTAACACAACTAGGAAGTATAAACACTCTCGAGAGGAAAATCAAGTATCATGCAATCAAATATAAACTTAGTAGTTATGAGAAACATCACTGGATGAGATAGACACCTGTAAAAGTATCTGAACAAGGTTCCTATGACTCACTATTTCTTAAGAGCTCTTGGCTTAAGAGACAAATACTACTGATATCTATCAAGGAGGACAAACAAGTAGTCGTTATCTACGACTCTGTTGAGATTATGTAAATGCGGTCTAATCCTTTTCATACTCAAATGACTTATAGATTACTCATATGACAGGAACTGATGTTTACTCTAACCTAGGATTTGCACATAGACAAATGGGAACCTGATACAATACAAATGACACTATATTGAGGAACGACAGAATACGAGAGAAGACTTATACTCTTTATCCTATGGAACTTATACAGAAGAGGGGACAAATGACTCAATATCAAATTGACGGATACCATAGGGACATTCACACATGTTTTGATGACACTCTCCTAGTAATTCAAATATGGGCACTAGCTTCTTAAGACCATTGTATTCTCATAAGGATTCGTACCCACCTATATTCACATGACTAGTCCTATAAGGATGCTCTACGATCGAATTGAGATATCACAAGTATCGCCATACGATTCATCCTATACATCATCCGTCTTAGATGTCATCATATAGCTCCTTTAATCATACTTTATAGACTATCACTATCAATAACAAGTAAAGTTCAGCTCTCATTATCAACTAGCAACCCTCAATAAGTAAATCCCCATGTCACATTTACGAATAGTCGTCATGACACACTACCACTATCAAACATGAAAGATTCTTATCCCATTATCAACTAATCATCGTCACGCTAAAGAAACTCTTTCGAGGGTGCCGTTGTGGACCATTCATACCTACCTGAATAGAACAAGAGATCACTGATAGATGTTTGTAACTCGTGTCACTGGGGAAACATCAAATAGGAAGTACATGAAACTTTCAAATACATAAATAAAGCACCTCTAGAATTATAGCCTTAGAATTGTACTCTATAGACTACTAATATAGTCCCACCTAAGTGGAAACTCTATTTCTATTGCGACAACTCGTAACTTGACTTCAAGGAGTAACATGCTCGAGTACCAACTGATTATAGTCACATAACATTTCTTAGGGAATTCGTAGGCTCAAGACATGGAATCACTACACTTGAAAGCTCTAAACCTCACAGTTCACATAGGAAACAAATAATAGCACACCGTGCCATTTTGGAGTTACATACCTTTATTTTTTATCCAAGAACAGTGGAAATAGAACTAGCTCCATTTCCACTTAAACTTAGATAATAAGAAGCAACCATTTTTCTTCTTTACTTCATCATGAAGAAAGCTCTAATCACGCAACCAAATGGAAAAGAAGAGCAATACAAGATCCAAGAGACTTAAAAGGAGGAAATCATATCAAACTCTTTCACATCATGGAAGAAGAATAAAACCTGAAGCTTTTCCACTTAGAACCCTAGGAGAATCGAAGGGTGGCTGTTTTGGGTTGGGAAAGAGTTCATATTGTAGAGAGAGAAGATAAAGGATTGTGGATGTTTTCTAAGTGAGAATGAGATATACTACATGTATATATGACCCATTAAATGGGCTTGGGCAGATCTGATCTTGGGCCACCCCATCTTTCCTTTTATTTCACTTTTATTTAGGCCACTCATTATTAAGTAGGTGCATCACCTACTTTTCACGTACTTAAGCAAGTAGGTTCCTAATTATCCCTAAAAACGTGTGTCATCCTTGTTTAATAACTAAGACATGAAATAAGTAGGACGTGTAAGAAAATAGGACGTGCAAGCAAGTAGGACGTGTGAGAAAGTAGTTCAAGCACATAGGACGTCTAAGCAAGTTGGTGAAACACATAGGTGAAACTAGTAAGTCGTCTACGTTTATCTGACATCTCATTTGTTTATAAATCTCATTTACCTTAACAAGACTCAACATTGACATACACTTAAGACCCTTAGGCAGCGACTATAACCTTATTGTTCCATGTTCAAGTATCCCCATTGACTTCAACTAAGTCGTACACACGTTGAGAAGCACGGGGGCTTACATCATCGACCTTTTAGGAACATTTGTCCACAAATGTTGGGCTGGAATTAGAGGTTCTAACACATGGATAACACATCTAATGTACCACTGATGTGTGAAGGACTTTTGTGATTACTTATCGCCTTAGTCATACACGCATAAAGAGAGATAACTTCTTAAAACATTACTCTACTGCACTATATCAGATGTGAAAGAAGAGTAACATTTCTCAATGCCCTGTAGTCTCCAAATTATAAGGGCGACGTGCAACACACCCATAAGTGAGAATCTACTAGATACGACTTTATAGACTCTCTAGGACTGAACAACTTTGATTCCACTCTGTCACGCCCCAAATTTGGATGAGATGGACTATACTCTAAATGCAACTATTGTAAATTTGTACAAGTCATATGACATAACTTGGAAGACAAATATGCAAGTACAATGACATTTGTATGTAAATGTGGCCACTGGCCCCTAACATGCAAATATTTTACAAATGAACCCAAATACACTTTCTATGAAGCCTCTACAAATACGTAATACTAGACAACTTATACAAGAGTTGGGACAGGGCCTAATATACATATAATCTCTATGTATGCAAATACTAGACCAGACTCAGCTCTGGATAGAAAATGAGCATACACCCTCTCATTGAGTGTCCACGACAACTAGCAAGTATGTTTGCCGACCTGTATATGCCTATAAATGTGAACATAGAAAATGCGGTGTCCATGGCCAAGGGACATCGGTACAGAAAGATTGTACAGAGTATGTGAGGCACACATAAAACAAATACAATAAACTGAAGCTCATCAAAGAGACAATTGGAATGAAATTTAGCAAATACAACTGAAACCTCTATAACCTCAATGGAATCAAATATTGAACCTTACTGTGCATTTGTCTTTATGAATCTTCTTTACAGTTTTTCTTATGATATATGTTGGTCGCTATGTGGAGCGACATTCTGGGATTGATTATTGGAACACTTAGGGCCATGGTACATTATATTTGTTCTTTACCTTCCATATAGTACATGAATCAAATGAGTGCATAATATCACAAGTAAAATTTCGAGCCATAACAGGATCTAATATATTTAAGGATGGCAAATACTTACTCTGCAAATGAGCCTTGGTAGGCTATGAAATAAGTCGTTATGGGCCATCAAATAACCCTCTGTGGGTTGTCAAATAGGCCTTTCTAGGCCAATAAATAAGCCTTGATAGGCAAGCAAATAAGGCAGTGTAGGCTAACAAATAAGCCTTGATTAGCCACGTACTCTGGACGAAAATTATACCCAAATACATATCTCGAATACACATAATTAACTCCTTTCATATTACTTATAACTTGAAGGGGGATCTCACAAATGATTCAAGGATACAACCCAACAGAACTAGGAAGTCTAAACACTATCGAGAGGCAAATCAAGTATGATGCAATCAAATATAAACTTAGTAGTCATGAGTGACTTCAGTGGATGAGTTGGACACCTATCAAATTATCTGAACGAGGTTCCTATGACTCATTGCTTCTTAAGACCTCTTGGCTTATGAGATAAAGACTACCGATCTCTATCAATATAGCCTGAGATTATGAAAATGTAGCCTAATCCTTATAATACTCAAATGACTTATAAATTACTCATATAACAAGAATAGATGTTTATTCTAACCAAGGATATGCACATAGACTAATCTGAATCTGATACAATATAAATGACACCATATGGAGGAACGACTGAATATGGGAGAAGTCCTTTACTCTTTATCTTGTGGAACTTATATAGAAGAGGGGACAAATGACTCAACTTTGAATCAAGGGATACCATAGGGACATTCACACATATTTTGATGAAAATATCCTAGTACTTTAAATACGGGCTCTAACCTCTTAAGACTATTGTATTCTCGCGAGGATTTGTACCCACCTATATTCACATGACTAGTTCTATAAGGATGCTCTACGGTCAAATTGAGATATCACAAGTATCGTCATACGATTCATCCTAGATATCATCAGTCTTAGACGTAATCCTATAGCCCATTTAATCATACTTTATAGACTATCACCATCAATAACAAGTAAAGTTCTCATCTCGTATCAGATAGTAATCCTCAACAAGTAAATCCCCATGAAACATTTACTACTAGTCGTCATGACATATCACAACTATCAAACATGTAAGATTCTTATCCCATCGTCAATTGACCATCATCATATTAAAGAGACTCTTTCAAGTGTGCCGCTATGAACCATTCACACCTACCTGAAAGGAACAAGATATCACTGATAGATGTTTGGAACTCATGTCACCAGGGCAACATCAAATAGGAAGTACATGAAACTGTCAAATACACAAATGGAGCACCTCTAGATTCTGTTTTTGGAATCGTACTCTATAGACTACTAATAAAGTCCCACCTAAGTGGAAACTCAATTTCCACTGCAACAACTCGTAACTTGAATTCAAGGAGTAACACGCTCGAGTACTAACTGATTATAGTCACATAACATTTCTTAGAGACCTCTTAATACCACCTATATTCACATGACTAGTTCTGTAAGGATGCTCTACGATCAAATAGAGATATCACAATTATCGTCATACGATTCATCCAAAATCTGATTTTGCTTGCTAACCTCTGTTTGCTCTATTCATTTTTTTGTGAGACTCGGCGCTATCCCAAAGGAGTTAAAGCTTTTCTTTTACTTTTATCTTACGCCATGTTCACCTTGTATAAAGAGATATAATGAAATTTTATTTGTCAAAAGTAATTTTTTTGAAATATATATTTTAATATTACTTGCTTATAAAATGTAGCAACCCCTTTAAATAATTTTTGTTTAAACATTACGTTACTATTACATATAAACCATTTACTATTTACACTATGTGCAGTTGCTATATATCTAAACTATCTTACTGTTTATACTATTTTAATCAATGTCTATCATTTTCAACTAAACATATTTTACTGCCTCTTATATAACTAGTTTACTGTTTTTCACGACAGCCCAAAAGGAAAAATGCTTTTGTCCTCTAGCAATTTTACTTGATATTTTTACTACTTCATAATTTAGTTATTAGATTAAAGAAGTTTGAATATTAAAGGAGCCCATGTTATTACTTCAAAATGGCTTGATAGTTTAAGGAGGAATTTAAGGTTTGATTTTTTTTCTCTTCACGTGCTAACTGTTTAAAGTCCTAATTTGTTATGTTTTGACACGCTAGTAGTTTAATAAATTCAACTATATGATTTTCTTTAAGTATAGTGACCTCCCTAATAGCTTGGGTTGGGACGGGTAAGAATTATGTAGGACAATAAGATAATTTGTAATAATTGGGTAGATAGACTGACATAATGGAAATCGACAATGAACTTTGAAATTGTCTTCGGTTGATAAAGCCGGACGTTGATCCGAATAGGTTAAAACTAACATAAGTTTAATTCATCTTATTTGTGATATTTTGAACTTATATCTACTCTTGTTCCCGCTCTTTACTTTTAAAAACTTTACATTTTTTTACTTATTTTTACCAACATCACTTTTTTAAAAAAGTTTACCTATTGAGAACTTATTTTTTTTAAATCTAGCGTTATATTCTCTGTTTTCTTTTAAAGTTTTACTTATTTTTAAAGTTATATTTTACTTAAATCCTTCTACAATTAGACTTTATCTATCTTTAAATATTATTCTTACTCACTGTTTTACGTGATTTTACTTTATAATTTTAATTGTGTAATATATTTTATTTTAATCACTTAATCCCACATAGTATTAAATCCAGCAGAGACCCACATTTGTGGACATCGAAAGGTGCTTAACACCTTCCTTTTGAGGTGATTTGAACTCATACCTGATCTTTGGTGGCGTAGACAAATTAAACATAGTTATTTGTAATCAGTAGTAGTAAATGGTGCCCTAACGCACCTTAACTCGTTAGGTGGCGACTCTTCTCTTTTAAATCGTAAAAGAGTTGTCATGCATCGAGGCCTGTCTTCCGTGAGGAAAATGGAGCGCGACACATACTACCCCAGATTGAGACGTGTATAGTCAAGTTGAGGGTTTTGTGGCTCATAAATATGTTCCTAAGTCCATTAGCATTCATTTGATTCGTCGCATGAGTGTATATCATAAATAGTATGTGAAGCGTCTTGTAAGAGGTCTTATCAATTGAATCTCAAAATCCTACTTGTGTGTAATAGGTGCTAGCGTATAATAAGAGCCAAATGATGTAAGAGAAGAGTCGTAACAAGGAGTTCAATATATATACTCGTTGGTCTTGAGGTTGCCTAGTTGATTTCATTCCAAACTACAAGGTCCTCATTAGAAGTTGTACTACTTGATATGATTTTATAGAGTATTTGGAATCATTAGTTGTCTTCTTGAGACGGGAGTCTCAAAAGTCAATTGTAGTAAGAGTTGGGTCACATACTTGTTAGTTTTGTAATTGTCTAAGTTTGATGCATTAGCGGTTATTATTTCTCTAGTCGAATACTGCATTTGGTTCAAACTCAGAAGGTAAACGGGTCTTTAGCTGCATTACTTGTAGATAATTATATGTATCATATGTTGCTTCCTCGGAAGGGGAACGTTAGTTGAATGAGTTTCATACAGAAATCTTAGTTGAGTTGAGTGGTACGACTCACTGGCCCTTGCGACTTATTTGTCATCCTTTGAGCTTATTTGCTAGCCTTTGGGCTTACTTGGTAGCCATCGAGACTTATTTGGCGGCCATCGAGGCCTACTTGTTGACCTACCAAGGTCCATTTGTCGCTCTAGTGAAGCATATTTCCGAAACAAAGATTAGTTGTATAAATAGGCATAACTTGAATTTTTGTAGTACCTCACATTTCAGAGTTAGCAGTAACTTTAGCAGAATACAGCTTACAAGTAAGTGACAGATCTCACTACACTTGTTGTTACTTTGTTACTTGTTTCTACTTGAAGTTTTAGTACTTGTTATTATATTTACCTGCCTTACATACTCGGTATATTGTTTCGTACTGACGCCTCTTTCACCGGGAGCACTGCATGTCATGCTGCAAGTCCAGGTTCCTAGGTTGACAGGTCTTCCAATAGTTGCTTCAGTTGATCAGTCAAAGTTTGGCGAGCTCCACTTCTTTTTGGAGTAACTGAGACTAAACATACTTGTGATATAGGTGTACAGGCTATATGATCAGGTCGGAGCCTGTCTCGACCACGTTATTTTTCCAGATACTCTTATATGCTTTTATGGACGTATGTGGTCAATAACATTATGTGAGTAAAGTGTCGTACAGGTTGAGGCCTTGTAGGCCCATGTATATATGTATATGTATGGGATTTTCTATTTGCAGATAGTTGAATACAGTAAGTTACTTGCTTTATAGAGTGGGTCGCTCAGGTAAGTAAGGCACTTGGTGCCTGTCCTCCTTACCAAGGTTGGGGTGTGATAGAATCTTCAAGCCATAGTTGCAATCTGAACTTGATCTTGCGTCCTTATCACGGTGACCCATCTCGTACCACACCGCTCGATGTCATATCCAGTCGCTCGTGTGCGAACTCGAGAACGTGTCCTCACCATTGGTGAGAGATTGAAACAAAAAAGTTTAGACCTTCAACTGAATCATGTACGCACGATAAGGAATGAAAAAATGGAAGTTTTCTAAATGTTCTATAGCCTCTCGAAGATAGATATGAAGCCCATCGTACTGATCAGCAAAACTCTATTAAACATTGCTCTTGTATTCATGAGACCAGTGAACCTAGTGCTCTGATACCAATTTGTCACGGTCCAAAATTCTATTTGTGTCGTGAGCGCACCTATTCTGAACTTGTAGGTGAACCCCAAGAACATGCAAGTTGCATACATAAATAAAATGCGAAAAAGTGAATAAAGTACCCAATGTATTTAAAAGGGTCTTAATAACTTAATAAAGGTAGTCTAAGTCAAGCTCTCCAAAACTTAGAAGCCATAAGTATAAGAGCTTTCTAAAATGGGATGACAAGTATTGAATACTAATACCATACTATCTGAAATAAAAGAAGACTGAAAATAAAAGATAGAGAAGAATCCAGTGCTGGAGAGGCATTGGCAGCTCACCCTGGACTCAAAATCAAGATCTCCAATAAGCGCTCCGACCTCGATACTCAACTCATGCTCGGATCTGTACATGCACACAAAAGGTGCAACAAATGTAGAATGAGTACGGAAAGCACGTATAACCAGCAACATCGTTGACCGGCCCTAAACTATAGCGATGGTGAGGGATGATACTTCCGATACTTCTCTTCTATCTTAGTTAGTTAAAATATAACTTATAAGTACTACAACCATTTAAGAAAACATTCTACAATCAAACCAAGTCATAAAGTACATTACTTTTCAAGGATCATATTAAAGCTTCTAACCTCAATTAGGATAAGTATAACGATAAGGTTCCATCCTATTTCCAAATCAGGCATCTAAACCCACAAAGATTCCACTTTTTTATCAAATTAAGCAAGTTTACTTTAAAGATCCGACCCTTGCATCAATTAAGGCTCATACATTCATAAAGATTCGACCTTTACACTATTTAAGACAATATATTAACAATTGTTCAGTCATTTTATCTTTTAGATATCATCATAAAGGTTCAATCTTTCCGTCCTTTAAATTAAGAAAACCCATAAAGATTCTATATTTCTTCCTTTTCAAGCGAGTTAAACAATAAAGATTCTATCTTTACACCTATTTCACTAAAGAAGTCGTAAAGATTCTATTTTTCTTTCCTTTTCGAGCAAGTAAACCATAAAGGTTGTACCTTTATATCAATCGAGCATAGAATGAGTACGGAAAGCACGTATGCCCAGCAGCATCGTTGACCGACCCTAAACTATAGCGATGGTGAGGGATGATACTTCCGATACTTCTCTTCTTTCTTAGTTAGTTAAGATATAACTTATAAGTACTACAACCATTAAAGATTCTACAACCAAACCAAGTCATAAAGTACATTATTTTTTAAGGATCATATTAAAGTTTCTAACTTTACCTCAATTATGATAAGTATAGCGATACGGTTCCACCCTAGATCCAAATCAGGCATCTAAACCCACAAAGATTTCACTTTTTCATCAAATTAAGACAATTTACTTTAAAGATATGATCCTTGCATCAATTAAGGTACATACATTCATAAAGATTCGACCTTTACACTATTTAAGACAATATATAAATAAATATTCAGTCATTTTATCTTTTAGAACATGTATCATCATAAAGGTTCAATCTTTCCATCCTTTAAATTAAGGAAACCGATAAAGATTCTATATTTCTTCCTTTTCAAGCGAGTTAAATAATAAAGATTCTATCTTTACACCTATTGCACTAAATAAGTCATAAAAGTTCTATTTTTATTTCCTTTTCAAGCAAGTAAACCATAAAGATTGTACCTTTATATCAATCGAGCACATATGACATGAAGTTCATATCAGCAAGTATAAATGATATGCAATGCAACTGATATGTATGCTATGCAATGGTCATATGCACCCGATATACGCACGCTTCTGCACTAGGTATCACGTGACCCATGGGAGACTCATGAGGTCCAATACCCACCCAGAATTATTTTCCATCGGGTCCCAGCTCTGTGGCTATAATATCATCATCATCACTCTTACTATGTACAATATCCAAATAACCGACCTTCAAGGCCCTTTTTTCAGTATCTCATCAATCAAGTGCAAATAATATCATGAATGTATGAAATGGATATGTGTACACTATACAGAAGCATAAAATCACATCAATTAACATATGAGTTCCTTTCCAAGATTTAGCCGAGATGTAGAATGATGAATGCATGACAAGTCATAATCACAGAATCTACCAAACATAGTTATCATAGCCCAAGTAAACAATAGTCATACCAACCTAAGTGGATTTATACACCACACTCATGGCCCGGAGGCAAAACACATAGTCTCTATCACATGTATAGTTGTTTTACCTTCTAATTACCCATTTAAGTACATTGGTACCCGCACAAGTGCTCATCACCTCCGAGTACGGGACCTCGAATTCCCCATTACGCCCCTTGATTTAATTAACCAACACAAAACACTACATAAAGGGTCTAGTAAATCTCAACTTGCCTTATATTTTAATTCCCATAGCTCACGAACGGATTTCCCTTCATTAACGCCTCCAAACAATTCCAATATCGATCCGAGCAAAGATTAAGCCTTTCGAAAGCTCTACCGCATCTAAATTCACTAAACAAGTTCAATCTAGTCAAAATAGTAATCTACAGAGTTATATGAGTCCAATAATACCCATATTGCTATACTTTATTTTAGAACCCAAAAATGAACCCAAAAAACTAATCCTGAGCTCTGAATGTCAAAACTGTAATTTCAGTGTAAAATTGAGTTACCCATAGATCATAGGTTTTAAATCTATAAAATCAACTAAATTCATCCATGATTTTTCCTCAAATCAAAGATTTATCATTTTTCCAATTTTAGAGCTCAAAAATCTTAATTTCCACAACTCAAACACTGATAAAATTGATAACCCGAAAAACTAATTATGGGAAAACAAAAACTTTAAGATTGGATACTCACCCCCTTTTTTAAAATGGGAAGATATCCACTAAAATAACCTCCAACGGAGCTCTAGAACTCAAAATATGCCAAAAATACACTAAAATTGAGGTCTAGTTTTTAATACATTGTCCAAGCAATGTTTCCTCATCGAAATCGAGATGCCATATGTCGCGATTGCAAAGGTAAATTTTGTTTTTGCTCGAGAAATTTCTTCATCGTGATATAAACCCCTGGATCGCGATCCTGAAGCACAAATCACACCAAACACCAGAAAATTACCCAAATTGCTTCAAAACTTTGATTCAACACCCAAAACTCATTCGGAACCTCCCGAACACAAACCTCAAATGTGAATTTCAGTCATAAAACATGTTATGGACCTACGCGCACACTCAAAATACACCAAAAAGGTCGTCTTGACCCGGTGTTGACCGTGGTCAACTCCAATTCTTACTTTAACTGGTTTTTCCACCAACGATCCGAAACTCGTTCGGAAACCCATGACCACCAACCAAGAGTGTAACTTGACTATAAACCATGATACAAAGCTACTTAAATCGACATAACACCCATATAAGGCCGTTAAGATACGCTTATCCATAAAAATATAATTTCCTCAAAATGACATAAACCTCTACCGAGTACCCAAATCTCACTCGAACTCCTCGGGACCCAAACCAATGACGCGACTAAGTCATAAATCATATTTTGGACCTAACATAATTGACGAAACTTTGAAAATGATGCACTTATCCAAAAGTCAACTTTTAGTCAAACTTCTTCCTTTCTTTAACTTAAGAGCTTCTAATTTTACTAAAATTGATTCGAAACTCACTTGATTACCTTGGGAATCAAACCATCAATCCCACAAGTCATAAATATCAAGATCAGGCTAGGGAAAGGGTATTCTTGAGAAAACAAGTCTAAAAGCTCAAAATGACCAAACGGATCGTTACAATGAATCATGTGGATGGTCCGAGGTGGCCCATTTAGACATTGTGTTAGATGGAGTGAGGGTGACAATATAGCTTATTGGCTGAATGCTCGATGTGATCTGAGAGATATGGAATTTCGGGTGACTATATAGACCTCATGAGTCCCCCATGGATCACGTGAAATTTACTGCATGAGCATGTGTATACTGGTGCATATTGGCCACGAAATTTTCATATCATTCAAACTTGCTTGCATTCTCATTACTTGACTTGTACATGGTTTTTTTTTAAAATAACCAGATTTTGGTAGTTTATTTGGTCGTGGACTTTCTCATTCCTGTTTTTTAGTGATTATAACTTGTTGGATTGATTACTAATGAATTGTGGACGTAAGTATCGGAAAAACCAACCTTTGCCATCGCTTCAGTTTAGGCTCGGTCAATGATGATGCTCGTGTGTTTCCCCATACTCATTCTACACTTGATGCACCTTTTCTCTGTGCAAGTTCTATTCTGATTTCTAGGAGTGGACGAGCCATCGCCGATCGTTGAGGTCTATCAATTGGAGTTTTCAGGGTGAGTCGATACATGTTCCGTGACACTAGACTCCATTTCTATCTTACTTTATGTCCTTTACTTTTAGGACAATTATTGTACATTTGAGACTTGTACTCTGTATTTAGAGGCTCTTATACTTATGACTTCCAGGTTTGGGAGGTGTATGACTTATATTTCCGCATTTTATGAGTTATGAGATCTTTTTATTAACTTATGGATTGTCTTTACCTTATTTTCCACTTTTATGATTGTTGAAAGACTTAGACTTTTACTTGGGGTTCGCCTAGGGGATTGGGTAGGTGCAATTACGGCCACCTTGGGATTTTAGGTCGTGATAACAACAATTGGTAGTTGGGCATCAGACGCCTCAACCTTTTTATGCAATTGAGCGTGCATGTTGTGGATATCTGAGTCAAATTTGTCGATCTTGTATAAGCTCAGTTCAGACCATCACGGAGAAACCATGAAATTTTAATTGTTGAGCTTGTTTCATTAGCCAAGATTGGCTCACTATCTCTGCTTCTTAAAAGCTATCACTTTGCGGGAAATCACTCTGTTCTTTTGTTTGAGGTTCGTCTTGGGTATTGGCTAAGATTGTACCTTGCAGATCATTATAGGTCTTAGCCTCGACTTGCATCTCTATGAGTTTGATATTAATCCTCTCTATGGCTTTCCATTATTTTGCGTTCTGATATCTTATTAATGAGTTATGCTTCAG
This sequence comes from Anisodus acutangulus, assembly GCA_029783415.1. NCBI lineage: Eukaryota > Viridiplantae > Streptophyta > Magnoliopsida > Solanales > Solanaceae > Anisodus > Anisodus acutangulus. The sequence goes on along the minus strand of CM056498.1, from coordinate 25,829,453 downwards.
TATTTGTTTTACCATATCGTTGACCCGTGCAAGATTTTTTGCATCCCCCACTTCATTACTCCTATCAACGTCACAAATAATAGGAGAATCATAATAGAGGTTAGGGTATAGGGACAACCATTCCAATAATCATCTTCACCACCACAAATACTACAAACATTCCACTCAAAAGATTGGGGAGGTGCGCACAACCCATTTTCGGAAATATTATGAAATTGTTGCCAAATGTGGATTCCTCCATAAATCAGACAAGGATTACCAAGATAAGAACAACTAACATTCGATAAATTTTTATTCCAAGATTCCATGTCAAGAAGAATACGAAAAATTAAACAAAATGAAAAGTTTAATCTAGATAAACAATTAATTTCTAAGTCTCTGGCAACGACACCAAAACCTTATTTCTCCCAAACTCACACACAAACGTATGTGATCGCACAAGTAATATAGTTATTTAGAAAGCAGATGTCGAACACATAGAGACTTATAATTAACCGTCAACTAAACTAAACGGTCCTAATTATCTATACAAGCGTTAAACCCAAAAGTTGTGATTTTAAACCAACTAAACTTAAAGAATATACAATGAACTTCATCAAGAAAAGAGTGAGTTTTTATATTATCAATGAGATGAAATCGATCTAGGGCTATTGGCTATCTACCAATCACGTTGGATTCTTCAATTAATTCAACTTCGTAATTTATCTAGTTTACTGATTAATAGGGTTGATATTACAACTAAAGATCTCTCGAGTCCTTAGTCGTCTATTTGTATTACTGCCACACCTATATCTCTAAGGTCATGAACCTTAACACGAATGCATTTATATTTCCTATAAATTAATCAAGCAATGCGAACTAGGTACATCTCGATCTTAGACGCAAATGTGTTCCCTGATGCCCAGGGTTGAGATCCTGATCTACTTAACCTTAATTATATGTTAGTATTTTTCTCTTGAGTTCAATCTAAGAATCAAAGATATTATTCGATAGTTAACCAGACAATTAAATAATTAAGCTAAAGATGAAATAAATAAATCAATACGATAAATTAATTATTTGAAATCAATATTCGAATAACAACGTTTCTGAAAGAACCATAATCGTAGAACGAGAAATTTAGCTCCAAATAGACATGAAGGAAATATAACAAATAATCCAAAAAAATAAAAACAGGTACTATGGAGAAGAAAAGGTAAAATGCAATAATCTCTTACCTCCACGATGACTCCTCGCTCTCTAAAATATCCAAAGTTATGTAAAATCATGGCTTATGGACTATTTATAGGTGTATGAAAAGTATTAGAAGAAATAAACCGAATTCAAAACGAATTGAGAAAGGTTGAAATCCGAAAATCGGCTCAATGCGCCACATTGTGTTTCGGAACCAAATTGGTCGCATCCAGGAGCGCGCCGCGATGACCAAACTTGTTTGTTGCGTTTGTCTTGGTCTTCATTTGGTGCCACGTAAGTGTAACATTAAATGCCTTTAACTTCTTTGTTGCTCCTTTCTAATTCAAATGGTAACGATCAACTGTTGCTTCAATTCTATATTTTGTAATTTAATTCAAACCATTACACAATAATATTCCCAATCATCACATAAAAATTATATCCCCCTCTTGTCTCTTGTCTTCTTTTCATTTTATTTTATTTTTTGCATTTTATTCAATTTTTCTCCAAATCTATTTAAATTTCTAATTCTTTATTCCTACATAATAAAATATAATATTAAGCACAAGCTTGTTAGTAATTATAGGGCAATCTCATAATTACCTCCAATCTTCATTAATCATAATTGATATTGTAATATCTCATTAATTAGGATGATTATAATTAACATCTTATATTTTAGGTAAAGTAGATTAGTCTTTCATAAGACAAGCATATTATGATTGTATATATATTGTACCATGGGAATAAACATTGATCAATGAATCAATTTCCTACCTGGTATCAAGAGTCAAAGATCCTTTGTCCTAATACATCTCTCTTCTACCGATTTCTCCCTTCTCTTTCTCTTAAAATATCCGGCCACCTCTCATAAACCCTAAACCACTTCTTACACCTAGAAAAACCCTAGCCGACAACTACCACAACCCCCCTCCCCATCCTCGGCTTACTCGTATCCGAAACCCTAAGGGTTCTCCACATCCAAAACATCAAACAATACTTCTTTTCTTCTCTAGTTTTGATTTCTTATGGAACCTAAGGCCGAAAAACAAACATTTCAACCCGCTCTTGCCGTTAATAACGTCAAGAACTTTATCTCCATAACACTTGAAATGGAGAAAGGGCAATATACCTCTTGGGCGGAATTGTTCAAAATTCATTGTCGCGCGTATGAGGTGATCGACCATATCATACCTTCCGAGTCGTCATCGGACGCCATTTTGGTGGACAAAACGTTATGATCCCGTTTGGATGCTATTGTCCTTCAATGAATTTATGGCACTATATCCAACGATCTTTTACATACCATTTTGGAGCCGAATTCTACGACTCAACAGGCATGGGAACGTCTACAAAATATATTTCAAGATAACAAACTTTCTCGCGCCGTTTATCTTGAACACCAATTTACTAATGTTAAATTGGATGATTTTTCCAATATCTCCGCTTATTCTCAGGAATTGAAGATGATTACGGACCAACTATCCAACGTAGGTTCACCCGTGATAAATCAAAGATTGGTCCTTTAGTTGATTGCAGGGTTGAATGAACAGTATGATGGAGTTGCTACATTCATTCAGCAAAGTAATCAATTGCCTCCTTTCTATGAGGCCCGTTCGAGGTTGATTCTCGAAGAAACGCGAAAAGCAAAACATGTAACTTCCGGAGCAGCCACCGCTGGAAATGCTCTCGTCTCTACCAACTCATTTTCAAATCATTCCAATAACAAAGGAAAAAATAATGGTGGAAAGGAACGAGAACGGGGCGGTGGCCAAACTGTCGGCGGTAGTGGCCAATTCGGGCAGTGGCGGAAATCAGTGGGGGCAGTACCTACCATGGGCCTGGCCCCACAGTGGGTTGCCCCGCCATACCTATATTCGACGTCATCGTGGGCCAGGCCTCCTCCCTCTTCAAATTGCCAACCCGGAATTCTAGAGTCTCGTCCACAACATGCATTTTCAGCCCATGCACCATCTTCTGTCGGCTATGCACCCACTGACATTGAACAAGCTATGAACAACATGAATCTAAGTGTTCCAGATGAGTCGTGGTACATGGACACAGGGGCTACGTCACACATGACGGCATCTCAAGGTAATCTTTCGTCTTATTTTAATACGAGCATTAATAAAAATATTATTGGCGGTAGTGGGCAGAAAATTTCAATTCGTGGTATTGGTCAGGTAACACTACCCTCTCCACACCCACCTTTATACTTGAAAAATATCTTACATGCATCAAAACTGATTAAAATTTTGATCTTTGTTAGACGTTTTACAATTGACAATAATGTTTCTGTGAATTTTGATCTGTTTGGATTTTCTATGAAGAATTTTCAGACGGGGATGCCACTAATGAGATGTAATAGCACGGGGGACTTATATCCCATCACCACTGTTTCCAACACTCGCATGGTCAAACTATCAACCTTTGCGGCCATTTCTCCTATTATATGGCACAATCGGTTGGACACCCAGGAATATCAATTTTTAATCATCTTAAGAAGAATAATTTGTTTTCTAGTAACAGAATTTTGGACTCTTCTGTTTGCCAAACGTGTGTGTTTGGTAAACATGTTAAGCTTCCTTTTGCTTCGTCTACTTCTCATACGTTTATGCCATTTGACATTTTGTATTGTGATTTGTGGACATCACCGGTTTTGAGTGTTGCAGGTCATAAATACTATATGCTCATTTTTGATGATTATTCAAATTTTTTGTGGACTTTTCTCTTAAGACATAAATCACAAACCTACACCATTTTAAAATAATTTAGTGTTTATCAAAACTCAATTTAAGAATTTTTGTCACCAAAATGGGATGTCTTTGCGTATTTCATATCCACATACCTCTCCCCAAAATGGGAAAGCCGAAAGAAAGATTCAAACAATTAACAATATGATTCACACTCTCCTTGTGCATTCGTCCACACCATCAAATTTTTGGCACCATGTCCTTCAAATGGGTACATATCTTTTAAATATTCTTCCTAGTAAACAACTTTCCAATGTGTCACCCACTCAAATATTGTACCACCGTCTCCCATCAGTTACGCATTTACGGGTTTTTGGGTGTTTGTGTTATCCTTTGTTTCCATCCACCACTATTAACAAACTTCAGGCCCGTTCCACTCCTTGCGTATTTTTGGGATACCCACAAAATCATAGGGGATATAAGTTTTATGATATGTCAAGTGGAAAATCATTATTTCTCGTCATGTCATCTTTGATGAATCTACCTTCCCGTTTGCGACATCTCGAGTGGCATCCTCACCTTCATATGATTTTTTGGACGATGGAATTCATCCAATTTTGAGGTATCATCTAAACTCTCAAAATAATGTTGTAGGGCCATTCCAAAACCCACGGCCTCACGACCTGACCCAACCATAAAAAGTGAGTGGGCTGACCCAAGGAATAGAGGCCAATGTCTCTCTTCCCTCGGTCTCGGCCCAATCCATATTTGGTGGCAGGAAATCCCAACAAAGGGAAACCCCTACACCCCTACCCGTCATACAGTCCCCTACCACTAGCCGGGACACACTGGCCCAATCTAGTAGCCATACCAAGCCCACTGCCCAGGCCCAAAATTGCTCAACCACCCAGATATCTAGCATACCCGACAGCCCAACTGTTCAACCACAGACCATGGAAACCCGTGCAATACACGGAATTTTTCAACGTAAACACCATTTTAACCTAACCACCTCTGTCTAACCATCACCATACCAAAAAATCCCAAAGCTGCCTTATCCGACCCAAAGTGGAAAGTTATCATATTAGATGAATTTAATATTTCTTATTAAAAATAAGACGTGGGATTTAGTACCACGTATATCTAATGTGAACATAATTCAGTCTATGTGGGTTTTTTGCCACAAAAAGAATTCTGATGGTTCTTTTGCGAGATACAAAGCTCGTCTTGTTAGTGATGGCAGGCCTCAGCAGGTTGGAGTAGATTGCGGTGAAACATTCAGTCCGATAGTTAAGCCAGCAACTATCAGGACTGTTCTTAGCTTGGCACTTTCCAAATCTTAGTTCATTCATCAGTTGGATGTAAAAAATGCATTCTTACATGGCCACCTGCAGGAAATAGTATACATGTATCAGCCGTTGGGTTTCCGCGATTATACCCGTCCAGATCATGTCTGCATATTGAGGAAATTCTTATATGGTTTGAAACAAGCTCCTAGGGCATGGTATAACAGGTTTGCAGGATTTATTTCCAAATTGGGGTTCTCTCACAGTAAGTCCGATCAGTCATTATTCATTTATCGAAAGGGCGCTGACATGGCATATATACTTCTGTATGTTGATGACATTATTCTCACGGCATCATCAACTTCACTTCGCCAGTATATTATGTCCCTTCTTGCGGCTGAATTTGCAATGAAGGATTTAGGTCCATTGAATTATTTTCTTGGCATTGTTGTCACTCACTATGCATGTGGTCTGTTTCTCAATCAAAAGAAATATGCCGAGGAAATAATTGACAAAGGAGGGATGTCTTCCTGCAAACAATCACATACTCCGGTTGACACTAAGGCAAAATTGAGTAACGTTGCAGGTACTCCATACAACGACCCTACACATTAGCGCAGCCTTGCAGGGGCCTTGCAGTATCTGACTTTTACGAGGCCCAATATTTCCTATGCGGTCCAGCAAGTTTGTTTACACATGCACGATCCGAAGGAAGAACATATGAGGGCTTTCAAAAGAATTCTGCGGTATGTTAATGGCACTCTTCATTTCGGTTTACATCTATGTAAGTCCTCTATCTCGAGTCTCTCCTCCTATACAGATGCGGATTGGAGTGGCTGCCCGGATACATGTCGGTCCACTACTGATTATTGTGTGTTCTTGGGGGACAATCTCATTTCATGGTCGTCAAAGCGACAATCCACATTGTCTCGGTCTAGTGCTGAGGCAGAATACCGAGTGGTAGCCAATGTGGTTGATGAGTCATGTTGGATTCGTAATCTACTATTAGGGTTACATTGTCCGATTGAAACAATATAATTATATTCAAAAAATGATTAAAAATACTAAAATGTGAGGCAAACAATGACTAAACATATGCATTTTTTACCGAATATCATAGCTCGAGCGGCTCGGGTGAGTTTCAGTTGCTAATTTCCATTTAGCAGCACCAAATTATTTTCCCTAGTGAAACAGGTTTTGTGCTTCACGTTCGCGGAAGGGGCCTCGCATTCGCAAAGGCCTGGGTTCAAGATCTTCGTGATTGTGTGGAGGCCTTGCGGTCGCGCAAGGTGCCCACCTGGTCGCTCTTTACAATTGCGGCCATGCCTGTCACGGTCATGATATGTTAAGTCGCCATGTATAAATCTTAAAGTCGGTATTTAATTTCATTTCAATACTTATTTATGCTTTATTGACAGTAAGATTTCGCCAGCTTGTTCTATAAACACTAATATGTCAACTTTGGTAACTATCAATGCATCTCCACCATGATCACCACCTTTCTTCGGAACCTCACCTATGCTCTCCTCACCTCGCCAGTATCAATTGTTTGATGTGAAGTTACTCAAAAATATTTGAATTTCATCAAAGTTCTTTTTATGCAGTATCCTCCATAAGCAAAGTCAAGGAACATTTTGGTGTCATCAAGTAATACATTTATGAAGGTGTGATCAAGTATCTGATATGACTACCCGTGATGCGAGCAATTTCTTGAATCGCTCCCAGGCTTCATGCAATGTTTCCCCTTTCTCTTGTTGGATACCCAAAATTTGACTCCTAAGAGACTGTCTTCCTAGATGGAAATAATTTTATCAAGAATTTCTGAGCAAGATCATCCCATGTCCAAATGGAATTATCAGACTCCTTCTGCAACCATGCTTTCAATTCTCCCAGCAAAGAGAATGGGAATAAAGCCAGCTTGATAAGTGTTTGTTATCTTCAGAAAGTTTTGAATTTGCTGTTACGGGTCTTCTTAAGGTTTACTTATAAATATGCTCTGAGATAGTGAGATTAGACTAACTGCACCATGTTTTGTTTCAGCTCAAAGTTTCTAGTGATAGTAGCTTAACAATGGCTTGGCTCATGTTCTCAACACCGGGCCTAACCACCTCTATCATCGCTCTATATAGTATATACCCCTTGTGTCATCTTTGGATATTCTTGAGATAACACACCAATCAATCAAATAGTAAAGTTGAAAAAAATAAAACTATCTAATCAAACAGAAAAGTTAATACTGAATTTCCTGGCAACGACATCAAAAATTTAATCATGTCCAACTAACACGCAAGCGTACGTGATCAATAATTAATACAATGATAAGAAGACATCGTTCCCCCGAGGACTTTCTCAATTAACTTTCTGAACAAATTAAACAATAACGGTATTCAAGAGTTAATCAAAAGATGTAAATTATAGTGTTATCTAAACCAGAAACATAATCTAAACTAATACGTTGTTGAGAATTCGGATGAGATATATATTTCAAGGTTACGGGTCGATTTTTCCAATTCAATTGAGCATCCACTTAAGTTAGCTATTTCGAAATTTTGGTTTACTAGTCACAAGCTTGATATTAATCTGGGACTCATGCCTGATAATCCGTCACCTATTCAAACTACTGAAAATACCTTTATGTTTATGATATTACAAGCAATAAGAATATAGTTGCATATTACAAGCAATAAAAACGTAGTTGCATCTCTTGTATCTGACTAAGCAAGATGATTAGTATAAACTTTATCATTGCCGCTAATTCATGCCACACGAACCGTTATGTTAAGAACTTGATCTACTCTATCCTACAATGCAATCTAGACCTCCTCTGCCGAGCTCTCAATCTAGATTCGTAGATAGTATTCAATTATTAATAAGAAAATCACATATTTAAGCATATGATAAAATTAGTAAATCAATCAAAATCAAAGATAATAAAAAATAATCTAACAAAAGCTTCAAATTACAACGTTCATAAATAATACTGTAATTCTAGAATAATAACAAACTTGTCACTCATGTTCATGATGACAACACAATTCATAACCAATCAACTATAAAAATAGAAGAAGGAAAAGATAAACTGCGTGAATATCTGCTCCACGATGCTCTAGTTGTTCTTGTGATGATCTTCTGTCCAAAGTCTAATTCTTCACTTAAAAAAGTGTTTAAGATCTATTTACAGTGTGAGAAATTGACCTTATACCGAAATACTTCGTCTAGTCCAAAACTAACCCGGATTGACAGAAAAATAAAATGATGAGCCGGACAGCATAGTACACCAACAACGTACCAAGCCAAAAGTTTAATGAGTCAAAAATCTGTAGGTTTTGCAGGAATTTGTATACATGTGATACCCCATACGGGGCACCAAGCCATTTTCTGTGACACTTCGTTTTTCAACTTCTTTTCATGTGTACTTGACTCTTGGGTCCTTGACTTGATCCGAATACTAATGAATGACTTCCGATCAGACTTCAAAGTCATTTTTCTATCGTCGTATCAAATGGTCACTTTTCATCACATCACATTCTACACACCCAAAGCACAAATATTAAGGATAAAGTGAATGAAATTTAATTAAGCACAAAAAAGAGCACCAAATATGAGACAGATTGTATCTAAAAGCATGTACTTCTAGACGCCGATCAATTAGCCTCAGAAAGAAAAATAAAGATTGCAACACATATATTTCTAGCATAAAGAACACGAAGTACCTTTTTAGACTCATTGTGCGGTGCTTTTTTAGACTTAGGGTGATCACTTGCTTAGTGATTTTTCTTATCACAATTGAAGAACTTCACTTTAGTCATAATTTTTTTCTTCCACACTTTTTATGGTTATCATTTTAGGATTTTTGTATGCCTGAACCTTAATTTTCTAGTTTTCTCTGTTTTTACATTTAAAATCATTCATTAAGCTATAAGTTGTAGTTTTATGCACTTTTTTACCTTCTTTGACTGCATCATGTCGCTCCTCTTCTAACTCTAGATGTTATCTCACAGCACAAAACATATTATTATACTCATTATGAGTCAGATGATTTTTTTTATATGCTCTTAACTTTGAGGCACGAAACATACGATTACTTAAACTTGTTGCTCATTAGTCGACTTAGGACCCTAATTTGATAACTTTAGTACTACCTTACTTAGCTTCAAGAGCATCCCACGGATCTTTGGCAATCATGTGAGTAGAATTTTTGTTGTGATATTTATTAGCATTTGCTTCTTTTGTCCCACATTGGAAAAACATATTTGTATCCCATGTAATAGACCCTATATAAAGGGCTTTACTTGCTTTTCTTTTACTTGCACTTTTAGCTCTCAAGAATAATATTATTTTATTATCTTGTTATTGCTTTGTAAGAATTCATGTTATGAATAAAAGACTTTCATGAATTCTATCATGGTATCAAAGCCAAGAGCACAAGTTAATATTTTTAGCTCGATCGCGGATTCAACTTCGCGGTGAGTTAGTTGGGGGTTCGTATGCAGCACGCCCCTGGTATCAGTTAAATTTTTTTTTTTGGCTTGTTTTGGAAGCTCGTGCTCGTTTTGGCTGCTCGTGCTCGTTCTGATCTTGGCTTCCACATCTGGGTTTCGTCTTTTTGGCTTCCGCATCTGATTGGTGAGATCTGCCCTTTTTTATTTTATTTTGTTGCTTGGGATTGCTGCTTGTTATTTGGGATTGCTGCTTGTTATTTGGGATTGCTGCTTGTTATTTGGGATTTTCTGTTTACAATTCATAATGGCTGGAGGTGATGATTCTTTGCAAATCATGACCAATTTGTAAGTTCCTCGCCTTCCAACAGTTTCAACAAAATTCTCAGTCTTATGCTCTTTCTGTTCCTTCCGGCTCATCACCATCTATTGGTTCAGGTATCATTTCGCCTTCTTGGATCTTGGACTCTGGAGCTGGAAATCATATGTCTCCTGATTCTTCCGCCTTTGTATCTATGTCTTCTGACTCCCCTTCCACTTCATTGGATCGCCGATGGCACACCTATGCCATTGACAGGCATTGGCACCATTCATACATCCACTATATCATTACCTGATGTTTATTGCATTCCAAAATTACATATAAATCTTGCTTCTGCTGGTCAAATATGTGACTCTGGATGTTTTATTGGACTCTTCCCTAATTCTTGTTATGTGCAGGATCTAAAATCCAAGAGAGTGATTGGAACAGGGCGTAGAAAGGGGAGAGGTCTCTGTGTTTTGGATGAGCTGCATCTTCCTACTCATGCAGCACCTATGCCTGTTAATCTGTCTTCTTTTCATTTAACACATTCCTCTTCGAAGTTTTATTTGTGGCACTCTAGACTTGGTCATGTATCAGGTTCTCGCCTGCGTTTTATGTGTAATACTGGTGTTCTTGGTGATTTACAATCCGATGATATTTCTGATTGTAGTGGATGTAAACTTGGAAAATTTTCTCGCTTTGCCTTTTAATCTTAGTACTTCTACTTCTTCTCGCACCATTTGATCTAGTTCATTCAGATGTTTGGGGGCCAAAGACCTATCCCTACTAAGGGTGGCTCCAGATATTATGTTTCCTTTATTGATGATTATACTCGTCATTGTTGGGTTTATTTGTTGAAAAGACGCCTCGATTTTGTTCATACTTATGTTGAGTTTCAAGCCTATGTGAAAACTCAATATTCGCCATTATTAAATGTTTTCGGCTGATTTAGGAGGTGAATATACTAGTGGGGATCTTTCTGGTATTTTCAAAGTCGATGGTACAATACATCGCCTTCTTGTAATCGATACACTACAACAAAATGGGGTAGCCGAGAGAAAACATAGGCATATTGTTGAGACAGCTAGATCCATGCTTTTGTCCGCTAGTGTACCTAGTGAATTTTGGGGAGAAGTCGCCCTTACATCTGTTTATCTTATTAATAGGATCCCTACCTCTCATAATTCTGGTATTTCTCCGTATGCTAGACTATTTGGTTACACCCCACTATATTCCCATTTGAGAGTTTTTGGTTCTACATGTTTTGTTCTACGTCCACATGCAGAGCGTACTAAGTTATCTTCTCGTGTCGCCATTTGTGTTTTTCTTGGATATGGGGTTGGGCAGAAAGGTTATCGTTGTCATGATCCAGTTTCTGGAAAATTGTATGTGTCTCGTAATGTTTCCTTTATTGAGCATGTTCCTTTCTTTTCCATCCCACCTATCTCACATGGTATGACAAAATCTGACCTTATTGATATTGATCCCTTTGATGCTGATTGTCCATCTGATTCTACATCTATATCATTTGTTCCTTCTCAGTCTTCTGGCAGGTCCCATGATATTGATACTCAGCCCCCTCCTACGCCTATTTCAGAACCTCTTGTGGTTGCAGATCCAGATCCACCTCGCTATCCTAAACGCACTCTGCGATCTACTCAAGTATCCGATTTTGATTATTCTTGCTATGCTCCATCATTCGCTTCCTTTCTAGTTTCTATTAATTCTCTCTGTGAGCCTACATCCTACTCTGAGGCAGCTCGTGATCCTCTTTGGCAAGAGGCTATGAATGAGGAACTGGTTGCTTTGAACAAAACTGGTACTTGGGATTTGGTTTCTCTACCGACTGGTAAGAAAAATATTGGTTCTCGATGGGTGTACAAGATTAAGACAAAGTCTGATGGTTCTATTGAGCGATATAAATCTCGTTTGGTTGCAAAGGGTTTTGCTCAAGAATATGGTATGGATTATGAAGAGACTTTTGCACCCGTTGCAAAGATGACATCTGTCCGGGTTCTTATTGCAGTGGCCTCTGTTCGTCATTGGCATATTTCACAAATGGATGTTAAAAATGCTTTTTAAAATGGGGATCTTCAAGAAGAAATCTACATGGTCCCTCCACCTGGTGTTTCACATAGTCCAGGACAAGTGTGCAGGCTTAAGAAAGCTCTGTATGGTCTCAAACAAGCTCCAAGAGCTTGGTTCGACAAGTTCTCCTTTGTAGTATCATCTCTTGGGTTTATTTCGACTTTCATGATTCGGCGTTATTTGTTAAATCATCCCCTGCAGTTGTATTTTGCTTTTGTTGTATGTTGATGACATGATTATTACGGTGATGATATTGATGGTATTGCAAACCTAAAATCTACTTTATCTCGCCGTTTTGAGATGAAAGATTTAGGTCATCTACGTTACTTTTTAGGCATTGAGGTAGCTTATTCTGAGAAGGGATATCTTCTCTCTCAATCTAAGTACACTGCAGATATTCTTGAGCGGGCCCGTCTCACAGAAACTCGTGATAGTTAACTCTCCTCTTGAGGTTAATGTTCGATATACACCTACTGACGGGGATCCTCTTCCTGATCCCACTTTATATCGTTCAGTTGTAGGGAGTCTGGTGTACCTCACCATTACTCGCCCTGACATTGCATATGCTGTTCACATTGTCAGTCAGTTTGTTTGCTCTCCTACATCTGTACATTGAAATTTGCGATTATGCGTATTCTTCGCTATCTTCGAGGAACGATTTATCGTAGTCTCTTGTTTCCATCGACCTCATCCTTGGAGCTTCGTGCATTTTCGATGCAGATTGGGTGGTGACCTAACCGATCGGAAATCAACCATCGGTTATTGTGTATTTTTAGGAGATTCACTCATCTCATGGAAAAGTAAGAAACAAGATGTGGTTTCTCGCTCTTCAACCGAGGCGAGTATCGTGCTATGGCTTCTACTACGTGTGAGATTGTATGGTTACGTCGGTTATTGGTTGATATGGGTGTCTGTCTTTCTTCACCAACACCGATGTATTGTGATAATAAGAGTTCTATTCAGATTACGCACAACACGCTCTTTCATGAACGTACCAAGCATATTGAGATTGATTGTCATATTATTCGATATCATCTTCAAGAAATAAGACTCTCTATCCTTGCCATTTGTCTCATCTTCGATGCAACTTGCAGATTTCTTCACAAAGGCGCATACCTTAAAGCGTCACCGGTTCTTTCTTGGCAAACTCTCGATGCTTCTGTCTACACCATCGCGAGTTTGAGAGGAGATATTAGCATTTGCTTCTTTTGTCCCACATTGGAAAAACATATTTGTATCCCATGTAATAGACCCTATATAAAGGGCTTTACTTGTTTTTCTTTTACTTGCACTTTTAGCTCTCAAGAATAATATTATTTTATTATCTTGTTATTGCTTTGTAAGAATTCATGTTATGAATAAAAGACTTTCAATGAATTCTATCAATATTATCACTGCTTAGTGACGTAATGTGAGCTAGGAGATTCTTATTATTCAAGTGTCATAGTCTTCAAGGTTTTGCATATGTTGGGTTGTGTTGCCCATAATATTCTTATTTATGACATTATTGATGGTGTTAAAAATTGTATTACAATTCAATATTTTAAAGGCTTATAATTGTTTCTGTTGAGCTTGTCACTTTTGATAAGGCCTGCAACAACATTTTGAAAGTAGTAGACATGATATTGTGAAACACAAAAGTTAAAACATATTTATAAAATATAAAGTTCCACACTTTACATAAAAATGTGCATGTTTAATATTTTTGTACACACAAATATAACTTTAACAAATAAATATAATTAATAAATATAAACATAAGTACTAGAGTCGAAAGTTTACTACATTCCTAACAACGTCTAAAGATAGTGGTTAAGTGTAAATTAACCATAGCAACTCAACTCAAGTCACCAAATAAAAATATTCCAACAAACACTTTTATTCCTCAATTAAGCATGTAGTATAAATACGAGAATATATCATATCAATATCAATGATAAGTCAAATCTTAATCTGGATTATAATTTAATTTGATCTGAAATATAAATTTCGTATCTATCGAAAAATAAATTAAAAAATCAACATTTAAACATAATTTTACTTAGAAAAGAGATTTTATTTTTCATAAACCAAAAATCAGAGAGAGACAAACAAACATGCATTCTGCATCATAACATAATTTTTTATATATTTTATTTTGAAAAAAATACTACTCAGAATAATTAATGTGAAACTAATATTTTCAGAATAGTATTAATTACAGAACAAATATTTTTCAATATCCCAAAAATTATTTTAAAAATATAGGAAAATCAAAAAATTTAATTTCGAGCAAAACAAAAAATTAATTCACCGAAAATGAAGCCCAAGGAACGCCGCCTGCGTCACCACCCTCGACTGGGCTTCGCAGCCACTCGTTGCTCAATCTTCTTCCCCAAATCGCGGATCAAACGTGACCCAGCTTTGAAAAATAGGTTTTCGTGACCCAGATAAGTTTTTCTTAACATTTAGCTTATTTTGATCCAATCATAGTACAAATTTTTATCCCAAACGTGTTTTAGGATTGATTTCGAGTATCAGTTGTTCGAAAACTCATAAAAACAGTGCCAAAATTTGTTTAAATAGTGACTCTTTTTCTGTGGGCGATTTCATCAATTTCCAGCGAAAAAACGTATTTTCCTGCCAAATTGATTTGTCTAAAACACATACTAAAGTCTAAGACTTACTTTAGGACTTATTTGGAACATTAATTTCAAGAAAATCGTTCAAAATTGATCCTTATGTTACGAAAATGAACTGATTTTTCAAACAAACACCCAAACAGATTTTCTATAAAATCCTATCCTAATTTTCAATGATAATCACAATTGATTATTAATTTTGCTCAAAAAACGTGTTAATAACATATTGCACAACAAAACTTGCACAAATATTATATGAAACATGGATTACTGAATTTTTGGGGTTAAATTTTGTGGTAATAAATCCCTAGATCTCAAAAATCCAACCTCATAAAATATAAGCCAAGATGTATGATCTACATATCATCAAAAAATTCTTAACGAGATATACATAAGCCCTAACTTCTCATGCAAAAACTATGCATTTACCTACATTACTTATTGCAATAAAAAAAATCAAAATTATACATAAAACCTATTTCTCATGCAGATATAAATCACGTAAAATAACTAGAAAGCAAGTCTACAACCAATAGAGTCAATCGGCAACAACCACAACTTAAATTACCGCTCGGTAAGAATTATCACAAAGCGAAAGTATTCTTTTATTTTCACAACTCGGATGTCCTCTAGAAGATGCTGAGAGTATATCTCAATATGTAATCCTAGCCGTCATTTGTTTCCCGCAACAAAATTGTAATGAAAAAAAACTTTTTTTTTTATTACAATGGTTTATTTATAGATTTGTTTCAGATTTAACAGGAAGATAAACTTATGGGCTTATATTTTCCAACCAGAACAGATAAAAAACAAAACAAAAACTGCAGTATACAACTTCAGCAAAAGTCAAGAAAGAGAACAAAGGAAGAGAAAGAGAACAAAGGACGGAAAGAACTTCAGGAAATACACGCACTCTAACCTGCTAGTTATTCATTCCCAACAGTAAGCAAACGGTTGTCAGAAACCGAAGTAATGAATAGTTCTCCTTTTTTTCCCGTTTCCCCTTTTTGAAAAAATAAAAAGGTCCATGTATACATCACTAATTGGTAGAAAACACATCACCAGAAAAAAATACACATCCCCGCGGTTACATGAAGGAAAATAATGAATTTTTTGCTCAACTAGTGTCAAATAGATTCATAGAACAATTTATATATATACTGTTCCTTCATTGCCCATTCACCATGTAATTGTCGCCTCAACTTCACAGGACCACTTACAATCTTACACCTTCACTGGACTCTCACAGTGCTATCTTGTTTCAACTTCACGAGACTGTTCTCGATGTTCCATAGAACAGGTTTATAGCTGGAAAATATTTGAATGGTAGTTAATAACAAACAGGATATCAGCAATGCTTATGAAGGTGGATTCCAGAATATGTCAAGTTTTAAGAGTAAGCAAGATTAGATCCATACATGCGAGTGAGACCATTGTATGCTTGCGTGGCCTGCTGGAGCCGTGCATTGAGCTGCAAGATTTCAGCAGACAAGGCTTCTGTTTTGCTCTGCTCTTCAACTAGCTGACCCTAAATGAACAATCAATTGGAAGAACATTATATAATATTATCTTATACTGCACCAATATCACAATGACAAGGAATTCAATCTAACTATCAATATGTATTTTGAGAAGAAAATTTGTGGCATAACCGACTGTTCAGAAGTTGCAGCATACATGCATGAATGAAATAGAGTAGCTCTTTTATTACAATTCTAATGCATCTACCTGTATGCTATTAGACCTAAATGAACGTAAAAGGCACAGGGTGACAATTCTCCTATTGCATTTCAAGATGCAGTGAAACCAGATTCAAATTCAAATAGCACGTAGTAACATATTCTATGAACAACGAATAAAAGCTTGATGAATAACCTTGATGGAGAGGATTTTAGCATATTCTGTGCCTTCAAATTCATTTTTGCTGCCTTTGATAGATCCCGAGACACCTTGCTTGATTAGGTTGTTGTTTGCAGCTTGGTCTGTCCTCAACTTATCTAACACGGCACGAAGCTCCTCATTTTGCTTGAGACAATCTTTGACCTGCGTGGGAGTACTTCAAAAATAATGCCTTTGACCCAAAGAAACACATTCGCAAAATTGGAACTACGTTGAGGATGTAATAAATTACAACAAATTTTTTTAAGAAAATTATCTCATATGCCAAAGAAAGAAGCATATTCAACCAACTGATTGCATCTAAGAGCAGAAGTAAATGAGACCACCGTTGTGTATAAGAGTTTTGCTAGAACAAAGCTTATGCTAAAGGAGTAGGGAAAATAGTCACGTGTAGCAAAACTGAGAAATCTATTGAGTACTTTAAGAATTTGTAGTAGCAGAAGCCAGCTAACCCAAAATCTTCCTCAAGAAGATGATGTTTTTATTATACTAATTTCTGACTTTAAGAAAGGTTAGACATCTTTTTTGTTCTCAGTGGTACTATTAGCGCTTCAAACTTTGATTTCAATCCACAGATGTTTAGACACATACACCAAGACTACTTGATTTTGAGGGTTAACAAATTGCGGGATTGATTTCCTAGTTCTTCCCAGGTAACTTCTTATGCAATTATCCATACTTTTTGGTTCCAACCTTATGAGAGAAATGACAGTCATAAACCTTCCTCCCATCCATCAACTATTAATTACAATCAAAGATTACGTTAAGAAAAAGTATAACATACTTGTCAGTAATTAGATACAGACCATGATGGATGGACTGACACGACAAATCCAAGGGAGGTTCCATGGTGTATGCTATTCGCATACGACATAGTCCTGATTGATGAGACTCGCAGCGGAGTGAACGTTAAGGTGGAGGTTTGGAGACATACTCTGAAGTCGAAAGGGTTTCAGGCTGAGTAGGACCAAGACAGAATACTTAGAGTACAAGTTCAGTAACGGGAGCGACCTTGAGACATGCGTGGAGGTGAGGCTTAGTACTCAGGCCATTTCAAGAAAGGAAGCTTCAAGTACCTCGGGTCTATTATCAAAGGGGATGGAGAGATTGATGACGATGTCACACATCGTATTGGAGCAGGATGGATGAAATGGAGGCTCGCATCTGGAGTTTTATGGGACAAAAAGGTGCCGCCAAAACTTAAAAACAACTTCTACAGGCGGTGGTAGACCGGCTATGTTGTATGGGACGGAGTGTTGGTCAGTCAAGACTTCGCACATCCAGAAGATGAAAGTTGCGGAGATGAGGATGTTGAGATGGATGTGTGGGCATACAATGAGGGATAGGATTAGAAATGATGATATCCGGGACAGAGTGAGAGTGCCCTTGGTGGAGGATAAGATGCAGGAAGCGAGGTTGAGATGGTTTGGGCATGTGCAGAGGAGATACACAAATGTCCTAGTGCGGAGGTGTGAGGGGTTGGTTATGGACGGGTTCATGAGGGGTAAAGGTAGGTCGAAGAAGTATTGGGGAGAGGTGATTAGAAGGGATATGGCGCAGGGGCAACTTACTGAGGACATGACCTTAGATAGGGAGTTGTGGAGGACACGGATTAGGGTAGAAGGATAGTAGGTAGTCGAGGGTAGTCCTACTTACGCTTGCAAACGGGTAGTTGTAGTGTTATTATTGTAGGCCCACTTAGCCTATCATACTAATAGGCGCAGTATTGCTTTATAGTCCCATGTATTTTGATTTCTGCTGCTATGGTGTACTTTGTTTATCTTATTTTACCTGCGTTAGTTACTGCTTACTTTTTCAGAATGCGCTATCATGACTTATTCTCTTTTGATATCAGCATTTTCATACTGCTTTACATTTTTTATCAGGTCTGACCGTTCCTCTTGCTTTGCTTTTGCTGGTGTTTTGCTTGTGTTTATGCTTTGTCTTGAGCCGAGGTTCTCTCGGAAACCTCCGATCTACCTACCAAGGTAGAGGTAAGGTCTGCGTACACTCTACCCTCCCCAGACCCCACGTTGGTGGGATTTCACTGGATATGTTGTTGTTGCTGAGTTGTTGCTGAGTTGTTGCTATTGTAACAGGACATGAAAGAAACTACATATAAGAATATTTCAAAGAATCTACGGAGCAATGTGAATAGGCATCATACCATCTGCTCATTCATATAACTTCAAGAACTTAAAAAATACCTGATTCTCCCACTGCACCGCCACACCTAGAGCTTCTTGATGAGCGGACGAAAGATTAGAATTTTCCTCGAATAGCCTCTCTATCTCAGAGGATTGTGAATCAATCTGAAATAAGTACAGAATGGAATGATTTCGAATTCCACATTGCAAAATGGAAAAAAATATATATAGAGGTTTTACCTCCATTAGAAGTTTCTGCCGACTACTTTCCAATCTTTCAGTGGCCACTGCCATATCATGTAATTGTTTTTCAAGCCTCACCTTGTCTTCCTGAAAGGGTTGTGAAATAAGACCTTAAACTCAAAGAAAATCGTTCTACCAAAACTCTATAATACATTAACCACAATTTTTTTTTTTCAAACTACAAAAACCTTCTTTGGAAGGGACCAAAAAGATGAAGAGGATTAACGAGAAAATTTAGCTTTGTTTAAAATTTTAATAATTTATCTTATTGGATGATCATTTTCTTTTTCTACAGAACATTGGCCAACTCAAATTTTAACAAGCTGAAAAAGATTTTATCAATTGCAGACACAGTGATTACCCCCGAGAATGTCTTCTGGGATGCCTTTCCGGTGACTTCATCTGTAATAAACACAGTAGAAATATAAAAAAGATCAACATATATCACAAGAAAGCCAACTGGTCGTTGAATGACAGATATTACAAACAAAAAAGTTCATGTAATGCAAATGATTTGTAGGTAGTTATGTTGGGTGATTCTTGTTTCTTTTTCACTTCCTAAATTTTGTGGCGACTGTAATAATTTCAATTTGTTTGCACTCTTATTCGCTTGCTTCGATATGATCTACATTACTTTCTATTAATATTGATTGACATGAAGTTATTGGATAATGGCGCCATCAATCCACATAGGCTCTCCTGACATTGTGGAGTGGACACCCTCGATTTTGAGCTTATAACTACTATTTTACCTTTTCCTCCGAAGTCTTTTCTTTTCCTTAAATCTTGGGATAAATCTCTTGAACTTATAAATAAGTCATTGCTTTCCTTTTCTTTGTTGGGATAAGCATCCAATTGACATTTCCTTTATTTCCCGGCCAGAAAGGAAATATTTATATACCAACAATTCGATATTTTCAGGAACATAAACTTACCCCGACTATTATCTGATTACTCAGCCTATATATTTGCAAAGCATAGTCTATTCCAGCTTTGGATAACCGAGGAACATTACAGTTGGTTTGGGTCAGCAGAAATATTATCAAACATTGATGAGTTAATTTAATACTAAAAACAACATACCCAGTGAAGTCCCACAACGTGGGGTTTGGGGAGAGGGTAGAGTGTACGCAGACCTTACCTCTACTTTGGTAAGTAGAGAGGTTGTTTCCGAAAGACCCTCCGCTCAAGACAAAGCATAGGCACAAGCAAAGAAAGAGAACCGGTCAGACCCGGACAAGAAATTTAAAGCAGTATGAAAATGCTGATATCAAAAGCGAATAAGTCATGATAGCGCATTCTGAAAAAAAAACATTAACTAATGCAGGTAAATAAGATAAAAAAAAGTACACCAACGAACATACAGCAGCAGAAATCGAAGGACAGAAGGCTATAAAACAATATTGCGCCTACTAGTATGATAGGCCAAGCAGGGCTACCATAATAACACTACAATGACTACCATCAACTACTTACTACCCTTCTACCCCAATCCGTGTCCTCCACAACCCCCTATCTAAGGTCATGTCCTCAATAAGTTGCACCTGCGTCATATCCCGCCTAATCACCTCTCCCCGATACTTCTTCGGCCTACCTCTACCCCTCCTGAACCCGTCCATAACCAACCTCTCACACCTCCGCACTGGGAGTGATTGGGTCTCTCCTCTGCATATGTCCGAACCATCTCAACATCGCTTCTACATCTTATCCTCCACCGAGGCCACTCTCACTCTATTCCGGATATCATCATTCATAATCTTATCCCTCCTCGTATACCCACACATCCATCTCAGCATCCTCATCTCCGCGGCTTTCATCTTTTGGATGTGTGAAGTCTTGACTGGCCAACATTCCGCCCAATACAACATAGTTTGTCTAACCACCACCCTATAGAACTTGCCTTTAAGTTTTGGTGGCACCTTTTGATCACACAAGACTCCAGATGCAAGCCTCCATTTCATCTACTGTGCACCAATACGATGTGTGACATCGTCATCAATCTTTCTGTTCTCTTGGATAATAGACCCGAGATACTTGAAGCTTCCTTTCTTTAGAATGATATGAGTACCAAGCCTCACCTCTACACCTATCTCAACGTCGCTTCCGTTACTGAACTTGTACTCTAAGTATTCTGTCTTGGTCCTACTCAGCCTGAACCCTTTAGACTCCAGAGTCTATCTCCAAACCTCCAGCTTAGCGTTCACTCCGTTGTGAGTCTCATCAATCAGGACTATATCATCTGCGAATAACATACACCATGGCACCTCCCCTTGAATTTATCGCGTCAGTCCATCCATCACCAAGGCAAATAAGAATGGGCTAAGAGGTGATCCCTGGTGCAGCCCCATCATCACTGGAAAGTGATCTGAGTCTCCTCCTACTGTCCGTACCCTGGTCTTGGCTCCATCATACATATCCTTGATCGCCCTAGGGTACGCCACAGGTACACCACTAACTTCTAAACATCTCCATAGAACCTCCTTAGGGACTTTGTCGTATGCCTTCTAGAGGTCGATGAAAACCATATGTAAGTCTTTCTTCCTCTCCCTATACTGCTCCACCAACCTCCTAAAAAGATAGATGGTTTCTGTAGTCGAATGCCCCGACATGAATCCAAACAGGTTCTCGAAAATAGACACGTCTTTTCTCACCCTCATCTCCCCGACCCTTTCCCAAACTTTCATAGTGTGGCTTAGCAGCTCGATACCCCTAAAGTTGTTGCAACTTTGGATGTCACATTTGTTCTTGTACAAAGTTGTCATTGTACTCCACTTCCATTCTTCCGACATTTTTGCCGTCTTAAAAATGGCATTAAACAACTCTGTCAACCACTCCAAACCTGCCCTGCCTGCGTTTTTCCAAAATTCAACCAGGATCTAATCAGGCCCGATCGCTCGTCCCATGCGCATCCTGCGAACAACACCCTTAACCTCTTCAACCTTAATACTCCTACAATATCCAAAATCCCGGTACCTTCCGGATTGCTCCAGATCTCCCAACACAATATCTCTATCTCCTTCTTCGTTCAAGAGTTTATGGAAGTAAGACTGCCACCTCCATTTAATACACGTGTCCTCTACCAGTACTTTACCGTCCTCGTCCTTAATGCACCTCACGTGATCCAAGTCATGGGTCCTCCTCTCCCTCGCCTTGGCTAGTTTGTACAACTTCTTATCCCCGTCTTTTTCCTCTAATTCCACATACATGCGTTCAAAAGCTGTCGTTTTCGCCGCCATAACCGCTAGATTTGCCTCCTTCCTCTCCATCTTATATAATTCCATATTCGTCCACTTCTCCACCTCATCCTTGCTTTCTACCAATTTCGCATACGCCACTTTCTTTGCTTCCACCTTCTCTTGAACTTAACCATTCCACCACCAGTTCCCTCGATGCCCACCACGGCTACCCCGCGAGACCCCTAGCACTTCTCTAGCTACTTCCCGAATGCAACTGGCCGTCTTGTCTCACATACCGGTCGCATCTCCACTACTCCCCCTGGCCATCAACCTCTCCCCCATCTTTTTTGCACTAGCCATGGTCACACTATCCCATTTGATTCTTAGTCTGTCATCCACAACGCTCCTCTTCTTCTCCATCTTGATCTCCAAATCCATCACTAAAAGCTTATGTCGGGTTGTAAGATACTCACTCGAAATAACCTTACAGTCTTTACAAACACCGTTGTCAGCCTTCCTAAGGAGCAAAAAGTCTATATGAATCTTAGCCACCGAACTACGAAAAGTTACCACGTGCTCCTTTTATAGGAATCTCGAATTTGCTTTCACCATCCCACAAGCTTTAGTGAACTCCAGAAGTAAAACGCCTCCCGTGTTCCTATCCCCAAGGCCAAAGCCTCCATGCACGTCGTCATAAACCCCCAGAAGTGACCCGATATGTCCATTGAAATCCCCTCCTACAAATAACTTCTCTGTGGGTGGTATACCTCCCACCACCTCGTCCAAATCCTCCCAAAAGCGCCTATTCTCATCCTCGTCCAAGCCCTCCTGCGGCGCGTAAGCACTAACAATGTTCATAGTAAACCCTTCAACTACCAACTTAATCGCCATCATCCTGCCATTGACCCTCCTAACCTTTAATACCTGATCTCTTAGCTCGCTGTCTACCAAAATGTCTACCCCATTCCTATACATCGACCTACCCGAGAACCATAACTTATACCCGTCCACATCTTTAGCTTTAGATCCTACCCATTTGGTCTCCTGGACACAGGCTATATTAATCCTCTTCTTCTTAAGAATCTTAACTAGCTCTATGGACTTCCCCGTCAAAGTCCAAATGTTTCAAGACCATATTCTCAGTCTAGCATCTCCATTACCCCCTAACCCTCGTCCCCGTCCCCGATCGAGAACATGACCCTAGTCTACCATCATTTACTAACGCCACTAAAGCAAACAAAAACTAGTCAAAGATACCTAAGACAAGCAAACCAATACAACACAATCAAGAATCAAGCAGCAAGCCGGACTATGACAATAAGGGAGATATGTCTAAAGGCAAGACAATTAAGGCAAGAAATGCAACATCAAGATCTAATAAAGCGAGACAAGCAAAATTCAACTACAATAATAAAGGGAAATGATTGAATATAGGCGCGCCCGGAGGAACCAACTTCAGGTGAATATAACATGTTTGCCACCAAAAACTCATTGTTCGCCGCAGATCATATTGAAAAAATCGAGTACCAATGCAGATCTGACCGAAAACCCACTGGGGAGGGGTTTCGGTTGAGGAGAAAAGAGAAGAGAGGGGGGATGACTGGCCGAAAATCATTCTAACTTCGCAGGCGGTTAGGGAAAAGAGTACCTGGTCGGGACGCACTGATATCCGTCGGCGAACGGGACCCTGGTCACCGGTCACCGGTCACCGGCCGAAGTGGCGCACTAAGATGAGATTATCGTCGGAGAAGGTGGGGGTTAGGGGTGTTGTTACCATTTTGGAGAGAGGAGAGAGAGGAGTTAATTTAATACTAACGGAATGGATTACAATAGATTAAACCGACCACAACTATTTTGAAATTGAGATGTAGTTGATTGATTGACACTTTCCCCAAGCAAAATGCATTAATTATTAATAAATTCAAGCTTTCATACTTTAATGCTTGTGAAGTCCAGGTAACATATTTTGCAAGTTACGGATGTTTTCTGAAATACCGATCCTGTAAAGAATGAATTTTGGGCTTAACACAACCTCAAAAGCTAGCTCATGAGAAGGAGATTATTCAAGTCCATATAAGGAGTCCATGTTCCATCTCATATCCGATGTGGGACTCTTAACAGATCCCATAATTTTCATCCAATTTATAGGCCATTATTTCAACCATAAGAAAAGAAAAAAGAAAATAACTAACAAATGAAACTATAATTGAGGAGTCCATTTTTCCTACTATGACTGGATTTGTTCACCGTGAGCAATATAAATTGTTTTGTTTAGTTCTACTTCTCTTTAATTTTTCACTTTTTTATAGAGTTTTTGAAGTATTTCATTGATTGCATTTTATAGATGTTTGTAGGCGCAGTATTGTTTTATAGTCCCCTGTCGCTTGATTTCGGCTGCTATGGGTTCTTTAGTGTACTTTGTTTATCTTATTTACCTGCGTTAGTTACTGCTTCCTTTTTTCAGAACGTGCTACCATGAATTACTCGCTTTTGTTACCATCATTTTCATACTGCTTTAGATTTCGTGTCCATGTCTGGCCGTTTCTCTTGCTTTGCTTGTGCTTATGTTTTGTTCCTTCGAAAACAGTCGCTCTACCTATCAAGGTAGAGGTAAGATCTGCATACACTCTACCCTCCCCAGACCCCACATTGTGGGATTTCAGTGGGTATGTTGTTGTTGTTGCATCAAGAAGATGTTTATGTACAATAACAAAAAATCAGAATCCCTTATGTAAAAGATACATTTCCACAAATGTATTTATATCATGATCTCATACTCGGATTACACCAACAGTACAAAAGCTGCAAAATCCTAAATTTTACACGAGGTAAAGCCATGTAATTGTTCAAAAAAATTGTAATATCTTTCTTTACATAGACACCCAAAATACATAAAAGACAATGTTCCTTATGTAATCTATCCGCTTCGCCACTCTCTTGCCACTCCAATTCTTTATAGCAAACTACAGATAAAGGCATACCTACATTCACAAGCATGACCCAAATATCTCAAGCAAAGGGCGGTGAAAGCATATGTTTGTAAAGGATTAGATTCAGTGTGGGCTTTACATAGATAGAACTAATTGCATAACTTGGATCCTCTCTTGTGCAGGTTGTTCTCAAGCTTTCCAACCAAAACATTGGCCCTGGAAAATGCTTGTCTTCCATATTGTTTCTCAATGCCATATTGTATTAACAATATCTGGTTTGCTTGGAATGTAGTAGCAAGAGCTAAATAGGAATACACTGAATGAAATCTCCACCTCAGATTATTAGGAGAAAAAATGAACTAAAGGTACCATTCAAGTCTTGAAAATAGAAATGGTGACAACTTTGACCGGTCAAGGTCAAAACCCAATTTAAAATATGATTAAGTTAATGAGGTCCGAAATGTAATTTTTAAGACTTTGTTAATTTTTTGTAAAATACAAAAAAAAACACATTTAACCCAACCCCACTATTTCAAGAATCAAATTGAACCGTCTCCTCTCATTAGTTCTTTGAAATCTCCATTGAACCTTTGATGAATGATGACTTATGTGAGGATCAGAGAGTTTCTAATTGTTGTTTGAATACTTGCAAGAGTGTTTTCAAGGGAATTATATCCACTTGAGTAGGTGTTTCTTAATTGCTTGTTTAAGGTATTTAATCTCTATGAAATGTTCTAGATTTTGCATTAATTTGGTGTCTGCAAATCCAAAGTGAACTGAAAATGGAGTTCACGCTTTTTATTACCGAGAAATCCGTGGAACCCACCCTTCGGGCCAATCGTGGCCTTCAAAACTCGGTAACGATGGGCTTCCCCTCTATCCTTCCTCCACTTACATACTTGGCACAAGCTTAAACTTGTGACTTAGGACACAATTTCCTCAACCTTTGTCAATTGAGATAACCCCTAGGGGCGAGTTAATGCTTCATAACCCAGCAATTTTATCCAATACGCTCTGGCCTTAGTTTTCACCATTCAACATAGCCACAGGTGACAACCACTATATGTAGCTTCAAATCCTGCTACGTTGACTCACCCATATTTAATCCTTTCCGTCTCCGTTCCGGATGAAAACTACACGATGAAATATACACTTTTGTTATATTTCACCTTACACCAATCGGTACTCTCCATGTTGCACATCCATCACTCAGTTTCACCTCTACTTGGAATCTCCGATCTTAGATTTTCAGACCTACCAACTTTGCATTTGTTCACGACATTCAACTTTGATTTTGTCGTTCTTGCACAATTATTTTATATTCTGCACCTTCCACATTGTGCCCAATCTTGATATCATCAAATTGCTATCCTTCTGTCTTTACTGTCTAAGACTTGCTCCCTTTCTCAATAACCTTTTAGATCATATTTTCCAATGTTTGACTACCCTCCATCCTCCGTCCTCCGTCCTCCATCCTCCATCCTCCATCCTCCATCCTCCATCCTCCATCCTCCATCCTCCATCCTCCATCCTGGACAATCTTAGGATTGGTTCAAGGAAGCCCTCTTCTTCCCTGCACTACTTCAACCAGCTCCCACACTATTGAAGTTTCAAAAGACCTTGTATAGGTACAATTGATCTTCCTTTTCCATTTTTTACTTAGTTTTTCAATTTGCCCAGTAGTAGTGTTAAGATGTCGCAGTGCCAGTTGAGTATCTTGCAATCAAATAAAATTTTGCTGAGTAAATTCTTATTCCTTTCAACAAGCTTGTACGCAGAGCCATATTTCCCCGAATTTTGTTTACTTCAATTCATTTTTCTCTGGTGTGTAATTAAAGGTTTCTTCGCCATATGCAAATGAAAGTAATTGCACTAAATATTATCTAATTTTTTCTATTCATCATACAGCATGCCTAAAGAGGAATAATATAGTTTGTGTCTAGAAAACCAAATGGGTAGAAACCAAAGCTAGGGATGTAGATGGGTATAAGTTGTGGTGCTCAGGAGTAGGGGTGAGCATGGGTACAAGGTACCCAGATACCCGACCGGAACCGACACTAACGGTTAGGTTCCGGGTAGATATATTATAATAACGGGTAGGGTCCGGGTAGTAAAATTAGGAACCGATCAATGACAGGTCCGGTTCCGATTCCAAGAATAGAGACAGTGGTACCCTAATTCTAACCGATACCCGGAACCTATAAAATATTAAATATTTTTACTTTTTTTAGAACCATTTGGACCACTTTTAACTTTCTCCAAAATTGTTTGTTGCACACCTGCACATTGATTTTCCCCACCCCAAGACGCAAATATTTCAGCTTTTTCACCCCTTTATTCTAGAATGCTCTTTGTGCCCTAAGAGAAAACACCCAAAACTCTCTCAATAACAATGGCGTTTTAGCTACACCACTGAGCTTCATCGTCGTCGTTGTTGAAGCTTTCTCTCAGGTACTTTCATCGTTGTCGTCATTGAAGCTTCACATTTGCTTCTTTCTCTTCCTTGGTTGTGTTCACGTCGTTCCTAAAATGCATATGGGTTCATATCTAACTCTTCAATTTCTTTTTAATATCCTATGCTTCTGTTCTATTCCAGGCGATACTCATCTTCAATTTGTATTACTTTTTGATTTGAAATGTAAATCTATTTTTAAAATTTGTGTATACTTTTGTAGCTGTGAAGATGAAATTTAGGAATTTACTAGTATAATAAAGCTTTTCTTTTGTATCGAAGAGCTTATGAACACGAAAATAAGTTTAATTCAGATATTTCCAAATTTATTTTGAAATTAACACGTTCAATTAATTGTGTGTCAAATTTGGCTTGCAATTTTAGGTTTTGGTTACAGAATTAGTTTTTCTACAATGAATAAGTTTTCTAAAACTTCTTATAAAGGTACTAAAAACTCCGATTGCAGGCTAAAAACTACTGGATGAAATTATTTTATAACTCTTTTTTATTCTCATAGGCTAAAAAATTGTTGTTTAATCTGTGTTTTTTTATTTACAGGGTACCCGGGAACCTACCCGGACCTGCAGGTCCGGGTAGATTCCGGGTAATGATTGCTACGGGTAGGTTCCGGATAGTAAATTTAGGAACCGATCTTTTATCGGGTAGGGTTCGGGTAGTTCAAAAATATTAGGGTACCCGGACCCGCTCACCCCTACTCAGGAGGCTCGGGGAATAGGAATTAAGTAGGCATTCTAGTAGATGGGGAGTTGAGGAAGCAAGTTGTAGAGGTTAGGAGGTCAACGACAGAATGATGGCAATTAAGTTAGTCGTTGGAGGACACAGTTTGAACATTATTAGTGCTTACGCACCGCAAGCAGGCTTGAAAAAGGAGGACAAGAAGCGCTTTTCTGAGGACTTCGACGAGGTGG
Organism: Anisodus acutangulus; assembly: GCA_029783415.1. Lineage (NCBI taxonomy): Eukaryota > Viridiplantae > Streptophyta > Magnoliopsida > Solanales > Solanaceae > Anisodus > Anisodus acutangulus. The sequence goes on along the minus strand of CM056498.1, from coordinate 25,801,073 downwards.
TTAGAGGTATACCACATACTGAGAAGCTCTTTGTAGGGGGAAATTTTAATGGACACATCGAGTCAACCCCGAGAGGCGATGTGCGTGGATGTTTTTATTTCGGGGATAGGAATGAAGGAGGAGTCGCACTTTTTGAATTCGCAAAAAGCTTTTGGGTTGGTGGTAGTCAATTCGAGTTTTTCGAAGTTGCACTTAGTAACCTTTCGTAGTACAGTGGCTAAGACTCAATAGATTACTTGCTCATCAGGAAGGATGATAGAAGTCTTTGTAAAGACTAAAAGGTTATCCGAGTGAGAATCTTACGACGCAACATAAGTTCCTGGCGATGGATTTGGATATCAAGAGGTAGAGGAAGAAGAGGGTTGTGTATGATCGGCCAAGGATCAAATATGGTAGTTTAACTATGGCCAGTACTCAGGAGATAGGGGAGATGTTGTTGGCGATGGGGCCGTGGGGGAGTAGTGGGGATGTGGACAGTATATGGGATAGGACTACTAGTTGCATTAGGAAAGAGGCTATAGAGGTGATGGGTCTCAAGAGGTTACGTCGGTCGGCGTCGATGGGATTGGTGGTGGAATAAGGACGTCCAAGGAAAAGTGGAAGCAAAAAAGGTGGCGTATGCTTAGTTAGTGGAGTAAGGACAAGGAGGAAAGGCGGAAGAAAATGGAAAGATATAAGATGGCAAAGGAGACAAAGTTAGCGGTTACAACGGCAAAAATGGTAGCTTTGAACGCTTGAATATATAGAACTGGAGGACAAAGGCGAAGATAGAAAATTGTACAAGCTAAGCCAAGGCGAAAGAGATGAGGGACAGGGACTTAGACCAAGTGAAGGGCATCAAGGACGAGGATGTTAAAGTGCTGGTAAAGGAGGTACTCATTAGACGGAGATGGTATTCATACTTCCATACACTCTTGAACAAAGAGGGGGACATAGATATTGTGCTATAGATTTGTAGCACTCTAAGAGGAGTCGCGATTTCGGCTATTGTAGGTGTATAAGGTTGAGGAAGTTAAGGGTGATATTTGTAGGATGTGCAGGGAAAGAGCGACCGAGCCAAACGAGATTCTGGTGGAATTTGGAAGAGCGCGGGTAGGGTAGATATAGAATGGCTAACTAGGTTGTTTAATATTTTTTTAAGACGGCAAAAATGCCCGAAGAATGGAGGTGAAGTACAATGATCACGTTGTACAAAAGTTGCATTTGTATACAATAATCGAATTGTAGCGGGTATAGTTTAGAACAAAGGCGACATTCAGAACTACAACAACTATAGGAGTATCAAGTTGTTGAGCAACACTATGAAGGTTTGGGAGAGGGTGGTGGAGATGAGGGTGAGGAGGGGCGTATTTATTTTCGAAAACCAATTCAGATTCATGTCGGGGTGTTCGACTACAGGGCGTTCCTCGACCTAGAAAAGGCATACGACAAAGTTCCGATGGAGGTTCAATGGAGATGCTTGGAGGCTAGAGGGATACATTTGGCGTACAGTAGGGCGATTAAGGACAAGTACGATGGAGCCAAGACCCAAATAAGGACATTGGGAGGAGACTCGGAGCGCTCTCCAGTCGTGATGCGGTTGCACCAGGGATCAGCTCTTATCCCATTTTTATTTACCTTAGTGATGGATGTATTGACGCGGCAAATCCAAGTTGAGGTGTCATAGTGCACGTAATTTGCAGATGACATAGTTCTGATTGACGAGACTCATGACGAAGTTAATTCTAAGCTGGAGGTTTGGAGATAAACGTGGAGTCTAAAGGGTTCAGGTTGAGCAGGACCAAGACAAAATACTTGGAGTGCAAGTTTAGAGACGTGATGCATGAGGCTGGAGTGGAAGTGAGACTTAATACTCGGGCCATCCAAAAAAAAAAAGTTTCAAGTATCTTGGATCTATTGTCCAAGGTAATGGGGGATTGACAAGGATGTCACACATCGTATTGGTGCAGCGTGGATGAAATGAAGGCTCGCATCCGGAGTCTTGTGTCATAAGAAGGTCCCACCAAAACCTAATGGCAAGTTCTACAGAATGGTGATTAGACCGACAGTGTTGTATGAAGCAGAGCGTTGACCATTCAAGAATTCTCACATTCAGAACATAAAAGTTACGAAAATGAGGATACTGAGATGGATGTGGTCATACTAGGAGCGATAATATTAGAAATGATGATATTCAGGACAAAGTGGGAGTGACATCGAATTTGACCTAATAAAAAAAGGTGGAAGTGGCCTCGATGGAGGACAAGATGCGGGAAGCAAGATTGAGATAATTTGGTCATGCAAAGATGAGATGCACAGATGTCCTAGCAGTTAGATTAGCACTATTTCCCAATCAATCGCAGTAAAGGAAGAGGTAGGCCGAAGAAGTATTGGGGAGAGGTGATTAGACAGGACATGGCGCAGCTACAGCTTATCGAGAATATGACTTTACATGAGAGGTTATGGAGGACACAAATTAAGGTAAAAGGTTAGTAGATAGATGAGTGTTGTCTCGTTTATCCATCCATACTAGTAGTTGTAGTATTACTCTAGTAGTTTCTTGTTATTCGATTTCTATTACTATTTATTGTTCTAGTATCTCGATTATCATCTTATTTTGGTTATTGTTCTTTTTAAGAATGTTTTGACATGCTTTCTTTAGTATTTTGACACGACTTCTTCACTCTCATTATTTTCTTTTTTCGAACTACATTTAAATGCTTTTTCTTGAGTCAAGGGTCTATCGAAAACAACCTCTCTACCTTTCAAGGTAAGAGTAAGGTCTGCGTACACACTACCCACCACATACCCCACTTGTGAAATTACACTGGGTATGTTGTATACAGCAAGCGTATGTTATTAGTAATCCAATCCATTACTTTCATTCAAGTTGTGATGCAACGCACAGAGGTTGCGGAGAATCAAAGTGAACAAGTGTTTTTTTTTAAACTGGTAACTGTAAAACAAGTGTCCTATTTTAGGAGTAAAGTTCTAGAGAGGACATTCTCTCTCTAGGCCCAAACATGCTTCGACTATAAATCAAAAAAGGGTTATATTACTTGTGGTAACATTTGTGGCACGGGTAACTCGAATTGCCAGGGAATTTCATGATGGCAACCAATATAAAACATGATCAAAGTGGTTCTCCAATTTATTGAGTTTTAGGTTATTGTCATTTTCCCTTATTTACTGAGTGATTCTTTTGTCATTTCATTATCTATTAAAAATCTAATGGAGGCCTTTTAATTTCGGAGCATTTAAATGTGGACAACATAGTTTCACTATTCCCGTGAACTCGAGCTTTAAATAAATTCCTAAATCATTGTTAATTTAGAAAATGACAGAAGTAAGCAAGCAGTCAAGGCATAAATAAAGATCCGAAATTTCCTCAAACCTTTACTCAGGACATGTCATGGTTCAGCAAAAAATGACAACAAACTGTAATGCTTATATTTACATTTATACTAATTCCTAAGAGCTAAGCATTTCAATCAAACAATATTGAACGATAAATACCTGAGACCTTTTTGGACGTAACAGCAAGCTTCTCTTCCAAATCCTGCTTTTGAGAACTTAGTGCAGAAATATGCGCTTTCTCCTCCACTAACTGCTGTCTTTCTTGTTGCCTCAACAGGGTAACTTGCTGTAATTTTAAAAATGGTATAGCAAATAAATAAAGCTTAAAGAGGTAATCATGACAACATAAGCAAACAATGTAACCTCTAATTGAGATTTTAGATCTGCTAGCTCCTTCTCCATAGCATGCATATGATCTGGCGGGAAACTCATTGAAGTTAAACCACTAACAGGACCGGTCATTGCTTGCTGCTGTAATGAGTTAAGTTCTGCTCTTAGAGCTGCCGCATCCTCCTCAGCCTAGTCCCAAAAGGATTCACTACGTAACAAGGTATACTATTCCACTTCAACTCATTTTAATGCATGAAATATTTGCATACCCGATACTGCTCCTCTTCTACTTCCTTCAAACGTTTCTTAATTGTACGAAGCAGAGCTGAAAGATCCTCCTATATTTGAATAACAGGGTTCATATAAAAAAGGAAGATAAAGCAAATATAAGGTTAAAGAAAACTATAGAATGGTAGTAGAAATGATATGTACTCGTGCAACAACTGCTGCATCCTTTTCCATGGCAACATCCTTGAGTACTTTTCTTAATGAAGGTACAGTGTTTTGCTCCTGCACTTTCAAAGAAAAGAAAGTGAAGCCGCCTATCTACTGAAAAGAGGTCTCAACATGTTACATAAATTCCTTACTTTTCCTCCTTTCAGCGAAAGATAAGACAAATTTCAGAATGGTTAATCATCTAAGGAAAAGGTCCAAGTGTGCAGAGTAACATATTCTATAGTGAAAGAGCAACAAATTACTATTGCTGCACTAAGATCTTAAATTTAAAGTAAATTTGCAACATCATGACCTCATCCACGAATGAACACAATAGTGCTAGAATATGAGCAGATAAAGACCATATTGATAAGGTAATGATATTTGTTTCATATTTCAATGTCTTTAACTAATAGGAACAATCTCCACTGCCTAAGCAGGGCCGGCTGATGGGTGAAGCAACTAAAGCAGTTGCTCTAGGCCTCACCCTTATGGGGGGCCCAAATTTTACCCACAATAGATATTGAATAAAAAAAAGGGCAGTCCGGTGCACTAAGCTCCCGCTATGCGCGGAGTCCAGGGAAGGGCCGGACCACAAGGGTCTATTGTACGCAGTCTTACCTCACATTTCTGCAAGAGGTTGTTTCCACAATAGATATTGAGTATTTTAAGTAAAAAAGGTACTTCAATCATTTCAATTTATATTTGTGTGGCACAATTTTTTTATTAGATCGTTTTAAAAAATGGCATATTTTTATATTTAAAAATAATTTAACTTTAAACTTTCCGTTTTACACATTTCACCCTTAACGAGAAGCTTTTATAGCCCATACAAATGCTATGTACTCACAAAACCATTTATGCTTAAACTTTTAAAACTACAATTTTCAAAAGTTTAAGGCCTCATTTAAAGATTGGCTTTAGGCCACCAAACTTATTGAGTCGCCCATGTGCCTAAGTCATTCTGTATCATAGTCCTTATATTCTTTTTTAAAAATAAACTTTGTCAAAGTCCTTGTATACACTCCCAATACTTGCTGATTGTTAAATGTTACAATCATTAAAGGGACATGATCGAGCTGTTACTGTGGCGCAACAGAGATGTGGTAATGAGTGGTGTTTGAGCTTTAGGAGTTGTTTCAATTGGGAAGTTGAAGGATGACTACCTTTCTGCAAGAATTAAGTTTGATATCACTAGATGCTAAAAATGAGGATTCTTTGGTATGGACTGGAAGAAATGTGTTTTCTGCGTACAATCCTGCTATAAAGTTTTGGTAGCAGCAGAAGATTTTCCTTCATGGCCTTGGAAGATCATTTGAGGAGCCAAAATTCCTAATATAAAGAGGCATGTTTCAGCTGCATATTGGCTCATGGTGGATGCTTTCCACAGACAGAAAAGAGGTCTCATGCAGAAGATGCTTCCACTGTGGAAAGGGAATTGAGAATAGTAGGCATTCCTGCATTGTGAGGTAGCTGGTTACCTTTGGCATCTCATTTTCAGTATCTTTGGGATCAAATGTTATTCCAGCAACCATTGTGATGTTGCTGGAACTTTTTTTTAATGGGCAAAAAATAAGTCTGGAGCCAACCGTAGCCTTAAAAACTCGGGGATGATGAGCCCACCTCTCTACCATTCTCCACTTAAATACTGGACTTAGTTCACTTGGCACAGAACTTGAATCTTAGTGGTGCAGGTTTATTTGAATAAAACATTTACCTTATAAAAGAAAGGGACATTATCGATTTCAATTACATAATATAAATTCTTTAACAACATTAAGAGAATTGATGACTTTCCAATAACTGATGGTATAACTTTTTTCCAGAAAGAACCCATTCTATGTGGGCCATTTACATGACTGGTCTCCATCCTAGAAATTATAACTACACATAAAACATCCTTTTTCTCTGACAAAAATGTGTAAATATATATCATTTGGAAGCTGCATTTACCAGATCATGAAGACGCTTTTGCAACATGTTGTTCTCGACTTGTTTTGTCTGAAGCTGAATAACAAAATTTTCATGAACAGAAGATATTCATTAGTACTTTACAGAAAAGCAGCATCTAAAGTATTCCAGGTCAAAAACGAGAGTTGATAAATCTGGTAATTTGAGAGCAAAGAAGTAATACCTTTGAGGCCAGTGCTCTATATTCTTCATCTAGTTCTGCGTTATTTTTCTGCACTACTTTCAATTGAGAAACTAAACCAGTGATATCATTCTGCACATGGATGTGTAGATATTAAATTAAACTCAATAAAACTGAGAAAAGAAATAGTATAAGTATTAACCTACATAGAGATGCATAAATCTTATACAGAGGAAATTAATCTTTGATTCGTGGGAAGTTTGTCAATTAAGCATTCACAATAAGGAAAAAAAAAACAGAAATGCAAATTGAGACCTCTGATAGTCGAATTGCACTCTCAGATTTTTTTATCCCCAAGACCTCTGGCCAAAAATAAACAAAAATGTGTATTAAGATGAGAAGAATAGAGAAAAGGAAATTTGTGTTAGTACATACCATTGGTGTTTGAAGCATTGGTAAGATCGGGTCCGGAAGAGGTTTTGCTTAATCTCTCTGCTGCTCTCTTTTGACGAATTTCTTCCAACTGAATACATACATACATACAAACACAATTTATCATAGGCATATCTCTCTCTATGTTTGGAAATGAGAAACAAGGATTGCGGAGGAATACCGTTCGACGGGAAAGGGAGGCGTGACGAGAGTCCATAGCAGGGAGATCGATCAAATCCGAAACGAGCTATCTCCGCCTCCGCTGCTTTCCCTAAGCAAAAATTCCCTTACAGCTTTCAACTTCCGTTAATCCAATTTGCTCCCTCTGACTACGAAATCCGTGACATTGTGATGTATTGTCTGGGTGGTGTAGTTGGTTATCACGCTAGTAGAGGTCGCTGGCTTGAACCCTGGCTCAGACATTAATTGTTTTTGTTTCCCTCATACCTCTTCTTTCCTGCTAATTGGGACTATAAAATAATAAACTTTTATACTTTAGTTTTGTTTGGATAATGATTTGAAGTTGAAGTTTTATTTGTATATGTAATTTGATTTTTTTAAGTTATATTTTTTTTTATAGACATAAAAAAATTATAAGTTGTGAAAACTATTAAAATTTTCTCAATTCTTATAAAATCTTACCAAATGAGTCGGTCATAGTTTATAACAAAGTTAATATGTTGTGAGATGACCTTTCTAAAAAATACAATATCAATTGATCAAACTTTAATTTAATAAAATGAAAAATTGAACATGAGTTGCAGTATAACTACTTTTTAATATAATTTTCTCACATAGTTGGTAAGAGCAATTTGTTATAAATATACTATCAATTTATAGATCTTTTAATATTTGAAAGATGAAAATAATAGAAATAGAGAGAATGAGAGTTTTCTTATTCATCCAAATATGTTTCTAAGTGTGTATAACATCATTCTCAATGCCTCTATTTATATGGCTATATTGAGTAACATGAAAGCGTATTATAAACATGGCATTTACCCTTGAGAAGGTGGGGAAGATTATGGGGTTGTGGGATATCAATGAGGGAGTAGCGGAGGTGTAGATATTACTACACACGTAATGGTGGAATGACACCTAGAAGTAGGGGGTGATCATGGGTTGGTTTGGATTAGTTTTTTATTAAAATCAAAATCAAATCAATTATGTCGATTTTTTTATTATTAAAATAAAATCAAACCAAATGTAATTCACATCCATCGGTTTGATTGTTGTCGGTTTGGTTTGGTTTATTCGGCTTTTAAAAAACTTAATGGTATTTCTCGCTTTCATGATTTTTCATGCAATTAGAAAAGAATTTTTCACATTTTTTTACTTATAATCCGTTATTAACCTTTTATTTTGGCGACTATAATTTTTTTAGACTATTGAAAAATATCTTAAGATCTATAAATTTTAATGAAGTGAATAAAGTTTATATGAAATAAAAAATATATAGGTAAATCTCATAGTTATTTTTTTGAATTAATGAGTTTAGATTCATGACTTTCTTTTATAAAATGAGCTTAAAGTGTAAAGTTCATTAGCCTATTAAAGATGAATAAAATTTAATCAAAAAGTATACAAAGTATCTAAAATTATTTATAATAATCAATATATTGTATATATGTAATTATAAGTTTTGTGTATACTATAATTTATCAGTTTGATCGATTTTTTCTTTGGTTTGTTTTTAGTAAAATCAAACCAAATCAAATATTATCAGTTTTTAAAATTTAAAATCAAACCAAACAACAATCGATTTATTTAATCGGCTTGATTCGATTTTTAGTTTGGGTTGGTTTTTAACCAAACTTGAACACCCCTACCTAGAAGTTATGGACATCCACATTTATAATATTTACAACACTCCCCCTTGGATGTCCGATTATGTATCTCGTTAAAACCTTACTAAAATATCATGTGAAAATTAGTGAAGGAAGAAGAGTACACATATCTTGTAATACGCATTATTTGTTGCCTCGTTAAAAATCTTGTCAGGAAAATCCAATGGGACAAAACCTTGACTAAGAAAAAAAAGAGTGCAACGCGTATTTTCTTCCCTTAATAAACACCATTTGATATTCCGGAGATGACGCATTCCGATCTTGTATATCAGCTTCTCAAATATTGAAGTTGACGATGCGTTAGTTAATAAATCTACTAAATTATCACTTGAATTTCTTGAATATTTTTTTCACAATTCTTTTGAAATTGTGTGAAAAAAACTTTTGTTGAAATACGTTTCCTTCTATTCCACCGTCTTTAATGTATCAATCCTTGTAGATAGATGTCTTCCAACCTTATATATCAGCTTTTCAAATGGTGATGTTGGTCGTCTTTGTGACCAAAATACATTCCTGAAAAATGTTGTATCCTTGAGCTCATCCCTATATATCATTTGCTTGCTTTACGATCATTGTTATCTTTGCATGATTTGCGTAAATAGCAAATAATTAACTGCTTGCGTGCCACCAAATGTTATATAGAGCAAATCATCTTCTTGCATTTGCAAAACCAACAATCCCTAAACAATATTGGTTAGAAATAATAAATTCATAACAGTGTTTGATTTCACTATAATATCTCCACATAAAATGAAATTATATCTCGCCATTTTTATGAGATCAAAATTGATCCTCTTTATGTTAAGCGATCTCACACAGTGGTTGTATTCAATGAAGTCGCTTTAAACCTTTTAAATCATTAAAGAATTTTTATATATATTTCACTGTCTAGCTAGACATGATAACAATTAATTATACGCATTCAAGTTTTTAATGTATTGTCGGATTGAAAGAAACCTCATTGCATCCATCATAGGAGAACATATATCCATATAATAATGGCGAAATTTTTGCGAAAGACTTTTATGCCACAAGGCACAAGTTGTACTTTATCTTACAACTTAATTTTTTATTTTACTTTTCACACAAGAATTCCTTTGTCCCCGGCATTATACCTTGCATCACTTTTCAAGTGAAACAAAATATACCTACATAATTTTATTTGACCAATCATTTATATGTCTACACTTTTTGACATATTTGAATTCAATATCATCGTCACCATTTACAATTTTGAGCACTACATTATCAAAAATACCGTCGACGATCATCAATTCCAATGCGACATAACTTATCGAGATCTCTTTATTTTTCATCATTTTCAGGTACTTGAACCTTTCTCAAGGTTTTATAAAGTATTATGTCGTGATGCTCTTTTAAAGCACTTGCCTCATTATTATGACCATTTGATCATTTGCTCTTCTCCTTCTTCAAGTAGTTTACCTTTGGAACCGATTGTCTGTTGATATAGACTCTGTCCTTCAAAGACTTTAATTCTAATTGGAGCATTTGCAACTGGAATATATGTTCACTTTTTGAGTTAGCAAATGCGTCTGTCAATTGACTTGCATTATCTTTTGAATGAGGATCATATCAGTGATAATCCATTACAGTAAAACCTCTATAAATGAATATCCTTGGGACCTGGAAAATTATTATCTTATACGGGGTTATTAATTTATCGATAAATTAATATTTAATAATTTATAGAATAATTTTTATTTTGTACATTATATTTTTCAAATTAAACAATTAATTTTTTCGGTAACTAAGAAAAGAAAATAAATAAATAAATAATTAATTAATTATGGTGCATTGTATCTAAGTTTATTAATCTTGTCAAAAGGAAGTTTATTAATCATGGGTTGGCGTGATTCAAAATAGAATGCATGTACATTAGAATATGAAGTGTTAGAAGATGAAGTGTTGTGAATTGTTTCAAGTACACAATGTAGAGTTTATAAATAGACACATGTACTTTAACTTCATATACCAAAATATAAAAATTCATATATTATATCTTCTCTTCCATGACTACTCATTTGAAGGGTGTAAAAAAATCTACGCTAACTGATGAGATGAGAAAAACATTATGTGAGTACAAAAATAAAAATCATCAAGTTATGTAATTTTAGGAAAGCATAAAGTTTGAAATAAAATTTATTTAGGAAGTGCTTTATTTTATGAATTATATATGTAATTTTCATACGTATTTAATGAATTATTATTTTATATTTTCAGTGGGCCTCAAGGAATTTTTTTAAAATTATTATCTTATGCATTTATCGAGGTTATTACTTTATCCCATTGGCCCAAGTCGGGACCGGAGAAAATTATTATTTAATCAAGGTTATTAATTTATCAAATATTTATTTATCGAGGTTTTACTGTACATATAACTTATTTTCCAGCTGTTTATCATATATCCCCTAATGTTAGGACATCTAACATTTACCCCAACTTTATTTGGGGCCATCTTTGTGCGTTATGGTGAGTCAACAAAACCGTAAAAAATAGTTCAATCTTTATCAAAATCAACAAAAAGTCAACCCCAAATTCACATGGTCAAATATCAGATGAGAGTCAAATTTATGTGAGTCGTAACCTCTCGAGTTCAGATATGTAGTTAGATTCTCAATCTGAGTTTCAATTGATTCCAAATCATAAAAAGTCATTTTCCTTTCATTCAAGTCAAAAACACTCCTTTTTACTCTTTTGAGTATAAGGCAAAATCGAAGATACATTTGTGTAATAATCATCTATCAAAGTTAGGATTACTTACCCAATGAAGTAGATGAAAATCTTCTCAAAATCCACCTCAATCCAAGATCCCTAGCTGCCAAAGTGAAGCCCAAATATAATTGGGTTATATACACAAGTGCATAAATTTTTAGTGCAGATTTTTAGAAAATAGCAACATTGTCACCCTTCACTAATAGTCATAACTATTTCTACAGATGCCGGTTTCACAAACGATTTGAATTTCTAAAAAACTAAATTCAAAGGGCTAGAACTCTCACATATTCATCAAATTCTTTATAGATTGAGCGCAAATCTCTTCTGAAGCCAGATCAAGTGTAGAAAACCAAGTTTCAACACTTTAAATCATTCAGAATGTGCTCCAAACGCAGTGAAACTCATTCGAGTCCTCGGGTCCCCTTCAAACCATCCTGACAAGTTCAAATACCTTATATGGACTAGTCCAAATGCTCAAAACACAAAGAGAAGCACTACAACACAAATACAAACTTATTAAGCTTAAACTCCAATTTTTCATACAATAGTACTGAATCGCACCCGGGCCTTTCAAGCCCCAATCCAAACATACATATAAGTTCAAAATCTATCATGTGAACCTATTGGTCAACTCTCGTACTTTAGCTTCAGTTCAAGTTCAATAATTCAAAATACTCTCGAACCTCTCGGGATCCATGTCATTCATACCCGCAAGCCATAAATCAAATGAATTTAATAAAGTCTCAAACAATATTTTCAGAGGCGTTTTCGTGGCGGGGCATACCAAAAATGCTCCGGGCTGCAAATGAAAGGCGTAGATCCATATACGCCCTAGAATTTGGGGCATAAGTCCCGAGCGCGAAAGCGTAAGCCCAGGGCGTAAAAGCGTATGCCCCAGCGTTAAATTTGATTTTTTAAAAATTAAAATTATTTTTGCTATAGATTATAATTTTATTATTGGTGGAATGATATTTATACTTCATATTATCATGTTATAGTGATTTTTCCAAAAATATATAAATAACATTGCCATAAATAAGTTTTTAAAATATTTATTTCTGAAATTGGCAGGATATAGATTTCATAGCACTGTGTTGCTGAAACAACTTTTCCCATTTTTTGTCGTTGATGTTACACTTTTCATCCTTCTCCTTCTTTGAAATATATAAATAAAAATTAGTGCAAATATTAGTTGAGGGTGAAAAGAACTAATAGATGTGGAGATTAATGACGAAGTGGATGAATATTTTATTTTAAAGATTATCTACGCTATTATGGAGTATCATTTTTTGTGATGTTTATGTTGGAAATCTGCCTTTGGCGGGAGTTGCGACCGACTAACTTTAACGGCTTAAACACTAGTGTTACGCATGTTGGAGAATCCGGTTCTTCACACGTGCATGATCTACTAAGTACGTAGATAACCGTAGGGCCAAGAATCGTCAAATTTCGTTGAGAAATGAAAGAGATATTGGTCCACGAAGTGAGGTGTTTGAAGCATGGAAAAGTGTGGTTGGGATCAATTCTCCCTCATCGGTAGAGGAAGAAAGAATTGTTGTGTTTATAAGACTCAAAATTGGTTTGCGGTTTGGGACCCCAAGGGGTATCCCGTGTGTTTAAAGGAGGGAGGACCTAGATGTGATTCGGTACGAGGAAAGCCTACACGCGCGCCGCCGCCGCCGGCCCGTCCGATCACGGGTCACGGGTCACGGGCTGTGCTTCTTCTGATATTATCTTTTTGGGCCAGAGAACTTTGCCAGATGTACAGTTTGATCCAAGAAGTTTCATATGTACAGTTTGGACCATAATTCTTTCATATGTACAGTTTGGTTCTGAAGTTTCCAGAAAGTCAAAATTGGGCAAAGAGATCAAACGCCACAGCACTCAATTCAGCCATTTATTTTGGCTGAATTACTCCTCCTATAATGGTCAATCCGTTGCTCTTTTTCACCATTTATTTTGGTGGTATTACTACCTCCATAATGGCCATTACTTGGCCAGTAATGACACTTATGGAGGCAGTTCAATAGCCCCTCCCTCACCTATATAAACAACCATTTGCACCATTGTTGAGCACACTTTACACTACACGAAAATACATAAACAAAATCAGTTCTTCCTACAACTTTCAAGCATCATTTCATTACTCAAAATTCTTCACGGTAGCACTTGAGTTTCCTTTGCTCAATTGTTCCATTGTTGTTTTATCTTGGGAGACAATTGTCCAGGACGTATAAAGAATACATACGGGACAATATTGTCTTAAAGACAGAGTGCCACACTCGACTCAGCATACACAAAACAGTTTCCAATTTTCTTGTTCAACAGAATTGTAATTTCAATTCTTACATTAGCAGTTACTTGTAATTTCCGTTTCCTGCATCCTTTGTATCCAACAATTTACCTTTCCCATATAATAATTATAATAATTTCTTTATATTATTGGTGATTTATTTGAATTTATTTCCAGAATTTTAATGAAAATTTTACTTTTTCTTATCTTTAGTATTAAATTATAAAATTGAAGATACATGAGACATACGTCTCGTAGATTCATGAAACTTACGTCGCATGTTTGGAGACTTACGCCTCACCCCGTACTTCGTAAAACACCTCGTTTCGCGCCCCCGTCTCTTAAAGTACTAGTCTCAAATAGGGGAATGAGGTCCTACAACTCAAAATGATCGATGGCCCCTTACATATTGGAACCTATAATTACTGAAGAAAAAAAGTTGATTCTTTAATTGAGTAATTGTAATGACTTGTTCTTTAACTTTGAGACTGACCGTTAGAATTTTTGTAGAAAAATTTATCAAATAGATATTAGCACTTGGGTGAAGGTCGGTTATTCGGTGCCAAGAACTTCAAGATGCAAACTGTTTAGTGTTACTTTTACATTTTTTGCTGTTGTTTGAGCTAAGACCAAATTGTTTTGATAACATATCTATTTACCGTCTGACGATAAACGTTTGTTGATGAAGTAATTGTTTTATTATTGTTATTTTTCTATTGTTTGAATTGATAACATAAATCCTTTTATGGTTGAGATATAATAAATTAAATATTTAATATTAATACAATTAGAAATTCTATGACAGTGTGAAATGCGGAAAAGTAATTAGTAAGTTACTATTTGAACAAGTTGAAGTGGATACTGTTGTTTGTTTAAAATCAGTAATCGTGCTTACGGGGCATAAGGTTACGTATGTATTTGTTGATCAATACACTGAAGCTATATTTGAAATACCAAATTTTGGCATACATGTACAATTATGCAAACATGTTGTGATTGTGCAAAACTAAATAATGTGTCCTTGTTTAGCCAACAAGATGAAGTAATTCATTTGTTCTAAATTGTTCTTTAAATTTTAATATTTATTAGTATAAGTATTCGCACGATGCGCAGTTAATATTAAAGAATATTAATCATGATAAATTACAATCGGTTTTTTTTTGGACATATTAGATCATATATAAATTTCAAATGTCATATTATTTCTCAATACAATATACTCAACAACAAAATATTTATTAATTTACAGAAAACTCATATATATAGTCATCAAATTACCTTTTTATTTCGTATCGTTCATTATTATATTATCCAATATTTCATATTATTACATTGTTAACACAATATTTTGATAAGTCATCGTTGCTAAACAGAATTAGCAACGAATTTTACCGTTTAACTATAAATTTTTCCGTGAATAATTCCTATATTTTTAGTAGTGTTGTTTCTACAATTTTCCTATTTTTTTATCGATAATTAATTTTTTATAGCTATTATTTTACCTATATTTAAATAGTGCCGTATTCAAGATTTAATAGAGATTTTGAATTCTCCGATGATGAGGTAACAGTCTTAGTTTTTTTGACAAAATTGAATTGATCTATCGGCAATGTTGAAAATTTTGGCAAAAAAACTGTATAGAGAAATAATAATTTGACAGCTAGTTATTTGTGGCAAAAAGAAAATTCAATCAATTCGTGCACTGATAATACTCTTTGTGGATACTATATGTGAAAATGGCTCTACTTAAGGTCGAGAGTTGTAAGAGATGCGAGGAGGTTATCAAAGCCCAAGTCATTTGGCAAGAGGAAAAGGATTTCACCTTAGGGGTGTGTTTGGTAAATGTTTTTCAATTTTCTCGTGTTTGGTTGGTCAAAATTTTTGAAAAATATTTTTCTGAAAACAAGTTCCTTAAAGATGACAAAAATGACTCCCCAAATAAAAATAGAAAAAACAAGTCTCACAATTGACATTCAACCAACTACCCCACCACCACACAACTCACCTCCAACCACTCACCCTACCAAACCCTAACTACTACCACCACCCTATGCACCCCACATCCCCCCCCCCCCGATTTTTTCTAGTTTTCTAAACCATCTCCTCACAACCCCGACGACCCACCCCACCCCCCATTTTTTTAAAAAGTTTTGATTTCTTTTAGTTTTCTACACCCCCATGCGAACCCACCTCGACCAACCCCACCACCTTCAAAAATTAATTTCGTTTTAAAAAATAATTTTAAAAGTTTTTTTTTTGTTTTTACACATCTCCACACCCCACCCCCTCTAAAAATTATTTTTTTAAAAAAAGAGTTTTTTTTTTATTTTCTATACCACCCATCAATCCACCACCACCCCTCCAAAAAAAATTTGTAAAAAAAAATTAATTTGTTTTTTGTTTTCTACACCCCCACCAACCCCCTCCTCACCTTCGAATTTTCTAATTCATATATCTTGATTTACTTTTATAAAATTTTTATATAAAAAAATTGTGTAGTTAAATTTGGTGTGGGTGGGTTGTGGTTGGGGGAGGGTCAGGGTGGAGGTAAAAAATATTCTAATTTTATAAAAATAAAATAAGATATATGAAATAGAAAATTGAATGAGGGGGAGGGTTGAGTGGTATGGTGGTGTGGTGTGGGGTTTGGGGGTGTTGGTGGGGTGGGGTAGGAGTGGGTAAAGATGAAGTGCGTTTGAGGGTGGTTGGCTGGGGTGAAATTTGGTTGGTGGCGGGTGGTGGGTGGGGTGGGTGGGTGCTTGGGGTGGGATGGTGGGTGTGGGATGGTAGGGCTAAGGTAAGTATTTTCCGAAATTCCCACTCCCCATCCCATCCCACCCCCATAGTATTTTGCTACTTACTTACCAAACACTAGAAAACAAGTTAGAAGCTCACTTGTTTTCCAAGAAAATATTTTTCTTCATACCAAACACACCCTAAGTCACTTTGTATTTTAATAGAAAACAAATAAGTCTCTTTAATCTGCAAAGGGGTCATTGCATTCGTGTATACAATATAAGCTTAACTTTTTTGTTTTTTTACATACTTGATAACTTTTTTGTTTTTTTACTTACTAGATAGAAAAAGCATTTTTGTCTATGTCCGGGAGAAACTGAAGTCATCTCTGATGGAAGGGTGGGCTAAAAGAAGATATTGTATAGTTTTAATGGAAGCAATTTACTGTAAGCGTCATTTATTGATTAACATTTTCCCCCCTCCATAAACTTATTAAGTAGATAAACTTTGAATTTGACTTAATCGATCAGCCTTATGAAATGACACATAGATTACTTCTAAAAGTATAACACATTACACATTGCCCTCTATACATGACAACCTGAAAATTGTCAGGAACTTGAACATCTTCACGAAGTCACTCTTATTTTGTCATCTTTGCAAATTTCACAAACACATCACTTCCGTCATGAATTGCTAAGACTATTTACCCAGGACGACAAAAAATACAAAAGACAATGCTCAAAATTTGAGTTGATTTCTCGTATGGTCACTCAAGTAATAGTTATCATCTTTAAAATGTAGGGTTTTGTTAGGTTCAAAACATATAAGTAGACACAACGAAAGTTTAAAAATTTGTTTTACTTACCCCAACAATTTCTTCTGGTATGGTTATATGACAATAAAATCCTGTAACATAAAACATGAATACTTACAGGTTGTATTATCTGGAGTCTTTACTTAGGGATTACACGCGACTGTCCATTCGACTGTCAGCACAATGCTACAATGTATTCCTCTGTCAAGAAAGCCAGGAAATCTTGGCAGAGGTTTGAGAGAGTTTCATCCTAGACTTTAAGTCTAGAAAGTTTATAGAATTGGTGTTCTTAGTGTGTTTAATAACAATGAGGTTGTGATGTATTTATAGTTAAAATTAGGTCACAAATCATATTAGGGTTGGGCTCCAAACCTGGCCCAAAAACTGAGGTGCATTGGGCTAGTCTGACTGGGCCTACTGTCGGGTCGGCGCCGTGGCGCCTTACGTAAAATTCTATTTTCCGCTTTCATTTAATATATATATTCAGCATGTTAAATCCAAAATCCAATTTTGATTTAATTAAATAATTTCCATCTAATAGAAATTATCGCATAGTTATTATTAATTTAAATATCTCGCTTCAAAATCACATATTTAATACTTTCTCAATATACTCTTAGACCGAAAAGACAATCGACATAGTGTGACCCTATATGCCTTCACGTATCGACACTAATCAAATTAAGGTTCATACGGAACTTCTAGACTGTGCCGTATGACGAACTCAATATGTGAAATACGTTTACATGAATCCAACAAACATAACCTTTATGTGAGATGATAAATTCCTTTCATTCGCGACACACTCGATCAAGCTTAGGATTTGCCATGTGTCTATCCAAATGGCTTGATCACTTTATCTCATCCATATTAGTCGACAACTAAACCATATTCTAAATATGTCTCTTGCATTGGCCAATGACTTGGTCGACCTAATATCACTGAGAAGTTGAGTGTTCTCTCGAATATCCAATCGAGGAATGAATCCTATTCTTGGCTCAACTACCACCTTAATTTACATTATAATGCACCCAACACAAGCCGTATCTTATCCTATAAGGAGTTTAAGCTTAGGACATGGTCAAAGTACATTACTCTGTAAAATAGGTGCGTATTGACCTCAAGTCAAATGACCTTCATCTCCCACACGCTGATAACACTTTAGACATGTATAACAAATAGTTTATGGCGTGGTAAACCAATACTTTCCAAAAGTATCCATGTGTCCATCACTAGTAGCAGGTGAGACATACTACATTTTCTAAGAATGTGACGCAGACCACATGTCGACTTATAACATATCATCGATATCCCATTCTCGATGATCATTAGTCGAGACTATTTTAGAGTTATACTCTATCATCAATATCTCACTCTATTAATGACAACGTAAGCTCAAGGGATGCACATTAATGAATATTTACAAACAATCAAATAATAATTCAATAATTGCAACTGCCATAAATATTAATCTTATTAATAATACGAATGTGTTCAAGTACATTTATCTCTAATAATGATTGTCTCTAGGACATACATACTTTCAATCTCCCACTTGGACTAGAGTCAATCTCCGATGTATCTAATACCCATGTTTTCAAAATGACCATTATGCTTAATTAAGCTTTATGGTTTAGTAAACGGGTCTGCTAGATTATCATCGGTGGGAACATAATCTAACCTTTTTTCTTCAGTTTCCACCATCTCCCTGAGTATGTGGTATTTCCTCGGTACATGCTTGTTTCTGTTTGTTGATCTTGGTTCCTTAGCTTTTGCAATCGCACCAGTGGTGTCACACTAGATCGTTATTGGACACGTGGCACTTGGAACAACCTGTAGTTCCTTCAGGAACTCAGATATCGCGACAACTTCTTTACTAGCCTCCGATCCAGCAATATACTCGACTTCAGTTGTCGAATCAACAGTTGTAGCTTGCTTGGAACTTTTCCAACTCACTATTTCGCTATTGAAAATGAAGGCATATCCAGATTGAGATTTGAAGTCATCAAGATCTATTTGGAAGCTAGCAACAGTGTACCCAGTACACACTAGCTTCTCTTGTCCACCATATACTAAGAAATATTCTTTATTTCGTCTAAGATACTTAAGAATACTCTTGACTACTTTCCAGTGTTCTTCTCCAGGATTCTGCTGGAATTTACAAGTCATACTAAGTGCATATGCCACATCTGGCCTCGTACATGTCATGACATACATGATAGGTCCTATAGCTAAAGCATATGGGATTCTTTTAATGCGTTCAAGTTCTGCAACAGTAGAAGGACTATCCTTCTTTGATAACTTGATGCCTTGATCCATAAGAAGACTTCCCTTCTTGGAGTTTTCCATAAAGAATTGTTTTAGCACTTTGTCTATGTATGTGGACTGTGACAGCCCCAACAATCTATTAGGTCTATCTCTATAGATCCTAATTCCAAGAATGTAGCAGTCTTCACCCAAGTCCTTCATCATAAATGTGTTGGATAACCATTCCTTGACTGATTGCATGAGAGTCTTATTATCTCCCATTATTAATATGTCATCTACATATATTACAATGAATATAATACTCCATTCCTTGCGCTTACTATTAACGCAGGGATCTTCTTTGTTTCTAATAAAGTCAAACGATTTGACTGCTTTATCAAAGCAAATATTCCAACTCCTTGAGGCTTGCTTAAGTCCATAAATGGACTTCGGTAGCTTGCACACTTCTTTGGGATTAGTCTTGGATGTAAAACCCTCAGGTTGTATCATATACACCTCCTCAATTAGGTTACCATTGAGGAAAGCAGTTTTAACATCTATTTGACAAATGTCATAATCATAGTATGCGGCTATTGCAAGCAAAATCCGAATGGACTTAATTTTCGCAACAGGTGAAAATGTTTCATCATAATCGACCACATGCCGTTAATTATAACCTTTAGCCACCAAGCTTGTCTTATAAGTCTGTACCTTGCCATATGCATCAATATTCTTCTTGAAGACCCATTTGCATACTATGGGTCTAACCCCTGTTTAAAAATCAACCAAGTTCCAAACTTGATTTATGTACATCGAGTCCATCTCAGATTTCATGGATTCTTGCCATATCTGCGAATCAATTTCTAACATGGCTTAGCTGTAGGTTGTAGGTTCATCGTCATCAGGAATATCTATCTCATTGTGTGTTTCAACAAGAAAATTAAGTCATTCAGGCAGACGATGAGTCCTAGTAGTCCTACGGAGTTGATTATTTTGCGTTTCAGTATTTGTTGCATTCTGATTGTGAGAAGGTCTTTGTGTGCTGGACAATCTATCACCTTGAGAGCTTTTAGAAATGTCATTTTCATGTATTCCCTGAATGGAATGATGTACAACTATTATATCATCTTCCATTGGTTGTGTATGAGAGCCTTGCATTTCTGCACTATCTCTCACAACACTCCCACTAGCTGAAGGGCGTACTCTAAGTACCCAATCTTTACCAGATACTCCCACTGAATCTTTGTCTAGGTCATTCGACAAGGGTTCAACTTCTGTATTATCTTGTGGTTCTTGAATTTCTTCAAGTTCTATCTCATTGCAGCTCTGTTCCTTGCAGACATATTCTTCTTCAAAGAAAGTTGCATTTCTGGAAATAATGACCTTATGTTCTCCAGGAAGATAGAACTAGTATCCCTTAGTTTCCTTTGGATACCCCACAAAATAATATTTCTCACTTTTAGATTCCAACTTGTCAGTAAGCATATTCTTTACATATGCAGGGCACCCCCAGGGTCACATGTGTTTAAGTGTTGGCTTCTTGCCATTCCATATCTCATATGGAGTTTTCTCCACTGACTTTGAAGGAACCCTGTTGAGAATATAAATTGATCTTTGCAATGCATAGCCCCAAAGGTATGTTGGTAGAGATGAGAAACTCATCATGGATCTAACCATATCTAATAGGGTTCGATTTCTCCTTTTAGCAACACCATTCACCAGTGGCGTTCCAGGAGGTGTCCATTGTGATTGGACTCCATGAAGCTTCAAGTAATCCAGAAATTCTTTATATAAGTATTCACCTCCCCGGCCTGATCGAAGGGTCTTGATACTTGTTTCAAGTTGTTTCTCTACTTCTGACTTGTACTCCTTGAATTTCTCAAAGGCTTCGGACTTGTGTTTCATAAGATACACATGCCCAAATCTTGTGAAATCGTCTGTAAAAAGTGATGAAGTAAGGGAAGCCTCCCTTAGCTTGGGTTGAAAATAGCCCACATACATCAGTATGGACCAATTCAAGTACCTCTTTGACTCGCACCCCTTTCCCAGAAAGTGGCTTGTTGGTCATCTTTCCTCTCAAGCAAAATTCACAGTTATCATAGGATTCCAAGTCAAATGGTTCCATTTAGTCTAACTTTCTTAATCTTATTATCCTTGATTCATTGATGTGACCAAGTCTACAGTGCAATAAGTAGGTGGAGTTTCTTGGATTACTTATCTTAGCTCGTTTGTTTTGCATATTCAAAATTTCACGACTATAGTTTAGAACATACAAACCATCCATAAGCGGAGCATTTCCACAAACAAAACCATTAAAAAATAGTACATAACTGACGTTGGTAATAAATGAGGAAATCCCTCAATGTCTAACACTGGGATAGAAATAATATTTCTTGTCAATGAGGGAACAAAATAACAATTATTTAGTTCTAAACAAAAGTCTGAAGATAAATCTAGTTTATAAGTTCCCACGCGTTCAGACCCTGTACATTATTACAAATGTGTGAGCCACAAACGGTATCTAATACCCAGCAGTGAGAGTTACTTATAGATATGTTTATTTCAATGACAAACATACCTTGTCCAGTAGAGTCAGGAGCACCTAGTGCTTTGACTCCTCTTGGAGCTGTGCAGTCCTTCTTCCAGTGCCCTTTGTTCTTGCAGTTAATGCACACATCCAAAGCTACCTTTGCCTTCATCTGTACACCTCCTCTAGGTTTCATAACTGTAGGTGCAACAACTGTCTTACCCTTCTTCTTCTGCATGTTCTTACCCTTGGGTTTGAACTTGCTAGAAGAGCCCACTATGAGCACGACTTTACCTTTAGAGGTAGACGATTCAAAGGTCTTTAACATGTTGTGAAGCTCTGGAAGACTTGCCTTGGTCCCACTCATATTGAAGTTCACAATGAAATTCTCAAATGAACCAGGAAGTGAATTCAGGATCAGGTTGACAGAGACATTTATAGGCAGCTTCGTTCCAATCGAAGCCAACCTTTTTATTAACCCAATCATCTTCAGAACATGTGCTGACACTTGACCCCATCGTTCATCTTACACTTGAAAAGGTCCCTCAACAGTTCATACTCCATTGTCTGAGACTGTGAGTCATAGAGACTCTTCAAGCGTTCTAGCATTTCGTTGGGGCCCATGTTTTCATGTTGCCTCTGTAACTCCAAGGTCATGGAGGACAACATTACACATTGTGCCGAGGTAGCATCGTCTGTATGTTTCTGATAAGCCACCTTGTCAAACAGGGCATACTCAACAGAATCTTCAGCATGGACTGTGGGGAACATTGTGTCTAACACATACTCAATTCTTTCTAGTCTTAACACCAATCACATATTTATTAACCAGTCATGGTAATTTGATCCAGTCAACTTGTTTGTCTCGACCAACATTTTCAGTGATAGATTCGACATTTTATACGACTGAAGAAATAAATAGACTTGAAATTAAACTCTTATATAATTTCTATTGAACACATTCTTTAACTAATTAACATGGCCTTTAATTTAATTAGCTCCCACTATTTTAACATACTCTTCGACCCCATGGAAGAATACAGACTCATATCAAATATGGTCATAATGGGCCATGATCCAGGTTCATGCTATCTCCATGTTTGTTATGGCTGATAACTTCAACACCACAACCTGGTAGGTCTCTAAACCAATTACAAACAATTTGTAACTCATGTTTGACAGAATGTTCTAAATAATCTATTTGTGTCACTCGGCTTGTCCGACACTGTGGCGCCAAGACAACCTAGCAAGTCAACCTCGTTATGTGACTGCAATTATGTATATCTAAGTGAGTTTTGCTTTATAGAGCAAACATTGTGGTGTAAATACTCATGAAGGTTTATCACCCACTTCTACATTTAACATGCATCTATGAAAAAGTCTGAGTCCTCGTAGACTTAGAGCAAATGCTGTGACATAAATACTCATCTCGCCGAAAAAGATTTTGCGCTACAATCAATTATAACGGACGACGCATTCATTTTAAATGAGATTTGTATTAAAATTTTAGGGAACATTTTAATTCAGGATTTTAACCAAGATCAACTATAGTTTGCTATATCAAATATAACATCTTAATTATCATGCAAAGTCTATTAAGCACTTATTGGTACCGCCTGCCCAAGCGTGATATTAAGCGGTTTAAACACATACTGGGTGCCGCCTACCCAGACAGTTATTTGCAGACGTTATTCTAGTAATTTAAATGATAATCATTTAGCACATAAATAATATACTTATCAAATATATTGTATAATAATAATCATGGGTTAAAAATTCGGAACATTTTTTTTCGGACCGATAGGTCCGCGACGCTAATCATTAGGGCCGCAACGCCAGTGAGGCAGAAGCCGAAATTCTACTTCTGCAATGCATTAGTGCCGCGGTGCTCCACCATGGAGTCACGACACTAGCAAGGCAGAAACCTTTCGGCTTGCATTAGGGCAGCAACGCTCCACCATGGAGCCGCGACGCCTAATGTTCAGAAAGTCCAGAATTAAAAAATGAAGCATTAGGGCCGCGACGCCGCCTTGAAACCCTAGCAAGCACCGCAGTGCCTTACCATAGGGCCATGACACCGACGTCCTGACCAAATGTTTTTGTGTTGATTTTCTAAAATCGTTCGAGCCCTAAATCCAATTTAGGGATCAAATCACAGATCCTTTATCCTCACCCACCATTATCAATAACGTACATATCGACCATCATCCATTCATACTCGTTCTTCGTCGTGTACCGTGCAATGAGCCGGATATCTGCACTCTTGGCTTAGTTCTAGTTAGAACATAATGACTTCCTCGAGTTAGCGTAGGAGATAATTTAGAGTGATATCAAAAAGGTTAACATTCGGTCAAGATATGTAGGATTTCAAGAAGCCTTATTTTAATCCAATTTTATGTTTAACCCATATTATTATGTTATTCAATTGTTATATAACAATTGAACCAGCCTGGGCTCTGATACCACTGTAGGGTTTTGTTGGGTTCAAAACATATAAGTAGGCACATCAGAAGTTTAAAATTTTGTTCTACTTACCCCAACAATTTCTTCTGGTATGGTTATATGATAATAAAATCCTGTAACATAAAACATGAATACTTACAGGTTGTATTATCTGGAGTCTTTACTTAGGGATTACACGCGACTGTCCCTTCGACTGTCAGCACAATGCTACAATGTATTCCTCTGTCAAGAAAGCCAGGAAATCTTGGCAGAGGTTTTAGAGTTTCGTCCTAGACTCTAAGTCTAGAAAGTTTATAGAATTGGTGTTCTTAGTGTGTTTAATAACAATGAGGTTGTGATGTATTTATAGTTAAAATTAGGTCACAAATCATATTAGGGTTGGGCTCCAAACCTGGCCCAAAAACTGAGGTGCATTGGGCTAGTCTGACTGGGCCTACTGCCGGGTCGGCGCCGCGGCGCCTTACGTAAAATTCTGTTTTCCGCTTTCATTTAATATATATATTCAGCACGTTAAATCCAAAATCCAATTTTGATTTAATTAAATAATTTCCATCTAATAGAAATTATCGCATAGTTATTATTAATTTAAATATCTCGCTTCAAAATCGCATATTTAATACTTTCTCAATACACTCTTAGACCAAAAAGACAATCGACATAGTGTGACCCTATATGCCTTCACATATCGACACTAATCAAATTAAGGTCCATACGGAACTTCTAGACTGCGCCGTATGACGAACTCAATATGTGAAATACGTTTACATGAATCCAACAAACATAACCTTTATATGAGATGATAAATTCCTTTCATTCGCGACACACTCGATCAAGCTTAGAATTTGCCATGTGTCTATCCAAATGGCTTGATCACTTTATCTCATCCATATTAGTCGACAACTAAACCATATTCTAAATATGTCTCTTGCATTGGCCAATGACTTGGTCGACCTAATATCACTGAGAAGTTGAGTGTTCTCTCGAATATCCAATTGAGGAATGAATCCTATTATTGGCTCAACTACCACCTTAATTTACATTATAATGCACCCAACACAAGCCGTATCTTATCCTATAAGGAGTTTAAGCTTAGGACATGGTCAAAGTACATTACTCTGTAAAATAGGTGCGTATTGACCTCAAGTCAAATGACCTTCATCTCCCACACGCTGATAACACTTTAGACATGTATAACAAATAGTTTATGAGCAGGGTAAACCAATACTTTCCAAAAGTATCCATGTGTCCATCACTAGTAGCAGGTGAGACATACTACATTTTCTAAGAATGTGACGCAGACCACATGTCGACTTATAACATATCATCGATATCCCATTCTCGATGATCATTAGTCGAGGCTATTTTAGAGTTATACTCTATCATCAATATCTCACTCTATTAATGACAACGTAAGCTCAAGGGATGCACATTAATGAATATTTACAAACAATCAAATAATAATTCAATAATTGCAACTGCCATAAATATTAATCTTATTAATAATACGAATGTGTCCAAGTACATTTGTCTCTAATAATGATTGTCTCTAGGATATACATACTTTCAAAAAAGTCACTACATTTGTTAAAAGAAATTGAAATCAAGAAGAAATGTGACTTTTTGATGTTGAGTGGCTATTTGATAATTTTTTTTTTGAAATGGAAAATACTAAACTAATAATTTAAAGTACATCTATAATATATTTAAATATCATACATGCTTCAGTTTACATACTTTACATTGTCTCATTGTGCTAAATTTGACAGAGACTTTTATTTTTCTATTTTTGTGCCAGTCTTAAGTGATCCAGCGGCCATTAGGAAATTCGAATGGCCAAACCTCTAAAGCTCTACCTTAACTTTAGAGTTTTTTTTTTTTATCATTTTGCAGTCATATCTCTTGGGCCAACTTCTACTATCTTTACACTTTAAGGTTAGATCCAAGAAGCTGCACATAATTAACTTAAAGTTGAGCAATTAAATGTATCAGCATAACAACACCCACAAGTTAGATCATCAATTTTTCTTTGGCAACTACGGGTAGAAAAAGCAGCATATCAACAACACAAATATCTACAAACAGCAGAATACCATGTTTTAAACATCTTTAATATGTTCTTGGGTACTGTATAATATGACATAGGAAAATATCAAACAGTTGTTCCAGCATGGATCCCTTCTCTTTTATTTTTGTAATTAGAATGCTCGCCATTCAACATCCTTATTGCAAGAATATATTATTATCAACTAAGGTGATAAAAAGAACCTGGTTATGCACTTCATGAGAACTGCAGTAGTATTGGCTGAATTGAATAATCAAGCAACGCAAAATGATAATACAATCTGATTTTCCATTTGGGCACAATATCTTTTATAGAAGATGTATCAAGCACATATACAAACACCAAGTTATGGTGTCACATGGAGTTTTTACATGGAAAGAGTAGAAATTACAAAGATAGCAGTAAGCCTGAAAGATAACCGCCTTATTTTAATATTTGCATTGAATAGATGAGATAGCTAAAATAGGAAAAGGATAAAAGAAATAAAAAAAACATAAATTAGCAGAGTCAAGAAAAAACAAAATTGGAACACTTTCTTCTGTTTACTCTTGTGCACCACATCAACTAAAGAACCAAGAACAATGCTGACAATCCATAGGCAAGCAGCAAAAAACATAATGCAATAAAAAATGAAAATAACACAATAACATCAATATGTAGCTACTCACCAATGGAATAATTATAAGCTGGTTGTCAACTGTTTACTACACTGTCTAGGAAAATGGAAGTTATCACGGTGGGCAGCTTTTTGTTGGGACTGGAAATCAAGAACGTAACAAACTGCTTGTGTGATTTGCTGAGTCGAGTGATGACACTCTGTATTTAAGACAAGATTGCCCCGTATATCTCCTTTTATGTTGTCGGGCAATAGTCTCCCAAGATACAACATCAACTTAACAATTAAGCAAAGGAAACTCAAGTGTTACTCTTGAAGAACTTTTGAGTATAGTAACTTTGCTAGAAAGGAAGAAGATGAATTCTGAAAATTCTGGAGTATTTATAAGTGTTGTGTGTTGTTCAATTGAGCCAAAGACCTCAATTTATAGTGTAAGGAGAAGACCCCTCAACTAGCCAACTAATGGCCTTCAATAGCCATGTAATGGAACTTGATTGAGGGGTTACATTCAGCCAAATAATGGCTGAATTCATGTGCCAAGTAATGGAGAATCAATGCTCCAAAACCAGCCCAAAGGTCAGATTTTTCCAACTTCTCGTCGCAGCATTCTGCCTCCGAAGCGCCGCGGCGCTAATTCATGAATTAGCGCCGCGGCTATATGAATTAACGCCACGGCTCTATGAATTAGCGTCGCGGCTCTCACGGGGCTGCGTCGCGGCCCTTCGCGGCGTTTTCCGACACGTTTCATCTTACACTTCGTACACTTCTTCCTTCTTTTACCAACATGGAATATTTTGTCATTTGGCCAATAACCGTCCATAACTCTATGTCTCAAACGTATTACATACGTACAAATATCTCTTTCACTAATGAAATTTGCGATACGTGGCACTACGTGTGCACGTGTGTGGAAACGACGTTTCAGACGTGCGGGCCCAATTGTTCGAGTCATAAATTAATGGGATATACTTAATTCCACATTAGTAAATTTTCAACAATCCCATCTTGAAAGAGATTTTGGTGCACACACTTGGTGCCTTTTCCAGCAATCTTTCAGCGGACCGATGTTGCATCTGGATAGGTAGCATACACTTTGAACCTTCCATAGTTGAATACCATCGGGCTTACTTACTGCGCAGTGAACGTGATGTCTTGAATCGTCAGTGTTTAGTGTAAGCCAAGTCAATGGTACCAACACAACAACTTCCTTTACTCAGTTCTTCATAATGTTTTTGTTTGTTGTGGCTGTGGACACTTCTTGAATTCTTAAGTGCGTTCATTTGAGGCGGCCTGTTCTAGCACTTAAATAGGTGGTCTCCTACAAGGTATCCTGCTATACCCCACTTTACAAGTGTTAGGAACCATTAAAAGTTTCCCCAAACCTAACCTCAACCGGTGAGGACCATTAAAGGTTTTGAAAACTTAACCTTCACCCACACTGCAAATAGCACTTATTGTCTATCGCGGGAACGACTTTGGATTTGGCGTTTCTTCACAGAAATCACTATCCGAAGTGCTCATGCTTCCACCGAAGCGATCAACTGAACCTTTACAGCTTAGTTTTTCCATTGAACCTAATTCCTGGGATCTCCAGTTAGTAAGGTTGGATTATCACCGTATTGGTCATTATAGCTTGGGTTTTAAGCCCATTCCCCTAGACAGGCAGAACATATGATCCTTGGGAAAACCCTTTGTCAGTGGGTCTACTATGTTATCCTTTGACTTTATGTAATTAATGGATATTATACTCGTGGTGATCAGCTGCCTAACGATCTTATGTCTCCATCAATTATGACGAGACTGGCCGTTGTACATAGAATTCCGTGCTCTTTCTAGAGCCGACTGGCTGTCGTAGTGGATTATTACAGAAGGTACGGGTTTGGTCCAACAAGGAACATACTCTAAGAAGTCGTGAAGCCACTTAAATTTTTCTCCTGCTTTGTGTAAAGCGATAAACTCTGATTCCATCGTGGATCGGGCGATGCAAGTTTACTTAGAGGATTTCTAAGACACAGCCCCACCACCAATTGTAAATACATACCCACTGGTAGACTTGGTGTTCTCTATGTCAGATATCCAGTTTGCATAACTGTACCCCTCTAGTACAGCTGGATATCTCAAATAATGCAACCCATAAGTTAGCGTGTATTTCAGGTATTGAAGTACCCGATTCAATGCCTTCTAGTGATCATTACTCGGATTACGGGTAAACATAGCCAACTTGTTGACTGCATAAGCAATATCAAGTCCGGTGCAGTTTGTTATATACATTAAACTACCAATCACCTGTGCATATTGCTCCTGGCATATGGGTGCACCACATTTTTTTATCAAGCTTTTGATTTCTATCCATTGGTGACTTTATAGGCGAACTGTCAAACATCTCGAACTTTCTCAAAACATCCTCGATGTAGTGAGATTGAGATAAGACCAGTCCGTCAGACGTCTTAGAGATTTTTATCCCTAAGATGACATATGTGATACCTATATCCTTCATGTCGAAGCATTGTTTCAACATGTTCTTAGTATCTAGAATTATGCTAGGACTACTCTCTGTGATCAACATGTCGTCTACATACAAACATATCATAACGAACGAGTCAGATTTACCTTTCATGTATACACATTTGTCACACTCATTAATGGCGAAACCCTTCGATAGTAGAGTACTATCAAATTTTCTGTGTCATTGCTTCGGGGCTTGTTTTAGCCCGTATAGAGATTTAACAAGCCGATAGACTTTCTTCTCTTGCCCTGGAACTACATACCCCTCGAGTTGTTCCATATAGATTTCTTCTTCCAAATCACCATTTAAGAAGGCTGTCTCGACATCCATTTGATGTATCTCAAGGTCACGCAATGCTGCGATCGCAATGAATACTAGTATGGACGTCATCCTAGACACCGGGGAGTACGTGTCAAAGTAGTCAAGGCCTTCCTTTTGCCGATAGCCCTTGACTACCAACCTGGCCTTGCACTTATCTATAGACCCATGTGTTTTATACTTCCGTTTGAGTATCCACTTACAACCCAATGATTTATTTTCCGGAGGAAGATCAACCAACTCCCAAGTATGGTTATGCAGAATGGAGCCTATTTCACTCTCAATAGATTCTTTCCATAGCGGTGCCTCTGGAGTTGACAATGCTTCAACAATTGTCCTTGGTTCATCATCAACCATATAAGCTACAAAGTCAGGACCGAAGGATTTATCCTTCCTGGCCCTTTTACTTCGCCTTAGTTCCATCTCTGGAGTCTCCAAGTTATGATAATCTGAAACACTAGAATCCGGATATTCAGCCACTTCGAGATCCACTAGATCTGAACCATGTAGATCCCGGCCGTCAACGACTCCCGACTACTGAGAGCTTTGTTCATAACTTCGTTTGCGAGAGGTTATGTCTTTTTCCTTTCTCAGAAAGGTATCTTCAAAGAATTGAGCATTCTTTGGTTCCATGATTGTACCCCCATGGATATCTGGAATATCTGACTTATGCACTAAGAAGCGATAAGCACTACGGCTATTTGCATATCCGATGAATATGCAATCTACAGTCTTAGGCCCAATCTTATCCTGCTTTGGCTTGGGTACTTCAACATTTGTCAAACAACCCCACACCTTTAAATATTTATAGGTGGGTTTCTTTCCCTTCCATGATTCATATGGAGTTTTGTCCTTATCCTTATGTGGGACTCTGTTAAGAATCATATTAGCAGTAAAGACAGCTTCTCCCCACATATTTTGTGGAAGACTAGAATTGATGAGCAAGACATTCATCATTTCCTTTAATGTGTGGTTCTTGCGTTCCGCCACACCGTTTGACTGAGGTGAGTATGGAGCCGTCGTTTGATGAACAATGCCCGATTCGGTACAATATTCCTCAAATGGCGCTACATATTCTCCCCCCTATCGCTACGAATGGATTTAATCTGCATGCTTAGTTGGTTCTCAACTTCTGCTTTGTAACGTCGGAACGCTTCAAAGGTTTCATCCTTACTTTTCAACAAGTAAAGGTAACAATACCTTGTGCTATCATCAATGAATATCACAGAGTACTTGTTCTCCCCCTCTAGTTTGTGCAAACTTCAAATCACATATATATGTGTGAATAAGTTCTAGAGGAACGGTATTCCTTTCGACGAATCAAAAATGAAGCTTAGTGAGTTTTGCCTCTTCGCACACCTCACATTTATGCTGAGGGTTTACGTCGATAGACGACAATAACTCCAACTTTACCAACCCTTGGATGGATTTGTAGTTGACATGCCCTAATCTATGATGCCATAAATTAGAGGACTCAAGCAAGTAAGAAGAAGAGACTTCAATATTATTTCTTGTACGTAATACAGATATGGTGTTAACTTTGAAGAGGCATTCACAGACGAATCTTCTTCCCACAAATGTTCCATTCTTAGTGATTATAAATTTATTGGACTCAAACACTAGCCTAAAACCAGCATTAACCAATAAATGACCTGAAATTAAATTTCTTCTAATCTCAGGAACATGCATTACCTCCTTCAGAGTGAGCTCCTTACCAAAAGTCATCTTCAGGACTACCTTTCCTACCCCAACACGTCAGAGGAAGGGTTGTTGCCTATGAACAGCTTCTTATTTGTAATCGGTGTATACGTGGAGAAGGGTTGGAACATATGTGTCTTGTAGCACATGTGTCCATTCACCATTGCATGGGATTCTCAACAAGGTTTGATTCTAGCACCACCGCTGAAAACTCCTCAATCATGTCGTCCAGAAACTTGTCTTGGACGATGTTAACTTGTGCCTTGGCCTTCTCTTGTTGCTCAGTCTTGAGCTTGTGGCAGTCCTTGATCATGTGACCAAGTTTCCCACAGTGGTGACAGTTTCATTTGAACTTCTCCGCCACTTGGGTCTTGCCGTCTTTCTAGAACTTGCGCTTCTTGCTTGGGTTTCCTTTGGCCTCAGCCAGATTTGCCTTTGCCTCAACGGGTTGTTTACCCCTAGGCAAGGCCTTCTTATTATCTTTCTGAATTTGGAGTTTGATAATAAGTTCTTCAAAGGTCATCTCCTTTGTCTTGAGTTTTAAGTAACTCATAAACTCATTCCATGAAGGAGGTAACTTTTCATATAGTGATGCTACCAAAAACTGCTCATTTGGTTTCATACCTTCCAAATCCAGGTGATGTAGAACCATTTGGAATTCCTGGACTTAGGACATCACTATTTTACTATCCACCATTTGAAATTTCAGAAATTTTCCAACGATGAATTTCTTAGTACCTGCATCTTGTGCGTTGTACTTCTTTTGCAGTTTCTCCCACAACTCTTTGACAGCGCCTACAGTGCAATACACCGTGTAGAGAGGGTCTGACAAGCAATTCAATATTTAATTCTTACACATGAAATCACTATGACTACATGCATCAAGAACCATCTTCATGCCATTAATGACATGGATACTTAGGCACCATTCAGCCGTTTCAGAAGGCGAATGGTCCATTTCATCTCCAGCTTGTGGAGGATCTTCTGTTAGAAAACGTGACATTCCTATAATAGTCAGATAGAATTACATCTTCTGTTGCCATATCTTGAAGTTTGAGCCCATTAACGTTTCAGGGCGTTCATGGTGAAATCCAGCGGGTGGAGGAACAACAACGTTCCCTTGAGCGGTAGTAAAGGCGTTGGATGAGCCTTGAGCAACCGGAAAGGCATTAGGTGTGCCTTGAGCAATGAGGAAGGCAGAAGGATTGCCTTGAGTAGCAACAATAGCAGAATCAGAAGCAGTTTGATCTCTTCCAGTCATCTTTCTAGGTACTTACAACAAAATCTTGTCTTAAAATTGTTGGAATACAATTGTTGCAGGGAACGGGAAGTAAGTAACTATTATAATTTGTAAGAAAGGATAAACTAAATATTTCAATAAACTGGAAATCAAGAAAGTAACAAACTGCTTGTGTGATTTGCTGAGTCGAGTGATGACACTCTGTCTTTAAGATAAGATTACCCCGTATATCTCCTTTTACGTTGTCGGGCAATAGTATCCTAAGATACAACAACAACTTAACAATTGAGAAAAGAAAACTCAAGTGTTACTCTTGAAGAACTTTTGAGTATAGTAACTTTGCTAGAGAGGAAGAAGATGAATTCTGAAAATTCTGGAGTATTTTTCTAAGTGTTGTGTGTTGTTCAATTGAGCCAAAGGCCTCAATATATAGTGTAAGGAGAAGACCCCTCAATTAGCCAACTAATGGCCTTCAATAGCCATGTAATGACACTTGATTGAGGGGTTACATTCAGCCAAATAATGGTTGAATTCATGTGCCAAGTAATGGAGAATCAATGCTCCAAAGCCAACCAATTAGCACCGCGGCGATTTCTGACACATTTCATCTTACACTTCTTCCTTCTTTTACCAACGTGGTATACTTTGTCATTTGACCAATAATCGTCCATAATTCTATGTCTCAAACGTATTACATACGTACCACTATCTCTTTCACTAATGAAATTTGCGATACTTGACACTACGTGTGCAAGTGTGTGGAAACGACGTTTTCGACGTGCGGGCCCCAATTGTTCGAGTCATAAATTAATGGGATATACTTAATTCCACATTAGTAAATTTCCAACACTTTTCACTTCTCTTTTCTCACATTTGAAGAATCCCATCTAATCTTGCTCTTCTTAAACTTTTCTGGAACAACACTCTCTAAGTATCTCCAACCGATAAAAATGTGTAACCTTTTTAAATGATTATTTGAGCAAGCGGTTTTTCACAGTTAGCAGACCACCTATTTCACTCGCTAGGACGAAATATGTCATGAAAAATATTATTCACTTCAAAAGCCAGATATAAACCAACAGAAAGCAACAATACTTTAGAATCAATTTGTTAGGCAATCAAAGCCTCATTCTACTCATAACATTATTCATATAATTTTCAACTATTTCATTGGGATATTTAGTGACTCTGTGAAATTTCTTAAACCCAGTCACAAAAACTGTCAAGGGTGGAGTCCCTTCAAATTCTATGTACCAATTCAAATGACACTACCAACTACGTTGAAGCATCAAAAAGATATTTGTTTTGTGAAGACCTGCATTTAATAGAGGCGAAAGATCAACAATCTAAACCATTACAACACACTAATGTAAATCCGAAGCCCTACCACTATTTCCTTCTCTTTCACTGTTTCACAACTCTCACTTTCTCAACAATTCCTGAAAACTCAGCATGCACAGCACACCTATCATCGTATCATTTAGTAGAAAACCCCTATACATGATACATTATTTAGAAGTTGTTGCTTCTAATTTTCAGGCACACTACTGCTAGGAATCACCTGACTTGCCATTGTATGTAAAAATTGTGTCAGAAAGGTTAAACAAGAGGTAAGCTGAGTCGAGAGATGACTCTCTGTCTTTAAGACAAAATTGCCCCGTATATATACTTTTACAGTAATGGACAATAGTCTCCTAAGATAAAACAACAACGATCAACAATACAAACCAAGTACTATGGATTCTAGCGAAGAAAAACAATATAGAAGGACTGATGAAGATGAGATGATTTCAGTGTTTCTGTTTTTCGAACTGAACAAAATAGACTGTGTTTCTGTTTCTGTATTTGGAACAAAACAGAAGAGTCTTTGTGTTTTTCTCTATTCTGTAAGATTTTTTTGTTATTTTTTATTGTATCTGTAAAATGAACAGTAATGTTCAATTTATAGGAGAAGAGGAGGGTCGTTGCAATGTTTTTGAAATCTTCAAGGATCAAAGTGTAAATAAGAAATACTTCAGGGACTAAAAATAAAATTTTGGAAGATATCTCACAGTCCACAGCCCGAGCCCCGAGACCCTACCGGACCTGGCGGGCGACGGCGGCGCGCTTGTGGGGCTTAGCCCCGAACCCAAGCTCACCTAGGTCCCCCTCTTCTAAATACATGGGTTACCCCTTGGCTTCCCAAACCCTTACGAAAAAATAGAGCTTATATATTGCCCAATCCTTCCATCTTCTACCTATGTGGGAGATTTGTTAATTGGCCAAAAACCATCCATCTATTCATGTCTCAAACATCTTAATTTGTGTACCAATATCTCTTTCATTCCTCAACGAAATTTGACGATACTTGGCCCTAGCGAAGAAATGATATTTCCGACATGCGGGGCCTATGTGTTTATGTCACTAAAGACGGAAAAGACTCAATCCCACATAAATTTCCAACAATCCCCTCTTGAAAGAGAATTGGTGCACACAGTGTGCCAAAGTTCAACAATCTTTCAGCGGAAAGATATTGCATCAGGAAAGGTAGCTTTCAGCATTGAACCTTCCTTAGTTGATTCCCATTGGATTTACTTACTGCGCGATGAACGTGATGTCTTGAACCGTCAGTGTTTAGTGTAAACC
Organism: Anisodus acutangulus; assembly: GCA_029783415.1. Lineage (NCBI taxonomy): Eukaryota > Viridiplantae > Streptophyta > Magnoliopsida > Solanales > Solanaceae > Anisodus > Anisodus acutangulus. Next base: position 25,765,717 of record CM056498.1, on the reverse strand, counting down.
AAGACAATGATATCAACACAATAACTCTCCTTATTCATTTCTTCTTATAGTTTTGTCCGTTGTGACCATGGACAACTCTTGGATTCTTAAGTGCATACATTTGAAGCGGCCTATCTTCGCACTTAAATATGTGATCTCCTGTAAGGTATCCTGCTATACCCCACTTTCAAGTGTTAGGAATCATTAAAAGTCTTATAAACTTATCATTTACTATTATGCAGGTAGCACTTAATGTTTATCGTGGGAACAACTTTGGAATTATATTTCCTTAAAGAATAATAATTTGAAGTGCTTTTGCTTCAAGTGAAGCGCTAAAACTGAACCTCTATAGTTTAGTTGTCTCATTGAACCAAATTCATGGGATCTCCAGTCAATAAGGTTGGGTTACCACAATAAAGATTCTTATTGTTTGGGTTTTAAGCCCATTCCCCTAGACAAGCAGAACAATTGATCTTTATGTAGGCCTTTAGTTAATGGATCTACTATATTATCATTTGATTTGACGTAATCAATGGAAATGACATCCGTGGTGATCAACTGCCTAACGGTCTTATGTCTCCGACGAATATGTCTAGACTCGCCGTTGTACATACTGTTCCGTGCCATTACTAAAGCTGATTGGCTGTCACAGTGAATCATCACCGAAGGTACGGATTTATCCCAATAAGGGATATCCTCTAAGAAGTCGTGAAGCCATTCTGCTTCTTCTCATGCTTTATACAAAGCAATAAACTCCGATTCCATCATGGATCGGGCGATGTATGTTTGCTTAGAGGACTTCCAAGATACAACCCCACCATCAATTGTGAAAATATACCCACTGGTGGATTTGGTGTTCTTTATGTCCGATATCCAGTTTGCATCATTGTATCCTTCCAATACGGCTGGATATCTTGAATAATGTAATATGTAAGTCAGCGAATATTTCAGATATCGTAGTATCCGATTTAACGCCTTTCAGTGATCATTTCCAGGATTACGAGTAAACCTAGCCAACTTATTGACTGGATAAGCGATATCGGATCGGGTGCAGTTTGTAATGTACATTAAGCTACCAATGACCTGCGTATATCGCTCTTGGGATATGGGTGCACCACGATTTTATCAATTCTATGATTCATATCCATTGGTGACTTCATAGGGGATTGTCAAATACATCAAATTTTCTCAAAACATCTTCAATGTAATAAGATTGAGATAAGACCAGCCCGTTAGATATCTTATATATCTTTATTCCTAAGATCATATCTGCAATACTCATATCTTTCATGTCGAAACATTGTTTCAACATATTATTGGTTTCAAGGATTAAGTTTAGATTACTTCATCTGATGAGCATGTCATCTACATAAAGGCATATCATGACAAATGAGTCAGAGTTCCTTTTGATATAGATACATTTATCATATTCATTTATGGAGAAACCTTTTGATGATAAAGTATTATCAAACTATTCATGCCATTGTTTGGGTGCTTGTTTGAGTCCGTACAGAGACTTACCGAGTCCACATACTTTCTTTTCTTGTTTTGGAACCACATACCCCTCGGGTTGTTCCATATATATTTCCTTTTTCAACTCTCCGTTTAGGAAGGCTGTCTTAACATCCATTTGATGTATCTCAAGGTCACGCAAAGATGCAATGGCTATGAATACCCTTATGGACATTAATCTAGACACATGAGAGTATGTGTCGAAGTAATCAAGGCCTTCCTTTTGTCTGTAGCCTTTGACTACTAATCTGGCCTTATACTTATTAATAGTTCCATCTGCTTTGTACTTTCTTTTGAGTATCCACTTAAAACCCAAAGATTTGCTTTCTGGAGGAAGATCAACCATTTTCCAAGTATGGTTCTGCATGATGGAATCTATTTCGCTTTCTATAGCTTCTTTCCAAAGCGGTGCTTCTAGAGTTGACAATGCTTCCTTAATTGTCCTCGATTCAATTTCAGCCATATAGGTTAGAAAATCTGTACCAAAGGTTTTGTCATTTTTTTGCTCTTTTGCTCAGTCTTGGTTCAACCTTTGGAACCCTTAAGTTCTGTAGGTCTGGAATATTAAGTTCCGGATAGTCAGCAACTTCTGAGTCCTGTAGATCTGGAACGTCTAATTCCGGATAATCAGAAACTCCTGGGTCTTGTTGATTTTGAACATTTTGTTCATAACTTCATTTGCACGAAATTATTTCTTTTTTCCTTTCTAGGAAAGATCTGTTCAAGAATTCAGCATTTCTTGATTCCATGATCGTACCCTCGTGGATATCAGGTGTCTCCGACTTATACACTAAGAAGTGATAAGCACTACTGTTATTTGCATATCCGATGAATATGCAGTCTACAATCTTAGGTCCAATTTTGACCTATTTTGGTTTAGGTACTTCGACCTTTGCCAAACAGCCCCACACTTTCAAATATTTGTAAGTGGATTTCTTTCCTTTCCATGGTTCATATGGAGTTTTATCCTTACGCTTATGCGGAACTCTATTGAGAATTGTATTAGCGGTAAGTGTCACGACCCAAAACCTGAGGGTCATGACGGGCACCCGGACCTTACTTGCTGAGTACCACTAATCATATATTTAGCATAAATCCATAATTTCGCATGGCCCATGAGGCCGCCACGAGATACCCTGCTGACATATGAAAATAGTAAACTGGAAATGAGCTTTGTAAAATCTTGCAACCAGAAGGACCCAACCTATATACTTATACATACCAAGGCCGACAAGGCCATACACGTCTAATATACACAGGACATCTGTCTACAAGTCTCTAAAGATTTCATAACATCATGAGGTCAGGATAGGGCCTCGCCATACCCCAACGCATAACCAAAATATCGTACCACGACTAGACTGCAACTCTGGAACAAATAGAGTGCTCCAATATCAGCTGGAACAACAACCTACTAGTGCGGACCATTGCCCTGTCTATCTGAGCCTGCGGGCATGAAACACAGCGTCCCCTATAGGGGTGGGTGTATATCGGTTTATATCGGTTTTGTATCCGAAAAATATGAACCGAATAAAAATCATTTTTTTAAAAAAAAACCGAATCCAACTTTTAAAAAAAAATGATATGTTCGATTTATATTGCCGAACGTATCGGATTATATCGGTTTTTTCTAGTGGGTCGGATCGGGTCGGGTCAGGGAATTTATTATTTTAAAAAAAATTGAATTTCCAAAACTGAAATTGACATTCACACCTACATTATCATGAAATTTCGACGTTGAAATCTATTGTATATCGTGAGATGTTTACTAAAGAGAAAGGAAAATTAGAAATCGATTTGGGGGAAAAACAAAAATTGATTGGAAAAATATATGTTTTTCTAGAAATTGGCTCCGCCAAACCGTCTTACAGTAGTATGGGCCACCCAGTCTAGAAAAAATACCCAAAATTAAAAAAAAATCGGGTAAAACGGACATCCGAGCGCTGAGTTATGACCATTTAAAGTTTTATCAATTTACAACTACTTTCGCTCCCTACATTTTATGTCAATGCTTCCGTGATATGTTAATCAAGTTCATGTCGCATTCGACTTCCATAAAAGCTTCATAGATTGGTTTCAATGGCTATGATTCAAGAGATAACAGTAGACTAAAATAAAAAATAAGATTAATTACATATTTAATTTGGTTTTTCGGTTCGGTTCGTATCCAAAATTTAAAAACCGTACCGAATCACTAAATCCTGATTCGGTTCGTTTTTTCAAAAAATATGTTTTTTTTATAAAAAAAACTGAGAAACAACCGAACAGAGTTTCGATTCGGTTTGGTTTTTTTGGTTCTCCGGATTTTTTGCCCACCCCTAGTCCCCGACAAAAGGGACGTCAGTACGACTGATGTACCGAGTATGTCAGGCATGAAAAATAGCATAATAGAGACCTGAAAGTAACATGAGACAAGAAACGACCAACCAGTAGAGAATGTATCTGAGGGCCATAATATGCATAAGTATCATGTCTGTGTAGAATGCCTCTGAGGGCCATAATATGCCTAAATGCTATGCACAATGCGGTCATGCATATACGTATGTGTATATAACGCCATGAAGCCTCTGTGGGCACCCCATCATATCATATCAGCCTCTGTGGACATAATCATTACCGTGTATATCTATACTAACTGCAGGTGGTGTGCGTATATAATGCCTTCCCTTTCTCCCATATCCCATACATATATAATGCATACATATAGTAGAGTATATAACTTCTTTGAGGTCAAGGTATGTACATGAATATAATGCATGAATGATATGATAATAAGACACTATAAATTTGTCGGAGTGATGTAATATTGCTTTAACTCCGACCTAATTATCTATCCAATTACCCACCTAATTAATTCTTGATCTCCATAAATTATTTTTCACACACTTCATATACTCATTATCAGAGTCATGTGATATAACACTAGTCCGTAGCCTCTTTTGGGACATACAATTATTATTTTCAATTCCCGTCATCACATTTCTTAAGTACTAAATTATTTCGGGATCGCATCCTTTTATATACTAAGCTTCTTTATTTATATACGTGAATATGATAAAAAATTCTCCAATGCTCGGGTATATTTACATACGTCTAGCGATTCAAATCATGGCCTGAAAGTACGGGATGTTCAAGTAAGAATCGCTTCGCCCCACATGTTTTGGGCTAAATCGGAATTGATAAGTAAAACATTCATCATTTCCTTTAACGTACGGTTTTTGCGCTCGGCAATACCGTTAGACTGAGGCGAGTAAGGAGCGGTCATTTGATGAAAAATGCCGAATGGAGCATAGTATTCTTCAAACGGTGCTACGTATTCTCCCTCTCTATCACTACAAATTGCCTTAATCCGTAGGTTTAGTTGATTTTCAACTTCTGCTTTGTAACATTTAAATGCTTCAAACGCTTCATCTTTACTTTTCAACAAGTAAACATAACAATACCTTGTACTATCATTAATGAAAGCCACAAAGTACTTGTTCCCCCTCTAGTTTACACAAACTTTAAATCACATATGTCGGTGTGAATAAGTTCTCGAGAAGCGGTGTTTCTTTCGACTAAGTGGAAAGACGATTTGGTTAATTTTGCCTCTACGCACACCTCACATTTGTGTTGAGGGTTTACGTCGAAAGAATGCAACAATTCCAACTTTACAAACTTTTGAGTGGATTTGTAGCTAATGTGTCCTAATCTATGATGACATACTTAGAGGACTCAAGCAAATAGGTAGAAAGCTTTATTTCGTTAGATGAATGAATTACAGACATAACATTCATTTTGAAGAGGCTGTCACACGCGAAGCCCCTTCCTACAAATATACAATTCTTTAACTGTGGTATTTGCAAAGAAGAAATAAATAGGTTAAAGTATAGAAACGAGCTTCTACTTTTTCTCTGGCTATGAGTTCGTGTAAAGACAACCAAATTGCTAGTAGAGGATATACTGTTATCAAAGCACCAATGACTCATAATGTACAGAAGAAAAGTGAAATTGGTGGACCTCTTGTTATAGAAAGATAAAGTAGATCAGTAAAATACTGCACTGCTAAACTAATCAAACTAGTTTCCACCATCTCTGCACATATACGCTGAAACTCCCTAGCCTTCCAAATCACCAAAGTCACGTTGGTGATACACTATCTCAAATAAAAATAGCTATTGTTTTTCAACTCAAGAGACATTATTATATCTCCTTATGTGATTAATGTTATCCTTTGTAACTATATCTGAAATTATTTTTCTCTTTTGGGAAACATAACAATGCATTTACTTGAACACTTTGGCTCCAATTTTCTATTTTAATTTTTCATACAAATGATAGTACCTGGTTCTCACACCCCAAATGTCAAAATGAGGTTATATAAGATTGCTCTTTCTACTCACAATTTTGCCTTAGAAACTAAAGCATTTAACAAGTTATGCAATCAATGAACGTACATACATGTCAATTAGGATCAAATTGTGACTACAGTATGCAGTAATAACAAAATTAACCTTTAAACACATGTTATCCCAATAATCACAGCATGCAAATATTTTGAGATCCTCATATTATTATGATTTACCCTAACATTTCTATAATCAGATTTAATAAATCAATGGTAGAAAACTTTAAAAGTGAATAAAGTAAAGAAGATAGAACCTGATTTTATTGCCGAGTTCATAATTCCAGGTTCTCTAACCAATCACACCTCTTCGTACTGCTAATGCAGTGTTGACTCCAATTACCACAAAAACGTTCTTCTTTGTCCTGACTTAGACTAAGATAACGTGAAATATCAACTGTTATTTATGTGATTGGTTGCGTCATTTGGTACTTCGAACCAGTGTGATGCACAACAACAATAAAAAAAAATGAATGCCGGATAGAATGGTATTAGTTAATGTATTTCTGGAGTAAAATGTCTACTCCACGTAAGCAATCTTCTCTTTTCCTTTGTATACAATACTTGATAACTAATGCCTCAAGATTCTTCATGGTAGTATGCATTGCTAACTTCTCATTCCCTGCATGCATAAAGAAAACTTCGTCTATCTCCATCTCGGATTCGATTTCCAAAAAATATCCCTCCAAACTACCCATAGTTTGCTTATTATTGTTTGAACTAGACATCTTTCAAACACTTAAAAAAAAATTTTGGCTTAAATTGTAGGTAAAAATGGTGTCAGAAAGGTTAAACAAGAAGTAAGCTGAGTCGAGAGATGACTCTCTGTCTTTAAGATAAAATTTCCCCGTATGTATGCTTTTACGGTAATGGACAATAATCTCACAAGATAAAACAACAAAATCAACAATACAAATCAAGTACTGTGGATTCTGGCGAAGAAAAAGAATATAGAATGATTGTTGAAGAGGAGTGGATTTCTATGTTTCTGTTTTTCGAACTGAACAAAATAGTCTGTGTTTCTGTTTTTGTATTTGAAACAAAATAGAAGAGTCTTTGCAACGTTTCTGAAATCTTCAGGGACCAAAAAGCAGGGGGCGGTGCGTGTGGGGCTTAGCCCCGAACCCAAGCTCACCTAGGTCCTCCCTCTTCTAAACACATGGGTTACCCTTGGGGTCCCAAACCCTTACTAAAAAATAGAGCTTATATATTGCTCAATCCTTCCATCTTCTACCTATGTGGGAGATTTGTTAATTGGCCAAAAATCATCCATATATTCATGTCTCTAACATCTTACTTTGTGTATCAATATCTCTTTCATTCCTCAACGAAATTTGACTATACTTGGCACTAATATCATCTAATCATTTAGTAGATTAGGCATGTGCGAAGAAACGATGTTTCGACATGCGGGGCCCACGTGTTTAAGTCACTAAAGACAGGAAAGACTCAATCCCACATAAATTTCCAACATCCATTCGTAGAAGCTGCTGGGAATTTGAACAGCAAGAGTCTCTTTTTTTTAGACAAAAAATAGTGGAAACAGAGAGGAATCAAGCATACGATGGAGAAAAGAAATTATCTTAGATCACTAAGTATAATAATGAGCAATCAAGAAAAAGGCAGTAAGATCAATGACAACTTACGATCACTTCAAAAGCCATAAAAGATTTACAAATAATAAGTGTTTCAGCATTTGGCTCAACAATCTTGAAGGGACAGAGACATAAAGCTCTGACCTTTATAAGGTTCAAGTTTCAAATTCTTTTTGTTACAAAAAGGAAATCAAAGAAGGATGAAAAATTAGTGGCATCATAAGGCAATTATTTTGTTGCTGAGGTGTTTACTTTCTAAAGGATAAACAGTTGCAATATCTTTATTTGCAGTCTTTTTTAGAGGCTTCGCTCTTACTTGTTACAACAGAAAGGTAATAGAAATTGATTAGCATGATAATCCTGATGTCGCAGCTTGCTCACATTATTGTGTAGAGAGAGCTTCACCTTTTATCTGGTTTGATCATTCATGTGTAAAATGAACAGGTCACTAAAAGTAGCTTTTAACCACATTCATACCACGGTCATAAGCTCAAATTTTACTTAAGATTATTAGTAGAATCAGCTAATAATTATAAATCCTTGTAAAGATAAATCATAAAAGTAACTATTCATTTCCTTGAAGCAAATTCAATTACAGTTTTTTCAAAGGATCAACTCTATGAGGTAAGGCCGTACCACTTCACTATATTGATCATCTACCTTCTTCCTACACGAAAGCCATCAAGAAAACCTGAACAGGCGAGGATAAAGAAACTGAAATGGGTTTTCACAAACACCAAAATATTAATCCTTCAGTGTAGCAATGTTTTAATCTTTAAAAGATTATGCGGTACTTGTTTAATGAATCTGAAATTGAAAGTGAAGCAAGAATCTATAATTGTTGCTGAGTGTAGAATTAAAAAAGATACTAAGATAAACCAACAAAACGCTTACAACTCTTTTCAATCTTGTATTAGTATTGAAAAAATTCACGCACAAGAAGTCTTGCTAATTACCTATAAAAATTGGCTAATTGAATATTTGGTTTTTCTTGGCACAACCTGCCATATAACGTTCTGAGAAGAGCACTAAATTCTCAAGTCTACTCGCCTCTCTGACATTGCAGCTTTTCAAGTGCCTCCTTATTGCCCCTAAGAAGTATAGCAACAACATATAGAAAATAATTGTAGGAGCAAAGTGGTATGAATTATTTCATTTTCATCATCATCCCGAAAAAGAGAGAGGATCATACAGAAACTATGGCAAAGCTGTTGCCGACACGATCGTCAAGTACTTCTTCTAAGGATTCAGTGAATTTTCATAGCATAGATTGCTAAATCTAGAAAAGCTGACAGCTATTGCTCTCTCCTTGAAGAAGCAATATTTCTGAATAAATAAAACAGAGATTTCTGTTCATGATTCTTATTTAAAGATAATTTGATAACCATCTTTTGCTGCCCAAATTTAAGAATATATCAATGATAAAAAAATGCATTGTTTGTTATCTTGTTATAGTTGAATCATATATAACAACACACCCCCAATATGTGTATATACATTGAATTTGCAGAGGAATAGGTTGTCATAATATCCTAATTATTAGTGAATATTAGTAGGTCATAAATATTATTTGGTATTTTTGGATGATTTCTCTCATTTTCTTTGGGTCTATCCACTCAAACTCAAATCTCAAGTGTTCTCCAAATTTGTTGAGTTTCGTACACCGGTTAAAACACAATTTGAAAAAGATATAAAATCGTTTCAATGTGATAATGGTAGTGAGTTCAATAATTCCCTATTTCATAAATTTTGTGCGGCTAATGGCATGATCTTTCGTTTCTCGTGCCCCCGTACCTCCCCTCGAAATGGAAAAGCCGAAAGAATTCTCCGAACCATTAATAATATGATTCGTACCCTCCTTTTTCATGCGTCTCCCCCCTACTTTTTGGGTATATGGACTAAAAATGGTAGAACACATTCTCAACATTTTACCTACCCGTGCGATTCAAATAGGACATCCACCGAAATTCTCTACTGTCGAGTCCCTACCTATTACCATCTTAGAATTTTCGGTTGTCTGTGTTACCCTAATCTGACATCCACGGCCCCCCACAAATTGGCACCCAGATATACTCTGTGTGCCTTCCTAGGCTTCCCATAGAGCCATAGGGAGTATCTGTGCTATGAATTATCCACCGACAAAATTATAATATCACGCCACATCACTTTTATCGAGTATGTTTTTCCGTTTGAGAACATTCAAAAATTTCGAGTCACTGATTAAAAAATTATTGATGATTCGGACACATCACCGCTTGTCCACCAAGCTCTCCGACATGCTACCACTATTCCGGCAACAGTCATCACTCTGCCACCACCAACTACCATCACTACCACTATCGGCGGTTATTTCTCCGCCGGTACCACTACTACTACCCAGTCACTGCCTCATGCCGCTGCCACCACCAGCAGTTCCCCAGAATAGTCATAGTCGCCGCCAATTGCCTCTCCTCCCATCAGCAATCGGTCGGCCACCACATCTCTTCCCCATCCCAATGTCTTATCTCTTCCCCACCAGCATTCTCCCCAGGTAAACCCAGTAGCGTCACCACTGACCATTAGCAATCCAATCGGACACCCTCACCCAACCACTGTACAAGCCACCCTGACCTAACACATTTCCCGGACCCAAAACCTCTTCGCCCCATCATAGAACCCACCATCTTTCCATCACCGATAATATCTCCTGGACACCCAGCCGACGTCGATCTACTCAGATCATCGTCCTTCAAAAACCCAATATCAAAACCCGACACCACTGCCCGGATATCATTGTCCCCAAATCCAGCATCGAACACTGTCACCACAGAACCAGTACCCTACCCCACCACCCGACCCAGATATACACCCGACACCGGCCCGACAATATATCAGACTACCCTCACAACCCCTGCCCCCACACACCACATGGATACCCATTCCCAACACGGGATTTTAAACCGAAGGTCCACTTCAACCTATCTACCCAAACCATATCCCCAATTCCTAAAAATTGAAAATTAGCCAAACAAGACCCTAATTGGAATGCGGTCATGTGTGATGAATTTAATGCTTTAACAAAATAGCATACCTGGGATTTGGTTCATAGACCGGCGGAGGTGAATGTGATCCGATGCATGTGGCTTTTTCATCACAATTTCAGAAATAGTGGTGACCTAGAGAGATATAATGCGAGACTTGTGGCTAATGGCACTAATCAACATGAGGGTATTGATTGTGATGAGACATTCAGTCTGGTTGTTAAATCGGCTACCATTCGCACAGTTTTGAGTATTGTTATGGGTAAGCATTGGCCCATTCATCAGCTTGATGTGAAAAATGTGTTCTTACATGGGATTTAAAAGAAACTGTTTACATGCACCAACCGCCTGGTTTTGTCCATCCAGCAGTCCCTCAGTATGTATGTCATCTCCGTAAGTCACTTTATGGTTTGAAACAGGCCCATAGAGCATGGTATGATCGTTTTGCATTGTATCTTATGCGGATTGAGTTTGTATGTAGCAAGTGTGATAATTCTCTCTTCATTTTTTATCGAGGTAACATCATCGCTTATTTATTGTTATATGTGGATGACATTGTGCTTACTGCCTTATCTGATTTGTTGAAAAATGAGATAATTGCATTGCTTAAAACCCAATTTGCCATGGCCGACTTGGAAAAAATTGAGTTATTTTTTGGGTATATCAGTGACAAGATCTGCAGACTCTATGTTTCTATGTCAGCGTAAGTATACAGAAGAGATAGTACAAAAGGCTAAAATGGAAAACTGCAAGATTATGTCCACTTTAGTTGACACTAAATCAAAGCTTAATGTTGTTGATGGTAATCCGGTGTCCGATCCCACACTTTACAGGAGTCTTGCAGGTGCATTACAATATCTCACCTTCACCAGGCCTGATATTGCTTATGTTGTTCAGCAGGTGTGTATGTTTATGCATGACCCCTAAGTAGCCTCATTTTACTGCCCTTAAGTGTATCATCTGATACATTAAGGGCACACTTGATCATGGATTACATTTATACTCCTCTGCACCTACCAGGTTACTATTATATATGGATGCATATTGGGCAGGTTGTCCAGAAATGCGACGCTCCACCTCCGGCTATTGTGTATTCTTAAGGGATAATCTAGTTTCATGGTCTGCCAAGAGACAGGCCGCACTATCCCATTCGAGTGCAGAAACAGAGTAGAGAGGCGTTGCCAATGTTATTGCTAGATCGGTTGGCTCCGAAATCTACTTTTGGAGCTTCAGTGTCCTTTGCATAAGACGTTTATAGTCTATTGTGATAACATATCTGTTATTTATTTATCTCACAATCCGGTTCAGCATCAACGAACCAAACACATTGAGATAGATATACACTTTGTTCGTGAGAAGGTTGCTATCGGACATGTCAAGGTATTGCATGTGCCCTCCTCATATCAGTATGCGGATATATTCACTAAAGGACTACATAGATAACTATTCCTCGACTTCAGATCCAGTCTAAGCGTCCGACCTCCTCCCGCTCCGACTGAGGGGGTGTATTAGTGAATATTAATAGAATATTCACCATATATTTTGTAATTATTAGTGTTGTATAATTATGGTAATTATAGGATCCCTTTTGTATTAGGATTTCACACTGTACACACTATATATATTGTATTAATGAGAAAGGCTTCCAAGGGAGATTAATACAATTATACACTAATTATAACATGCCGGGAATACTTATCATAATCTCATAACATATACTTTTATTATCATTCAGAGTCCAATTTGGGAATCGATGCAACCTATTCCAATTCCCCCAACTTTTTTCTGCTACTAATATTTCCGTCCTTGTATTACATATTGATACTAATATTCACACATAAAGATAAAAACAAAGACTACATGAATGACAACAGGATGAAGCGACTTAAAGCTGTTTGGAAAAGATACATAAACTTCAAGCCTAAGTTTTCTTACATACTGATAGAATAATTATAATTAATAGAATATTTATTGTAATTATTTAGTAATAGTTGTAATTGAGGTTAGGATCATGTGAATACGGTAGGTAGATCAGATAGTCAATCCTAGCCTAATCTTATCTTAATCTTAGCCTAATTCTAGCCTTAGATGATGTTGTATTTGTGGTATAATTATCACACTTTTGGAATGTTACAATTGAGAAAAATATTCTTACATGGTATCAAGAGTTTAGGGAAGAAATCCTAGCCTAAAAAATACACCCTCCACCGGCGGCCACCCCCCTCAACCGGCTGACCACCATAGTTTTCTATTTTTTCCGTCAACAATGTCTGACTCTAAATCCACATTTCATCCCGCTCTTACCGTTTCTAATATCAAAACTCATATTTCCATCACTCTTGAGATGGAAAATATTCATTACGCAACTTGGGCAGAGCTATTTAAAATCTGTTATCGCTCCCACCGGTTATTATTCATCACATAATCCCACCAGAAAAAGGCAAGGAAAAAGTGTAGAACACCGATGATGAAAAAGAACTGTGGATCACACTTGATGCGATGGTTCTTTCATGAATTTATGCATCCATTTTAAGCAATTTGTTGCATACAATTATGAAACCCGACTCCACGACGATGGAGGCTTGGAATCGCTTAGGGATATTTTCCAAGATAACAAGAATTCCCGAGTCGTCACCCTGGAGAAAGAATTCTCCACCACTGATATGTCAGATTCCGAATGCATCCGCTTATTGTCAATGCCTCAAAGTTTTATCGGACCAAGTTGGGTCGCCGGTTACAAACAATCGATTAGTTTTACAATTGGTTGCCGGCATTACCGATGCGTATAATGGTGTAGGTACACTCATCCACCAAATCAATCATCTACCGCTTTTTTACCAAGCCCGGTCTATGCTTATTCTTGAAGAGGCGGGTTTCGCCAAAACAACCACAACCGTATCAAATTCCTCTATGATGTCTCCTCGTCCAATAAAGCTTCTACACATTTTGACACTTTGCCACCAAGCCGGGGATAAAAAAGATAAAATGGTGGTAAAAATCGTGGTGGTTGTCGCGGTGGTTGCAAAGGTAGAGGCCACCAGAATTTCGACGGCGGCGGAACTGGCAGCAGAGGCGGCGACCAGCAACCAAATTTTGAATAACAGTGGTAGCCCGAGCCCAGTGGGGCAGTGGACATCATAGTGGGCCTGTCAGTGGCCTTGGGCTGTGCCACCATGCCCATTTCCCACAGGAAATTGGGCCTGACCCAGTCTAAGGCAAACTGGCCAGCACACTACCAGCCAGCAGCCCACTGGATTTGGGCCCAGCGCCAACATCTGCGGACAATCAGCATTTGGGTCACTCCTGAACCAGTGGCAGGAGGCCCATTCGGCAGTGTCTAGCCCAACTGATATTGAGTCCGCCTTGCACACTCTCGGACTTAATCCGCCCGATGCAAATTTGTATACGGACACCGGAGCGACGTCTCATATGACGTCTTCCCAAGGTAATCTCTCGTCCTATTTTAATTTGAGCAAAAATAATGGTATAATTATTGGATATGGTCATTCTATTCCAATTCGTGATTATGGTTCTACCAAATTGTCTCTATCAAATCCACCGTTAACTTTAAAGAATGTCTTTTATGTCCCACAATTGATTTAAAACTTGGTTTATGTTAGAAAGTTTACTAGTGATAATTGGATTTCTATTGATTTTGACCCTTTTGGATTTTCCGTAAAGGTTTTTCAGATGGGGATGTTTCTAATGAGATGTGATAGTCAGAGCGAGCTCTATCCAATTATCACACCCAATCATCGAGCCAAGTTACCATCCACCTTTGCATCTTTAACGCCTTCATTGTGGCATGAACGTTTGGGTTATCCGGGAGCACCTATTTTAGCCTCCTTTAAACAAAATAATTTTATTTTATGTACTAAAACACGTAATTCAAATATGTGTCGATCATGTCAACTTGGAAAACATGTTCAATTGCCATTTATTTCTTCTAATTCATGCACACTTATGCCTTTTGATATTATCTATTGTGATATTTGGACATCTCCCGTTTTGAGCTCTTCGGGCCATAAATATTATTTGCTCTTGCTAGATGATTACTCTAATTTTTTGTGGACATTTCCATTGTCAGAAAAATCACAAGTTTTCTCCACATTTCTCATTTTTAGAGCATTCATCCTAAATCAATTTGAATGAGATATTTAAAATATTCAATGTGATAATGGTAGGGAGTTTGATAATGGGTCTTTTTGGGATTTTTGCAATGCTAATGGTTTAACCTTTCGTCTTTCATGTTCTCATACCTCTTCTCAAAATGGAAAGGCAGAAAGAAAAATCTGAACCATAAATAACATTATTAGAACATCTCTTGCCCATGCCGCTCTACTACCATTATTTTGGCATCACACACTACAAATGACAACCTATATACTGAAAATACTTCCCAACAAACACTTGTCCTACCAAGCCCCTCTAAAAATCTTATACCTAACGGATCAGTCTTATCTACGGGTATTCGGGTGCTTATGCTATCCTCTTTTTCTATCCACCACAATCAATAAACTTCAACCCCGGTCTACTCCTTGCATTTTTTGGGTTATCCTTCCAATCATCGATGTTACAAATGTTACGACCTATCCTCCAATAAAATCATTGTGA
The DNA here is from genome assembly GCA_029783415.1 of Anisodus acutangulus. Classification (NCBI taxonomy): domain Eukaryota; kingdom Viridiplantae; phylum Streptophyta; class Magnoliopsida; order Solanales; family Solanaceae; genus Anisodus; species Anisodus acutangulus. Next base: position 25,750,613 of record CM056498.1, on the reverse strand, counting down.
GTCGTCACGTAATTTTTTATGAAACAAATTTTTCATTTACCAAAATTCATGGGTCTGGACCTCCTACCTACGATTTTTAGATGATGGCATACCACCGTATTTGGCCCAACATTTTGTTACACATCCCAAACCCACCGTTTCGTCCAGCCTAGAAATGTTTGGAGAATAGGGCCCAGAAACAGTGGCCTAGCCGCAGCCTAACACTGCCCAGTGGTCTGGGCCTCCGTGCCCTAAGCCCAGCCAATGTCAGGAACAATGGGCCTCTGCTTGGCAGCCCAATGCCAAGCAGTCCACTACCTGGCAGTTGCTTGGGTCACGACCCAACACGTGGTAGAGTGGGTCACGACACAATTCACTGCCCACTGCCAGGCAGTTTCATTACTACCGCTGGCCCAATTCTAATTCCGGCCCAGTGGCAGTCACTCGTAGTCAACACGACATTGTCAAACCCAACACAAAATATAGCCTTCACACCCAGGTTAAAAAATTACCATTACCTCGTAATCATGTGTCTGCTCTTAATGACTCGAATTGAAAACTGGCTATGGATGATGAATTTAATGCTCTTATTAAAAATAGGACGTGGGAGTTGGTCCCCCGTCCCCATAATGCTAATGTGATTCGATCTATGTGGATTTTCAGTGACAGAAAACTCTGATGGTACTTTTGAAAGGCATAAAACCCGTCTTGTATGTTATGGGAAGACACAACATGTTGGTATGGATTGCGGGGAGACGTTCAGTCCGGTGGTTAAACCGACAACTATAAGAACTAGTTCTTAGTTTGGCTCTTTCGAAAGCATGCCCGCTTCATCAGCTAGATGTCAAAAATGCCTTCCTTTATGGAGAGTTAAATGAAACAGTATACATGTACCAGCCTTTGGGATACCGAGACTCCACTTATCCAAATCATGTGTGTCTGCTAAAGAAATCATTATATGGGCTCAAACAGGCCCCTAGGGACTGGTACAAAAGGTTTGCGAATTATGTTTCGCATATTGGGTTTTCTTACAATCGTTCTGATCATTCTTTGTTCATCTACCGTCAGGGTAATAATATTGCTTACCTTTATTTATATGTGGATGATATTATTTTGACTGTCTCATCCGATGCTCTTCGCAAGTCCATCATGTCACTGTTTGGCTCTGAATTTGCTATGAAAGATATAGGGTCACTAAGCTACTTCTTAGGGATAGGTGTGACACGTCATGCATGTGGTTTATTTTTATCCCAAAAGAAGTACGCAACAGAGATTGTTGAACGAGCTGGCATGTCATCCTGTAAGCCATCGGCAACTCCGGTTGATACTAAACCCAAGTTGAGCGCCTCCTCTGACAAGTCATATGCCGACCTGACACATTACCGCAACCTTGTAAGGGCCCTGCAATATCTCACCTTCACAAGGACATACATTTCTTATGTTATACAACAAGTCTGTCTATTTATGCATAACCCGATGGAGGACCACATGCATGCTCTCAAACGCATTGTGCATTATATTCAGAGTACTCTAGAGTATGACTTGCATTTATATCCATCGTCGACGTCCACCCTTGTTTCCTACACAGATGCCGATTGGGGAGGATGTCCGGACACCAGATGTTCCACGTTTGGTTATGGTATATTCCTTGGTGATAACTTGGTATCTTGGTCCTCCGATCGACAAGCGACGTTGTCCAGATCCAGTGCCGAAGCAGAATACCGAGGTGTTGCCAATGTAGTGTCTGAATCTTGTTGGCTCCGGAATCTTCTTCTAGAGCTCCAATGTCCGTTTCCGAAGGCAACATTGGTGTACTGTGATAATGTTAGTGCTATTTATCTCCCTGGAAATCCGGTAAACCATCAACGCACTAAACATATTGAGCTGCTTATTCACTTTGTTCGCGAAAAGGTCGCTCGTGGACAAGTGCGTGTCTTACATGTCCAGTCATGCTATCAGATTGCAGATATATTTACTAAAGGTCTTCCACTTATTTTATTTGAAAATTTTCGGGACAGTTTCAGCATACACCTGCCTCCTGCTTCGACTGCGGAGGTGTGGTAGAATAATTATTATTAATAGAATATTTATTGTAATTATTTAGTATTAATTGTAATTGATGTTAGGATCATGTGAATATGGTATGTAGATAAGATAGTCAATCCTAGCCTAATCCTATCTTAATCTTAGCCTAATCCTAGCCTTAGATGATGTTGTATTTGTGATATAATTACCACACTTTTGAAATATTAAAATTGAGGAAAATATTCTTACACTTACATCAAAGTCATCTAATAATGTAGCATAACTTAACAGAAAAAATGAGTCGTATCCATTTTTATGAAATGCATTCGCCATTACCCTCCGCAACAAGCCCTGCATGACTGCAAGCTCCCAAGACACTAACAAATGATATCGGACTTGGTGAGACTCCATGTCGAATCATTTCTCTAAAAATTTCAATGGATTTGGCCCCAAATCCATGTATTCCATAGCTTGAAACCATGGAATTCCATGCAACAACATCCCGCTTGCACATCTGATCAAACACTCTTCGTCCCATTCTAGAGCATCACACCTTGCATACATTATCACAAGGGCACTGAGAAGGGGCAAAATAGAGTCAAGCCCTTTTCTAAGTATATATCCATGTAATAGCTTCCCTTGCTCTAGTGCAGCCAGTGCTGCATAAGCTTGAAGAACACTGACCATTGTCACTGAATTCGGCAACATATTATAGCTCATCATTTCACAAAAAACCTCCAATGCCTCAAGAGGTTTTCCGTTGTTTGCATAACAGGCAATCATTGCGCTCCAGGAAACCAATTTTTTCTGTGGCATCTCACGGAACACACAACTTGCATTGCGTACGAAACCAAACCTAGCATACACATCAATTAAGGTCGTCACTCGTCATGATATGTAGATGACGCTCATAACCATGTCTCAATATGTGGCCGTGAATTTCCTTCCCCTTAGGGAGCAGTGATTCAGAAGAAACACAAGCCTTGAGCACGTACGTATACGTGAACCTATCTGATGGGATATTCATATGTCTATAAAAGTCCAAAACCTCAACACCATGGCCAGCTAAAGTCAATGCCCGAAAAAAGGCGTTCCAAAGGAAGATGGTTCAATGGAGTCCAAGTCGGAGAACATATTAATGAGATTGGTAGCTAAGAAGGGATCTTGTTGGAAGCCATCATCAATGAGTTTACGGTGGACAGTTAAAGCGTGAGAGAGGGAGTGGTTATGAGAGCAGGAGAGGATGAGGAGCTCGTGAAAGAGGAGTTGGAGGGCTTCTTTCAGCTGTCCATTTTTGCATAAAGATTGGATAGAAACGTTGTAATTATGGAATTTGGTGGTGGTAGTAGAGTAGTGTTGGCGAATGGCGATTGAGATTGGACGATATGAATAAGAAGCCGCAACGGGATTCAAGGAGGCGTCCACATTTACACATCACAACTTCTCCACCAATATCTCCCCAGGCCGGTAGGGTTGCTTCTTTTAATTTATATATATATATATATATATATATATATAACCATTCAAAGAAACTCTTTATGTTGTTTTTTCATTCTTAAAACTTGGGATTCTGAAATATTATTCTCCAAATATTTTTTGTTATGATTTGAAAATATTTATTTCAAATCAGGTTGATTAAAGTTGAAATTTTATTTGGATATATAATTTGGATCTCAAACATGTATTTTTTTCATAAATATGAAAACTCCATAATTTATGAAATGTATCAAAACTCTTTTAATTCTTACAATTTTATCAAATGATCAAACAATGGTTCATAGATAAGGTATTAGAATATCCTAAGATGTGGCATTAACAAATCATGTATCTTCATATTTTTTTTATAAATAAATATTTGTGATCACATGATATTACAAATTTTCAGTTATGCATAATTTTAAAAAGATTTATTGGTCCAATAAATCAACGATAGAGGTAACTATATATTCTTAATATAATTCTCCCACGTGGTACTAACAATCTCTTCACGTCGAACATGAGTCTTTTTTGTAAAATTTAAAATTATGGATTTTTTTGTAAAATGTAAACTTATGGGTAAAATTTAATTAAAAAAAGAGCACAAACTTGGAATTGAAATCCTGCTTTTTAGTAGGATTTGAGATTTGAAATCAAAATTTCAAAATGAAGTTGAAGTTTTGTTCAAATGTTATAAATAAACACTGATTTCAAATAAAAAAACTTTAAATTTAAGCTCTAAATTTCATGACCGAACACCTACTTAGAATCAAAGATATCATTCATTACACCACCTTCAGATTATGGTGTTTCTCACGTGACATGTGTTTTCCCCTTTATTTTTTCTCTTTAATAAAAAAAATAAAAGTAATTTAGAAATAATATAAGTATTAATTCATTTTTATTACTAGTAATACATTCTTCTATTTGAATAAGAATGATATTTTGAAAGGTTCCCTAAAAACTGATCATTTTTTCTTTTGTTGAGTTGTCTTTATTTTCTTATAAAACTAAATTAAAATGTTTTCCAAAATCAAAGACTACGTTTATAGGTTTTCTTTTTACAAAAAGTAACAGAAATATTTTCTCAGAAGTGTTCCAAGCGCACAAATGTTTTCTAAAAGCATTATGTAAGCTTAATTCTGTAAAAAAAAATATTAGTATTTTTTACCATTATTTAGAAACTAGGTTTATACCCACGCTTCACACGGGATCTGTCATCACAACAAATATCAGTTTGTAAGAATCAAGGGTTTTACCGGTATAAACTAAAACTAAAGACAACTCCTCTTTAATTTAGTTGATTTGCACCAAGGTAAATTAAAGACAACTCCTCTTTAAACCCGTAAGGGTAGCCAAGTTGGTGTAGCAGTAGAGCGCGGGACCGCAAGGTCACGAGTTCGATCTCCTGTATAAACCTTCTTGGTTGAGCCTGTCACACATGGCTTGCCAAGTGTGGTTAATCGGCTGACGTGGTTTGCAGGCTATTGCGTCAGTCCGGGGTTTACCCTGTGCGCACTCGAAAGAGTAGCGGCTGCGGATTCCTTCGTCAACAAAAAAAAAACTCCTCTTTAATTTAGTCGATTTGCACCAAGGTTAGTTAAAAACTAGATATACTTCATAATGTTTGATCAGTTTGCAATATGAATTCCAAAAAGATAAATTTTGTTTTCATTTTGTAAAGAAGGTATAAGAAACAATCACAATGAAACAAATTGATTGTCGGGGTTCTTTGTATTTGTATCAATGATGGAAAGGTTAGCGTAAGGATTATAATTGTGGGGTGTTGTATATTAAGCACAAGAATGTGGATATTTAACTAACATTATAGTTGTATTTTCGCAATTATTTGATAAATAAGATGGATTTCAATTGCATAGATTAATATATTATTTAGAAAAAAAATGCTTGAAAATTATATTTATTTGACTACTTGACCGGCACTTGATGGTCTCAACTTGATTGAAAGAACCAATTACAAGTCAAACCTCTCTATACATCATTTGTCCAAGAATTTTATGCCCGCTATAATAATGTACTGTAATATATGTATACTGACATTTTATATTTGTATCTCATTTAGCCTTTATAAACTAAAGTACGCAAAGAATTATTTTTCTGTACTTTTTATGCTATAAACGAAAATAATATACTTGTTCATTGTAAAATTTCAATTGATTTTCATATCTCATAAATTAAAAATTAAAAAGACTAATAAATTACAAATAAATCCATGACTAGTTGTACCATATCGATAAAGAATTGAAATCCAATATATGCATTGGGTTCGGCAATAATGATATCATTGAATATTTATCTTGACAAGATTTTATCTACATGGTAAAATATGTATCGAACAAATATAATTCATTGTGATAAATGAAGTGTTGTTTTTTTTTCTGCAGGAACATATGCATTTAACATTAATTGAGAATTTAAAGAAATGAGCAAGATACACCAGACAACCCTTGCCTACCAACTTCGTAGCACATATGAAAGAAATGATTTTCTTAGGAGAAGGGTTGGGAGCGCCCCTCCACTCTAACCGCGGAAGACCAGGCATAGCTAACGTGAATGTATTAGCATGACAATCCAGGATCGTGTGATACGGTGATAGCCAATTCATCCCCAGAATAATATCAAAATCGACCATGTCTAAAATGACCAAATCTACCCAAGTATTGTACCCCATAAAAGTAACCACACACATGCAATAAAATCTATCTACAATTACAGAATCACCAACCGGCGTGGACACACGAATAGGGATCAATCATATCACATCACATATCCAAATCAGCAGAAAAGTAGGCAGACACATATGAGAATGTAGACCCTGGATCAAATAACACTGAAGCAGATCAGTGACAGACTGAGATGATAATTGTGATAAGCGCTTCAGATGCCTCAGCCTCGGGCCTACCCAAAAAAGCATAGCAATGAGTGTGTCCTACATCAGACTGAGTACTCTGCTGGACACCTCATCCCGAACGAGCTCCATCTCTCCATGACTGGGATCCACCATGACTAGACTGATGGCCACCACGGCCCAACTGAGATTCTCACTGGCTAGCCTAACTACCACCCCTAGATGGCAGTGTTGGAGTCTTGGGTGCACAGAATGTACTCGATACAAATCTGGGGCACTCCCTTTTATAGTGACCAATCTCACCATATTTATAATAAGTCCTGGCCGCTGAGGGTTGTTGGATAGAGATAGAAGAACCCCAACCACCATGGTAGAATACCGAGACTAAGAACCCTCAAAGACTGGCCCCCACTATAACCGCTCTGCCCCACAGAGACACTATCTGTAATCTGGAGGGCTGCATGAACTGGTCGACTAGGCTGCGACTGCTAATATCTATCCTGGTGTCCATAACCACGAGAAGTAGAATCGTTGAATTATCCATATCGCCTCGCCCTCTTATCAGGATCATATCTGGGCATCCTGCCCCACACAAACTCCACCATCCTCGCATGCCCGACTATCTAATTGTGCTTCCACTCATAGCGGGTCATAGTTGTCCCTCTAATCGGTTCCCCAAACTCTGGAGCATGAACCTTATTAATATGAGGAGTTGATATCGCCGCTGGCTGAACCCCGGGAGTACGAAACTCGGGGTCTGAGTCTACCCCTCTCCCACATGGCTATGAGAACCACCTAGAGCAGTCAGATGCACGCCCCTAGGAAAAACCATCTAAGACACTAAACAATCTAACCAATGTGTCCTGTAGAACTGGAGTAGCAATAAATCTAGACTGATCTTGGGCTGGCCCCATCTCCTCATCAAGTAGCTTGTCCTGAGGCTCAATATATGACTCAAGAGACTCTGATCTAGCATGAGTCTGAACAGCTCTCTATGCCACACCCTGAGCTGGTACCACTCTTCGGGCTCTACCTCGGCCCCGAGCACATCCCCTACCGCGACCGTGCACAACAGGTATCGGTTCCTCCTCCCTCGCTACGTCGGCACGAGTCCGCACTATATGTGAGAGAATAGAAATAAATGTCAAATATCATTTTGATTCAACTTAGCACGAAAGGAATGAAGAAAGTGAAATTTTCTAAATATAGCATAGCCTTTCGAAGATAAGTACGGACGTCTCCGCACCGATCCGCAAGATTCTACTAGACATTGCTCTTGTATTTAAGACCATTTAACCTAAAGCTCTGATACCAACTTTGTCACGACTCCTTTTAAGTATCGCGATGACACCTACACAATTCCCATTGATAGGCGAACCACTCCCGAATCATTCACATGATAGAATATAAATAAAAGCAGAAACATAACAAATCTACATAAATCGGTCTCATGATATAAATGCGGAAATATAAGTTTGATAATCAATACGAAATCCCCCAAAGATCTGATATGTGAATACAATAGCGCTAATAATCTGATACAAGTCTGAAAGTCAAGGGCAACATAGTGCCAAAACTGAATAATCACAATGAGAAATGTATGAAAGTCTCTCCAGAATCAAACAAAGATATAGATAGAGATATAAGCATAACATGGCATGTCGGAAGAAGCACTCTCACCCTGAACACTAAAATCAACATGCTCGGACTCACACTCGGGCTCGCAAACTAGTAGTGAGATCTGTATTTGCATCAAGAAAAAAGCAACAAGTGTAGCATGAGTACACAACGTAGACATCATAGGTCGACAACGATGAACGATAAGGAAAAAGAGATAAATACCAAGTTGACACCAAATAGTCGTATACTAACAGTTCAATAACCCAAATATTGTCACGTTATTCATTGAATCAGCATAACACCTTGTTCATATAAGATTCCATAATCACATAAGTCCAGAATAGTTCAATAGCAGAATTCCAAGTATCAATGAGTAATTAACAAGTCTTCTTTATTTAGAAATCCACCAAGTTGTCAATAACCAATCCAACACTAAAATCCATCACAGATAACCAATGGAATGATATATGTATGATATGAATGTAATGCATATGCCATGTACCTTTATCTTCTAGTATACAGACGTTCAAGTTTTTATTATGAAACGCACACCCATGGGGGATCCGCGAAGTCCATATACTCGTCCAAAATTTTCTGTCGGACCCCAGATCTTGGCTGAATAACTGTTGCAGGCGTGTAACCCGCTCCCTGCGTATCATCATCATCTCAGTATTGCCATAATCTCATAGTATTCTTACCTTTTTGGTCCCTTAGACCCACATCATATATCATACCACTCCAATATCAATATCACCAGAACTATGAGTGTATGAATGCAAATTACAATATAAGGCAAAAATCATAATGTCATGAGATGCAACCAAGTATAGAGATGAATATCATATGATTTCAAGAATACACCAGTATATAATCCAAGTACAATCAGGATATCATATGAAAGTATATATGATAAATAAGCACAACGATAACAAGTATGGCGATGATCCCACATAATGGCGACAAGCCTAATCAATCAGCAGTCGGAATCAACTTAAGGCTGATTCCCTAAATCACACATCATCACATTTCAACACCGGTACCCACTTAACCGTTCATCACAACCTTTTGAGTGGAACCCCCAAACACGCCCAATACCCCTCAATATTTATAATTGATTTCGTACTTCTATCAGAGTCTAGTGAAAGTAAACCGTAGCCTACCTCTGGGCCGAACAGGAGCCTCGAACAGTCAGATCTCTCGCTAGCCTTGCCCTTCCGATGTGCCTCGTATCAAAATCTAATATGTATATACTATTCATTAATAACATGATTACACATAATACAAGGACTTAGTCCTTAAACCAATCAAGAATTCAAAACTAATCCTGGGCCCACGTCACCAAGACTCAAACTTTATTACTAAAAAAACATGAATACATACTAGGTAATCATATACTTAAGTTAATTAGAAACATATACTCATTTGGACCTTAAATTGAACCATTTTAAAAAGCCCCAATTTAAAACCCTAGAATTTCTCCCAAATCAAAAAGGTTTCTATAATTAAATTAAACTCCATAACATGATTATCCAATATAATCCATCATTTATCCATAATAATTAAAGTAATCTAATCCATAAACACCCTTTAAATTAAGACTCAACTCTCTTAGTCTCAAAAGGAAGCCATAATTCATTTCCCCCAATTTACATGAACACTATAACACCATTAAAGGACCTTAAAATCCTAAAGGATAGAAATCCTTACCTCAAAGATGAATTCACTCTTAATCTTTAGAAAACTCCTTTTTGCGGCTCTAGGTTCGAGAATAACTATTTCGGGAAATAAACATTGACCTAGGAATTAAATATGGTACATAATCCAGCGATTCCACCATAGCGGAATTGACTCTGTTAGCGTGGTATCGCTCCCGCGTAAATTGACCCTTATTGAGGCGGTGTCACTTGACACCTCGCCTCAGCGTAGAAGTGCACCCAACTCCATAGAGGCGCACACGCCGCTGCAGAAATCCTCTCTGCCAAAGAGAAAACTCAACAAAAACTCATACCCCGCTTCTACGGGTTAACCTCCACAAAGGCGGACACACAAGAGCGAACAAAGTGTCGCTGAGGCGGACACCAGACACCAGCAATAATGAAACTATGTCAAACTCTCATCAGACACCCGAAATACTCTCGAGACCCCTCAGACACAAACCATACATGCTCGTCTAGGGTATACAGTGCTACGAACTCACTCGTACCTTCACATTTCCCATTTAACTGAGATAAGATATTTTTCTAAAGAGTCGTTCGAAATAACTAAATATACAATTATTACAAATAATGCCATGAAATACATTCGATTGTCTCGAGAAGTGAACCAATAACTTGACGAAGTCATAAATGACCCTATGAAACTACCGGAAATGACGAAATCCGGAAACGAACCCATTTACTCAAAAGTCAACATTGAGTCAAACTAACAAACTCCAAGGTTATTATTGTGGGTTTTTTCATCCAAAACTCATATAAATGGACATCGGGATCCGCGTCACCCATTCCCACACATCACAAACCCCACATAGAGACCGGGAGAAGGGTAAAATAGGTAAATAAGGGTCTTTAGCTAAAAATTACTGGATGTGTCATTATAATATGTTCCTTGGTTTGTGATTTTCTGGAAACTCTGGTTATATTACAAATTGTTGTTAGGAACTAGACTTTTTGTCAATATTAACATATTTTGTAAAACTTGAACCAAGTTGTGATATTTAAAACAATAGAGTATCTTATGTAATATCATTTTCTTAGAACTGTATGAATTTCTTGATACTCATCCTCCGCCCCTCTTTTTTGCATGATCTAGGGAGTTCCAAATCCCAACATCCATATCATCTTATACAAAGCTAAAACAAGTGTTATACTTGTGGGTTGAAGTTGTTATCACATCTTAAGCTGCTAGTTTGGGGTAAAGTTGTCACTGCCCATTTTGAGGTAAGTAACTGCTACATCTTTAAGTGTGAAATGAGTTGTATTCTTGAGGTGTATGGGGAACCAATTACTGCTATGGATCGGGCCTTTATTATGCTCAAGATGTTGTCCTACTGCCTTGTTGCTACTTGGCTATTGTGCTTCTATATTGATTGGTTGTTATTAGCTGTTGCTGCACATGATGTAAACTATTGAGAATAGATACTACATTGTGATGTGCACATATGCTATATTCTGAAATAACATGTGATGCACTCAATTAATATGATGACACAGTTCATTGTGGGTATGGCTTTGTTTCTGTACTTTGAGCCTTACGTACTACCTGATGACTTGATAAAATTGTTGAACTTTTGAGACTCATTTTGCTATTGATGCTTTAATGAAACTGTTGCTACAATGCAATGTCTTTGTATTTAACAAATTGTTATATCTATATGGTGCCATTTTTGGGATAAAGTGGCAACTGTTTACTACTACTTGTTGTTGTGACATTTTTCTAAGTTATTACACTTTAAAGGCTCTCAAAGTGTTGCACTTTGGGAGGATTAGCCTCTGCCTTATTGTTTAAAAGAAACAGATACTACACTTGATGGAAGTAGTTGCTCCCATATTTGTTGTATATCCTATTACTGCTGCACTATGGGCAAAAATGTTGTTGTACTTTAAGGCAAACATGTAATACATAAGGAATTTAAATTTAACTGCTATGCTTTTGAGCCAACTGTTGCCCTATTTTTGGGCCAGTATGTGTCATTTTTAAGGCCACTGTTGCTGCATATAAGGTTGCTCCATTTGTTACTACTGCTTGATGCTCCTTGTGGTTGATGTTTGATGTCATTTGTGGCTGTTATTCGATGCTCTTTATGACCCTTAATCCTCAAAACACCCTCATCGTCTAGAATAGCCTCCTTGGCCTCTCCTCGTGACACTTTATACCGAATTTTGTATAACTTCTCATCATCAAACTGTTGAACTCGAATCTGCTCCAATAAGGACTACTCGCCTCCACACAAGCTTGAACTCTACCCGGCTCTGAAATATCGAGCCTAACAAAACTTTTGGCCAATGATTGAACATCCATAAATAAAGGACACTTTCCCACCTGTAACAAAGCTAGACTACCCATACTCATCGTCTTTTGACTCAAGGCATCCGCTACCATGTTGGCCTTGCTCGAGTGATAAATGATAGTTATCTCATAATCCTTGAGCAGCTCCAACCACCTTCACTGCCTCAAATTGATATCCCTCTACTTGAATATATACTAAAGAATGTGATGATATGTGAACACCTCGTAATGCACCACGTAGAGATAATGCCTCTAAATCTTCAAAACAAATACTACTGTCGTTAACTCTAAATAATAAGTGGAATAGTTCTTCTCATGAACCTTCAACTACCTCAAAGCATAAGCTCTTAACTTACTTTTTTCATCAATACACAATCAAGACCAATCCGTGGAGCATCACAATATATCGTAAAACCATCTCATTCTACCGATATGGTCAAAATAGGAGCGGTAGTCAATAAAGTCTTGAGCTTTTGAAAGCTCACCTCACACTCAACTGACCATTGGAAATCCACTTCATTATTAGTCTACTTAGTCAATGGAGACACAATAGATGAGAAATCCTCTACAAAACGCCGTTAGTAACCCGATAAACCAATGAAACTTCTAATGTTAGTGATTGAAGCAGGTCTGACCCAACCCCAAACTACCTCAATCTTTTTGGGGTATACCATAATACCTTCCTTGGACACTACATGCCCCAAGAATACCACCGAACTAAGCACAAAACTCACACCTCAAAAACTTGGCATAAAGTTGCTTCTCCTTTAAAATTCCAAGCACGATCCTCAAATATTGCTCATGATCCTCTCTACTAGGAGAGTATATCAGATTCTCATCGATGAAAACAATCACAAAGGAATCCAAATACGATCGAAACACCCTATTCATCAAGTCTATAAAGGGTTTTGGGGCATTAATCAACCCAAATGACATCAACAAAAACTCATAATAGGCATACCACATTCGAAAAGTCGTGTTAGGTATATCCTCCGCCCTAATCTTCAACTGATGATAACCAGAACTCAAGTTAATCTTAGAGAAAATTGAAGCACCCTGAAGTTGATCAAATAAATCACCTATGCAACGTATTGGATACTTGTTCCTGGTGGTTATCTTATTCAATTGCTAATAATTGATACATATATGCATATATCCATCATTTTTCTTCACAAATAGCACTGGAGAATCCCAAAAGATACACTCAACCTAATGAACCCCTTGATCAACAAATCTTGTAATTGCTCTTTCAACTTCTTCAACTCGGACGGTGCCATCTGATATGGTGGAATAGAAATAGGTTGTGTGTCCGGCTCTAAGTCAATATAGGAGTCGATATCACGATTTTGTGGAAAATATAGTAGGTCCGTCGAGAAGACTTTTGAAAACTTACTCACCATCGGAATGGACTCAAGTGTAAGAGTCCGCGCTAGTATCCTGAATATGTGTCAAGTAAGGCAAACATCCCTTCTCCACTAATCGACAAGCCCTAAGAAATGATATGACCTTCTTTGGAGCGTGACTAGTTGAACCTCTCCACTCTACTCTAGGAATCCCCGACATATCTAACATACTGTTTTGGCATGACAGTAAAAAATTGCGTGATATGAAGATAACCAATCCATTTCAAGTATAACATCAAACTCTATCATATATAATACATTCAAATCCACTTGATTATGGTATCCCATTAAAGTAACTACACAGGATCGACATACCCGATCTACCAATACAGAATTCTTAATGGGAGTAGAAACAAATACAGGTAAATTAAAGCGACTCACATAACATATCCTAATTCGAAGCAAAGTATGTAGACACATAAGAATAAGTAGATTCATGATCAAATAACACCGTAGCTGACCTACGACAAACCATAATAATACAAGTAATGACGGCATCTGAAGCCTTTGTCCCACCTCGAAAGGAATAACAATACACTCGCCCACCCTCAGACTGAGTACCCACATGACTGCCATCTCGGTTGGTCCGGGAACCACCCCTACCAGAAAACAAACTACCTCTGCCACTCTAAGCGCCTTTTTTAGCTGGCGGCGGTGCTGATCTTATCGCAGAACTCAGAGAACCCTGAAATAAATCACTCCGTCTAAGTCTGGGACACTCCCTCTAGAAATGCCCCGAGTCTCTACACTCAAAAAATTCCCATATTGACCACGGTAGGCTGGGAAGAACTCGAATAGCTAGAATGTCCTGCATGACCCAAATACATGATTAGAGCCTTAGGAACTCTGTCCCGAACTGGTCATACCACGCTCTGAAGCTGACATAGCTGCATAAATAGGGCTACTAGATTGGGGAAGATAATAGTCTCTCCCCAGATAACTTGAGCTCATAGGCGGAGCATCACCGTAACCACCAATATATTAGGCCTTTTTCCCTCACACTGCTCAATACCTTACTACCTAATCATCTTAATATCTTTGGCAGCATCCGCTACATCTTAAAATGATGCCCCCATAGTGGTTATCTGAGAAACACCCAAACGAATCAGAATACTCAACCCTCTGATAAATCTCCCCACTCTCTCAGTCTCGGTAGGAAGTATCATTATAGCATGTTGGGAAAAGGCATGAAACTTAATGTCGTACTCCATGACAGATATATCGTCCTTCCTCAAACCCTTAAACTGACCTCTTTTGAACTCTCTGATACCGCGGGGGACATACTTTCCAGAAACCTCTAAGAAAATTGAGCCCAAGTAAGTGAGGTGACCTGATTGCCCTAGAGTTGATAAAATCCTTCCACCACTGCTTGTCATCATCGACTATCTAAAATGTTATGTAGTTGACTCCCTAAGACTTAACCAACCCTAGTTTCTGCAACCTCTCATGACAACAGATCAAAAACTCATAGGCATCCTCACTCGACTTCCTAGAGATATGGAGCAATACCAGACAAAACCACATCATCAAAATGAGGATTCACAACAACAGTTGGCTGGACCCCTGGAGTTCGAAACCTTGGAGCAAGCATCTAATCTGGAACCTCATACTTTCCAGACTCTAGTTTGAGAACTGTCTGTAACCGGTAGCATACATGCTTGGGAAATACCCTCAAACTAACCCAAAATAGGAACCAAAGCATCCTAAAGGATAGGAGTAGCAACGAATCCCGATTGGATATGTGGGGATCCACCCTCATCCGACTGGACATGCTCCTCTTCCAGAACCTTCTCTGGGTCCAATGACATATCTTGGCATTTGACCTCTAACTGGTGTTGTAGCACGACATTTGTCCCAACTTCTCCCCTTACCCCAACCCTGCCTCTTTTTTTATGTAAAACCCCTAGAAACGGGTGCGGGAGCAGGCTTTTATCTCACATAAAAACCAAACGAGTCCTTACCGTTTGTGGGAGAATGAAATAATAAAGCTTGTAAAAACTTCTGGATAGGTATCCTACATCTTAATCGAATTCTTTCTGTTTAAAAATAATTCAAGTAGAGTCAAGTACGCACGATAAGGAATGAAGGAATAGAAGTTTTCTAAATTTCCTATAGTCTCTCGAAGATACGTATGGAGCTCTTCGTACCGATCCACAAGACTCTACCAGACATTGCTCTTGTACTCATGACACCGATGAACCTAGTGTTGTAATATCAAATTATCACGACCCAAAAATCGTAAGTCGTGATGTCACTTATTTCCCGCCAATAGGTAGGCCAACCTAAGTGACTACAATACGATAAAGTAACAGACACGGAAGAAATAAAGAAAATAACCAATTAATCATAATACTAAATCTTTATAAATAAAAAATATGGAAAACATAATCCGAATACAAATTCAAATCCACCCAAGTCTGGTATCATAAGTACAAGAGCCTCTAAAGTGGTAGATGATACAAGTCTGAAACATTGAATACATTGTCTGAATAGTACGGAATGGCATATACTAATAAAGATAGAGGGAGGAGGGGTGCTGCGGAACTGATAGGCAACTCATCACAACCTCCAAAACAAGCTCAGTATGAACTCACTCGACCCTGCATGGACCATTGGAGCTCAGAGTCGAATCCATACAAAATATGCAGCAAGTGTAGACTGAGTACGGAAAACACGTGTACTCAGTATGTCTCATAAATCGACAACAAAAGAAGTAATGACGACATACAATGGAAATCTCCTTTTTTGTCTTACCCAATACTTAGTCAATATAACTAAAATCATTACCAATACAAAGTATAAGAAGAATTCACTTAAGAACTTAATCAGATAAACATATAGTCAAATAGTCAAGAATCATATATGAAGTCAATCACATAATTGAATAAGAGAAGTAATGAAATGCAATGCAACACAATGCAATATGATCTGTTTACACACAGAGCTTCCAGAAATGTATGGAAGATGTGATCCATGGGGGACCGCTAAGTTCATATACTACCCGGAATCATCAGACCTCCCAGCTCACACCGGGTCCACACCTCTTAAGATCTAATCATGTTTCAAATCATATGAAATCTCTTACCTTTTATTATAATACAACCTCTTGCAAGCGTACGATCAGATCCCTTCGTAGTCGTATGCATAATGAATTTATAAAGTATGAAAAACTCAACAACTAGACTTAATAGCCAACAATTCATATAAGCTCATCAATTATCAAACTTAATAGCCAAATTTCCATTTTTATTCACCAATATGCTTATCATGAATGGACGAGGTTATTAAGGATTTAACACAATCAAATCAAGTATAACACGTAGCACATAGCAGCTAATGCCCATATGTTTTGGCATTCTCGGATCACGGCTTGTAACTACAAGTACATTACAACCTAGTAGATACACCGATATTCATATCAATACCCATCACATCGCGGGTATGAGACCCCACGTTACGGACCTACCCTATTATTAATCTATTTTAGCCATTAATTAATGAAAGCATCCCTAAAGTGAAGTCAAGTCTTAACATACCTCGAAAGCCGAACAACGTGCCACGAACCCTCAAGAAATTGATTTTCCATTCCGTAAAACTTCAAATCAATCCAAATCTATCAGTTACACGGTCTACATGAGTTATGAGTCCGTTGACACTCATATTGTTATACTTACATCATGAATCCAAAAATAAATCCAAAATAGTCAAACCCGAGTTTTAAGGGCACGAGTAGATTTTATTTCAGAAATAGTTTACCCATAACCTAAATAGGCTAAACTAGAAAATCATCCAATACTAACCATGGATTGACCTCCAATTTCAAGAAAAACTTATTTTCAACTTCGGGATTAAAACCCCTAATTTTTCAAACAAACCATGATTTAAACTACAAATTAATGATAGGAATTGAGATAAAATAACAAAATTAGGATTAGAATCTTACCCTCGAGCATAAACGAGCAAAACTCCCCTGGAGTCGGTCCAAACAAAGCTAGAACTTGAAATATGGTAAAATGAAGTCTAAGTTCCACGTTGGGAATAAACGACATTTCTGTATAGTGACATTGCAGTTGTAGATAAACCATTGCAGGTACGAATTCCGCACCTGCGGAAAAATTATCGTAGGTATGGATTCCACTTAAACTTCAAAAACGTGCAGGTGAGGAAGAAGTCTCGCACCAGCGACATACATAAATGTAGATAATCTTCCGCAGGTGCTAACCTTGACCAACTCATTAAAGCTCATACATGCAACCCACCTCGAGCATGTGCTGCTCCACAGGTACGCTTCCTTTTGTGCAGGTGCGATAACACCAGAGAAGAGCAGCTCAACCAAGTTGAATAACTTGGTTTTGACACCCGAAACACTTTCGGAACCCCCCTGACAGAAACCAAATATGCATTTTAGTATTAAAACATGCTTCGCGTACTCAAAACACTGAGAAAAGATCATCTTGACCCGATGTTAACCTGATCAACTCTTAACTTCAAACTTAACTAGTTTCCAACCAACGAGTCAAATCACACCAGAACCCCTCAAGACCCGAACCAATGACTCAACTAAGTAATAAATTACATTTCGGACCTAATGGAATTGACGAAACTCTCATTTGACCGCGTTAACTCTTGGTGTTGACTTTAGTCAAACTTCTCAAATTCTTTAACTTAAGAACCTCTCATTTCACTACATTTGATCAGAAACTCACCTGATTGCCTCCGGAAGCATACCACCCATCTCCCCAAGTCATAAATACAAAGATTAAGCTACGAGAAGAGTATTTTGGAGAAAAAAAGTCAAAACACATCAAATGACCTGGAGGGTCGTTATAGTTTTAATGACTACTGTGTAGCGACAATTTTAATGGTCACTAGTTTTATTCCCAAAATGGAAAAAACAACACTTTTAGCGTCTATTTTTTGTTGCTAAATCTAATTTTTATTACGGTTAAAAGTTACTTGCTTTAACAGGTATAGTGGAGCAATAATTATAATAGCCGCTAAATCTATTTCCATAATAGCTCAGTTTACTCTTTTAGCATACATTTTTTGCTTGTACTAATTTTTTAGCGACAATTATAATGGTAAATATTAATAAAACACACTACTACTAATACAGAAAAATATAACATATTTCAATAACTTAAGATAAACAATAGAAAGTATTAATGTAATCAGTGAACTAAAAGATAATATTTGCATGTTTAACTAAATAGCTAATGTCATCGTAACTATTTCTATTAAATAGTTGCAATAATAAAATTTTAAATGCATATCCCTCAAACAATTCTCAAAACTCCTCATAGTATTCAATTATTTCGCATGCTATTCCGACATCATAATGCATGACATAAAATTATAAAATGAGTGAATGCTAAAAGATGAAACTTAATGTATAAAAAAAGGTGTACACCTATATCACATATATTGTGAAATTTGTAAGACTCCAAATTTTATTAACTCTTTAAATTCTTAAACATTTCAGCAGAATATCCCATGTAAATTGGAATACCAAATTTTCAACTTGTTTATAAGATAAATTATATCTAAAAATCACATTCCAACTTCTTACATCTCTAAAATTATATTAAGACGAGTCGTAGAACCCAAGACACAGGTTGTCAGTGTCATCTACTCAAAATAATTGTGGTCTTGCAATTTTGGTCAAGCCCCCAAATCAAGAAAAGTAATATAAACAAAGAATTGAATGATAAATCGTGATAAGCTCAAGTTCTTAGTAGTTGATTCTTCGACATTCTGTAATATTCCAATGGTTGCTGCAAGGAATGACGTCTATAGTGCCCCATTTCCTATGATATCCAAACCCGAAATATGGTGCTACTAGGTGTTGACTCCACTCACTCTTGTCTCACGTTGGAATTGTATCGCTGATTGTGGTTAAGCTCCAAAACTTGTTCGTGTTGTGTTTATATATGTAACAACCCGTTAGGTTATTTTAGATCCTACCGCACCCGATTTTGACCTGCGGGCTTCGCAACGCGATGGGTCGATTCCCTCTTGATTGGATAAAAATGCTTTGATAAGGAATCGCCACCTAATTATTCTAAGGTGAATTAGGGCACCTGAAAGTCAACTAAAAGCTGCAAAATAACTCCAATTTTGTGGTCTGCGAAACTAATGAGATTCTAGGTAAGGGTTCTTTATTATCCTAAAGAGAAGGGGTTAGGCATCCTTTAAGATCCGCTAACTTGCGATTATCCGATCAAACTCAGGTTAATTATTATGTTAAAAAGTGCATGTTTTACAAGTATAAAAATAATGTTGCAAGTATTTAATGAAATGATGCATTTGTACAAGCATGCATTTGTATGACATTAATATACATCTAAAGCTAAAAAGAATATAAATATGCATTTGTATGAAAATTGATAAAGATGTATGCAATGTAAATTTTATGGGTGACGTGCCTAAAAATAGGTAAACTAGTGATTTCCAATTTTAAAACTAACCGAGCCTAAGAATAAATGAACTAGCAATGGATTTCCAGTTTTAGACTACCCTATTAATTAATTTTATGTTTGCCTATTCTAAACATTTCAATAATTTCACGAGTACAATAATATTACAATACAGAATGAAATAAAGTTGAATTAAATAAAGTAAAAAAACAACAACAAAATAAATAATCTCCGATGGGTATTTGCCTTCTTTGACTTTATCCCTTGCAAGCTATCAAGAGCAAACGGTTAGAAACAATTGAATATACATAACTTCAAATCCGTATCCAAAACAATAAATGTTTTGATTACGGAGGGCTCAGACTTAAATTTTGAAAAGATCATTCCAATCACGTCGTGGCTGCGAACATATGACTCGTTGGTCATTTTAGTTGCCTTGCCTGCCGAACATATTGGTCTCTCGGGTGAAAAAGATTTAAATTTCATCATTGCCCAGAAGTTTTATTTTCCGTCTTTACAACTATGGAGGCCTCAAAAATCGACGGATATTTTTTCATCGGCCAAAATGTAGTATTTGTTCCAAACAGTAAAATGAACAAAAACAGCAAAACAGAAACCGAGAAGCATTTCCCGAAAAGACGAAGCCTCGAATTCAATTTCATTGGCCTAAATGCATTATTTAATTCAAAATAGTAAAACAACAAGATATCCGTTGCACGGATGTTTAAATGCCAAAAACAGTAAACTGAGAACAAAGAAACGAAAAATGCGGCCTCGAATTTAATTTCATCGGCCTAAAATGCAGTATCTAATTCAAGACAGTAAAACAACAAAAAAAAGCGCGGCCTCGAATTCAATTTCATCGGTTTAAGTATAATATTAATAAAAATAATAAAACAGTAATCTGTTGCACGGATGTTTAAAACAGAAAATAGATAAACGAAACAAAAAAAGCGCGGCCTCGAATTTAATTTCATCGGCCTAAGTGTAGTATTAGTTAAAATAATAAAATAGTAATCCGTTGCACGGATGTTTAAAACAGAAAACAGAGAAACGAAACAAAAAAGTGCGGCCTCGAATTTAATTTCATCGGCCTAAATGCAATATTAGTTAAAACAGTAAAACAGCAAGATAGATGTGTAACAGATGTTTAAAATGCCAAAAAAACAGCAGCAGTTCGCAATTAAAACGTCCAACCCGAATTTTAAAATTTTACCCGACCCGGATCCTGAACAGTGATCCGGCCCGGATTTCGGGTTGACCCAACCCGGAATCACACATTTTTGTTTGAATTTTCAGATAACCAACAACAAAAATACAAAAAATTAAATTTACTTGACCCGGGCTGCCCGACAAAAATCACAGACCCGACCAGAATCAATTTTTTTCCAGATTTTCAGGTTGCCAACAACAGAATATTAAACATATAAGTCTAGAAATTTAACCAAACGGGGTCGACCCGACCCGGATCAGTGACCCGACCAGGATCGGATGTTTTCAACCCGAATCGATTTCTTTCCAAATTAGAGATAACCAACAACAAAATATAATCATAGGAATATGGAATTTAACGAGACCGGGTCGACCCGACCCGGATAAGTAACCCGACCAGATCCGAATCGGATATTTTCAACCCGAATCAATTTCTTTCCAAATTACAGATAACCAACAACAAAATATTAAAACACAAAAATCTGGGAATCTATTCGAATCGGGTCGACCCGACCCGGATCGGACATTTCAACCCGACTCGATTTCCTCCAAATTTCAGGTAACCAACAACACATATAAACCATAAAATGTGGAAATTCATTCAAACCGGGTCGGCCCGACCCGGGGTAGTTGACCCGACCCGAATCGAATATTTCAACCCGAATCGATTTTTTTCCAAATTTTTTCAGGTAACCAACAACACAATATCAAGCATATAAAACAGGAAATCTTACCTAAATCGGGTTGACCCGACCCGAACAGTAACCCAAATTGGAAACAGTGAAAAACACCACAACGAACCAATAGGTAAGGTCGCTGGCGTTCATGGAGTCCGCTGGAGATAGTGAAGGCCGCAAGGAGAACGGAGAGGCAGCAATCGGTCGTGTTCGAGTTCACCGGAGCTGGCGGTGATTCGACCAACTCCGGCGTGGAGACGACAACAGTGAGGTAGCGGTGTGGTAGTTTGAGGGGTTGTTAGATTCGAGTTTCACCGGAGCTTGGAGCTCCGGCGTTGCAGTGACGGTATGGAAAGCGACGAAGGGTATGGGGGTTGTAGTGGTGTGTGCGGCGACTAGTGGGGTAGGTTGTTCGGCGTAGGTGGGGTAGGGTAGCCGGTGGTGTGGGGTCGCGGGTATGGGGGTGTCTTGGCGTGTGGGGTGTGGGTATGGGGGTGAAGGAGATTAAGAGAGAAATGAGATGTAGGGTTTTTGTTTTAAAGAGGGGGAAATAAAGGGAAGGGGAGATGGTTGGGCCGGTTCGGGTGATTGATTGGGCTCGGGGGGGGGTTCGGTTGGGCCTAGTCGGGTTTGGCCGACTGGGCCCTATTTTATTTTTGTGGGATTTGGGTTGATTTTATTTTGGGTAAGAATTGTTTTGGGTTGAGTAGAAATTGTTTTGGGGGGAAAATGAAAATGGGTTATGGGTTAAAAATATAAAAAGGGGTTTTTATTATATAAAAAGAAAGCTTTGCAAAATTTATAAATTATAAAGATGATAATATGATAAAATATAATATTTATGAAATGCTTGATGCTTAAATAAAAAATAAAAATGCAATGTCGTTTTGCGAAAATAAAATAACATATAATATTAGAGTAAAAGTATGATTGTGATATTAAAATGCAAATGACAGTAAAAATGCAAATAATAAATGATAATAATGATATATATACATATATATGCCTATATTTTAAAATTGTTTTAAAGTGTCAAAAATATTAAAAATTGCAAATAAAATTCAAAAAGATGGGACAAAATTGGGTGTCAACAGATCCTTTGCTTGATTTCTCATAAATGCCCTTTTTCCTAGATTTATTTTCATGTATTTGATATGTGGGGATGGGTGACACAATTTTCGAGGAAATTGGATAAAAAATAACATAAGAAACTCATAAATTTTGGAAATTAAAGCCTGAAGTTTGGAAAGTTTGAATAGGAGTTGACTAAGACGCGCTCAGAATCAAATTTTGATGGTTGTGTTAGCTCTGTAAAGTTATTATTGACTTAGGTGAATGATTGGAATGAGTGAGTCGGGTGAATTTGTGGATTTTGAAAAGTTCTTAAGTTAAGAGATGAGTTTTAGTTGAGTAAAGTCAACATCAAGAGCAATTGAGTCTTTTTGGAAGTTTCTTCGATTTCATTAGGTCAAGAATATCATTTATGACAAAATTAAGTCATTGGTTTTGTTCTCGAGGGACTCGAGTGTGTTTTGGACTCTTGGTTGAGATTATAGTTAATTAAGAGAATTGGAGTTGACTATAGTCAACAACGGGTCAATACAACCTCATATGAGTATTTTGAGTGTGTGAGCAAGTCCGTTTCATGTTTTAGGAGTGGTTTGCACATATGATTTGTGTTAGGGAGATCTCGGATGAGTTTCATGGATTAATTTGAGTTGGAGCTTATTTTTGGGATTCTGGTGTCTGGTGCATCCTGCGGAGCCGCACCTGTGCTAGGTGGGATGCATATGCAAAGGCCGCACCTGCGATAGAAGGCCTATACCCGAGGTTGCGCCTGCGAGCAAGGTGTTGCAGCTGCGCTTCTAGGCCACTTAAGTGGACCTTGCAGATACGAGGGAGAGATCGCGGATATGACCCCGCAAATGCGGAGATTGGCTTGGGCAGAAGGCTTAAAACCCCCTATTTCGAACTTGGACATTTTATTTCACTTTTTTGGAGTTTGGGACTCGACGTTATGCGATTTTTGAGGGGGTTTTCAAGATTCATCAAAGGGATAAGCTTCTAACCTTCATTTTATGGTTATTTCATTGATTAGTAAAGAATTTAAACTATGATTTGGAATGAGGGTTTCATGGGTTTATGAACCCAAGGTTGGAAATAGAGTTTTCTCTAATAAATCATGAAATTGATATTTGATTTAGTTCATATTTGATATATAGACTCCATAGATAATAGGTAAACCGATTTTGGAATAAATTTCTCGTTTTGCCCTTTCAGGCTCGAGATCTTATTTTTGGGTGACTTTTAGGTCTAGAAGTTTTGTATAGTAATATGGGTATCGTTAGAATCACGTGTTAATGTACTTTCCATATTTGAATAGATTGGGACTATTTGGAGGCATTACAAAAAGGCAAAGTTATATTGTGACTGTCAGACTCCTATTCCAGTCAAGTTGAGATCTTGTACCTTATTTAAGGCATCATGGTTGGTCTAGTTAACTAAATAACACAGCGTAATAGGGATAATAAGAGGGTCCGGATACTTGTGAGGTGGTGAGCACTTGTATCGAGTACCGGTGACATATTATGGGTACTTGTGCCTTTAAATTAAATAATGAATGCCATGATTGGGGCATTAATTGATCGAATAATATGATCCTTTGAATCTGTGATTGGGGCATGAAGCCCATACTTTTTGTATCAATATTATATGGCATGTCTTATCTGTGATTATGTGTTCCCATCACTCCTATATACTCATTTAAAAGTGGAAAAGAAGCACACTATTTAGTATTTATTGTGTAAATGACTAAATGTCGGATCTTTATCACATAAATTTATTAAAGATTGAATCTTTATTGCTTATCTTGGCGTCTTATTTTTGTCCATGTCATAGTCATGCTTCATATGGTATCTCATGCATATTATACTTGAGGATACATATGTGGGTCCGAGAGGCAATCATTCCGAATAGAGTGATGCACTGATATGAGCTAGTATGTCTAGAGATAGGTATTATTAGGGGTGAGCACGGGTACAGGGTACCCAGATATCCGATCGGAACCGACACTAACGGGTAGGTTCTGGGTAGATATATTATAATAACGGGTAGGGTCCGGGTAGTAAAAGTAGGAACCGATCAATGTCGGGTCCGGTTCCGGTTCCGGCAAATAGAGACAGCCCACCCAGACCCGGAACCGATACCCGGAACCTATAAAATATTAAATATTTTTATTTTTTTAGAAACATTTGGACCACTTTTAACTTTCTCCAAAATTATTTGTTGCACGCCTGCACATTGATTTTCCCCACCCCAAGACGGAAATATTTTAGCTTTTTCACCCCTTTATTCTAGAATGCTCTTTGTGCCCTAAGATAAAACACCCAAACTCTCTCAATAACAATGGCGTTTTAGCTACACCACCGAGCTTCATCGTCGTCGTTGTTGAAGTTTTCTCTCAGGTACTTTCATCGTTGTCGTCATTGAAGCTTCACCTTTGCCTATTTCTCTCCTTTGGTTGTGTTCACGTCATTCCTAAAATGCATATGGGTTCATATCTAACTCTTCAATTTCTTTTTAATATCATATGTTTCTGTTCTATTTCAGGCGATACTCATCTTCAATTTGTATTACTTTTTTATTTGAAATGTAAATCTATTTTTAAAATTTGTGTATATTTTTGTAGTTGTGAAGATGAAATTTAGGGATTTACTAGTATAATAAAGCTTTTCTTTTGTATCGAAGAGCTTATGAACACGAAAATAAGTTTAATTCAGATATTTTCAAATTTATTTTGAAATCAACACGTTCAATTAATTGAGTGTCAAATTTGGCTTGCAATTTTAGGTTTTGGTAACAGAATTAGCTTTTCTACAATGAATAAGTTTTCTAAAACTTCTTATGAGGGTACTAAAAACTCCGATTGCATGCTAAAAACTACTTGATGAAATTATTTTAGAACTCTTTTTTATTCTCATAGGCTTAAAAATTGTTTCTTAATTTGTGTTTTTTATTTACAGGGTACCCGGGAACCTACCCGGACCCTGCGGGTCCGGGTAGGTTCCGGGTAGTAAATTTAGGAACCGATCTTTTATCGGGTAGGGTCCGGTAGTTAAAAAATGTTAGGGTACCTGGACTCGCTCACCCCTAGGTATTATGAGCCTAGTAACGACTGATAACCCAAAGGGAAATAATGCTGGGTGGTATATGGATCTCGTGAGTCCCCCATGGGTCACAATTCATTTATGTTCGAACGTGTGTGTATCGGTGATGGAAAGGCCTTGCATTGCATTGCATTTGCATATCATATTATCTTGTTGTCCTTGTTGTTTACCTGTTTAAATTTAAATTTTTTTATTCTATTCTGCTACTTGATTACTTGAGATAAATCTGAACTACGTGAGACTTCTTATACTTAGGCATGAATCTTGTACTATTTGGGCTTATCTTAATTTCAGACTAATAGCGATTAGTGTAGAAGTGGTAGTCGTACGACCATCCCTCATCTCTATTTTATCTAGGGTTGAATGACGATGCTACTGAGTACCAATTGTTTATGTACTCACGCTATTCTTGTTTCACCCTTGTTTGTATAGGTTTAGTTCCTAGTACTAGCAGAATGTGTGATTTCTCCTCCCGTTAAGGAGCCCGCTTGGACGATTTAGTGTGAGCGACTAGAGATATTCATGGCACCGAATCCTCCCTCTTATCCTTTACTTTCTATCTTTTACATTTAGACAACTTATGTATTATCGGGATGTATTCCCAGACTTGTATTATTCTCTAGTTAGTTCTTATACTCGTGACACCAAACATGGGGATTTGTTGTATCTTCATATTATCTAAATTATGTTACTCTTTTAAGACTTAATTTAGTTTGCTTAACTATTTCCGCACTTAATTCTCTATTTAATTTAGGTATAAAAGGTTGTGGCTTGCTTACTGACCCTTGGGGTCAGTGCTATCACGACTCGGTATTTTGGGTCATGATAAATTAGTATTAGAGTGTTAGGTTCACTGGTCTCACCAGTATAAGAACAATGTCTAGTAGAGTCTTGTGGATCGGTACGGAGATGCCTGTACTTATCTTTGAGAGGCTATGAGACACTTAGGAAAATTCCATTCTTTCAATCATAATCGTGCTTATGTGATTCGATTTAAGGTCTAAACTTCATTATTTCAATCTCTCACTAATGGTGAGGATACATTCTCAGGTTCGTACATGAGCGACTGAATGTGATATCACGTGGTATGGTAAGAGATGTGTCACCGTGATGAGGATGCGTGACCAGATTCAGATTACAGTGATGATGCGAATTTCAGTTGGGTGGAGTTATGATTCAGTTCCTCTAGTTTGGTGATATCCCTATGAAATGGGAGTGATGGTGCAAATGACTACATGATGGCCATGTTTAAGGGGTTAGTGGCTCGAATGTCGAGAAAGTGCTTTTATGGTGTAGCGAGTGTTGAGAAGAGATTTGATGATTCTAAATGGTAAGGTTAACAGATTAACTAGGTGATGAATGTTGTGCCTTTAAAAATCATGATTGAGAGGTTTCGGCACCACATAGGGAATTCTTGGAATGGAATGAGATGGGGCCTAAACTAATAACCTGAAGGTGAAAAAAAACTAGGATGAATCTTTGATCGGACAAGAGGAATAAATGATGAGGCTATGAAGGAAATTTTAGGAAGGCATATTACCATGAAAAATGACCTTTTGTGATAAGGTATGAGGGAGTAGGACTTCATATTGGGGAGCGTGTGTAGATTCTTCAGCTACTTGACAAAACAAAGATGCAATGAAAGAAATTCGAATGGATTATTCTCAGTTATATGACGATCATAAGCAGTGGATGTGCTCGTCTAATAAAAAAGTACTATGGATGATTGAATCTCGTGGGAATAATTAGGTGAAATTAAAGTCCGTGGTTACAAGTTGGCTCGATATTTCAGTGTCTAGTGATAAGAAAGTGTTGCTGAATTATGAGCTTATTTATTTTGTGTGAGGCTATTCTATTAATGAAAGGAGTGCTAAAGGAACATGGTTTAATTGGTAAGATGGACTGCATCATAGGCTTTTGGTGGAAAACAGTAACTGACTAATAGGATGACTCTAGCGATAGATAAGTGTAAAGATTTAACTACTTATAGAATTATCAGTTGTTACACCTAAGTGGGGACAGGAAATGTGAGCATTGTATGTGTTTCTTAGGCTTGACAAGTTTCTATGAGTAATAGTGGATGGTAACTAATTCAAGTCGCATGGTATACTTCAGGCGATTAATTGAGGGTCAGTTAACAAAAGAAACGAATTCACCAAGTGACTTTCAAGTGTCTATGTTGAGTTGGTAGACTCATGAACCAAGATAGAAGGACAATTCATATGTTAAGAAATTTTTCAAGGGAATAGGTATGAGCTATATGAGGACGTCAGTATGATTTTATATGTAGGAATCAAGAATCACCCTACCATTTATGGACTAGTTTGATGGCGGTCTAAGGTATTACAACAATAATAATCAACTTCATTTGTATGATTAGGGTTGGTCGATATTTCTGGTAGGAAGGCTTCGTGGGAAGTGGTATGTATGATTGTGTTTGATTTAGAGAGATGCTTAGTTAAAGATTCGACTGAGGCAAGGGAAACTTTCAGACACACAAGATTGTGGTTTACTACCATTTCACTGATTGACTTAGATATTTTAAAAGGTGTGCGATATTTCAATTCACCCCACGAGTGGGTTGAGTGATTTTCAGTTGATAAGGATAAACGTGATTTTGAAGGCAATATGGTAGGTGAAGAATTGAGGTAAAGGCATCTTACTATTGGTTTTGGAGGATTAAGTTTCGTAAAACTTGAATTTGAAGCAGCATAATGACTTGAAGCATGTACGTATTATGGTGATATTATATCTTTTGGATAGGGTCAGAAGGTGATAAATGTGATTGGGGAAGAAATCTATGACAAATTTCACTTGATATATGGAAATATCCATCGGACTTTACGATTGAGGATTGATGAGGAGGTAACTTGTGCAGTACAAAGATGGGTAATGTTATGGCATCCTTGAATGGATGAGCTAGAATTGATTAATCAAGACTAATCTCTACAATTGAAAGTTAGAGTTATAATTTTGAGGTAAGACTTTGAACGTGGTAGTATACTGTGTCGATGCGTTGATGGCTAGATATCATGGTTAAGTATTTCAAATACGGATGACTTGAGAGTACTTTTGTATGGTAAAGCACATGGATTGTAATATTTGATACTTTTAGATTTGCTAAAGGCGTAATAAGGCATTACACTCAGAGATTTTACAATTGTGAAGTGTGAAGTACGGGGTAGTATGCCTTACGTTGGAGTATTTGAGGTGACGAATGAGTTTTGTGAAAGTACAAAGAGGAGAGTAGATGTGATGATAATCTATGAAGTTTATCATACTTGGGAGACTAGTGCGAGGTGACGAACATGAAGGTTTAAGGTCATAAAGTATAAATCATCGGTACTTGGTTGATGACTTGGGAAAACTTCAGCTTTTGAGGTTGGGAACGACATCACGAGGTTGAGTGTTCAGGAATAACATACTAGAATGGGTCACTATATACTTATGGAGAACATTTATAATGATTGGGAAATAGTTCGGGTGATTATTAGTGACATTCAAAGAGTGGTGCATTTTAACGGTCAGGTATGTTCATTTAAAGTCGGGTGACTTGTATTTATTTTACTAGAAAGATTTATGGATATTCTAGTAACTCATTTCTGAAGAATTGATGGATTTCAGTTCGAAATAGAAGCATGGTAGGTCTACT
Organism: Anisodus acutangulus; assembly: GCA_029783415.1. Classification (NCBI taxonomy): domain Eukaryota; kingdom Viridiplantae; phylum Streptophyta; class Magnoliopsida; order Solanales; family Solanaceae; genus Anisodus; species Anisodus acutangulus. The sequence goes on along the minus strand of CM056498.1, from coordinate 25,721,113 downwards.
AAGCATTATTGGGTATACAAGGAGATTTGATAATATTTGTTGATGGAAACTATCCATACAAATTCTAAGGGTATATACTGATACTTGGTGACGTTTTTTAGGAGTTACAAATGGATATGGAAAATCTTTGGGGTGGTTAGTTGATTTCATAGATTTATCACAGAAAGATAATCACTAGAATGACACACATAGTACGTTATTTGAATGAGAAAGAGGGATTGGACAACGAGTGTTGACTCAGTAGTTTCAGTTTATTGAAATGGAACTAAGGGGTTTGAAATTTGTGCAAATAACCTTGGATAAGGTCAATTTTGATGGGAATGCTTGGTTGGCTAAGTAAAAGCACAAATTCTTTTCTAAAAAGAGAGAGTCATGATTCAGACTTGCAGTGTGTGATAACATGTTTTCTATGGATTATTTATACTAAAGATGACTTGGGAGGTGTGGAAGAAAGATAAGTAAAATTAGGGTACTTTACTGGTATAGGTTGGGCAATGGATTGCGCCTTCAACTAAAGGATCGTGGAGACTATGATGATAATTGTGGAATCAACCAAATGCGTTCAAAGTTATGGATATAATCAGAATTAGGTATTTCAAGTAGAGTCGGATCAAATGTGTGAGGATCATATTTCTATCATTTTGGATCGGGGCACGCAGTTTACATCCCATTTCTGGAGATCTATGCAGAATGAGTTAGGTACTTAGGTGGAGCATAACATGACATTTCATCCTCAGACGGATGGTCAGTCTGAGCGGACTATTCATGTCCTTAAAGATATGTTGCGTGCCTGTGTGATTGATTTTGGTGGTCATTGGGATCAGTTCCTACCTTTGGCTGAGTTTGCATACAACAATATTTATCATTATAGCATTGAGATGTCACCGATTGAGGCATTATGTGGTAGGAGTTATCGTTCTCCAGTTGGTTAGTTTGATGGATTTGAGGTTAGGCCTTGGGGTATAGATTTGTTGCATGATTCCTTGGACAAGTTCAAATTGATTAGGAGAGACTTCTCACAACTCAGAGTCGACAAAAGAGTTATGCAGACCGAAAGGTTTGTGATCTAGAGTTCATGGTTGTTGAACGAGTTCTATTGAAGGTTTCATCCATGAAGGGTGTGATGAGGTTTGGGAAGAGATGCAAGTTGAGCCCCAGGTATATTGGTCCTTTTGAGATCGTACAGTGTATCAATGAGGTAGACTATGAGTTATTTTTGCCTCCAGGATTATCGCGTGTTCACCTTATATTTCATACTTCCATGCTCAAGAAGTATCATTCGAATGGTTCTCATGTGATTTAGTGGGATTCAACATTACTTGACCAGAACTTGACTTATGAGGATGAGCCGGTTGTTATTCTTGATAGGCAGATTCAGAAGTTGAGATCCAATGAGATAGCTTCGATAAAAGTTCAGTGGAGGCATCATCCGATTAAAGAGGCTACCTAGGAGACTAAGATGGACATGCATACTAGATATCCTCAGCTTTATGGAGATTCAAGTACTTCTTTTCTCTTTTATGTTCAAGGACGAACATGTGTTTAAGTGGTAGATGATGTAACGATCCGTTAGCTCATTTTGGATATTTTTCTTGATTTACCATAAATGCCCTTTCCTCTAGATTTGTTTTGATGTATTTGATGTGAGTGGATGGGTGGTGCTATTTCCGAGGCAATCAGATGAAAATAATGGAAGGAAATCAAAAGTTTTGGAAATTAAAGCCTTAAGTTTGGAAAGTTTGACTAGGAGTTGACTTTAGGGAAGACACACTCGGAATTGAATTCTGATGGTTTCATTAGCTCCAGAATGTAATTTTTGACTTAGGTGAATGGTTGGAAAGAGTCCCGAGATATTGGGGAGAGAATTTGGTGAGTTTGTGGATAAGTTCTTAAGTTAAGATATGGTTTAGTGGACTAAAGTAAACATCGATGTCATTTGATTTTTTTTTGAAGTTTCATCCATTCCACTAGGTCCAGAATGTCATTTATGACTTAGTCGAGTCATTGGTTTGGTTCCCAAATGACTCGTGTGTGGTTTGGACTCTTGGTTGAGATTATAGTTAATTAAGAGAATTGGAGTTTACTATAGTCAACAGTGGGTTAGGACGACCTCGTATGAGTATTTGAGTGCGCAAGCAAGTTTATTGTATATTTTAGGGGTGGTTGGCATATATGGTTTGTGTCCGCGAGGTCTCAGCTGAGTTTCTGGATTGATTTAAAAGTTGGAGCTTATTTTGGGAATCTGGTGCATCGCACATGTGAGGTATGGCTTGCATCTGAGAAACCACACCTGTGAGGTATGGCTCTCATCTGTGAAACCACACCTGTGAGGTATGGCTCGCATCTGCGAAGCCACACCTGTGAGGTATGGCTCGCATCTGCGAAGCCACACCTGTGAGGTATGACTCGCATTTGTGAAACCACACATGTGCTATGTGCAGCGCATGTGCGAAGTTGGGTTGTCTAGGCAAGGGCCGCACCTGCGACAGGATGCCCGCAACTACGAGGTTGCGCCTGGGAACATGGTGTCGCACCTGCGCTCCTGGGCCACTTAAATTGACCTCACATATGTGGAGATGGGCTCACACTTACAGATCCGTTGGGCAGAAGGCTTAAAAAGTCCTTTTTCGATTTTTGACATTTTGTTTCACATTTTTGGAGTTTGGGACTTCTGGCTTAGGCAATTTTTGAGGTATTTTTCAAGATTTATCAATGGGTGGTAAGCTTCTAACCATCCTTTTATGGTTATTTCATTGATTAGTAAAGAAATTTATGGTAGAAACTATGATTTGGAATGAGGGTTTCATGAGTTTATGAACCCTAGGTTGAAAATGGAGTTTTCTCTAATAAATAATGAAATTGATATTTGATTTAGTTCATATTTGTTATCTAAACTCCATAGACGATGGGTAAACCGATTTTGGAATAAATTTCTCGTTTTGCCTTTTAGGATCGGGATCCTATTTTTGGCTAACTTTTAGGTTCGGAAGTTTTGTATAGTAATATGGGTATCGTTAGATCGCGTGTTAATGTACTTTCCATATTTGAATAGATTGAGACTATTCTGAGGCGTTACGAAAGGGCAAAGTTATATTGTGCCTGTCAAGCTCCTATTACAGGCAAGTTGAGATCTTGTACCTTATTAAGGAGTCATGGTTGGTCTAATTAACTAAATAAGAGGGCGTAATGTTATGGTTTACTCTGAATTTCCTACCTTATTTGAATTCTATCATAATTATGTTTTTTACTTCAAAAAGGTTTTCTTGGTAGAAAAGGTTTTCTTGGTGGAAAAGATCTCTTCCATATTTGACTAATCCTTTCTTGGAGGAGAAGTTTTGGACTTCTTTAAATAGGATACCATTTCTTCTCATACATAACACAATAGCATCCACAATGTAGGCATTAAAGAGTCTTGCTTATGGAGAGATTATTTTCTCAATAGTTTTTAGACTTTCTTTTATATTAGTTTTCATATATAGGCCAATTGACCAAATCATATTAAATATTATGTTTCTTTAGTATAGTTTTCTTTGTCATCTAATTTATCGTCGTCAATATTTGTAATTGTTAGCTTCTGTATGACGCCATGATATTTCAATCACAATAAGTGATATCAGAGTCAATGGTTCAACGAGTTGAAGATGATTTTAAGGCTGATTCAAATCAAGCTGCAAACCAAGTTCTTGATAATGAAGATTTTATCCGGAGTACTACATGTGGAGATAAATTTTCAATCATATTTTTAGCATCTCTGTTGTTGCATGTTTAAAAATAAAGCAAAATATGTTTAAACCAATTTTTAACCCATAGTATCTTTAACCTTATTTTTAACAATGGCAAGCACCAGTGATGAAGATTATGTGAAGAAGAAGAATCAAGATTATTTTACTGGAAAATTCAGGCCAATGGGAGATTTGTTAGGGTTTGCCTTGAATTTCCTACCTCATTTGAATTCTACCATAATTATATTTTACTTCAAAAATATTTTCTTGGTACAAAAGGTTTCCTTGGTAGAAAAGATCTCTTCCATATTTGACTAATCATTTCTTGGAGGAGAAGTTTTGTATTTCTATAAATAGGATATCCTTTCTTCTCATACATAACGCAATAGCATCCATAATGAAATCATTAAAGAGTCTTGTTTAGGGGGAGATTATTCTCTCAATAGTTTTTAGGCTTTCTCTTATATTAGTTTTTCATATGTAGGCCAATTGGCCAAATCATATTAAATATTATGTTTCTTTAGTATAGTTTTCTTTGTTATCTGATTTATCGCCGTCAAGGTTTACAATTGTCAGCTTCCGCAAGACACCCTGATTATTTCAATCTCAACACATAATGGGGATAATAAGGGGATCCTGATACTTGTGAGGTGACGTGCACTTGTATCATGTAATGGTGACATGTTATGAGTACTAGCGCCTTTAAATTAAATAGTGAATTCCATGCTTTGGGCATTAGTTGATAGAATAGTACAATCTTTTGAATTTGTGATTAGGGTATGAAGCTCGTACTTTCCGTATCAATATTATATGCCTGTCTTATCTGTAATTATGTGTTCCTATCACTCCTATATACTCGTATAAAAGTGGAAAAAAGCAAACTATCGAGTCTTTATTGTGTAAATGTTTAAAGGTCGGGTGTTTATGGCATAAATTGATTAAAGATTGATTTTTATTGCTTATCTGGGCTTCTTATTATTGTGCATGTCATATTCATGCTTCATATAATATCTCATGCATGTTATACTTGGTGATACATATGCCGGTCCGAGAGGAAATGATTTTGAACGGAGTGATGCGTTGATATGAGCCAATGTAGCTAGAGACATGCATTGTAAGCCTAGTAATGACTGAGAACCCGAAGGGAAAGAATTTTGGATTGTATATGGACCTCGCGAGTCCCCCATGGGTCACGATTCATTTATGTTCAAACGTGTGTGTATTAGTGATGGAATAGTCTTGTATTGCATTTGCATATCATATTATTCTGTTGTCCTTGTTCTTTACCGGTTTAAATTGTAAATATGTTATTCATGTCACGCTACTTGAGTACTTGAGAGAAGGCAAAATTTCAGGGCAACATGTTCGCAATCTTAGGCCAGTGTAGGTGAGAAGATGTATGATAACTCAATTTGCAGTAAGTGTGGTAAGAGACACACAGAAGAGTGTCGTATGGGCATGTATATCTATTTTGGGTGCGACCAACGAGGTCACTTTTAGAGAGACTGTCCATCAGCGAGATAGGGTATTGGAGGTAATGTGGCTTAGTCCATAAAATCAGCAGGTACTCGCAATTTTCTCAAGCCCAGTTAGAGTGTGGTGCAACTAAGTCTGGGAACGCAATCGGAGGTCCGAACCACTTGTATGCATTAGGTGGTCGTCGGGATATAAAATCTTGTGCAGATGTTGTCATAGGTATACTAACCATTTTCACTTTTGATATTTATGCCCTTATGGATCCTGGATCTACCCTATCATATGTAACCCCATTTATTGCTAAGAAATTTTGGTTAGAGCCAAAAAGGTTGCATGAATCCTTTGAAGTATCCACTCCAGTTGGAGAGTTAGTTATAGCTAGACGAGTGTATAGGAGTTGCCCAGTTAGAGTTTATCACCGTAGTAAAGTAGCCGACTTGTTAGAGTTAGAAATGGGAGACTTTGATGTAATCATGGGTATGGATTGGTTGTCTTCAAGTTATGCCACAGTAGGCTGTAGAACCAAAATTGTGAGTTTTGAATTTCCCAATGAACCAATCATATAATGGAAGGGTGATGTAGTAGCACACATATGTAGGTTTATTTCCTATCTTAAAGCCAGAAAGATCAGGTATACAAATACCCAAACCCCAACTCTTCAGTTCATGCTAATTGTCAGTGAATTTCTTGAAGTCTTTCCAGAAGATCTTCCCGGAGTTCCTTCCGATAGGGAGATTGACTTTGGAATTGATTTGCTTCCCGACACTGCTGATATTTATTCTGCCATACAAAATGCTCCAGCAGAGTTAAAAGAATTGAAAGCCATGTTGAAAGATCTCATTGATAAGGGATTTATTAGGCTAAACATCTCACATTGGGGTGCACCAGTCTTGTTTGTTCGAAAGAAAGATGGATCTTTGCGTATGTGCATTGACTATGGCCAGTTGAACGAGGTCACAATTAAGAACAAGTATCCTTTATCCAGAATCAATGACTTATTTGACCAACTTCAGGGTGCCCAATGTTATTCCAAGATTGATCTTAGATTAGGGTACCATCAACTTAAGGTTAAGGAAGTTGATATTCCGAAAACCACCTTCAAAACTCGTTATGGTCATTTCAAATTTCGTGTCATGTCATTTGGATTGACGAATGCACCAACAACTTTCATGGACCTTATGAACAGGGTTCTCAAGTCTTACCTCGACCTTTTCATCATTGTCTTCATTGATGACATCCTGGCATATTCCTGTAGTGAGACTGACCATGCAGACTATCTCAGAATAGTATTGCAGACACTCCTGAATTGCCAAATTTATGCTAAATTTCCAAGTGTGAATTTTGGTTGAAAAAAATGGCTTTCCTAGGCCATGTCATTTCTGGAGAAGGCATGAAGGTATATTTTCAGAAAATCGAGGTAGTGAAGAATTAGCCCAGACCCACCTCAGTCTCAGAGATAAGAAGTTTCTTGGGTATGGCAGGCTATTGCAGGCATTTTGTAGAGTTTTTTTTCCTCTATCTCAGCTCCGTTGACTAAGTTGACTCAGAAGAAAGTCAAGTTTCAGTAGTCAGATGCCTATGAACGTAGTTTTGAAAAGTTGAAAATGAGACCAACTTCTGCTCCAGTGTTAACATTGCCAGAAGGAATCAAAGGGTTCGTAGTGTATTGTGATGCATCAAGAATCAGTCTCAATGTGTTTTAACACAACATGGTAAGGTTATAGCGTACGCATCCAGACAACTTAAACCTCACGAATAAAACTATCTAACTCACGATTTAGAATTAGTTGTTGAGGTTTTCGCGTTCAAGATATGTTGCCACTATTTGTATGGAGTTTACGTTGATATTTTCACAGATCACAAGATCCAATAGTATATTTTCAAGAAACAAGAGTTGAATCTTAGACATAGGAGATGACTCGAATTGCTTAAGGATTTGATGTGGATATCTTCTATCATCTAGGAAAAGCGAATGTGGTAGTCGATGCTCTTAGTCGGTGATCCATGAGAAGCTTAGCTCATGTCGAAGAGGGAAAGAGAACCATGGCAAAGGAAGTTCACCGACTAGCCAGTTTAGGAGTTTGACTTTTGGACTCCGAAGAAGGTAGTGTGGTTGTCCAGAATAAGTCTGAGTCCTTCTAAGTAGCGGAGGTAAAGGAGAAACAATTTAATGATCCTTATTTGTTGAAGCTGAAGGAGGGGATCCATAAGCATAAGACTAAGACTTTTGAATAAGGGGGGAGGTGGTACTTTGAGGTACCAAGGCAGGTTATATGTTCCAGATGTGGATGGACTTAGGAATCAAATTATGGTAGAAGCGCACAACTCCAGGTATTCCATTCACTCAGGTTTGGCATAGATGTATTATGATCTTAAAGAGATTTATTGGTGGAACAATATGAAGAAGAACTTAGTAGATTTTGTGGCCAAGTGTCGAAACTGTCAGTAGGTGAAAATTGAACACCAGAGACCTGGTGGGTTGGCTCAGAACATTGATATTCCTATTTGGAAATGGGAGAGATAAATATGGATTTCGTAACAGGTCTACCTCGCTCATCCCGAAGGCATGATTCAATTTGGGTGATTGTAGAATGACTTACTAAATCAACACATTTCTTGCTAGTCAAGACCACAGATTCAGCAAAAGATTATGCCAAGTTGTATATCCAAGAAATTGTCAGGATTTATGGGACTCCAGTGTCGATTATTCCAGATCGAGGTGCCCAGTTCACAACGAACTTTTGGAAGTCTTTTCAGAAAGGATTGGATACCAAGGTACATCTCAGCACAACTTTTCATCCTCAGATATATGGTCAGGCAGAACGTACTACTCAAGCCCTTGAGGATATGTTGAGGGCATATGTCCTTGATTTTAAAGGTAACTGGGATGATCATTTGCCTCTCATTGAATTTTCATATAACAACAATTACCTTGCTAGCATCAAGATGGAACCGTTCGAAGCTCTGTATGGGCGAAGGTGTAGATCGCTAATTAGTTGGTTCAAAATTGGTGAAGCAGAATTTTTAGGGCCAGACTTGGTCTATCAGGCTATGGAGAAGGTCAAGTTGATTTAAGAGCATTTAAAAATGGCTTAGAGTGGCCAAAAGTCTTATTCATATATGAGGCGAAGAAACTTGGAATTTTAGATTGATGATTGGGTGTTTCTGAAAGTTTCACCTATGAAAGGTATCATGAGATTTGGAAAAAATGGGAAACTCAGTCCCAGATATATCAAACCATACAGGATGCTATGAAGGATTGGCCAAGTGGCTTATGAACTTGAACTACTGCAAAATTTAGTTGTTGTGCACATAGTGTTTCATGTATTCATGTTGAGAAAGTGTGTGGGAGACTTGTTGTTGGTTATTCCTACCTAATCCATCACGGTTAAGGATGACCTAACCTATAAAGAGGTCCTGGTGGCTATTATGTATCGTCATGTTCGCAAGTTGAGGACTAAGGAAGTTGCCTCGGTGAAAGTGATATGGAGGAGTCAGAAAGTTGAAGAGGCTACATGAGAAGCCTAAGAGGACATGAAGTCCAGATACCGACACTTGTTTTAGGAGCAAGCAGAAAGTGTATAAGGTAAATACCTTCAGTATTCATGTCATCTTCCCATACATATCCATGTCTCATGTTTCATGTCCCCATGTTCATGTTTTCATGTAATCATGTCATTTCAGCTCCTATGATCTATATTACGTTTCTTTATGTTTATGTACTTATGTCATGTCCATGATTCTCGAGTTAATCACATTTCTAACCATGACCCATCATTCGAGGACGAATGGTCCCAAAGGTGAGATATTGTAACACCTCGTACCATTGGACTAAGTATTTTTCATGATTCAAAGATTTAAAACCAAGTGGAAAATGCTGGGATTAGAAATTCGTCGAAATCAACACTGTTTACTTTTACGCCAAGTTATACATACCGTAAAATATTTTACGGACCATCAAATGCATCGTGAAATAGACTCTAGAAATCCACCACAATGTTTACAATTCCCGATAGGTTTCAAAGTCCGTATAAGTTTCACGGACCGTGACTTGTACCGCAGAATATTCCACATACTGTCTTTTGGACCGTGGAAAGGGCCAAGGAAAATCGCTCACTGGAACTGATTCACAGTTACTTTCACGGATGGTGAATTATTTTTACGGACTGTGAAATTGGCACGATGACTGAATATTATAAATATTGTGTTTTTCAGTATTTTTATTTTATTCTTCATTCTCCCAATCCCTAGCATGAAGTTCTCTTCCTCTCATCATCCTCATAGCTTAAGCTAAGTCCTTTCCATGCGTTTCTACATGATTCTTATCAATAATACTCAGGTTCTAAGCGAAATCATGTCTAACCTAGGGTTTTTAAGATAAACCATTCTCAAGGTTTCAAGGTTCAAGATTTTGGATTTCTTCTTCAAGTTCAGACCTTTAATACAAGACTAGGAGCGATTAAGGTACGTATGGCTTCTATCCACGTGTGCGAATATCATTGTTCTTTCCCACGCCACGTTCATCCATGAAATATGAAATTCCATAAGTTTAGGATTTTGCTCAAGTTCATGACGACCCAAAATACATGTACAACTATATACAATGCTTATATCACATTTTCGTTAATTGTATTCATGATATGTCATTATGGTTTTGATGAATCCGTTCATAATCCATGAATGCTCATAATATCGATTTCATGAGTTTCAAGCATGAAATACGAATTATTTATGAACTACTATTATTTTACTTCATGAATTCTCGATGGCTTATGAAAACTATATACATGTTATATTATATCTACAAATCATGTTTATGAAATCCATGTCTTTCAAAGCCAAATATATCCATATTTATATTTTGAAAGTTGCATAGATTATCGAGAATGTTTAATACCTGAAACTGCATATGCCAATGTAGGATAAGGATCGCTCCGCCCAGTTAGGACGATTCGTTCATATTACCCACAGTGAGTTATTGGATCCATTCATGTCATGTTCATGTCTCGTACCCCGATAAGGTACGAGATCGCTTAACTGATCGGGCAAAGATTAGACGCTACGTCCTAGCGTTGTGGTTTCATATCGATTATATTAAAGCTCTCCCATTTAAAATAATTTATCATGCTTTATTATATTCATGTCAGATAACATACATGCTCATGCTCAGGATACAATTTCAGTTTCAGTTCCTGTTATTTTCATGTGCCTTACTTATTCATTCAGTTGTTTTACATACGAGTAAAATTCAGATGTACTTACATCCCTTTTGCCCGGGGCCCACATAACACGATGCATGGATGGAATTTTATCACATATGGATCAGTTCACTAGGATTCTCACGTATTAGCTATTGGTGAGCCCCATCTCATTCGAGATGTTATCCTTATTTATTTTTATGTCATGCTTTACAAAAAAGGTATGCCATGACCTTCATCTTGTAAACAGTTTTAGCAGTCAGACTCATGTTCAGAGGTTTCATAGACTAGTTTAGCATGCCATGTCAGATATTCAGACTTACTATGTTTTTGAATTATTTTCGCAATTGTATTTTCACACTATATTTTCAGTATTCAGATTTACATGTTTTAACTTGTAATTATTTCATGATATTTTGACGTCCATGTTGATCCATCAAGCCATGTGGTTCGCTCGGTCACATGCAATCAGGCACCGAATGTCGTGTTACGCCCATACCATGATTCAAGGCGTAATATATGGGTGTTGAACTGCCTAAATTTGTGACTCACATAAATTTAATCATTGTTGCTTAAGAAGAATGAAGTAAGTACTTTTTCAGACGCTAAGCCAATAAATTTGAGCAACTTCATCAATAAAGTCTTTGCAAGAGTGATACATAAAAGATTGGTACTGTTATTACCAATTATTATATCTACAGAACATGCAGTGTGTGTGAAGGGGAGGAGTATAGTAGAGAATGTATTACTAGTTTAAAATATCATCACTAGTAAAAAAGCCAAATATACTAATGTATTGTTAAAGTTGGATATGAAAAAGACACATGATATAGTGTTTTGGCTATTCCTTACTAAAGTATTCAGGAAAATGGACTTTTATGAAATGATCATTGATATGGTAGACATGCTTAATAGCAATAGCTGGTATTCCATTTTATTGAATGCCAGGGGAGTTAAATAAAGAGATTCACTAACTCCAACTCTGTTTATCATTTATAGTAGAGCTGTTATCTAGATCACTTAATGCACTACATCAAAACCTAATATTCTACAGGCTTTATAATGCCAAAATGGAGTCCAAAGATCAACCTTCTTGTATATGCAGATGATATGATCAATTTTAGCTCTACAACACTGTGGTCTTTACAACATATTATGAGAGTGCTAACTGAGTATGAAATTACATCTAGCCAAAAGATCATCAAGTAGAAAAGTGCAATATATTTGCATAATAATGTAGCAATATTTATTCTGGTGACTACCGAAGTGATAACTGAAATAGGTAAAAAGAAATTTTCTTTCACTTCTTTGGGCTGCCCCATTTTTCACATAAGAATAAAAAAGAAATATTATGATCAACTTATCAGAAAAATTACTATCTTATGGAGGTTGGAAGTATTGATCAAACATGTCCTACAAAGTACCCCATACATTTACTATTAGTTGTGAATGCTCAAGGAAATGTCCTATGACAATTACATTAGATATTTGCTCAATTCTTTTGGGATAGCTGCATTGGAGAAAAAAAATCTCATATTAGACTTCATGGTATAAACTATATTTACCCGAGGAAGAAGGTATTCTTGAATTTGTATCAGTCTATGATGTGTGAATGACACTATTCAGTAAACTAGGACAAAATTTCAGGACAAGACCTATATTATGGAGTGCTTTCATAAACACTAAATACTGTAAAAATTTAAATCCAATTTTGGTAAATTTAAAAGCAAGTGGTTCATAGATTTAGAAGAAATTGTTAGAAACTAGAGATTTAATGAAATATAAGATATGGTGGCAATCAAAAATAAATTATCTCAATTCTGGTATGATAACTGAACAAATTTAGGAGCACTATATGATATAACACATGTAGATTTTATATGCAATGAAGCAATACATAATGCAACTGATGTAGTAATTGAAGGCAAGTGGATTGAAAGTGCACTTTATAGTAATATGTCAAAGGAGATAGCCAAACACATTAATGAAGTGATCTCACCTTCAACATATAATAATGAGAGAGATAAATCATACTGGATGTTGGACATATGAGAGGATCACACACTGCAGATGCTGATCAGAATCAAGAGACCATCACTCAAAACTATTCAAGCAAAATGACCTGATATTCTCAACTTGTACTCCTATATTTAGAGCAACAAAACTTTTATGGGAACTACTACCTACTGGATATGTGAAAATCGTTAATGATGGGGCGTCAAGAGAAATTCAGGGAGAAGCTCACATGTCTTTTGTGTTAGAGATTCTAGATGAAACTTGAGCTATACCAGAGCTAAAGAGATACTGTGCAGATTCAATAATGAACCAAAGACATTGATAATTCCAGAATCTTGCACATTTAGTATAAATGTACAACTATCTTAAGTGATGATACAAACTAAATCATTATATGAGAAGTTATTATCGAAACTTTACTCCTTTTTTTAGAGCAACAAAAATATTGTCGGAGCTACTACTTACTGGATATGTGAAAATCATTAATGATGTGGCGTCAAGAAGAAATTCAGGGAGAAGCTCACATGACTTTTGTGTTAGAAATTTCAGAGGAAACTTGAGCTATGTCAAAACTAAAGAGATACGGTGCAGATCCAATACAGAAATAAATGCATTAATAATTCCAGAATCTTGCAAATACGGGGTAAATGTACAACTATTTCAAGTGATGATACAAACTGAGTCATTAATCAATTAATATATGAAAAGTTATTATCGATTGTAGAGTTTATGATTTTGACAATTTTTTACTTTTATCATTTCATTATATGTATTGAACTGATTTTTTGGTTTGTGTTATATAAAAATTCACTAGGCTGTTGGGGTGGGCGTATATTAGTTCGGTTCGATTTTGTATCCGAAAAATATGAACTGAATAAAAATTGGTTTTTTAACAATTTATTTTTTTAAAAAACCGATATATCGGTTTATATCGCCGAACGTATCGGTTTATATCGGTTTTTTCTAGTGGGCCGTCCCCGTCTCGAAAAATTACCCAAAATCAAAAAAAAATCGGGTAAAACAGACATCCGAGCGCATAGTTATGACCATTTAAAGTTTTATCAATTTACAACTATTTTTTCTCCTTACATTTTATGTCAATGTTTCCGTGATATGTTAATCAAGTTCATGCCGTATGCGACTTTCATAACATAGATTAGCTTCAATGACTATGATTCAAGAAATAGTAGTAGCCTAAAATTTAAAAAAAAATTAAAATTAAAATTAAAAAAATATATATTTAATTCGGTTTTTCGGTTCGGTTTGTATCCAAAATAAAAAACCCGAACTGAATCACTAAATCCTTATTCGGTTTGATTTTTTAATTTTTAAAAAAAAAAACCAAAAAAAAACCTAACTGAATTTTTTTCGATTCTCCGGATTTTTTGCCCACTCCTGCTAGGCTGCCAGGTGATATTAGTTTATTTTGTTAAGAAAAAGATTGATATGATTACGGGCTTTAGGGTAGGCTGCAGGCCCATATATTATATTGAAGCCAGTTGCTTCGTATCTAGGTGGAAGTGCCATTTGGTCATCTTCTTGAAGCCATGTCCTAAAAGGATAAAAAAAACTATAACCTCTCTTCCAATCAAACAAAACTAATATAGAGAAGAAGAATATCTTTTCTCAGGAAACCCTAAAACATGTCGGGCGGGTTTTTCCGGGTAATTTTTCCTCTTGATTCTCGAATCCTTTCTTTTTGTGATTCTTATTTTAGATCCAAGTTCCTAATTTGTGGAATGATGATGATATATTGTAAGTTTTTGTTTCTTTTGATTAGGGCACGTCTGCCGAGCAGGACACTCGCTTCTCTAATAAGCAAGCTAAGCTCTTAAAATCTCACAAGTTCCCTCCTGAATTGGAACATCTGGTTCGTCGTTTCTTCGTTTCAATTGACATTGGGTCCTCTATATCCTCTTCTTTTTATGTATATATATATATATATATATATATTTTGGGGGTTTACTCTCCAATGAGTTCGTTTAGGCTAGTCCTAGTTTCTCTTTCTATTTTTTGTTTTGTTTAATTGATGTACGAATTATGTGTTTAGGTGGACATGTGGAAAATTAAGATGGATGTGTGACGACTCCATGGAATGCAAATCTGACTTTCTTCCTTTTGTTGTTTTGAATTATCTGGTCCGTAGAGAATAGAAATACACATCATATTTGATTATGTGAATGTGATAGGTGGACATGACAAAGGTGAAGATGGATGTAATGAAACCATGGATCGCTAAGCGAGTTACTGAGCTTATTGGCTTCGAAGATGAAGTGCTTATCAATTTCATTTATAGCCTTCTTGAACGAAAGGTAGACGTAGACGTTGTATACTTGTTTGCTTGATTTGTTTAAGTTTATAGTTAATGTTACAACCAGATTTTACTTATCAGCAATTTAAACAAAAAGGAGTAAGTTAAACTGGTGCTGCTAATGTATTTCAGGTAGTTAATGGCAAGGAAGTTCAGATTTCACTTACTGGATTCATGGAAAGAAACACTGGCAAATTCATGAAAGAGCTTTGGGTGCTTCTACTTAGTGCGCAGAACAATGCCAGCGGTGTTCCTCTGCAGTTCCTAGAAGCCAAAGAAGAGGAAATGAGAAAGAAGAAGGTGTTTCTCGGTGTTTTTTGCTTTGGTGGTGGTCTTTAAGTACCTCTTGTTGATACTCTTTTTTCATCCTTTTGTTCTAGGCTGAGACTGATCGAATTGCAAACGCGATTCAGAAGAAAAAGGAGAGAGAAAATAGGGAGCTGGATCAAGAGAAAAGGAAGAAGATGGTAACTAAAATAGTTCCCATTAAATTAGTTTTTTTTTGTAATCTGAAGTTGGGGTTTATTTGTTAATCTTTGTTTGTGTTTCCTGGTATCAGCCTGCTTCTGCAATTATTTGGGTTCATATCCTTTACCTCACACTACTGTAGGACGATTATGGCAGCAATTTGAGAGAGAAAAATGCTGCACAGGAGCCAAGTTCGGAACATCAGCTTCAGGTGGGTTTGATGGATGATTTAGACCCTGTTGAGAGAAACGGCTCAAGAGTAAGAGACAGGTCAGGATTTCAATTTTTTCTTGAATGTAAAATAATTTATTGAAGTGGAGTCTTGGAATTAGCCACTGATCACTGAAACCTTGGACACATAATCAAGAGATTAAGGGTCACAGACACAGAAGAACGATTGTGCTCCTGAGGCTGGTTGGCAGTTGAGAGGTTATGGTGTCCAGTCACATAGGTTACAGTTGGGCTACTATATTTAAAGAGCATTTAAATTCCATTTTAGAAGTGAACATAAAATGGATTGTTCAAGGTTGATAAAGATTTTATTGCATATGCTAAATGTCAATGCTTATGAACTTCAATTCTCCAATATTCAATAATTAGGCGACACTGTAGACCAGTGAAGTACTAGATAGCAAATAAGCAAACCAGGTGATAATTAAAATAGTTCAAAGAGAAGAAAAAGAAGAGGAAACCAAGATAGGGGACACCAAAAAAGTAAAAAGGGGAAATTCCTTGATCAGGTCATGAATGAGACGGAAAGTAAGCTGCCCCCAACCCAAATGAAAAAGGGCAAGCAAGCCTTTGACATTACTAATCTACTTATTTCTGTCTTACAGCTTTCTTGTAGTACTCTCTCATATTGCCAAGATCTACTGGAACATACACATATTTGGCTGTTCAGTGTTAGTCTCAACTCCCAGCCTGTAGGAGACAATAAAATGTATGCAAAGAGTGAAGCAATTTTTTACTAACTCAAATGGTGATGATAATCTGCAGTTACACCATGCACCGAGTAATTTGTAGATTCATTTACCTAAAGTCCTTTATTACAACCTTGGGCACTTCCTATTAATTAGATCCATGCACCGAGTAATTTGTAGATTCATTTACCTAAAGTCCTTTATTACAACCTTGGGCACTTCCTATTAATTAGATAAAAGATAAGACATAAGTCTCAAGGAATTAAGTAGTTCACTATGTGCATCTTGCTGCCAAAATGCAGCTGTCAAGTTTGACTTCTGAATGATTAGTGTAAAGGCGCATAAGTGGTGAATCATATTGGAAAAAAAGCTGTTAAAAGTGGGGGTGGAATGCTAACCTATTTACTTGAGTGAGCCGGAGTAAAGTGCAATTCTGTGTGTAGCGGTTGAAATCCTGAGATCCATGAGGTAATGCTAAAAGCACATTCTTAACAATGCTGAGGTGCAAAAGCATGGGGGTAATGGTAGTCAAAAGCATGGGGGTAATGGTAGTCAAAAGCATGGGGGTAATGGTAGTCCACGCTAATAATGATGGGGTTTTACCCTTGATCTGCATGGATCAGCAGCCCTACTATCGCGTGAAACATAGTATCAGTCAAGAGTGCATTTACCTATTTATTTAATGGACAGAAGTGTTTGGGCCATATGAAACAGAAAGGGTATAAAAATAGGAACATGGAGTAGTAATGAAGTTTCTATTCCTATAAAAGGTAATGCTGGTAAATACAAAGAAGCAAGGTTAAGGGGGCCCGAGCCATCAGTGAGATACCACTATCTCACTCTGGAAGGGTAACCTGGTCTAGGGGAGGTTGAGGTATGTGTAAGGGCATTGTGGTGGATGGAGCAAAGTTAGAAGCAGATGAGGAGGGGTGTGGTCTTTCTTATTTAGAGTCTGCGAGGGAGGATTTGTTCCTTTTTGTTGCACTTCTTATCTTCAAAGTTTATCTGCTTTCACTTCCCTGCTCTTTTGCTTATAAATCTTTAGGGGCATTACTTCACTCTATGCTAATAGTGGCTTGACCTTCTCTTACTCTGAAAATGATCCAGCTGCACCCTGTAAGAGAACTTGATTGATCTTTTGTGTCTGAGTTACCAGTTTGTATAAGTTAATACCAAATAACCTTCTCTAACACTTAACCATTGTATGTTACCACTCTTGGAAAACATAATTGTAGTACTTATCTGCCTGGTTCATTTCATCCTCCATATCCTTTGTGTTGTGCAGGGTCTCTAAATCCCCACATTCAGCAGATCACTCACCCTCCCCCAGGTATAAATTCTTGTATTTCTTGTGGCTTCCTACCCATAGAATAGCATTAGTTGAATTCTTTGGGTACTGTGCAGGAGATCTAGATCAATCAGCAAGTCATTCTCCAATTCGAGGAGTTACTCTGGGTATGTTCTGCAGTAAGCTCCTTTATGTTTTTGAAAATTTCTCCCTTTTGTTCTTGATTATACGTGCTTTCTACTTTTACTTTCACTTACTTGGTGATTGCTTGTTAAATTGATATCTTTTAAAGTGAAAGGCGCAGGTTACGAAGTACATCGGGATCTCCTGAAGAAAGGAGAGGTCGCCCCCTTTCATCTGAAAGGGTTTATCGCTCTCCGCCAAGGCGTTTTGTTTCACCTCGTAGGAAACATTCACCTCGACGATCCATTTCTCCACCAAGGCACAGGCAAAGATCAACCTCCCGAGTACGTCGTAGGTCACCTTCTCCAGCGCGATACCGAAGACATTCTCCGCTTCGACGTAGATCGAGGTCTCCGCTTCGACGTAGATCGAGGTCTCCGCTTCGACGTAGGTCGAGGTCTCCGCTTCGACGTAGATCGAGGTCTCCCATCCGGCTTAGATCACGGTCCCCTATGTGGTGCAGTTCAAGGTCTCCAAGTAGACGCTCACCAGTACGATACAGATCAAGGTCACCTATTAGACATCGATCACCACTTCGACGCAGAACACCATCTCCAACAAAACGTAGGTCCTCTTCTCCAGTGAGTGGGGGGTACCACCGATCTCCATTGAGTTCTAGGCGAAGTTCTCCAATTCTAGTTCAACGAAAATCCTCCATTTCTGGTAGGAAGAGATCCTTAACCATTGCCAGAAAGTCTCTTTCACCTCAAGAATCACTTTCTCCCTCACCCATTTACCGCAGGTCTCCTTCACCAATCAGAAAGAGAATATCGAAGAATGAAAGGTCACCAGTTCGGTCTCCTCGGGGAAGCATAAGGTATTGACACATCAACTCTCATCTTTCCTAAATATTTGTTATTGCTGCTTGTTATTGTGCTAGCTAGCCCAGTGTCGTTAGCTGCCTTGCATGCTTAACTTGTCTTGTGTTGTCTCTGATCATTGAGAATACTGGATTGCTTTGCCTCATAGATACAGTGCACAATTTTTTTATGCATGGAGTTCCTATGTCTTGCTATGCTTGATACTAATACACCATTATAGGAGCCGCGAGAAATACACCCCTGTTCGAGATGCCCCTCCAGTAAAAACTGAGGCCCATAAAGGATCCAGATCTTTGGAACGTAGACGTCCTATTTCTTCTAGGTCACCGCAGAAGGATATATATGACCGTAAGGATTCACGAGAAAAATATTTGCCTTTGCCTCCTCAGCTAAGCCGGTCACCATCTGTTCCAGAATCTCCAGGTCGCTCCAGATCTGACTCAGAATCTGCACCAACCAAAAGGGAAAGGAGTCCTAGTGAAGATAGAGGGTATATGATTTCCTTAGTAATACTGTAGTTTTGCTTGTGCTTCATGAATTTGTTCATTGAATCTTAATGTTGTTATTTCATCACTATAGGCCAAAGAGTACTTTGAATCGGAGGGAGAGGAAGACAATTGACACTGACAGCCGTAGTCCAAGGAAATTGAGAGAGCACATAGTTAGTTCTGACATTTCTGAGAAAATTGTAGATGAGAAAGAAATGAACCATTCAAGGTTAGTAATGAATAATGCATCATTGAGAATCTAAGAAATATTGTCCATGGATATTTTTGAGTAATATTTTGTTTTTGCTGATGCTGTGGTTCAGGGAGGCTTTTGAGCATAAACATAGGTCTTCAAGAAAAAAGCCCACAACACCCGATCCATATAAAGATCTTGGAAAAGGGTTGGATGAGAAAGCATTTTCTGAAATTCATAGCCGTTCAGATCTCTTGGAGTCGAGAAAGCGAACTGAAGTGATTAAAAGGTTTGTTTACAATTGCTTTTCTGCATTTTGGCAGCTTTAAATGAATATTTCCTGCATGTTTTATTTGTAGAGCTAGTAAAAGAGGTTCAGCCTGTATGCTGACTTAATGCTTGTGTGTTTTTGCACCTCAGTGAAAAATTTTCCGGAAGGATGGAGCACACAAAGGAACTGGTTCAACAAAAGTCACCAACTCATAGACACTCTCATTCAACTAAGAGGGTAAGGGAATCATATGACGGGGAGAGTATCAAAGCAGATAAGGAAAACCTGCCTCACACAAACGATACCAAGGGCAAAGAGCTACATGTTGAGTCAGAAGCTCCCCTCACTTCATCAAGGAAAGTTGAGCAGAATGATCCAAGTAGTAATGAGGGTTCTGGTTTTGAGGAAAGTGAAAAGCGCAAAGCTAAAGTTAAGGAAAAAAGAAAGCATAAGAGGTCTGGCAGATATGAGTCATCGTCAGATGATAGTTTTGATTCTGATGTTGAGGATAGGAAGGAGGTTAAAAGGAGGAGGAAAGAGGAGAGAAGATTGAAGAAAGAGGAGAAGCGTCGCCGGCGGGAGGAGAGGCGGCGCAGAAAGGAAGAACGACGTTCCCAGAAACTAAAATCGAAGTCAGCTAATGCCATATCTTCGCCTTCAGATACAGAGAAGAATCATGATAGTCGTGCTTCTGATGATGAACATCTGAGGAAGGAGGATCGACATGGACATGAGATCGAGGAGTCAGAGTCCTTGCAGAAAAGAACTGAGATTGAGCTGCGGGAGAAGGCTCTTGAATCTCTCAGAGCAAAAAAGGGCATCAGTCATTAAGATTCTTGTTGCTTTTGGACATTATTAAGCTGTTATTCTTGATTGTCCTTTTCTTTCAGCTTGCTTTATATATCTAGACCTAAATGTTTATTGTGGATCTGTTGTTTATGGATATTTAATGTAGTCTATCTTTACCTCTGGCAGCTGAATTGCATAAAAGAGGGTTTCCTGAGCTAGTGTCTTGACTTCAACTTTATGCTGACCTACCTGCTAAACTTTCTGGTAATAATTGTCTTCCCTTTCCTGGGAATGTGTTTGTTTCCTAATCCACTGGAAGTTTTGTTTTGGTGGCTCAGTCTAGTCTTGACAGGCGTTCTTATTTTTTGGTCCTTTATGAATATTCGAGATTGTAATTTTTATTTTAGAATATGTTTTGCTTGAAAGACGAATTTAAGTGATGTTACACTTAGATGAAAATACCAGGTTTAGTGCATTAACTGATCCAAATATTTATATTTTTTCTTATTACCTTATCATGAAGGTTTCCGAAGTTTCCCTTCGATGATGTTGTTTCTAAGTTGGCTTTCTGGTTAATTGATAGATCATTATATTTCCACTAGATGACCTCGTTGAGCAGACCTGTGCAGCTCCATACGTGGATCTCCAATACAGGTGATGTGTTACCATCCTAAATTGGCTGCCTTAGATAGTAGAGTGCCTCAAGGCTGGAGCATTTACCCTTAAATATAACTTAAATCTTATTTAGGTCTCATGGTATGAATGCTGATTTACTTTCTGTGGCTGGCAGCTTGAATTCCTCTCCAGAATGTGATTTGCTTTTCATGATGATTTGAGTTCCTGTTCGTTTTTATCACTGTTTGTATCAGCAGTTAAGACAGTAATGGTGCATTATACTGTACTTGAAATCCATATAAAACTGTAGAAGTGAACCTTTTATCCCCCCCCCCCACCCCCATTTCCCCGCCTGGTTTAGAACCCTGTACTTCATGCTTTCTGATTGTTCACCTAGGTATGGTTTGATATATTATACCAATCTTTCGATCCTGTCTGGCTGGCTGTTATCAGATTATTCCATGCATGTAGGTGTGCTCGTGTATATCAGGATAACTTATTGCATTGTTTATACCATATCGGATGAGTTCAATGTGGATATCACTTCTATCTGAGGTGCAATCTTCCTTACCTCCCATATAATTCCGAAGAAGCTAAATTGTATAATATCATAATAAACATAAGCATAAAGGTTTTCTCAAGGATTCTAGAGGAGTGGAAGGGAAATGTAAAGGAAGGTAACATAAGCATAAAGGTTTTCTCAAGGATGTAAGGGGCATGTAAAGAGGGAGGTAGGACTTTTTATGCTTTGATGGACAATGGGGAAGAGAGATAATCCAGCAAAGTGGGAGGAGGCAAAGGGAGAACATCTGCATCTTTTGTTTTTATCCAGACGAATGTAATATGAAATCCTTTTGGATGTACGGCAAGACATAATATTAGCGGTTTGATTATTGTGCCATGTTTGTAGTTGCATAAGTCTTCTTTTCTTGTCCACATTGTAGAGGTGCAAAGAGGGTATACATACCTCATCTGGTAAAAGGAAATACATATTTCATAAAATTGGATGAATGGATTAAGAAGTGGATGAACTGATATGTTGTATCACAGTAATAGTTTTTCTGGAATGAAGTAGCTTAAATTTATTCAGTGTCACCTTCCCATCCAAACTGGAGTTGTAGGAGAAGCTGTAGTTGTGTTTTCCTACTCTGAATATTTTGTTTTACGCTAGTACTGAGCTGTAGTTAATTGTGCTTGTGAGCTGTGTCGTATGCACATCATTGCCATGCTTCTCCTGATATCCTTGTGTAGGTGACACCATCATTGTATGCCCCTCCCCTCTTACAATTTCTTCAACATCAGCCAAGTTTTGATAAACACCATAAATTTCTCGGAGTTTCTTTAGTGAGCTTTTAGGAGTTGGGGTGCGGTATGAAGCATTAGTTAGAAAGCTTCCTTCTCTCTTTTGGGAGGCATTTATAAGAAAATGATGTGTACGACCATGTTGCACCAAAGTAGTAAAGAAAAATACTGCCTCGTGGTTCAGTAATTTTTGTTTTTGTTCCTTTTAGACTCGCTAAAAATTGTACTCCATAAGATTTTTGAATTTTATGGTCTAAAACATACGAGAAATTCGTGTGGCTAGAAATCATTTTATTACGAGTAAAAAGGTAAATTTAAAGTTGAATTGTTAGTATAGAAATGTGTCATTCTTTTTGGGACTTGCTAGTCATATAATTTGGGACGGAAGGGGTGGTTAAGAAATTTGATGAAAAAATCTCGGATCATTTTTATTAGCAGTGTAGTCAAGCAATGTGCTTTTCTTGGGAGAAAAAGTCCAATATAGTTCATTATCTTTGGGCGGTGAACCAAAATCATCCCTATTCTATTATTTGGCGCACTAATAGTCGGTATAGTATGCGAAACTGGTACCCGCAAGGGTAGTCAAGTTGGTGTAGCAGTAGAGCGCGGGACCGCAAGATCACGAGTTCGATCCCCTGAAACCTTCTTGATTGAGTCTGTCACACATGACTTGCCAAGTGTGGTTGATCGGCTGACTTGGTTTGCAGGCTATTGCGTTAGTTTGGGGTTTACCCTGTGCGCACTCGAAAGAGTAGCGGCTGCAGGTTCTTTGATAAAAAATAAAAAAAAAGTATGCGAAACTGGTGCACTTTTAACATGGTTAAAAATTAACGGGGGCGACTGCTGTTCACGTGCTTTCGTCGCCAAACAAAGGTTGATTGAACAGTACCTTCCCAGTGTTGATCACCACTCACCAGCCCCAAAGTCGTTGCTTAATTCGCTCCTTTCTACTAATTCACGCCATGGTCAAACTTCTTGATTTTTGTTGTTTTCCTCTTGTTCATGTATATACCCTCTCACCATTAACTCCAGTAGGAAATGACACCACTCACCTGAAACTTCATAATACTCTCTCGGACCCCACAATTGACCAAATTATCAAAGAGACCCGCATGTCCAGACCTTGTTGAACCTTATGGTAAAGATATGATACTTCCTTCGGGTGATATGATAAATACTTTACTGGGCATGCTTTATGTGGATATAAAGAGTGAGTTTCTCGATATGGTTTTAGGCATGAAGAGTGGATGGTGTACTAGTTGACTAGGGTGCATTAGATTTGTTACTAGTGCTCTTCGCCAAAGGTACCTTGACCAGTAATTTCTCGTTTTTGGAGAACTAGTGTAGAAGCATTTGAAGCCAACATAAATAAAAGAAAGAATACAACATTAGCAATTGTTAGACTTCATTGAAGAAAGCAATCAAGGTAAGCGTGCATAGAATTATAACCATGCGACTATTGATCAGTGTTCAGTAAAGCAGCGCTCCGAGGACCTGGCTCTTCCAAAACCTGAAGCTATCGAGATGAAGACAAGCGGTCGCTTCGAAGGCAGAAGCGCTGCGATGTGAGGAGCGTTGTGAAGCGTCTGTTTTTTTTTAAAGTTTTAAAAGGTCGATTTTAAGGAAAAAAGAGTCCCGACTTCAGAAAGCTCTTATTTCGCAGACTCAGAATTGTTCCGACTTCTTTTCTGCTTCTTTGCTAGGGTTTCAGTTCTTCTTCTAAGGTAATTTCTCTTCTTTTTTCTTTCTGGGCTTTTGGCGCAGCTAGTGCTAGGGTTCATTTTCTTCTTTTTTCGTCATCTTCTTTCCTCTGTTTTCTGCGCAGATTTTTCAGCTCTGAACTCTGTCCTGTTCTTTTCTGCTCTATTTTTGCTCTGTTCTGTTCTTTTTTTTTCTCTAGTCTGTTATGTTGTTCACAAAGCATTTATATTTTAACGGTGACTATGTTGCTGATATTTTTTTTGACTTCTAGCATTCTGAAAAAAAATGTTGCTGCCTTGCTGACTTTTTTTTCTAAATCTTAACAATGATTAAAAAATGTCCCTGTCTGACTCGGCTTGGGAAATGGTATAAGAGCTAGTGCGACCAATAGGAGCAAAGTTACATGTATTTTTTGTGACAATACATTGAACTTTTACTTATATATAGTCTCTATTTAATGTGGTCTTTTTTTATTATATATAATTGCACTTCACTTCAAATAAATCGAGTGCTTCGCTTAAAGCGTGAAGTAGGGTCTTGTGGTTTTTTTCCGCTTCACACTTTTCTGAACACTACTGTTGATGAACCCAAACTTCTCAAAAATGTTTATGTATACTTGAAAGCCGAATAGCTTCCCTTTTCCCTAGGTAGAGAGCTGGCAATACTAGGTTCTTTTCCACTTGATAGAATTAGGGGGGGTCAAAATTAGTCAAACCCAAATGACCTGCTTAACCCGCCCAAAGTTTTATGAGTTTGGACAAGAATGATTTTGATGATGGGTTGGTTTGGATTAATGCCCAAGTTGATCCATCATAAATCATCAGCCCAAATGAATATATGATGATGCCCAAACTTTATCCACGAAAATGTTCAATCTTAACGATTAGAGCTCCACTCTAGATTAAGATTTTTGTTTATAAATAATTATTTAAAAAATTCCTTTATTATTTCGGAACAATAAAAATACACCAACGCACCCCAACCGTCGCCACACTATCCACCCATCCTACCCCCTCCCCTACACCAACCCCCACCCAAGCACTAAACCACCCTCACATCTCTGCCCCTACTCCACCCTACTCCTTCCTCCCTACCATTCCTACCCATCTCTACCCCACCTACCCCATCTTATCCCAACCTCTCGCCTCTACCCCCACTCCTACTTGCCCTACCTCATTCTTAAATTTCTATTTCATATTTTTTTACTTTTATAAACAATTTATAAAAAAATTCTTACCTGCGCCCCCCTCCCCCCCCCCACCCACACCTACCCTCCACCCCCACACCTTTGCCCTCCCCCCATTCCTCAAATTTCTATTTCATATTTTTTTTGCATTTATAAAAAATATGAAATTTTTCAGACTCTCCCTACCGCCTCTAACCCCCACCTACCCCCTCCACCCCACCCTATCCTCCACCCCATGCCCTACCCCCATCCTCAAATTTCTATTTCATATTTTTAACTTTTATAAAATAATTATTAAAAATATAAAAAATTGTTCCCCCAAACCCCTTGCCCTCCCACACCACCCCCGAAGTTTTTATTTTATATATTTATTTTACTTATATATAAAATTTTATTAAAAAATGAGAAATTTTTCGTACCCCATCACTCAACCTCCCTTCCCCACTACCCTTGCCCTCCCACCCCCACCCCCACCCCAAAATTTTTACTTTACTTTTATAATTTTTTTATAAAAATTAGAGAAAAATTTGCTTACTTCATCGCCGTCCCCAATCCGAAGTTTTTACTTTATATATTTATTTTACTTATATAAAATATTTATAAAAAATGAGAAACTTTTCTTACCCCACTACCCCTCGCCCAACTACCACCTGTCCTTCCACCCATTATTTTATATATTTATTTTGCTTTTATAAAAAATGAAAAAAAAATTAAAAATATTATTCTTATTTTAAAAATAAAAATATGAAAAAATTAAATATCATACAAAATAAAATAACATTATAAAAAATAAGTTTGAAATTTATAAAATAATAATTGATCAAGTTGAACAAGTTATGTTATGATATTTAATCTATCTTGACCCGTTCATCTTAATCCATGCTTTGAACGGATTACACATCGACTATTCAGTCCATCTTGACCTCCCAAATTCAACCCAAATGGCCCATCTAACACCAGTAGTTTTCTCCATGGCTTTGAGTTCGTAGAATGCTCAAACTGATAAAATTTGGTATGGTTGATTTGGACTTCTCTAAGTTGATGCGGAAGAATCATCCACAAGAATATTTTCAGTTCCCACACAACTTCTTCCAAATTCCACTAGTACTTGGTATATTCTGAGCGCAGCTTTCAAATCAAGAAAATGAGGTAAAATACAGGAAGAAGATAGGCTGATTCCTTTGGTCATACTTTGAAAAAAGGCGACTTCTTTCTTTCTCTTTCTCCGTACCCTTTTTCTTTTCTTACTATCTTTCCATCATTCACCTCTTAATTTATTGTAATTGACTCCATTGAACCATTACGCCTCACTTTTAATCTGATTTCAGTTTTGTGTAGGGTCCTTAAAGGCGACTTCAGTATCCCATCGTGTCTACCAGTTGAAGGCTACACTAGCAGCGGCCAGCAATAGTGTTTTGATTGTTTACAATTGTAAGAGGACGACTAACATACTGTTGTAACAGAAATGATTCTCTTTCCTATCTTTAGGGATGGCAATGGGGCGGGTTGGAGAGACCCTGATTCCTGACGGATGTCTTTTGAACTGAATCCTAAAAGGCTAGCAATGTTTTTTCTGCGTCTCTACAAAAAAGCTGGGTGAAGCAGAAGCTTGTGCTCATTCAAAAACAATTAATATCCAATTAATTTGTTTTCGTTAAAACACTATCCAAACAATTGTTCAGTTGACAGTATGTGAAAACCCTAGCTTGATGCATGTTATTGTTGTGTTGATAAAGGAGGTAATTGATAGGACCGGTTTGTTTGAGGGTGTCCATTGATTGGGTGGGTATTGTCGGAGGTTGACAAGGACCTGTGACTTCTTTGTTTCTTTGATTGTCATGAGGGGGTGGTGGTGTATAAAATTACTAGTCAGCATAACTAGTGCCCCCAAAGTGTTCGACGGAATGACTTAGTGACCTAATTCTTTTTTCAGTCGATCATCATGTAAACGATTTATTACATAAATTAACCTTCATTGAGTCGTTTGGGGCTTTTAAGATGCTTGGCCAGTTCCCAGTTAACTGGAGATAAGTATGGCCTTATGGGAAGAAAAGAGATGTTGGTTTTCTATTGGTCCTGGAGAATTTCGTTAAAATAGTAGTATAGTAGGAATTGTTGTCTACACGCAACAAGCTAAAATTTGGTCAGTTGGATTAAATACTAATGGTAACCTTAATTCTTACCGAACATAAGAAAATATTGGAACTGTTTTAGGTATACTACTGCTGGATTTGATTAGTAACTTTACACAGATTTACAAGCTATGTCAATGATGTATCCTTCATTTGGTTGTTCAATCAAGTGCAATATAGTCTGGTATCTTCGTCGAAATCTTGGAGTCTCCTGGTTTAAATCAACCCAGTGTCAAAAAAATTGTTCCCTCGTCTTCCGGTACACTGCCAAAAATACTCCCACCTATACCAATTATTAACCAATCACTCCTTCCTGATTGCAGCGCATGTCCAGCATAACACGAAGGACTTATGTTGCTGTCTCCACGGAAATCATTTGGAAGTTTCAATCAATAATCTTCTCACCAGTCGAAAAGGCATTCCAAACTACGGTTCCAACCAAGTAAAGCCCAACTGAAACCTTAAAGACATCATCCCAAGAACCTGAGGAGCCAGAGAACATAAAATATAATTCATTAAAGGGACACATGCTTTTGAAGGGATGAGATGTCATTATTTGGTCTGAAAACTCAACACACTGTTCTAGCATGACAGATAATGAGGAAATGGGTAGCCATACCGGCCATCAGATGGAAAATAATGCCCCCCCCCCCCCCAAAGAGTGGGAAGTGAAGTTAAAGTTACCTATTGAACAAACTTGACACTGCAGACACGATTAAGACAATTTCTGTAACTCCTAAATTGCAAAGCTAATGCTTTTGCTAAACTATGTTTACAAGGCAATAATAGTTAGTCTCTTGATCAGCTAAAAGCGACTCTCCGTAATATTAACAAGAACAGGTCTAATACAAATAGTCTAATTAAGCATATCTAAGCATGTGAGTACGTGACCAGTCCATGACTAAATATTATGTGAATGGGTAAAAGAAAATTGATCATAATCACCGTAACAGCTGATTGTTGAAACCATATTTTAAAGATAATCAGTCTTAAAGAATTAATTTATGGTTATTAGTTGCAAAGTGAGTTTCCGGTATAGACCATCCACAATAATTATTTAAACAACTGATTTACTAAAAACAAACATATGAAATCAGGTGATATTAAAACCAAACAAGCCCTTAATCTGTACTCTACCCATTTCGCGATGTCTTGAAGTTCGCAGTAGTACGATGGACAGAGAAGTCAAACTATCTTTAGGTCGTTCCCAATAGCACTACCGACATAAATTAAAAATATAGGTAATCAATTTTGTAACAAAGGCAGCCCACAATTATCTAAGACTAAAATGAGAAGGATGAAATACCATGTTGCAAGATGTATCCAGTTGCTGCTGTGCCAAAAACACCAGCAAGCACCCCAGCAGTATTGGATAGTCCAAGTAGTACTCCCTGCAAACGTATCATTCATTAACTCATGTTACCCACAGTATCATAAACTATTTATATTAATATGCAGTGATAATACATCATAAACAATTCTCGTCTTGAGAACATAAGGTAATTCACAACGGTTACTCCAAGATATTATTTGAAGCTCATTAATAATTAAGAAATACCAACACGAAGATGCGGAAAGACGATAAGGTAATACTCACAGAATACCGTGGAGCAATATCCTGATGGTTTGAATACAAACCAGATTGTGAAAAAGCATCACTTCCCTGTTTCAAGAATAAAGAATATCTCAAAAGCAGCACCTCATAAGCTGACGCAAGAAGAGATAACATGCCATCACCAAGAACTTTGATGGATAACAAAAGCAATATTATTAATTCAACTTCTTCAATACTTCCATCTGCTTGGCACTACCCCTATCCATTCACATTAAACTGCACTCCACATTGTTAACTCACAAGCAAGCTGAGAGAGAGAGTCATGATTTGACAATTCCGTACTAGTTATACATCATAGTTTTCATAGTTGTACAATATCTGTCGAAAGGTTATGCTGGTTTCTGTGTTCTCTTACGTCGGCTTCATGGTTGGGAGGTTCCTATTTTCATCTGGTTTTTCTTGTTGGTTTGGAACACAAATATTCTTGTTCAATATAAGAAGACAAACCTGACTGCATGCCATAC
The DNA here is from genome assembly GCA_029783415.1 of Anisodus acutangulus. Lineage (NCBI taxonomy): Eukaryota > Viridiplantae > Streptophyta > Magnoliopsida > Solanales > Solanaceae > Anisodus > Anisodus acutangulus. Next base: position 25,691,954 of record CM056498.1, on the reverse strand, counting down.
ATAGAACTGCCATTGCAGGAGAGTCAACATGGCTCAACTGGGTTAAAAAGAAAGCAGGTCCAAGAAATCCTATTGTTTGCATAATCTGCAAAAAGGATAAAATGAATTCTTAAAAGCTGCTCTTAACATTTTAGATAGGTGCATTTCTTTATAAATACAACCACTGCTATTTCAAAAACCTCCAAGGAGAAAATACATTGACTTCAGCATAGGATGGCCATCTACTAAGATATGGCAGCATTTTACATAGGAAGGAAGGAAGCCATGCAAATAAAACTAAATCATTTGAGTTATACGTATCTTCTCTGTCTGCGAGCAGTCACGTAAGTTGAACAGGCAGACATTAATGTGGCACGGCTCTTTAGAGGAAAAGTTGTTCTCACAGGGATCTTTAGAAAACAAATGAAATAGGGTAATGAATATCTCAAGATTTATATTGAAGTGCAATGACATTAATAGAAGTGAGTAGTACCTTTCTGATTACAGTTACTGATACGCCTTTCCTCACCAGGGAATCTGCAATCCACCCACCAATATTTGCAGAGACTGCCATTGTGAGCCATGGCAAGACGGCATAAAGTCCCGATTCTGTAAGATTAAACTTTAATACCTGCAGTAGAAATGCATGAACAATTTTGATTTAACAGTAGAAGTCACTAAAATTATGACCACCACTAAGTAGGAAACATTCTAATTTAATAGTGGAAACCATTAAATGTGACATGAAGATTAAGCGTCACGGTTGATGATTTAGTGAAGGACGAGACTCACATCCTATTCAAGATATGACAGTGACAGGTAAGTAGGAACAAGCCATGCGTCTCTTTATATCAATACATAAATGAAATTGTAAAAAGAGTTCCAAATGTCTCAAACTATATACAACCATCCTTCCTATACCCATCCTTCTCTGCCTTTTATCTTCTATTTACAACCTTACAATAAAGAAGAATACCACATATCACCATATCTGTCACTGGATAACTTACTTTCAACATACATTACAAGTTCAAAAACGCATTCCAATACCAAGTGCAGATGCAGATTGTCACTTACAAAAATCTACCATGAAAATTTGCGAGTAAAGTATAGCTTTACCCTCTATAGGAAACTGTCCAGCCTTATTCCTGAAGATAGATATGTAACCTAAATATTGGGCAATTGTCATCCGTTCATGACCAAATATGTGCACTTGGACCTAATATCATATGATAGTAAATAAGATGTCAGAAGGAGAGCCCTGGCGTAACTGATAAAGTTGCCCCCATTCGACCAGGAGGTCGTTCAAGTCGTGGAAATAACCTCTTGCAAAAATGCAGAGTAAGGCTGCGTACAATAGACCCTTGTGGTCCGGCCCTTCCCGGGACCCCGCGCATAGTGGGAGCTTAGTGCACCGGCTGTCCTTTTTAGTGAATAAGATGTCAAATCTTTATTTCTACTAAATCTCTTGGTCTGGCATCTTCCTCTTGAAGAAGTTTTTCACAAGTTTGTTATCTTATTTAAGAATAAGAAAAGTTTGTTTTACACCAAAATTTCATATTTTTTTAACAATTATTGTAAGTCATAATCATGTACAAAGAAAATGAAGCAACATGATGGAAGTGAAAAATCTACCTGGTGATAATATGTTGGCATCCAGGTAAGAAGAATAAATGTCCCCCAGTTGTGACAGAAGTGAGATACTATCAAGGCCCATACAGGTGGCTTTGATAGAATCAATTTCCAAGGGATTGATTTAACAGGTTCCTTGGAAACACAGCTACTAAGAATAAGCTTCTTCTCTTCAGGCCGCAGCTCAGGATCATCCAGGGGTGAACTGTATGCCTACATAGAAAGTTTCTGACGAGGATAAGCAGCATTACCAATAGTCTACCAAGAAATTCTGAGTTCAAGAATTTGCAGGGATGTGGTTTGTTGGCTGAGTATGTCTAGGATCAAACAAGAGTGGCTGCTTTACAAATGAAGTTCAAAGCAATAAATATACCCCACCACAGAGCTTTTGACAAATATACATATAGCACAATCTTGACGATCCTCGTGATTTGTGCAGGCGTCTTATTAAATGTTTCTTTTACAGGAAAACACATGTTGGTAAAATTTCTTCAAGTAGTAATATGAATGTAGGGACCAGTAAAATGTACCTTGCTGAGCCACAGTGCAAACCATACAGTGCCTAAAGAACCAAAAGAAAAAAAGACAGAAGGCCAGCCAAACTTGTGTATGAGCAAAGGGGAAAATGCTAGGCCAATCACAGATCCAAGATACATTCCACTATAGACGAGTGCGAGAGATCTACTTCTTTCTGATACAGGAACCCATTTAGAGAGAATGTTATTCATTGCCGGCATTGCAACACCCTGCAGGATGTGACAAATAAAGTTATGATGATGGCAGAGTATTCCAAAGGAAAATAGTAAAAGGTGAAGAAAACCGACCTCACCAATTCCCATGAAAGCTCGAACAACAAATAAGAAGGGCAATCCAAGATTTGCAGCGATGGGCGTGAGAACTGTAGCAACAGACCACCACAATACTCCAAACCCTAACACAGCCTTCCCACCAACAGTGTCTGCCCATATACCTCCTGCTATCTGGGTTAATATTATGAATTGCAAGGACTGATTACCTAAAATACAAAGGCAAGAACCACTTTTTATCTCTAAAATGAGTTGCAAGGTTGAATTGTTACCTGAGTGAGAAGATAACCCCAGAAAAATGAAGATTGTATTAAACCAACAGTGGTAGGACTCCAGTGAAATTCGGATGCCATGGGAAGTATGGCGATACTCATGTTTACCTACAACACCACAATCCGTTTAAATTGAGAGGGAGTGAGTGACTAATAATTAAGTAGTAGGTAGGGTAGGGAGAGCTTACTCTATCCATATTGCAAAGAAGGAAAGCGGAAGAACAAAGAAGCACAATAACCCAACGCTTTGGGAACTCTTGACTCACAACTAAGTTATCTCCATCTTCTTTCTTTCTCAATAAAGAATCGGAGATGGGGGGATCCTCAGCAATTTTGAAGGGCTTTGACTTCACATCAGCCCACACCTTCCAACTATTATTACTATTCCTTCTTTCCACATATTGAAATGGACCTCTCCCTCTAGTATAGTGAAATGAATGACAATTCAAATTTCTTCGAGGGGAGCTGCAATTTTTGGGAGGAGAACAACTGTAGTGGGGGAGGAGAAATGCTTTCGCAGTCATAGCAGGCAGCTGAGAAGCAAACCTCCAACTCCAAAGGGGGTTGGTTTCTAATGGTTTTAGTAAGGCAAGATTTTCCACTGTCACGACAAAGTTGAAAATCTGGTGGTGGCGTGGTGCTACTATTAAGTATTAACCCGCCGGCTTTCCATTTTCTGTTCTAGTTCTAGCATAGTAATAGCACGGGATATTTATGGTCACTGGCTCTGTTTCTTACACGTTTCATCACATAGTATACTTTAGGATAATGGGTTTCATTACACTTTTGTCCTTCCTGACTTTTGTTTTTCCTACAGTTTTCTTTTTTATTTCATCACTTACGGGTCTCAGATTTATTTCCTCAATTCATTTTTATTCGTTCGCTATATTAAAAATATTTTTTAATTTTTATTTGTCTACTTTAGTATATAAAGAAAAAAACAAATTTAGTTTTCTTATTTTATTCTTAATATTAATTACTCATTTTCAAAAAAAGAATTCAAGTCTATCGAAATTACACACCAATTAATGTGTAATATGGTAAAATACTACTTCATTTATTAGTTATTAAGGGTGTGCAAAGTAAAAAATAAATAACTAAAATTGAACGGAGGGAGTACTATATTAACTTCAAAGTTCCATACTATTATGTAGTGTCTATTTGTATTAGGCGTAACACATAGATACACCCTCTGAATTTTTCCAGGAATTTCGCTTGGACCCTTCAACTAAGACTCATACAATCCTCCAAGACCACTTTTACTGTGCCACCCGGACACAATTTATTGATGTGGTACAATGAGTGCATTACACTGCTCCAAAGGGCTTGAGATGCAAATTTTTTCTTTATTTTTATTTTTTTTCCTTTGTTTTTCTTCTGTGCTCTCTTCTCCGGTGAGCTCGTCGGAGCTCTGGCGACCACCAATGACACCAACCAGCAAAACATTCCCCTTCTCTTCATCGTTCCTCTCTCCTCGACCAACCAGCAGCCTCATTCCTATCCTTTATCGTCCCTCTCTCCTCGACCACTACGAACAAACGCCATCGCCGGCGAGCAAACGACCGACGACCAGATCTAGCCGCCGACTAGTTTTTATTTTGTTTTCTCAAGCTAAACACAAATCTGTATTTTCTCCTTTTCAAATTTTAAGGCATAACCGTTGAATTATTTTGGTGAATTTTGATCTAAAGTTCCAATTTTTGGGATTGATTTGTTGAAAATTTCCAATGTCTTCAACGTATTGATGTACCTGCATTTTCCGACGACGTTGGACTTTTTCGATGATTTTTGAGCTATTTTGTGACGCTGTTGCATTTTTCATGATTCGCATTCCGGCGTCTTGCTACCATTAATGTACCTGCGAAGCAGAAGAGGGGAAGGGGCTATTTTTCATTTTAATTTTTTTCATTTTTTCTACGTAAATGCACATGTTTCCATCTTATTTGTATCTTGGCCTGTGAATCGCAAGCACTTTTGTGTTTGGATGTATATTAATTTTGTGTCCAAGTGACACAGTCAAAATGGTCTTGGAGGTTCAGATGATACGAGTCTTAGTTGGAGAGTCCAAGTGGAATTCCTGAAAAAGTTCGAGGGTGCCTTTGTATAAATTAACATTGATCTTCCTTTCAACAAGTGAGATTTTTTTCATCACTGATCAAATTGTAACTACAATTTATGTAACACCTCGTACCTTCAAACTAGGTCATGTCTATATTCAGGAGTTTAGGAAACTAAGGCGAGGAAGTTAAAATTGAAAATCAATTTCAGTTATGTAATCTCAAAATTATGTCAGATAAATACGGACCGTAAACGTTTTACTGACCGTCAAAGTGAACTGTAAAATTTGTTCTTGAATTTGATGATGAGCAGTAATTTCTATGGACCGTATAAAATTAAACAACCTGTCCTTTTTTACCGTAATATTCTCTCCGGCTTAATAAAGTCACTGAAAATTTGCAGTTCTGTGATGGTCCGATTATACGGATCATACAAATTTGCAGTTCTGTGACGGTCCGATTATACGGATCATACAAATTCCTAGACCATAAAAAATTCGACAGACCGTCGAATTTGGCCGTAAAATTCTTCCCATAGGAAAAGTATAAATACGCAACTTAGTCTTGAAAAATTAGTTTTCACAATCTCCAAGCCCTAGAACGAAGGTTCTCTCTTCCCAACCTTCTCCCACATCGAGGTAAGCCATTTTTACGCGATTCAAAGTGATTCTACGTGATCCTCATGAATTCTAAGTAAAAGTTCATTGTTCTTAACCTAGGATTTTCAAGATAAACTCATTCCAAGGTCTCAAGGTTCAAGCTTTGAGTTTTCTCTCCAAAGTTCATATTTTTAATACAAGTATTGGAGCGAATAAGGTATGTAGAGTTTCTATCCACGTGTGGGAACATCCATGTTCTTCCCCACACCACGTTCATTCATGAAATCATGAAATTCCATAACTTATAGTTTTATTATATTATCATGATAATCCTAATTTCATGTAGTGTTATATGTCATGTCTCTATTATAATTCATTTATTGTATTCATGATATGTCATTATGATTGTCATAAACCTGGTCCCTAATCTATGAACCATACTTCGAATTCCATGAGTTCTTAAATACAAGTTATCATCGTTATTATTTAGTTTCATTAAGTTATACATATTTTACACAAGTTATATTATATATTTATTATCATGCTAAATTTTAATCACAAATCATGTTTACAAGTTATATTTATGAAATTCATGGGATTACAAGCCAACTATTTTCATGTTTATATTTTTGTGAGTTGAACAGATTACTGAAAAGACTTAGACAACCTAAAACTGCGTATGCCAACATAGGATAAGGATCTCCTACCCCAGCAAGGTACAAGATAACTTAGCTGATCGGGCAGAGATCAGACACTACGTTCATGCATGGTGGTTACATATCGGTTATACTAATGATCTCCCCACAGATATATAGATATACATTTATACAGATTTTATGCATGTTATCATATTCATGTTAGATTATATCCGTGTTCATGTTCAGTTTCAGTTTATGTTCCTATTATATCATGTGCCTGCTAATTCTTTCAGTTGCTTTACATACAATACAATTCAAATGTACTAACATTTCTTTGCCTGAGGCCTGCACTTCACGGTGCAGGTACTGGGTTTCAGGACGACGAATTTGCTCGCTAGACTTGTTATTTTCATTAGGGTTCGACTAATTTGAAGCTTGTTGAAGATTTTAATTTTACTTGTTTTGTTGAGAGAATTGGTTGCTCAGGACATTAGTTCCCTTGAGGTCATACTAAGATATTTTGTGCTAGATTGTATGCTCAATTAGAGGTTTTAGCTATTATAGAGCTTTAGTTGTCAATTGGTGTCTTTCTTTGTGTCAATCTATCTATCCCTTTACTTTTCTTGTTTTTTCCTTTTGTTTTCGCATCCATTATTGTATCAATTGGTATTAGATTCATTAATAGGTTTGCCCTAGCAAATCTAGTATTAGGTTTTGTTACTACAAAAAAAGAGTCCAAAATTCGAAACTCTAAAAATACTTGTTTGTTTGTTGATTCTAGCACTAGATTTTGAGTTCCTTAATGTTAGAAGAGTCTAAATCTCAAGTTTCAAGTCATTTGAGTCATTTACCATTGTTGGAGCTTGAAGGTTTAAGAACATGCAAGTGAGTATTATTGAAGAAGGAAGAATTGAAGCTTACAACCTATTGGGCTTTGTTCTCCTATTAAAGAAGGTTTAGAATCCAAAATTTGGGGCCATTATGTGTTGATTTGAAGATCTGATTTTTTTTTAATGTTCATGTGTTCTTGAAGATCTTCTTATCTTCTTGGTGAAGAAGAAGCAAAAAGTACAAGTTTGATAAAAAAAACCTTGGTGAAAACTTGAAGAAAAGTGTTATAGAACCCAAAAGGGAAGCTTCTAGGTTAAGTGGGCCCAAGGAACCTCAAATTGAGAAAAAAAATTACACAAAATTCAAAGAGGAATCAAGATTTTTGAAAACTTGCAGGCCGAACTTGCGGCTAAGATGCGGGTCGAATGACCCATTTACGTGAGGTAGGACAGCCTCACACCACAGTGGGTGGGCACGACGCTGAAGTTGAGAGTTGCAAACCGCAAGACACCTATGCCACGACCTGCGAACCACAGACAAACAACAAACCTTGACATAAACTTTGCAAGGCCTCCAGCGTAATCTGCGATTTGTAGATTGAACAACAGACACTATCTGAGAATTTCAGACTCTGCACAATGTTTAGCAGATTGCGCTTTTCAGGTTTTAACTCAAAATTTCATTTTGATTCGATTTATTTTCCATTTTTCTGATCTTCTAAGCTAATTAACACTAGTAAATGTCCTTACTTGATTGTTAGTTAGTTCTTGAGTCCTTAATTTCATTCTTGCTTTTCTCGTTTTTACTTTGTAGTTAACTTTTTGATTCAAGTGCATTAGTTTTAATCGAGTCGTCCATTCTTTGAGTCGAACAAGAATCCATTCCAGCCAAGAGTAGAAACTAAATCCCTTGTTACCAATCATATTAACAAAAGTATAGTTATTGGCCGAAGCAATATGTGAGGCAATCAAAGGTGCACACACTTGAGTGATTCTGAGATTTATTTTCACTGACCTAACGTGTTTTCTTATTTTGTTGAGTGTTCTAAATAGGTACTTCTACATGGATTATGATTCAAGTGATGATGACTTTGTGGTTGTGATGAAGAGGAATATCACTATAACGATGAGAACTATGGCTACAATGAAAAATGTGGTATTTCAAATGAGGGTTATGAATATAATTATGGTCATACAATGATGAACATGACACAAAGAGTACACATGGATCCTGTGTGGAGGCTAATGATTTGGAAGAGCCTTATGATGACCATCATAACTTTGAAGGTACTTCGATGTACAACCCTTACTCTTCTTGTGATGAACATAGTAATGAAGGTAGTGACCTTGAGTTTGAAGATAGTGGCATATCAAGTACTTATGATGAAAGTAAATGTCAAGGTCATGAGAAGCCCACTTATAGCCATGTTATGTTTTTCGGTGGTGGTTTTCCTTACCCCCCCCTCACATGGTTGCATAGAACGATCTTGCTTGAAGGGCATGCGACCACCAAAACTACTCAATGAGTTGTGAGTAGAGTTCAACCTAAGGTCAAGATGAGAATTTAGCCTAATAAGAGATTTCATTCATTTGTAACGCTCCGAACCATGACCTGGGTTAAACACGACACTCGGTGCCTAACTGCATGTGACCGAGTGAACCACATGGATTGATAATCAATATGGGCGTCAAAACATGCAATAATAATGGAAATAAAACATGTAAAACTATATACTGAAAATAGTATGAGATATCATAGCGGAAATATCTGGAAATATGATAAGTTTGAAAATCATATTGTCATGCCATACTAACTGGTCTAGTCTATGAAACCTCTGACACATGGGTTTGACTGCAATTTTTTAATTAGGACAAGGCCCTGACATACCTCTACTACAAACATAATTATGAAAAGAAATCAACTAACACCCTGAATGAAATGGGATTCACCAATAGCTGATACAAGTGAAGTCCTAGCATGTATATCCGTCGTCATGAAACTCACTACCTGTAGCGTGAAGTGTAGGCCCCAGGCAAAGGGACGTTAGTACATTTGAATTGTACTGTATATAAAGAAAATGAAAGAATAAGAAGACACATAAAATAATAGAAATATGAAACTGAAATTGAACATGAATATGAATATAATCTGATATGAGTATGATAACATGCATAAAATCTTTATAATTGTATATTTGTGGGAGAGCATTAACAAAACTGACATATAACCACCATGTAAGAATGTGGTGTCTAATCTCTGCCCAATTAGCTAAGCCATCTTGTACCTTGACGGGGTACGAGACATGAACATGACATAATGGATCCAATAATCCCATAAAGGGGTAACATGAAGGTATCGTCCCCTAGGCGAATGGATCGTTATCCTACGCTGGAAAATGTAGTTTCAGGCCGTTTAAGCCTTCTCGTTAATCTGTGCAACTCCTAAAATATGAACATGAAATATAATTGGCTAGAAAGCCCATGGTTTGTAAAATCATGACTTGTATACATAGCTGATAAGTATAAGATATAGAATGAATATAAATACATAATATACTCTGCATAAAACATGGAAAACATGTAAAATTCATGGAATTGCATAATATAGGTTCATGACTCGCGTTTAAGGACCCATGGAATGCAAGACATTGGTATTCATGGATTACAGACGAATTCCCAATAACCACAATGGAATATCAAGAATACAATAATGAATCAGTATTAAAACATGGTATATCATGATACATGTAGTTTAGGATTATCATGACTTGAAGTAAAACCCTAAGTTATGAAAATTAATGGTTTCATGGATGAACATGGCATGGGGAAGAACAATGATGTTCCCGCACGTAGATAGAATCTCTACATACCTTATTCGCTCCAATACTTGTATTAAAAATCTGGTCTTTGAAGAAGAAACCCAAAGCTTGAACTTTAATTCCTTGAGTTTTGTTTTCTTAAAAACTTTAGGTTAAGAATCAAGGATTTCACTTAGGAATTGTGTATACTTGATTAGAATCGCGTAGAAATACATGAAAAAGGCTTACCTTGAGTTATGAGGATGGTGTGAAGAGAGAAATTCGTTCTAGGACTTGGAAAAATAAGAAAACTGATTTTTAGAACTAAGTTTGCGTATTTATACTGCCCAGCCGGTCGGCGGGTTTTACAGCCAATCTCTATGGTCCATCACTTTTTATACAATCCGGGTATGAACCGTATAATTTTGTATGGTCCGTATAAATGGACCATCACCCAAGTGTCGATTTCCAGTGACCGCCAAAGTTGGGGGGGGGGGGGGGCTTTACAGTTAAAATGGATGGACCGTATATTTTTATATGGTCCATATAATCTTACCGTACACCATTTGTTTTGACGATGATTTATACGGTACAATTCGACTGTCCGTAACACTTTTTACAGTTGTTTATTTCTGGAGCAAATTAGGATTTACAGAACTGAAATTGATATTCAACTTTAACTCTCCGTCATGATTTTGTACACTACATAATCATGAACAAGACTTAGTTTGAAGGTACGAGGTGTTACAATATCTCCCCCTTGGGATCATTCATCCTCAAATGATGGGTCATGTTTAAGAATAAGACTAGACATGACATGAGTACATGAACGTGAAGAAACATGACATGAAACATGAAGACTGAACTGACATGATTACTTGAAAACATGAACATGGAACCTGAGTACTGAATACATGAACATGGAACATGAGACATGTATACGCAAGGGACATGAGTATTTACCTTAAACCTTTATGCTTACTCTTCAAATAAATATGGGTATCGGGACACCATGTCCTCTCTGGCTTCCTATGTAGCCTCCTCAACTTTTTGACTTCTCCACAACATTTTCACTGAGGCGACTTTCTTAGTTCTCAACTTGCGAATCTAACGATCTAGAATAGCCACATGGACTTCTTCATAAATCAAGCCATCCTTAACTGTAATGGATTCATTAGGTATAACCAACGACGGGTCTCTCACACACTTTCTCAACATGGATACATAAAACACTGGGTGCACAACAATCAAATCATGTGGCAATTTAAGCTCATAAGCCACTTGACCAATTCTTTGAAGGATCTTGTATGGTTTGATATATTTGGGACTGAGCTTTCCCTTCTTCCCAAACCTTATGACACCTTTCATAGGTGAAGCTTTTAGAAACACCCAATCATCAACATGAAACTTCAAGTCTCTACGCTTCACATCCAAATAGGACTTTTGGTGACTCTGAGCTATTTTCAAATGCTCCTGAATCAATTTGACTTTTTCCATAGCCTGATAAACCAAGTCCGGCCCTAAAAATTATGTTTCACCAACTTCAAACCAACTAATTGGCGATCTACACATTTGCCCATATGTATCTTCGAACTGTGCCATTTGGATACTTGCATGGTAACTGTTATTATAAGTAAATTCAATGAGAGGCAAGTACTCATCCCAATTACCTTTAAAATCAAGAACACATGTCCTCAACATATCATCAAGAGTTTGAATTGTACGCTCTACATGGCCATCTATTTGAGGATGAAACGTTATATTGAGATTTACCTTAGTACCAATCCTTTTTGGAAAGTCTTCCAAAAGTGCGATGTGAACTGAGCACCATGATCCAAAGTAATGGACACTGGGGTCCCACGAAGCATGATAATTTATCGGATATACAACTTAGCATAATCTTCTACTGAATTTGTAGTCTTGACTGGCAAGAAGTGGGTTGATTTAGTAAGTCGGTCCACAATCACCCAAATTGAATCATGCCTTCGGGATAAGCGAGGTAGACCTATTATGAATTCCATTTTTATCATCTCCCATTGTGTTCTTCTACCATGATTCGCTCTTTGAACCCATCTACATCTGGAATGCACAATCTACCTCGATACCTCAAAGAACCATCATCTCCCCCTTATTCAAAAATAATCTTCTTATGCTTGTGGATACCCTCTTTCAGCTGCAACAAATAGAGATCATTAAATTGTTTCTCCTTTATTTTGGCTACTAAGGAGGACTTAGACTAGTTTTGGACAACAACAACACCATTTTCGTAGTCTAAAAGTCAAACTCCTAATCTAGCTAGTCGGTGAACTCCCTTCGCATTATCATATTTCCTTCTTCAACATGAGCTAAGCTTCTCATGGATCACTGACTAAGAGTATCGGCTACCACATCCGCTTTCCCATGATGGTAGAGAACATCTACATCATAATCGTTTATCAATTCAAGCCATCTCCTCTGCCTAAGATTCAACTCCCGCTGCTTGAAAATGTACTGAAGGCTCTTGTGATCTGTGAAAATTTCAACATGAACTCCATACAAATAGTGGTGCCATATCTTGAGCACAAAAATCACGGCTGCCAATTCTAAGTCATGAGTTGGAGAGTTCTTTTCATGAGGCTTAAGCTATCTAGATGCATAAGCTATAACCTTACCATGTTGCATTAAAACACATCAGAGACCAATTCCTGATGCATCACAATATACTATGAACCCCTCAGTTCCTTCTGGAAACGTTAACACTAGGGTAAAAGTTAGTCTCATTTTCAATTCTTTGAAACTATGCTCACAAGCATCTAACCACTGAAATTTGACTTTCTTCTGAGTCAATCTAGTCAATAGAGTTGAGATGGAAGAAAAAACTATACGAAGCGCCTATAATAGCCTACCAGACCCAAGAAACTTCATATCTCAGAGACTGAGGTGGGACTGGGCCAATTCTTTACAACATCTATTTTCTGAAAATCAACTTGGATGTCTTCGCCTGAAAGCACATGGCCTAAGAATGCTACTGGCTTTAGCCAAAATTCACACTTGGTAAATTTCGCATAGAGTTTGTGGTCCTAAAGTGTACGCAACACTATTCTAAGATGTTCTTCATGATCAGCCTCACTACGAGAATAAACTAGAATATCATCAATAAAGACATTGACAAAAGTTTAAGATAAGGCTTGAAGACCATGTTCATAAGATCCATAAAAGCAGCTAGTGCATTCCTCAATCCAAATGACATGATGCAAAATTTGAAATGGCCATAACAAGTTCTAAAGGTAGTTTCGGACCTTAACCTTAAGCTGATGATACCCTGATCTGAGGTCTATCTTGGAATAACATTGGGGTGCCCTGTGTAACACCCCATACTTCTCAACATGTGTACGACTAAGTTGAAGTCGACGAAGTTACTTGAATATGGAACAATGAGGTTATAGTTGCTGCCTAAGGGTCCAAGTGTATGGAAATGTCGAACCTAGTTAAAGTAGAGGAGATTCATAAACGAATGAGCTATTCGATAAGTAAATGACGTACTAGTTTCACCTACTTTCTTAAATATCATATATGCTTTATCTACTTTCTCACACGTCCTACTTGCTTGTACGTCCTATTTGCTTACACCTCATACTTGTTTAACATCGTACTTATTAAATGAGGATGACGCATGTGTTTATAGCTAATTAGTAAACTACTTGCTCAAGTAGGTGACAAGTAGGTGCATCACCTACTTATAGTGTGTGGACCAGATTAAAAGAAAAATGTGAGATGGGTCAGCCCAAGAACTATGTTCCCAAGCCTATTTAATGGGGCTATATATACATGTATATGTGTCATTTTCATTCCAAAAAAAATCCACAACCCTCTCTCTCCTCTCTCTACGTAGACAACACACTATATATTTCTCTCCCTTCTCTCTTTCTCTCAAATGATTAGTCCTAACCAGACCAGTCATGAATGTTTTCTTCTCTTTCTCCTTCATAAGCTCAAGGTAATTCTCTCTTACACACACAAGCAAGGCCGCCACTACTCTTTCCCTTTAGGGTTCTAAGTTATTCTTTATTTTCTTGCAAACAGTCCATAAAATCAGCCCTCTCCTCCAAGGTTAAGGTATGAAGATCAAGTCTAAAGCTTGGGTTATCTTCCCTCTGTCACATGGTGTTTGTGCTAATTTGTCTTTCCTATTATAGTTATTTGGGAAAGTTAAAGGGCAGCGAGTTGAGACAAAGTAAGGAATTGGACAGAAAGGTAAGATTTCTCCCTTCCCCCCATGTGTATGACTTAGTTTAAGCTCTAGATGTGTTGAGTTGTTACAAGTTGGTGGTTGGATGTTGCAGCTGAGTTACTGGACATGTTATATAGTATGTTGGGGCTGATTTGATTATATAAAGGTGATGGAGATGTAGTTGTTGATTGTTGTTTTTAACTTGAGGAAAGTAAAAGAAACAAGGGAGATGATGTCAATTTGTCATAAAACGAGCTTGTCGCTCATTAGCTAGTTTGTAAGTTGAGATTGATTGATGTAGTTGAGTTACTAGCTATGTGGTATATCATATTGGGATTATTTTTGGTGTGTGCAGGTGCTGGAAGTATTAGCATATTGTATATAAGTTAGTTTTATGATTTAAATATGCTTAGAAGATACAAGTTGTAAGGTGAATGACTAGATAATGTAGTTGGAGTGTTGTTTGTGCCATATAGTGTGTTGGGACTGGTTTGGTGGTAGGTTGGGTTGTTTTATTATATGTTGGGGTTGGAGATGTTTATGTATGTGTTTATATGTTGATTTATGAAGTTTCAAGGATTGGAAGGGAGCTAGGTGAAGATATATGTTATAGAAGATTGTTTAGTTTAGTTTGTCATTCGTCGGTTAGTTCTTGTGTTTCTGGTGGTTATCAGCAGTATTATTTCCTTATTGTAGTTTGTGGTAAAAGGATGATGAGTTCTTCATTGGTATCCGGGGGCAGAAGTTAAATGTATGTAAGGCTATTTTCTTGACTCGCCACTACAACACGATATACGACATTTGATTCTTATGTAAACCATGAAATTTAGAGCATCCAAGTGTAGTAGTTCCATGTTGCAAGTGTCATAAATCTCTTAAGTAAAGATATGTGTCTGTAATCAGTCGTTATTCAAGCATTTACTCCCAAGACTCGAGTTTCCAGTTGCTATGGTGGGATTGGAATTCCCCTTAAGTATGATGATGTTTCTAGCACAAAGTGAAATAAAAGAGATGTTATGTGCTCACACTTGGTCTTTACTCAAACATACATCTCATAAATTAAGTTACAAGTTATCGCGAAGAGGATAGAGTTTCCCCCTTAGGTGGGACCACACTAGTAACCTATAGAGTACGATTCCAAAATAGAATTCTAGAGGTGCTCTACACATGCATTTCATAGTTTCATGTACTCCATGTTTGGTGCCGCCTCCATAATACGAGTTTCATATATATATATATATATATATATTAAAAGTCTTGTACTCTTCTGAGAAAGTGTATACGAGGCACATCGGCTTCCTCGTGAGAGTCCCGATAGCATAGCGACGATTAGTAAGAGTTGCTCCACTCATATGTTTAATAGCTTCATAGATGTCCTAATTGGTATTTCCCCAACGAGTTGAGTTTTCATAAGTGTATTAATAGCCACATTTTCCTATGAGAGAGTAAGTATGAACTATAGTGGCAACCTCAAAAGAACTCCCGTAGTGTGACGTCTATATGATGACAAAAGGGGAGCCTTGTATGTTGATAGTTGTTGTCTGTTCTAGTGACCAGTAGCAACCAGTGAAAATGATTTACTAGTTCATGGAGACTAGTTTACAATGAGATGGGAACCTTACTTGTTAACGAATGTGAAAGCCTATAAGTATAAACGAAGAAGTTACAGTAGGTTGTCTAGGATATGTATGTTTAAATTGACTATAAGATGATTGTCAGATAATAATTGGAGGATCATAGATCTAAGGTTAAGGTATGATAGGTATGGGACTACACCATGTTGCCTAATCTAGATGATATCTCATGGCTAATGTCTAAGTAAATGTTGTGGGGGTGTAGAGCATAAGGTAAGATGAATCACGTAATTAATTTCAGATGTTTGTCGATGGTTTATAGGTCCTAATGAAGATGAATTATGTGGATGTGTTCTAGATTATTGTTGATGGATTATAGTTTGTTAATTAAGATGAATGATATCAGTAATATCCAAATTATAATTACCGAATTGTAGTATCTTACTTAAGAAAGATTAAGTATTAGCTTCCAGAGTATCACTAATGGATGATAGATTACTACTTAAGATGAATTATATGATAGCTTTTAGGTGATCGTTAATGGTTTAGATATTGCACATAAGGTGAACTAAGTTGATATAAAAGTTATAGCCTTTTTTAGGTAAGACAACATATGGAGTTAGATTACATGCTTGGGGAAAACCCAATAAGGGTAATAGTAAAGAGAGTGCATATGTACATCTCTATTTTAGTGAGATAAAGTCCTATCAAATTTTTCCTTCCTATTTGAGCTCATAGAAGTAAACCATCGCGACTTTCTTGTTCATGCTCAGGTGCTCCTTTCACGTGATGTCAGTTGTACGGTAACAAGCCATCATATGGTTAAGAGTTTAGATGATCGTTAAGAGGTTATAGAGTGTAATGTAAGAGGATATATGTCGAAAGCTTTTAGATGACCATTTTGGGGGTATCGAGCTTCTTTTAAGATAAACCACATTGACATAGATAATCACAGTCTATCCAAAGTAGGGTGGTCCACAAGACTAGATAATGGTTTTTAAAGGTGTCATAATCGGGTTGTAGAATAGTAGGTATTTTCCTATCGTATCCAGCGACATAAAGTCATATCATTTGATTCCTTCCTTTAATGTGAGTTCCAAAAAAAAGAAGTATCACCAGTCTTCTACTTCTACAAAGTTGTTCCCCCGTGTAATATTATTTGTGTCATATTAAGTCCTCGACAGTGACCTAACTCTCATTGTTATGAATCTTATATATTTCCAAGGTTCATAAGTAAAGCATCTTAGAGCGATAAGTATGTTAAGGCACCTTCTATTCTTCTTTTGGCATGATCAGAATGAAACGAACAATATCTATAATGGCTCAACTCTTAGATATGTTAAAGGCTGATGTTCTTGACTTCTATATAATGATAGTGATATTATCTTATGGCTTGTTGATTCTTCAAAGTAAGTTATGTTGATGATGTTAGTTCCATAATGTTAATCAGAGGGGCAACAACCTTATGTCACTCTGATAAACTCATAGTGTCTTAGTATCATTCATGCATTATATATATGTATATACCATGACCTCACAGGCGTTATATACACGTATGGTATATGATATGTATATGGGGTATGGGAAAAGTTATGGCATTACATACACACCACCACCTGATCATCTGGTTATATGATGATGATTATGCCCACAAAGGCTGTTATAGTAAGGAAGATGCCTAATGAGGCCAATGGTGTTATATACACATGTATATGTATGACGGCATTATATATGCATATACAGTATACATGTGCATATCATGGCCCTCAATGGAAATTCAGAGTTTTAGGTTGATTCTTCCCTATCTCTCCTTACACTTGATGTTCTTTCATATGATTATTTTAGTCTACCTTACGTATTCAGTATAATCTTTATGTACTGACGTCCCTTTTGCCGGGAGCGCTTAATTTATTATATTTCACATTGCAGGTCCAATTGTACAGGTTGGCAGACTGGTTTGCTAGATAGTGCAGATCATCAGCGGAAGAGTTTCAAGCTCCAATTTCACCTGGAGCCGAGTCAGGTCTAGTAATTGCATTGATGTTAGAGATTATGGGTAGCTTTGGTCCCTGTCCCATCACTTGTATTAGTCATTCAATAATAGGTACTCATAGAGGCTTCATAGATAGAGTCAGTGGGTTCTTTTATATTCAATTGCATACCATGGGCCAGTGGCCACGTTCATGTACAGAAGAATTTTTGTTCACATAATTCATTTGTGTTACAAGTTATGTCATTTACCCTATTACAAGATCACAGTAGATGAATGTAGAGCATGGTTCGTCCAACTCATATTTGGGGTATGACACCCTGAAGTTGATCAAATAAGTCATCGATTCTGGGAAGAGAGTACTTGTTCTTGATGGTGACCTTGTTTAATTATCGGTAGTCAATACATATATACAAGGATCTATCCTTTTTTCGAACAAATAAGACTGGTGTACCCCAAGGTGAGACCATTGATCTAATAAATCCCTTATCAAGAAAGTCTTTCAACTGAGCTTTTAATTATTTTAGTTTTACTGGAGCACTTCTATATGGAGGAATATAGATTGGCTTGGTGCCGGGAAGTAAATAAATTCAAAAGTCAATCTCCCTATCAGGAGGAACTCCGGGAAGATCTTGTCGAATGACTTCTGGAAACTCATTGACAACTGACACAGACTGAAGAGTTGGGGGTTGGGCATCTACTTCCCTAACCCTAACTATATGGTAAATGTACCCCTTTGATATCATCATTCTAGCTTTAAGATAGGAAATAAACCTACCTATGGGTGCTACTGCATCACCCTTCCATTCTATGACTGGTTCACCAGAAAATTCAAAACTAACAACTTTGGTTCTACAGCCTACTGTGGCATAACATGAAGACAACCAATCCATGCCCACGGTTACATCGAAGTCCACCATTTCTAACTCCACCAAGTCATCTATGGTAATGTGGTGATAGCCTTTAACTAGACAACTCCTATAAACTTGTCTAGCTATAACTGACTCTCTGACTGGACTGGATACTTCAAAGGGTTAATGCAACTTTTCTGGTTCTATCCCAAATTTCTTAGCAACGAATTGAGTTACATATGATATAGTGGATCCAGGATCCATAAGAGCATAAACGTCAAAAGTGAAAATGGTTAATATACTTGTGACCATATCAGCATGAGCATTTGTATCTTGATGACCTAATAGTGCATACAAGTTGTTTGGACCTCCACCTGCGTTAGCAGACTTAGCTGGACCACGCCCTAATTAGGCCAGTAAATTACGAGGGACTGCTGAATTTATGGACTTAGCCACGTTACTTCTTGTACCCTACCTCACTGATATACAGTCTCTCTAATAGTGACCTCGCTAGCCACACCCATAACAAATATCCATACTCATGCAACACTCCACTGGGTGTCTCTTGCCATACTTACCACAAACTGGATAGATAAAAGTACTTTGACCCATACTGGCCTTTGATTGAGAGCCTAATTCTCTGAAGTTCTGCCTCTTATGATTGTTCCTGAACTTAGGGACTGGGACACAGGCTGAAGATGGAGCAGGTCCTGATGACCTAGTTTTAAAGAACTATCTGCCTCCACCTCCCCCATGACTGAAGTGACCTGAAGACTTAGCTCTATTATTGAAATCTCTGTCTTTCTCTTTTTGTAATGCTTCTTCTTCCTTCATTCTGCTCTCATTACCTTGTACAAAAACAATCATCTTGGTAGTAGTCATTTCCTTGATTTGAGTATAAATATTAGTTGCATCGTACAACTAAGGATCAAGACCATACACAGAATGCCTAAGTCTGTCCCTTATGTCTGGAACCATATGTGGACCATACTTTGCCGAACAAACAAAGTGAGAATAGTACTCATGCACACTCATGCCATTCTGCTTGAGCTTCTCAAATTCTATGACATTCGCTCTATTGGCAGGAAGTGTTCAATGAAAGCGTCAGCAAACTTATCCCAAGTTGTAGGAGATGTATCTTCCCCTCGAGACTGTTCACATGACTCATACTAGATTTTAGCAATATCTTGCAATTGATAAGCTCCTAATTTCGCTGCCTCTATATCGGTAGCATGCATACCACGAAAGATTTTCTAAAGCCCATCAATGAAATTATGCGGATCCTGTCTTGCTATATCCTATGAACACTGGAGGGTCCATATGCAGAAACTCTCGAGTCCTGAAACTGAATGATTCTCCACTAGCCCTTGTACTTGGAATCATTCCCTGACATTGGGCTTGAGTAGCCACAACCTGGGTGAGCAGCTGAATAGCTCCCCTAACATCCAAGTCTGTGAAACTAGGTAGCAGAACTGGAATACGAATCTCTACATGCCCGGTTGTATCAGGTGAGGGTGTTGTACCCGAATTGGCTCTCTGAGCCTAAGTATCTTCCTCACGAGCAGCATAAGTAGCAGCCCTCTTGCTTGTAGCTAATTTCCTTTTAGTAGTCATTTTCTTAAATACGTAATACGTATGACTTAGAAGAATGTCCTGAAGGTATAGCTCTAACTACACGATCTAGAGTACGAAAGAAGTGAGAGAATCATATATGTCATAGTGGTCAAATGTTTACATGTATGGGTGTCTCACACATATAAAAGAGACCCCACTGAACACGGTTTCATAGACTCCCTAAGACACTTGAACCTAGGCTCTAATACCAATTTTTGTAACGCACAGAACTATGGTCTGGGTAAAACACAACACTCGATGCTTGACTGCATGTGACCGAGAAAACTATATGGCTTGCTAATCAACACGTGCATAAAAAATGCAATAATAATGGTAATAAAACATGTAAAACTGTATACTGAAATTAGTATGAAATATCATAGAGGAAATATCTGGAAATATGGTAAGTTTGAAAACCATACTGTCATGCCATACTAACTAGTCTAGTCTATGAAACCGCTGACACATGAGTCTGACTACAAAACTGTTTACCAGGACAAGGCCCTGACATACCTTTACTATAAACATAATCATGAAAACAAATTGTCAAACCCCAACCTTGGGGGGGGGGGGCACCAAGCACCCGAAGTGCTAAGCGAACCAACCTTGGCATCTGTAACATGTGACATAATATTGGGCCAGCAAGGGCACTAAACAACAATAATAATAACCAGACATGACAACCTGCAAGAAGAAAAAACCCAACAACCTATATATACATATGCAATACTGACAAGGCCATAACAAAAGTGACATCGACTATCCAGAATGGCCGACAATTCCAGACAAAACACATATATACACCGACTGCAATTCTGTAAGCCTCTAAGAGTATTGTACAACATCTACTGGTCGGGATAAGGCCCAACCATACCCAAAACCATATATATACATTTGCATATGTACTTATAGATTAACAACTAGCAACTCCTAAGAAGTGGAGTACGACACTCAACTGCTGATCTCGGTATTCTACTGAGGAGGTGCGTCGACCTGTCTATCTGCACCTATGGGCATGGATACAATGCACAAAAAGGGGCATCGGTATGAAATATGTACCAAGTATGTAAGGTGATAAGCATAAGCATAAAGAATATAATAACATGAGAAAGAGGTACAGAGACAACCAGAAACTCAGAATAAGGCCACCGCGGGCATCAAGAAAACACAATATGACTACAAATGTTTGAACATAAAATCATTCCTCAATGTGGAGGCATACATCATATCATGTAATAATAAATCCCTCTTTATGGTGAGCTCATTATAACTTCCCGGCCATATAGGACGCGGTAAACATCTGCCCAACTGATCAGTGGTATGCACAGCTACGTTGCATATCCGACCGTATATGACACGGCGCGGTAATAAAAGAAATACATATAGGTGCACATCTACGTACCTGCCCGGCCAACTATAGCACATCGCGATAATGAATACATATATATATATATATATATATATATATATATATATATATATATATATATATATATATATATAAGTGTAATGCAAGACCAACCTCAAATGGGATATCAAAGAAAGAGTCAGTGTGACCTATCGTTATTATCCTCCGACTTTCGTTATTGTCGCTACATTCATTATCTTTCAATTGGTAGCCAAAAGAGATAACCGATATAGATAACATAAAAGAAATTTGATATAGATCATACATGAGGTAAGGTTCAACTCAATCGGGTAAACCACTATCAACTCAAATTTATTGGGACGTTCCAATTGATAAGCAAAGGGAATATGAAAACAGGGAAAGTACTTGACACAAGTCACATATGAAATAAAGATTAATCAATCACAAGGAAGCGTATTCATCTCATGTTATCGGAAAGTATATCAACGGAGAGCCCGTCATATTTGAGTAATGGACAAGACATATAAAGATGCGAGAATATACTTTAATATAGGACATTCATGAGAAGAGGTAAGCTTAATAATTTTGGAATACGGTCAACTCAAGTTTAACATAAACGTTTCAATCAATAACCAAAGAAATATGGAAGTATGGGCAGTACTTTAGTATAAGTCATATATGAAGTAGGGGGATGCTCATGCATAAGAATATGATCAACTTGTTCACGGAATGAATGTATCAATGAAATGTTCATCGAGTTCTAGAAATGCCACAAAAGATACATGTGATATAAATAATAACTCATGGGTTGACTAGGCCTTTGACATATCCTTTATTGAATAAGTACATAAGCACTTGCACTCATAAAAGGCCTAATATATATATATATATATATATAACAAGGCCGACATAAGCACAATGACTCTATTAGGGAGGCCGATAAGGCCACACATGACTGTCACTTACAACACAACTGTCTACAACCCTCTAAGGAATATACTAACAATAATTGGTTGGGACAGGGCACCGCCATACCCAACTATACACATATGCACATCTGGCATACCTATCAACTCACTACACAACTTTGGAGGTAAGGAGCATGACAACTCTAGCTGAATCGACTCTTACTGTGAGGAAGGCATCTACATCTCTATCTACACATGCGACATGAAATGCAATGTCCCTAAAAAGGGACATCAATATGAAATACTGAGTATGTAAAGCATGAAAAAAAATATGAATATGTGAACTATAAAGAAAGCATATCAATAATGTGAAAATAATAGCTTAAGAGAAAGCATAAGCAACCTGGGGGCCACACGGGGCAAAAAATGAAACTCTGAAACTTAATACAACCTGTCTGGCTTGGATTTTACTGTATAACTGTCCTCATCTTATAGTGCGAGGTATAACATGTCACTAATCTTAGGTGTATGCATGAATATGCAATGCGATATTCACCTTAATTCATTTGTGTGTTATGGAACGTGCAACCCGATCCATCATATGCATATGTTGTAGAACGTGCAACCCGATCCTCTATAAGGATATGTTATGAAATGTGCAACCCGATCCTCTATATAAATATATTTCAAAATATGCAACCTGATCTACTATATGAATATGTTGCGCAACGTGCAACCCAATCCTCTAGAATATATTGCGGAACATGCAACCCGATCCTCTATATGAATATGTTGCAGAATGTGCAACCCGATCCTCTATATAAATATGTTGCAAAATGTGCAAACTGATACACTATATAAATATGTTGCAGAACGTGCAACCCAATCTTCTATATGTATGCTCATAATTGTATGCATGAGATTAGTTTCCAACAAATAATATAACATCACCAAAAGGGGCTCTGGGTGTGGACAATAGACTGTGACAACTATGGCATTTTGGCCACTTTTGGAACTTATATATCTCTAGATTTTACCTTGACGCGACTCTTAGTTGAATCGATAATTCATTCTTTAAATTGCTTCTTCTTGAAGAATTAGGATAATTTCATTAACCAACGACATGGATCATAAGAATATGAACAAGCGGTGATTATTTCTCAATAAGAGACTTTTGATAGATACTAGAGTGGAATGCTCACGTTCCTTTTTAAAAATGATAACTTTCTGGATTCATGCTTTTGAAATAAATGAAAAGCCTTACATACCCGGTTATTGTTGCTACGATCGTTCTACCAGTCTTCGCTACTCTTACGAATGATCATCTATATCATATAAGGAAGTAATATTAATATCGAATCTAAATTCCATAAAACCTTGCTTATGTATCTTATCGACTTTAGTATACACATCAGGTTCTTAGACTTCTTTACATGGGATGCTTATGTAATTTAGTCACATGGTTTAATCCAAACACAATTTCCACAAAACCTTAGCTAGGTGTTCTTCGACAACTCTTAGGCATGAGTAATTCTTTAAACTTCTCTAATATGGAAAACTTCATGTGAATTAGTCCCACAACCTTTCAAACCTTACATTCCTTAATCCATAACATTTACAATCAATAGTATCATTCAATTCAACTCATACTTAGAGTGAAACAACCCAACAATTCATATTACGAAGATTTCATAAATTTCTGAAGTTTTGATCATAAAACTTTTTCATAACTTCTTTCAAATCGTCAATTAACCATAAGCATAGACAGAAGATGATAGAACTTACCTTAATACTTCATAATCTCCCCAAAACAGTGAGCAATCTGATTTGCAATGGTATTTCCAAGTCCAACTTTGTATGGAGAAGGAGAATACTATGTTAATCACGGGTTTTATCACGTTACCCTTGCATAATAGGCTTTGATTTCATCTTGGGGATGTTGGAGTATGCTACATAGAATTTAGGGAGAGTGATAGGGTTTGGTATGGAGGAAAAATGAATCCCAAATCAGAAAATTCCAATATAAACAACTCATCAAAATCCTACGGTATACTCAATGGACCGTCAAACTCTCGATGGTATGACATTCTTCCTGTCAAACTTCCAGGAAAGTTGACAACTCACCTTGGGCAATTTGATGGTCTATCAACTACACCGTCAAACTGCCCAGATTCATGTTTTCGTTGAAATGTATTTTCTTCGATTCGTTTAACTTCTCAAACACTCTGGCACCTTTATAACAAGTTGTGAACCTTCATTATTCTTACGTAGGGTCATACCTTTTCCTAGGACTTCGGTATCCATTGATGTCAAAGCAGGATGCGAAACTACAAGGTGTAACATCCTTCCTCCCTTAGGAACATTCGTCCATAAATGTTGGAAATATTCTAACTCTCATGTTTTCCAGAAATTTTGGCAGGGTTTCCTTTATAAACAGGACTATCCAAAACCTATCAAACAACCCAACATATATCTAATGCCACACAAGACAACACAATATTACGATAATATCAATCGGCCTCATACGACCACTTATACATATAATAATCAAAGAGAGTTCAGCCATAACTTACATTAATATCATCTTCTGATCTTCAAGCTGTATTCGCTTTCGAATCCTTGATTATATCACATGAATACTAGAATAAAATGGAAAATACGGATAATATACATGTAACCATTTTCGGTGATGACTCTAAGTCAATGCATAAATACGGTTCTGATGACTGTCTAAGCTAAATGCTCCACTCATGCCTCTACCTCTACCAGCCGACATCTGCGTACCTTGCCTGGGAGAGCGTATAGATGAGGAAGTAGCTATAGGGCTGTCGGCTGTGCCATACCACCTCTGCCTCTCATCAGACAAAACCTCATAATATAACTGAGCTACCTACACGAATAGCACACATCCGAACCCTGATGACATTACCCAGAATGAGCTCTACCACATCGATGACATTAGGGAAATGGAGGTCTCACCTAACTGGACTCGCCTCTATACTGCGGACCTGATGTACGCGAACTCTGACCCTAACTAGGATAAGTGGTCCGATCACGACGCTGGCCCTAACACTTCTGTGGTGCACTGGCTGCTGGATAAGATAGGCGCCTAGAGAACTGTGGCATTAATCCACCTCTAAAGTCTCATGTATCACCTGCGGATCGGGCCCTCTTATGCTGACCCCTATCCCACTCTCTATCGACCTACTGCTGCCTCTTATGATCATTCAGATTCTGTGCATAGGCCTAAATGCGAGCAATATCCATAATGGGATTCAGAAAAGCCTTAGTACACATATTGACCAAATGTGGTCCCAAACCACCCATAAATCGATATACTCGGTCACTCATTTCCAACACGACTGCACGATCATATTTAGCCAAGGAATTAAACTACATTCTATACTCTCGGATGCTCATGTTACCCTGCTCCAAGCATAGAAACATGTTCTGCCTAGCCCGACGAAACTCAGTAGGCAGGTACTGCTACAAAAATGCTTCAGAAAACTCCCTCCATCCTTCTGATGGGGTACAAGGCCCCCTAAACTGCTCCCAAGTCTTATACCATGTGTTAGCAACATTCTGCAACTTATATGAGGCAAATTCCACTGACTCCGTATCAATGGCATGCATAACTTGCAAGGTCCGCTGCATTCGATTGGTGCCCTCTCCTGCCTCCTCATCTAATATCTGTATAAATTGTATAGACGTCTGTCGTCTAGTATTAAGCATCATTAAGAAGGTAAATAAAATGAAGGTTAGGAATAAACACTTACAACTCAGCTCTATTGCACGATCTAGATAAAAAAGAAATCTAATCATCCTAAATGTCATGTAGCCTCCTCTTTATAAGTATGGTGCACATCACACTCATAAACAAGACTATACTAGACACGACATGCAGACTCCCTAGGACAGACTTGCTCTGATATCAAGTTTTTCACACCCAACCTTGGGGATGTGGCCGGCGCCCAGGACCCGAAGGCCCGAGCGAACCAACCATGGCATAATATTGGGCCAACAAGACCACTAAACGACAATAATAATAACTAGACATGACAACCTGCAAGCAGAAGAACCCCAACAACCTATATATACATATGCAAGGCTAACACGGCCATAACAAAAGTGACATCAACTATCCAGAATGGCCGACAATGCTATACAAAATACATATATACACTAACTGCAAGTCTGCAAGCCTCTAAGAGTATTGTAGAATTCCTACTGGTCGGGACAGGGCCCCACCATACCAAAACCATATATATATATATATATATATATATATATATCATATGTACCTATAGACTCAAAACCAAAAACTTTAGAGAAGTGGAGTGCAACACCAAACTACTGATCTCGGTATCCTACTGAGGAGGCGCGCTGACCTGTCTATCTATACCTGTGGGCATGAACACAACGCACAAAAAGGGCGTTAATACGAAATATGTATCAAGTATGTAAGATGATAAGAATACGCATAAAGAATGTAATAACATGAGAAAGAGGTACATAGACAATCTAAAACTCAAAATAAGGCCACTGCGAATATCCAGAGAACACAATATGACTACAAATGCATGAACGTAAAATCATTCCTCATTGTGGAGGCATACATCATATCATATAATAATAAATCCCTCTATGGGGTGAGCTCGTTATAACTGCCCGGTCATATAGGACATGGTAAACATCTTCCCAACTGATCAGTGATATGCACAACTACGTGTCTGCATGGTTATCTATGACACAGTGCGGTAATAAAAGAAATACATCTAGGTGCACATCTACGTGCCTGCCCAGCCGACTATAGAGCGGTGCGGTAACAAAAATAGATATATATATATGTATATATACAATGCAAGACCAACCTCAAAAGGGATATCATAGAAAGAGTTTGAGTGACCTATTATCATTATCCTCCGACTTTCGTTATTGTCACTATATTCATCATCTTTCAATTAGCAGGCAAAAGAGATAACCGATATATAGAACATGAAATAAATTTGATATATATTACACATGAGGTAAGGTTAAGCTCAATTGGGTAAACCACTATCAACTCAAGTTTATTGGGGATATTCCAATTGATAACCAAAGGAAATATGGAAATAGGGAAAGTACTTCACACAAGTCATTTATGTAATAAAGATTAGTCAATCACAAGGAAGCGTATTCATCTCATGTTTATCGAAAAGTATATCAATGGAGGGTCCGTCATCTTTGAGTAATGGACAAGAAAGATAAGGATGCGAGAATATACTTTAATACAGGCCATTCATTAGAAGAGGTAAGCTTAACCATTTTGGAATACGGTCGACTCAAGTTTAACGGAAACATTTCAATCAATAACCAAAGAAACATGGAAGTATGGGTAGTACTTTAGTATAAGTCATATATGATGTAGAGGGCATCTCAAGCATAAGAATATGATCAACTTATGTTTTCACGGAATGAATGTATCAATGAAACACTCATCGAGTTTTAGTCATGCCAAAAAAGAAAAAAGAGAAAGCCCTACATACCTCGTCGATGGAGCTATATACTTCTCCCAAGTTCTTGAACACCTTACGAACGCCTTTCTACATAATACAGACAGTTTGAGATCAATTCTGAGTTCATAGCTTATGGAAACTTTCATTTAAACATTTAATCGAGTAACTTGCGGGCTTAAGTTCATAGTCATTTTTGTAGCTTAATTTCCTATAGAACGCTACCCTTTTTCCTTCCTTCTACTCCTACTTCTCATTAAAATCCCATCCATAACTCCACAACTTCAAACAACACATTTAAACCATATGAAATAGCCCACACAACTAGCTAAGTTCACAAAACTTCATAAGGACTTGTTCTAGGGAATTCTCCTTCCAATTTCTATGTAAACCACCTGTAGTATCTTAGGAGGATAATAAACATGAGTAAACATACCTCAATTTATGAAAAACACCCCAGCACCAAGATTACTTCAAGTTGAATAATCCTTCTGAAAAGCCAAACGACGGAGAAACGACTATTCTACGAGTACTATGAGATTCCTTACATTGTAATTACTTATTTAACTCTTGAATTTGGTCTTCATTCATGGAGGAGAGTTTGAGAGTGTGTAGGAGGTGTTTAGGGTTCGGAGTTTTGGAGAAATGAAGTTCCAATTCGTTTTGGGGATTTATTATATGAGATGATTTAAGTTGCCACCGATCATGCCCTCTGTCCCGTGACAGTTTGCGCCGTTGGACGGAAATGCAAATATCTCTCTACTCTAACATCTTATCGACGAGTGGTTCAATAAGCTAGAACCTAGACTCACTGAAGTTGAATTTACATAGGTTATAGACCCCATAAGTCATTACATACTAGGAGATATACCCCCAAAGGTTTGGTCCAAAATTCTGCCTAGCTTTCCCCGAGTTTCGACGGACTTAATTTCTTTGATTCGTTTAGCCTCGAACTCTTATGAAACATATTTAACACTTATTTAAACCTTTATTAACCTTGTGGAGGGATCTCAACCTCACCAAGATTATGTTAGTTAACCTACAACAGAAATGATGTATAAAGTACGGGTTGTAACAGAAATCAACTTATGTTACTCAATAAGTCTTGAAGCTGCTCCTTCAACTCTCTCAACTCTGTTGGAACCATACGGTACAGAGGAATAGAAATGGGTCAAGTACCTAGATCGAGATCAATACAGAAGTCGATATCTCTGTCTGGCAGCATACCCGACAAATCTGAAATAAAGACCTCTACGAACTCATTAACTACTGGAATAGAATCAAGGGAAGGAGTCTCCTTACTTATATCCCAAATATGAGAAATATAAGACAAACAACCCTGGTCCACTAACTTCCTAGCCGAATATAAGAAATCACATTTCTAGGAGCAGGACTGGGAGCGCCTCTCTATTCTAACCTCGGAAGGTCAGACATTGATTGTCTTGGAATGGCAATCCAGAATTTCATGATATGGTGATATCCAATCTATACCCAAGATAACATCAAAATCCACCATATCTAAGATAATCAATTATACCCAAGTGTCATAACCCATGAAAGTAACTACACACATGCGATAAACTCTATCTACAATCACAGAATCATCGACCGGTAACACACAAATATGTACATCAAGTATATCACACCACATCTCTAATTTAGTAGAAAAGTAGGCAGACACATAAAATAATATAGACCCTAGATCAAATAACACAGTAGCATATCGATAATTGACTAAGATGATATATGTGATGATCGTATCGGATGCCTCAGCCTCGACCCTACCAGGTAATGCATAGGAATAGACGTGTCCTACCTCAAATTGAGTACATTGCTGGCTACCTCGGCCTGAACGAACTCTATCTCTCCTCGACTGGGATCCACCACGACTAGAATGATGACCACCACAGCCCGATTGAGATCCTCTCTAGCTACCCTGACTACCACTCTGGAATAGTTGCGCTAGGGTCCTGGGTGCACGGGATGTAGTCAATAACTGTCTAGGCAATATCTTTTAAAATTCCCAACCTCTCAGCACTTAAAATAGTTCATGGCCATTGAGGGTTTACAAATATAAATAGAAGAACCTGAACCACCATGGTCTGAATATCTAGAATGAGAACCCCTTAAAGACTGGCCCCCACTATAACCATCGCTAATCTGTATAACTGCTTGAACTAGTCAATTAGGCTGCGACTGTTGATATCTCCCCTGATACCCATAACCACAAAAAGAAGAACCACTGAACTAACCATGTCACCTTGCCCTCTTATCGAGCTCATAGCTAGACAAACCACTTCTCACAGACTCCAGCATTCTAGCATGCTCTGCCACAGTCTCAAAAGAAGCCCCCGAAGCCACCAACTGCAACGTGGCCAACTGGAGCGGAATACATAAGCCTTTAACAAAGCATCTCACTCGCTCAGCCTCAATAGGGAACAATAATGCTTTATATCTTGATAAGGCATGAAAGTGAGTCTCATACTGCGCAACTATAGAATTGCCTTGACCAATCTTCTGAAACTCATCACACTTATGCAATCTCAACCTCAAAGGCATAGACTTCTCCAAGAAGACCCTTTAGAACCTAGCCAACCTAACCCAAGTCAATTGAGGTGCCCCTCTAAGCAAGCAATCACCATACGCCTTTTACCACTGCATCGCGTCTCCTCTAAGCTGAAGGGCCACAAAACTGACTTTGTGCGACTCAACAATACCCAAGGTATGCAACCTCTCATGGCTGCTCACAATGAACTCTTACACATCCTCTTCGAGTTGTCCAAAGAACTCAGGAGGCTTCATGATCAAAAAGTGCTCCCAAATCTTCCGCTTATTGCGGTCATAGTTGTCTCTCCAATAGACCGGGGACCAAACTCTGGAGTATGAACCTCATCAATACGGGAAACTGACATCGTTGATTGTTTAATATTGGGTGTACCAAAATTGGGGGTCTAAGTCTACCCCCATCCCACGCAGGTCTGAGAACCACCCAAAGTAGTAGGATGTGCGTTTGTGTGAGCAAAACCATTGAGAACACTTAATAACCTGACCAACGTGTCCTGTAGTATGAGTACACAACGTACCCTCATATGTATCATAGGCCGACAATGACAGAAGGTACATAATCAGAAATAAATACCAAGTTGACACCAAGTAATTCTAAACTACATAGTCTAATAATCCAAGTAAAGTAACATAGTCCACATAATGATTCACAGAGTTCACATGTTTCCTTATTTCAATAAGTCCACAGTTACTTACATTATCCAATTCAAAAATAGTTCTACAATAACTCAAGTATCAAGAAGCAAGTATAATACTTTTATGTCCAGAAATTAGTCAAGTCATCAACAATCACTTCAATACAAGTCCAACCACAAGTAATAAATGAAATGGTATACAAATAGATGCTATGAATGCAATGCATATACCAGGTACCTTTATCAATCGGTATACAATACGTCAAGATTTTATTATGATCTATAAACCCATGGGGGGACCCGCAAAGTTCATATACCCCTCCGCTTTAAAATAAATCATCAGATCACGGAGCCCAGCTCTTAGCTGTAATAATATCATATTGCAGGTATGCAACTCCGCTCCTCGCGTATCAATATCATCTCAGTGTTTCCATAATCTCATAAGTGTTCTTACTTTTCCGGCCCCTTGGGCCCATAACATATCCATACAACTCTCATATCAATATCACAGAACCATTAGTGTATGAACGTAAATGACAATATAAGGCAAGATATCATGATGCAACGAGATACAACCAAATAAGAGATGAAACATCACATGCTTTCAAGAATTCTATACACATAGAATCCATGTACATTCAAGATATCATATCATAAACATGTGTGATGAGTAAACATATCAAGCAACTATAGAGACAAGCCCACATATGGCGACAAACCCAAATAATTAGCAATCGGAACCAACACAAGGTTGATTCCCCAAACCTCATCATCATAGTTCAACACTGGTACCCTCTCAAACGTTCATCACAACCGTTTGAGAGGGACCCCTAAACATTCCCAATTCGCCTTTATATTTATAACTAATTACGCACTTCTATCAAAGTCACGAAAAGCTAAATCATTGCCTACCTCGGGGCCGAACATGAATGTTATGCGATCAAGCCTCGGTGATAGCCTTGCCATTCCTTTATGCCTCGTGATGGTAGAAGTCTATCTATGTAGATATGCTATTCGTTCGCAACATATAAGGATATAAATCTTTCAAACAAGACTTTAAAATACCAATTCGGGCCCACATCACCAAGATTCAAACTTTAATATCTAAAAACCATGAATACATACTAAGTAGTCATATCCCTAAGTAAATTTGAAATATATACACATTTGATCCCTCAATTGAACAATAATTCAAAAGCCCCACTTTGAAACCCTTGAAATATTTCCCAATTGAAAATAGGTATTCTTAAATTAAGTCTTGCAACATGATAATTTAACATATTCCAACACTAACTTATGATATTAACACAATTTAATCCATAAATCCTCTATTAAATCAATAACCTAGCTCTCTTAATCTCATAGAAACTTGCAATACATTTTCCCAACTTAAACACATACTACATCACCATTAAAAAACTTAGAAAACATAAAATTAGGTCATAAATGAAAGAATCTCTTACCCCGAGGTTAAAATTGCTACTAGGGTTCTGAAAATACTCAATGGTGGCTCTGTTCTCGAGGTTTTCTATTTTGGGAAAGAAAATTGTAACCTAAGGAATTTATAGGATACTTGATACAATACTTCTGCCCTAGCGGAATCGACTTCACTGGAGCGGACCCACTGCGGCTAACCAAACCCTCGCTGAGGTAGTGTTACTAGACACCTTGTCTCAGCACCATGGCGAACACAAATCCACAGGAGCGGACTCATCCCTGCAGATTGACCCTCTACCACAACGGATATTTCCCACTTCCCAAGCACTCACTTCGGCGAGCCAACCTCACGCTGAGGCGGACATGCCAGAGCAGAAACATGTTCTACTGGAGTAGACACCAGACACAAACATAGAGAAAATAGTCCTGTCACACCTCGAATCATGGCCTGGGTGAAACACGATACTTGGTGCCTAGCTGCATGTGACCGAGCGAACCACATGGCTGCTGAATCAACATGGGCATCAAAACATACTATAATAATAATATGAAACAAGTAATCCAACTGCTGAATTAGTAATCTAAAGGTATATTGTGGAAATAGTCTAAAAATATAATAATTTTGAACAACTAAAAAAATTGATATGACATGATAACTAGTCTAGTCTATGAAACCTGTAACATTAGTCTGACTGAAAACTATCTACCAGGACAAGGTCCTGCCATACCTCTATCATAAAATACTATAATAAAATAATATACTGACATCCCGAATTAGATGGGGCTCACCAAGCAGCTAATATTTAAGCAATCCTACTAAGCAGATCTATCGTTCTGAAACTCAACACATGTATCGTGAAGTGCAAGCCCCATGCAAAGGGATGTTAAATTTGAATTGTATTGTATGTATAAAAACTGAAAGAATAAATAGTTGTGGAGTGTTCGAGAAAGGGCAACCCAAATCAATAAACAGATACTGTATAGAATCTGAAACTGTAACTAATAACTGATAAGTGAACAAAGAAGCAAGAATTATGAATACTTTTTGTACTGATATGAAAAATCAACTGTTTAACTTAAATAATAAATAAATGTGGCCTTAGGCCCAATATATGTGCACAAATCTATGGCCTCGGGCCCAAGTATACATATACATAAAATGTGGTATTTGGCCCAAAATACAGGTGATCAACATTAAATAAGAAATATATATATATATATATATATAAGAACTAAGAATCATGCTGAAAGATACAATATTGACATACTGAGAAATGATTCGATGAGACATGTATTCATGAACTGATTATGAGTACTGGAGCTTTATATATAAGAACTGAGAATCATGCTGAAAGATACAATACTGACATACTGAGAAATGATTCGATGAGACATGTATTCATGAACTGATTATAAGTACTGGAGCTTTAACTAGTTTACAGGTGTACTGAGTATTCTAGACTGAGACTCATGAGTACCAATCACAAGTCTATATTGATTACATACTGAGTCCACAATAATAAACGTGATAATTATGAACAACTATGAAGTTATAATCTTAAAGATAGATGTTCTAGTCTTTTCATGAACTAGGGCATAATCTTAAAGTCTGAAGTAATTCATAGTAATCTTGATGAACGAGGCGTAGAGATGATTAAAGATGTTCTCACACATGGAGAGTTAGCCTCACATACCTTGATTGCTCCAAAACGTGTCTTAAAAATATGAACTTAGAAGAAGGACTCCAAAGATTGAACCTTGAGCCCTAAGTTAGGTTTATCCTAAAAACCCTAGGTTAAGAACATTGAATTTTAACTTAGAATTCATGTATGTACGTCAGAATTCACTTGAAATACTTTGAATAGGTTTACCTTGAGGTAGGAAGATGATGGAAAGAGACGACCTTCGTGCTAGGGTTTGAGAATAGTGAAAACTAATTTTTCAGGACTGAGTTGCGTATTTATATTGTTCACTATCGGAAGGATTTGACAGTCAAAATTTACAGACCGTCAATATTTTTACGGTCTGGGTCTAGCCCGACAATAATTGTATGGTCTATATAATCAGACCATCTTGAAATTTCTAATTTTCCATGGTTCTATAAAAGTTGAGAGAATTTGACAGTTGAAAAGGACGGGCCGTAAATGGTCCATGGTTCAATTGTTATCTCCTTATTTTGAGTTGTAATATTAGATTGTATAAATGGGGATCAAGACCATATACAAAACACCTAACTCTGGCCCTTATGTCGAGGACCATATGTGGATCATACTTTGCTAAATAGACAAACTGAATATAGTATACCTGCACACTTCTACCGTTCTACTTAAGCTTTTCAAATTCAACAATATTTGCCTCATTGACCTCAACTGGCAGAAAGTGCTCAATAAAAGCATCAGCAAACGCATCCCAAGTTGTTGAAGGTGCATCTTTCCCACGGGACTGCTCCCATGACTCATAAAGATATTGGCAACATCCTGCAACTGATAAGCTCCTAACTCTATTGCCTCTATCTCAGTAACATGCGTAACACGAAAGATTTTCTGCAGTCCATTAGTAAAATTATGTGGATCTTCTTTTTTACAAGACCTGTGAACACTGGAGGGTCCATACATAAAAATTCATGAGTCATGGAACTAGATGACTCCTTATTAGTTTTCGTGCTTGGAGTCGTTCCCTGACGTTGGGCTTGAGCAGCCACAAGTTGGCTGAGCAGCTGAATGGATCCCTTAACATTAGAGTCAGAAGAACTGGGATCTCTACAGGCCCTGTAGAATCGGGTGGGGGTGTTGTACCCGAATTAGCTCCCTGAGCCTGAACATCTTCCTCACGACATTAGCAGCAACACTCTTGCTTGTAGTTGTCTTTTATTTTGCAGACTTTTTTGAAATACGTAATATGCACGAGTTAGAAGGATGTTCTAAAGGTACAAGTCTAACTACACGATCTAGAGTATGACAAAAATGAGACAATCATAGATATCTTGGTGGTCAACTATTTACATGTGTATAGCCTACACACACATAAAAGTAACCCCACTAGACACGATTTCATAGACTCCCTAAGACACTTGAACATATGCTCTGAAGCTAAGCTTTGTCACGTCCTAAACCTTGGTCTAGATGAAACATGA
Source organism: Anisodus acutangulus (assembly GCA_029783415.1). Taxonomy (NCBI): domain Eukaryota; kingdom Viridiplantae; phylum Streptophyta; class Magnoliopsida; order Solanales; family Solanaceae; genus Anisodus; species Anisodus acutangulus. The sequence goes on along the minus strand of CM056498.1, from coordinate 25,656,565 downwards.
CACTCGGTGCTTAGATGCATGTGACTGAGTGAACCACATGGCTGCTGAATCAACATGGGTATCAAAACATACTATAACAATAATATGAAACAAGTAATCCAACTGCTGAATTAGTAATCTAAATGTATATTGCGAAAATAGTCTGAAAATATAATAAGTCTCAACAACTGAAAAACTGACATAACATGATAACTAGTCTAGCATATAAAACCCCCTAATATGTGTCTGATTGAAAATTGTCTACCAGGATAAGGTCCTGCCATACCTCTATCATAAAACATAATAATGAAATAATAAACTAACACCCCAAATGATATGAGGCTCACCAAGCAGCTGATACTGAAGCAATCCTACTGAGCATATATGTCGTCTAGAAACTTGGCACTTACACCGTGAAGTGCAAGCCCCATGCAAAGGGATGTTAGTACATTTGAATTGTATTATATGTAAATCAATTGAAAGAATAAATAGTTGTGTGGTGCTCGAGAAAGGGCTACCCAAATCAATAAACAAATATTGTACTAAATCTGATATTGTAACTTATAACTGAATAAGGAAGCAAGAATTATGAATACTCCTGTACTGATATGAAAAATCAATTGTTTAAGTGAAATAATAAACTGTGGCGTTAGGCCCAATATATGTGCACAAATTTGTGGCCTCAGGCCCAAGTATACATATACATAAAATGTGGCCTTGGGCCCAAAATACAGGTGATCAACATTAAACAACATATATATATATATATATATATATATATATATATATAAGAACCGAGAATCATGTTGAAAGATACAATACTGACATACTGAGAAACGATTCGATAAGACATGTATTCATGAACTGATTATGAGTACTGGAGCTTTAACTAGTTTACATGTATACTGAGTATTCTAGACTGAGACTCATGAGTATCAATCACAAGTCTATGTTGACGATTGAAAAGGACGGGCCATAAACTATTATACGGTCCATAAAAAGCTATTGGGTTTCGTCCAATTAAAAATGAAATCGACGGTTCATTTTGACGGTCTGTAAATATTTTACGATCCGTCAATCCTGGTGTAAAATTTGATCTACAGAACTGGAATGGTTTTCAACTTTAAACTCCCCATTTTGATTTCCTAATTCCCTGAATCATAAACATGGGTTAGTATAGAGGTACGAGGTGTTACAATTCCAAACTTCCATCAAACCCCTGAGACCCCCCCAGACACAAACCAAACACTCTCATCTAAGGTAAACATTGCTACGAAATCGCTCGTATCCTTGAATTTCACATTTAATCGAGCTAAGGTATACATTTCTAAAGAATTATCCGAGAAAACTAAATATTCAAACTTTACAAATAAGGCCACAAAATACATCTAATTGCCTCGAGAAACAAATCAATGACTCGACTAAGTCATAAATGACCTTCCAAATTTATCGGAAGCGACGGAACTCGAAAATGAACCAATCTAGCCAAAAGCGAACTTTGAATCAAACTAACCAACTCTAAGTTTCTTGTTTTGGGTTTTTCATTTGATACTCATATAAACGGACCTCGGGATCTGTGCTACTCATTTATGTGCATCAAAAATCCCAAATAGAGTATACGTGAAGGGTTAGATAAGCAAATAAGGGTTTTTAGCTAAAAATGACCAGACATGTCATTACAATTATATAGTTGTCCTACCCGTCCCCTAGCCAACATTACAACCCGTTAAAGTCCTATTTGATTCTATTCGAGCATGCGTAATTAGTGGAGATGTATATAATGGGTAAGCCTATGGTTCTTTGTGCATACATGTGAATTATTTTAGGAGTGCAAAAATTGTTCTTTGATGTTAGTCCTTAAATTATATTCATTCATTGATTTGAGTGTGTGGACTATTTATTTTGCGAGGACACTTGTTTCATGATAGATAGGTGATGTTATTAGCTTCATTTGACAGAATAGGTGAGCGAGATTAAATTTGATGAGTAAGAGTCTGTCTTTGAGGATATGAGGTTAGAGTTGTTTGATTGTGTGACTTGTATATCTTGCATGATGATCAAGAAGTGTATATTTGATAATTTGAATTGCTATATGACCTAATTGTTGGTATCAACCAAAGTGGTAATGCTCCTGAACTTGATTTTAGATATTAGTTTAGGGCTTGATCGAGGACGAGCAAGAGTCTAAGTATGGGATGGTGATGTTCGGCCAAAAATGCATATTTAGTCATTATTTTTCCTCACTTATTAGTACTCTTATCGTCGTTTAAGTATAAATTATATTGATTTGAGCTTATTACATGTTTTGTCTCTGTAGGAAGATTCTTGGACGAAAGCAATTGAAAAAGTGCTTATTTGATACAAATTTAGATAAGAAAATAAAAATCGGAGAATGACCGAGCTCGCCTTGAAAGTAGCTGGACTAGCGAAGAAGTTTAATCACCTACACAAAATAGCAAAGCGAAGAAAAAGGCAAAGAAGTTGACGAGCCATGCTTAAAATATGTCTGAGAGGGCTCGTCAACATCCTCGTCAAGATGAGTCCATAGATGAGCCAGACCAAAAATATGCCTGAGAGGGCTCGTTAACATCCTCGTCAAAACGAGCCCAACTAGTTTTTATATTTTGAATTTGTCTTGGCTAGGGAGACCTCTTACACACAATAGGTTATATTTAAACCCTAAAAATATATCTTTTGATGGGGGGGGGGGCGTATTTTGGAGGCGAGTTGGAAGGTAAGGACACGCTAGTAGCAGAAGCAACTGAAATTTGCCATAGAGTTTCACTTTCTTCCATTCTTTTACTTGTTCATATTATGTTCTTAAATAATATTATGAGTAGATAGATTTATTTTCTAGGGCTTTGATAGAACCTTTTGTAGGATAAATTTTTGTTACGTTTCTATATAATTGAGCCGTTGGATTTTCTACTTGTTCAACCACATGCTTATTCAATTGATTGAATGGCCATCGATTAGCTGTTCCTATTTATTATGTGTTTCTCGAGAGAAAATGCATATTTAGGTAGTTGTTGAATAACGTCACTCTCTAGGTATATGAGAGATCAATATGGCGGGTTAAAAGTTGGATTAGAGATAACGAAGCTTTGACATGGTCATAATGAGCGGTGAGAAATTGCTAGCTAGAGTAGTTTGAGAGAATACATCTAGTAAATTATTGTGATTGCTCGAGAGAGAATTACTATAACTTGAGTGCTCACGATCCGTAGAGAATAAATCGATGAAATTATAAATAACGTAGCGAGAAAGATTCTGATAACTGGAGAAATAATAACCCTAGACCTCCTTAATATTATTTCCAACTTCATCCTCTATAGTTGATAATTTTTACTATTTTATTATTTTTTAGTTAATTAGTTAGAAATAAAAATCTAAATATTTATAATCCAGAATATTGTTCGAACTTATTTTCTTAGTATTATTGAACAGTTATAGCTAACGTCAGTTCTCTATGAGATTCGATTCCGGACATTTAGACTAGATTATATTTGCAGCGACCACTTATCCTTTTTAAGACTAGAGTTGGGCGTAACCAAATTTTGGCGTTGTTGCTGGGGAATTAATGGTTTAGTTATAGTTGTAAATATTGCTAGGTTTTAAGCTTGAACAATTTTTTTTGTTTTTTATTTTTCTTATTTTAGTTGTTAATCTGAGAAACATGACATCTTGGAATTATGGGAGTTCAGGGGTTGGTAATTCTATTTTTGATCATCCTTATGCATATTCCAGAGGAAATCACCTATGGCATAATTATCAAAATATTTCCGGAAGTGAGTTATGTGCACCAACTCAATCTTATGTGCGGAATATGTGTGATATGTGTGGTGGTCAAGATGATCACTTTCATGGTTGTGCTTGTATTGTGTACCCTCCCACAACCCCTTGTTATGATGGTTGTACTTTTTCTTGTAAAGTCAATAGGAACAAAGAACCAAGGGATGCTGATATGAAGGAGATCAAGGATATGTCAAAGTGCCTTGTGGAAAAAGATGTTGAGAAACAACTACATATACAAAGGCAAGAGATTACTATTCACAAGTTGGAGGCTCAATTGAGTCAACTAATTGAAGCTTTTACAACTCAATAAGCTAATATTGTGGAATGTAGCCAAGAAGAGTTCAAAGTAGAACACCAACAATCTAACCAAATAGAAATTGATGATGTTGATATTGAAGAAGTGGTACTAGAATCAACCAATGATCTTACAGATGCGATTTTAATTGACTCTAGGTTATGTCAAGAAGATGAGGTCGATAATAAGTTGAATTTTCAATTTGAGCGCATTAGTCCTCACTCCAGATACTTTTTGACATTGTGTTCAGAATGAGATATGACAATTAAACCATACGAGTCGATGCAGAAACTGAAGGATGAGGTAGATGAGCCATATATTTTGCTATTTTCAAGATCGTCTAGGCAATGGGGCGGTCCTTAAATGAAAGCAAAAAGTGCATAAAGAATTATCCAATTTTTGGCATGCACCAATTTGTACCGCCCCAAAAACATGATCATAAAGCAGAATCAAAACTGGGGGTACAATTCATAAGTTTGAAGTGAAGGTAAAAAGTGGTTCAAGTCATGTTGCAACGTTAAATCAGGTGCTTGTTGGGAGTACTTGTGTGTTAATATAAAATAACAAACTTTCTGTGAGTGCTTGTGTGTTAATATAAAATAACAAACTTTCTAACACCTTGGCTCAGGGTAGTGACTCTAAATATAACTTAATCTTATTTTGTAGTTCACGATGATCTATCTGTCATAGAGTAGAATTGATCCATATTGATTGATACTTGTGCCATGTGTGGTGAGGATTTCTTGCATATTGCATGTCTTGCGTCGTAGTCTAGAACTTGCTCTGCATGTTATTGAAGTAAAATAAAAAGTGTTGTTCTGTTAAGAAGATGATAATAGGCTTTTTTATATGTCTTGTGAATTTTAGCCTTTCAGATAGTGTGCCACAAGTTCACCATTTGAGCCTGTAGCCTTTCATTTGTTAGTCGTATTTTTCCTTGATCCATTTATTTGAATCCCTAGTTTATGTACCCTGCTTTCTTGAGCATTGTAGCTTAGATTGTGATGAAATTGATAAATGTGAAGAAAGGGATGGTTGAGTGTAAAAGGTGACCAATGATAGCTGCAAGGTGATAAAAAGACTCTCTTAGAAAGAATGTAACATGAAAAAAAAATTTGTTTAAGAAAAAATGATTGAAACGTTCTTGATATGAGGAAAATACTTGTGAAAATAATAGATGAAGATAGAGCTGAAAAATAAAGTTTAGAGAATAGAATATTGGGTGATGAAGTTTAAAAGTACAAAGTGTTTAGGGAAGTGTAAGTCACTATTATATAGCTGCCCTACCCGTCCCCTATCCAACATTATAATCCGTTAAAATCCTATTTGATTCTGTTCGAGCACGCATAATTAGTGGAGATGTACATAATGGACAAGCTTATGGTTCTTTGTGCATACATGTTAATTTTTTTGGGAGTGCGAGAGTTGTTCTTTGATGCTAGTCCTTAAATTATATTCATCCATTGATTTGAGTGTGTGGACTATTTATTTTGTAAGGGCACTTGTTTCATGATAGATAAGTGATGTTATTAGCTTTATTTGACAAAATAGGTGAGCGAGCTTAAATTTTATGAGTCAGAGTCAGTCTCTGAGGTTAGGAAGTTAGAAGTTTGTTGTTTGATTGTGGGACTTGTATATCTTGCATGATGATCAAAATGAATATTTAATAATTTGAGTTGCTATATGGCCTAATTGTTGATATCAACCAAAGTGATACTGCTTCTGAACTTGATTTTGGAGATTCGTTTAAGGCTTACTCGAGGACGAGCAAGAGTCTAAGTGTGGGGTGGTGATGTTCGGCCAAAAATGCATATATTTAGTCATTATTTTTTCTCACTTCTTAGTACTTTTATCTTCGTTTGAGTATAAATTATATTGCTTTGAGCTTATTCATGTTTTTTCTATGTAGGAAGATTGTTGGACGAAAGTGATTGGAAAAGAGCTTATTTGATGCAAGTTTAGATGATAAAATAAATATTGGAGAATGACCGAGCTCGCCATGCGAGTATCTTGAAGAGCTAAGAAGTTTAATCATTCGCACAAAACAACAAAGTGAAGGAAAAGGCAAGCAAGTTGACGGGTCAGGCTAAAAACATGTCTGAGAGGACTCGTCAATATCCTCGTTAAGACGAGCCCTTAGACGAGCCAGACCAAAAATATGCCTGAGAGGGCCCGTCAATATCCTCGTCAAGACGAGCCCGACAAGTTTTTATATTTCGAATTTGGCTTGGCAAGGGAGACCTCCTACACACTAGGTTATATTTAAACCCTAAAAATACGTATTTTGAGGGGGGGGGTGTATTTTGGAGGCAACTTTGGAGGCAAGAACATGCTAGTAGCGGAAGCATCGGAAATTCGCCATAGAGTTTCGCTTTCTTCCATTCTTTTACTTGTTTCTATTATGTTCTTAAATAATAATATGAGTAGCTAGATTTCTTTTCTAGGGCTTTGATGGAACATTTTGTAGGATAAATTCTTGTTACGTTTCTATATAATTGAGCCGTTGGATTTTCTACTTGTTCAACTACATGCTTATTTTAGTTGATTGAATGATCATCGATTAGTTGTTCCTATTTATTATGTGTTGCTCGAGAGAGAATGCATATTTAGGTAGTTGTTGAACAACGTCACTCCTTAGGTATATGAGAGATCAATACTGGGGGGTTTAAAAATGGGATTAATGATAACGAAGCTTTGACGTGGTCATAGTGAGCGGTGAAAAAAGTCATTTGAAAGTTGTTTAGGGGGTAAAAAAAGTCCGTAAAGTTAAATTGATATAATGAGTTTTGGAGATAAGTTTAGGGGTGAAAAGATGTATTTACTATTTTTTAAATTTTGTAAAGTGGGATAGTTAGATTATTTAAAAGAGAATTTTAGTAATTTAACTTTAGTTTAAGGGCTTCCACTTTTAATATAACTAGTTTCTCCGCGCGTGCGTTGCACTTATAGAGCCCTACATTCTGTCTCCCCATGCCCTTACAATTTGCCGTGTTTATAGTATTTTGGGAGGTAGTCATACTTTATCTTGGTCCACTTTGATTTACGTATTGTTTGGATGGTTGTTACCCATGGTTTCATAATGTACAATATTGTACAATATAGTATGATATTATATTGTATTAATGAATATAATGTTTGGATAGATTGTATCATTTGTTGTGGATTAATAACATTTCTATGTGTTGATTTGATGGTATGATACTGTATAATATATAAGTTTACTAAAATAGCCTTATTTCTTAATTATAAATTAGTTTTGTATATATTAACAAAATTAAGATAAATGATAAAATAAAAACTTTAAAAGATAAAGTAGGTGATGGGTGTGGGGTGGTGAGGGTGGTGGAGAGGTAGGTAGTGTAGGGTGGGGTGGAGTGGTGGGGGTGTGATAGAGGGAGTGAGGTGGAATGGGTAAATGAAATATGTAAAATCGATAACGAACCTGAATGGCTTTTTTTAAAGCAAAAACCATCAAATCCGTGGTTTAAAAATTTGGGCTTTTTCATTGTCATATAACCTTGAGATTACAATAAATTTATAATACAATACAACATAATTTTAAGAACAACGAAATAAATATAAAAAACAATACAATAATGAACCACGGTAAACAACCATCCAAAACAGGGGGTTAACTTTGCAGTATTCTCATCTTCTTTTGCTATATGGATTCTTCGTGGATGACTTGCTAACAAAATCCACTGCTATTTTTAACAACATCTAGGTCTTGTCCTGTCTGCAGTTGCCATTCGACTGCTAAAGGTCTTCCCAAAGCAGAAGCCATCGAAAACACAACCTCTCTTGCAAAGAAGCTTGGAGGCAAATCTGGAAAGCTAACCCATGCCATTACTATTGAAGTTTCCTCCTCGGACTTAAACCAAGGATCCCATATCAAAGGTCTCATACAACAATATCTATCATCAACCTTCAAGTAGTATGCAGACAAGGATATCATATTGACATAGTCTTCTAGTACAGATAATCGAATTAGAATATTTCTATTTTCAATTAAACCAATTGTACATGAATATTTAATCTCTCATTGATTTGGTACTACTTTCCTCAATCCCCGTATATCAATTATGTCATAAGAAACTCACCCAAAACTGCATATTGTAGATTTTCTTGAATGAACAAATGTTTAACTCCATGTAGATACACGAATGGTTTGGGGCACCAGTTGGATTACTGTTTTCGTGGGTGGTTTCAATATGTTAACATAATTCAATGTATTTGACAATTGTGTACGGTTGATTGCTGGCGGAACAACTTGGCGGAGTCTGTCCACCGACCGGACTAGCCTTAGGTGGCCGGCGTAGGACTAGGGTTTAGGCTCTAATTTTTTTAGAGTGTGGTTTCTACTGGTTAAGACTTAGTTGAAGTTAACGACTTTTATGTTTGAAAATTACTTAGGAGAAAGTTCTTACCATTTTAGTTGAATTAAAAGTCCTATATAGTAGTAAAATTTTAAATATTATAATGTTTTTCATATTAATTAACGTTTTAAGGAAATATTTTAGTTCTTAAATGGTACTATAAAAGTTGATCAATATTGAGTCATTATTCAATATTTTAGTATTTTAATTTTACAATATAAATAGATAGATCTTTTTTAATTTTTTTAATGTATTGGCGTTATATTCATCGTTATCATTAGTGGAGTAGTACTAGTCGGGAGAAATAATTATCTAATCCGTGGAGCTCAACTTTATCCATACGAACAAACGTACAGCGACGGACTCCGTAACGGCGTTTTCACGTTTGCAGCTTCTGAAATGACGTCTATTCATTCAAGTTTAAAAGCGGCCGCCGTTTGAAATTCCGGATGAACCCTTGTGTTAAATGCCTTGAAGGAGGTGTCATCCGTAATTCAATGGCAAAGCTGGGTTCCAACAGCAGAGGGTAGGAATAATAATCTGAAGATGAATTCTTCTCCGGCGACTCTCCAATATCTGAGGCCTAGTTCAACCTTCAGGAAACCTAATTCCTTTGGTAGACAATTAGCATTCAACGTGAAGTTGCCTTCAAATTGCGAATTCTCGTCCAATCAGAAGTGTTTCAAATCGTTTACTGCTAACAGAACCGAGTTTTCGTATAGAGTTCCCGTTCAGAGTAATGGATTTTGGCGAATAGGAGCTTCTTCAGATGGTAGCGAAAGCATACAGAGAGAAGAGAGCTTTGTGGAGTTCATCACTTCGGAGAGAGTGAAAGTGGTGGCGATGTTAGCCTTGTCTTTGGCTTTATGTAACGCCGATCGAGTTGTCATGTCTGTCGCTATAGTTCCCCTATCCCTTTCTCATGGTTGGCGTCAGTCTTTTGCTGGCGTTGTTCAGGTACTTTCCTTTCCTTTCCTTTCCCAACGCCTTCTTTTCCATAAAACATAAGCATCTGATTAATTATTTGCGCAATTATTGAATTACTTACATTCTGATGTAAATAAATTTGGAAATTGGTGACACGGAGAGTTGTGGAGTTAATAAGAGTAAATATACATATTTGTACGAATGTAGGTAAAATAATTTTACTCCCTCCTATCACTTTTACTTGTCCACTATTGGCACACCCCTTAACAAATAATAAATAAAATGCATAATTTATCATCATACCCATATTAATAGGTGCATAGTTTTAATGAACTTGAAAAAGTAATGTGAAATGAGTAATTAATACTATGGGTAAAACAGAAAAAAAGAAATTGTCTCTCTTGATATGCTGAAAGTGACAAGTATAAGTGAAAATCTATTTTTAGTATAGTGGACAAGTAAAAGTGAATGAAGGGAGTATCTCTTAGATCAAACTTACTACAAGATCATATCATAAATTCACCTTTTTCTTTTATGACCTCGCCAAGTGCGGACAAGTTAGAGTATATAAACTAGCCAAGCTCAAATCTTGGCTTGGAAAACGAAGTCCACAAGTTCATTGGCGAAGTTGAAGAGGCATTCTGAAAGGAAGAAAGAAAAAGTCAACTAGGATATTCTGTCTACATTGGCTAGTGTCAGAGCTGACTTTCTTTGTTTTTCATCAACAGTGCAAGTCAAACTCCAAGCTTAAAAAAAAATTTCATCATGTGAAGTAGGTCATTGTTTTACTCTTCGACGTTTTTAATGATATCAAGTATGTTGCTATGGTGGATCTGGTGTAAGAAAAGTTGGCTTGATTCATAAAGTCAATTTTTTACGTCGAATACTAGGCGTCTACCCAGTTAGAATTCAAGTCGGATCTCGTATAAAAGTATTGTCAAAGTGTGGTAAAATGTGTGTCTTATATAGTCTGGTTTCATTAATTTTAGATCCAAAGTTAATTTTCTAAAAGGGAAAAAGGTAATATCCTCTGTTTTGGTCTAGCTTTTTCATAATCATCGTATTAGATTTTCATCTAACATTTTATATTCTCTGTCCACTTTCTTTTCTTTCTTTCCTTCTGGGTGGGGTGGGGGTGTGAGTGGGAGGAGAAATTAAATGCGACAAAATCTAAGGATGCAAATCTGATATTCTAGCACATGGTCTGTTTTAACAGTCTATGAAAGCAAATACTTCATAAATGAAATTCAAATGACCACCTTCTCCACGGGCTACCACACCGTATAAAATCTGTGGAGGGTGTGGGGGCGAAATTTCTCAATTTCTTTCAGATGGTCCAATAGAAGCAGCCACTAATGCTTGTATTAGGGTAGATTGTCTACATCACACCCTTTGGGGAGCAACCCTTCTCCGTACCCTGCTAAATGTGAGATGCTTTATGCACCGGGTTGCCCTTCTTTTCCCTTCGCATGGTCCAATGTCTCCCATGCAGCGGCACTTCACATTAGGCAACCAACATGTTGTAAATGCCAAAAACGTTTCATAGACTTTTAGGTAGGAAAGCGGGAAGACATCCCAAACGATTGAATTCACTTTATATTGAACACTTTGTTTCATATTATAAATGCGGAAAAAACTTTTCATAGACTTTTAGGTAGAAAAGTGGCAATAAATCCCAGCCAATCGAATTCATTTATATTGAACAGTTGCTCAAAATTAATATTCTTTCGGTGCTCTTATTTTCTGATGTGAAAATTTGAAAACTAAACTATTTTTTCTTCCAAAAACCTCATGTTGGACACCTAAACGCTGTTTGAATTTGGTTGTTGGAGTCTTTTATGGTAAAGCATTTTCATGATAAATATGCATTTCTTGAATTGAGCCAAAGAACTAGATTTTCAAGGTACTGACCAATTTCTGAATTCATGTGTTACTATAGAAGCTATAATATTATACGAACAAAATCTGTAACTTATAACAAAAGAAATCGACTAACAAATCGTGTTTCATTTCTATTATGACCTTCCATTTGATATTCAATGTTTTGATTGATAAATAGTTACTAATGGCAGTCATCATTTCTCTGGGGATACCTGATCTCGCCAATAGCCGGGGGGACTCTGGTGGATTACTACGGAGGTAAATTAGTCATGGCATGGGGTGTGGCTTTGTGGTCCATGGCAACACTTCTAACTCCTTGGGCAGCAGAAGCATCGTTATGGGCATTACTTGCCACGAGGATGCTGCTAGGCATTGCAGAAGGGGTAGCTCTTCCTTGCATGAATAATATGATTGCAAGGTATTGAAGTTAAGAACCTTTTGAATTTATAACGTGGTCTCTATGATATACTATTCAGTAGTAGTCTGTACAACTGGAATATTTAATTTAATATGTAGCTTTAAAATTCCTTGGTGCTTCTCCTTGTAGATGGTTTCCTCCTACTGAGCGCTCAAGGGCTGTCGGACTTGCCATGGCTGGTTTTCAGCTTGGAAGTGCTATTGGACTTACCCTTTCTCCTATACTTATGTCACAAGGTGGCCTATTTGGACCATTTGTGATATTTGGCTTGTCCGGATTCCTATGGGTTTTGGTGTGGGTTTCTGCTACCTCTAGTACTCCAGAACGTAGTCGGCAAATATCCATTCATGAGTTGAGGTATATACAGAACAAGGGGCAGATACACACTGTAGTTGAAGGTAAATCAAAAACAAGCAGAAGGATCCCTCCTTTCAGGTGTTTACTCTCCAAACCACCGACATGGTCTATAATTGTTGCAAATGCCATGCATAGCTGGGTACGCATATCTAGTTCTAGTAGTACAATTCGCATGATAACAATGCACCATCGCCTACATATGTGCAAGCTTGCTTAACTTTATAGAGGTGCTAATCTACAGTGTCTTGTCCAGAAGTCCATATCTTAGTGGATCAAGAATCTGTAAAGCACCATCATATTAGGTTTAAAAATTGCAAATTATGGGTATCCTGAAGGTTATTGAGTTTCATAACATGCTGAAGGCACTTACTGTCTCTTAGTACAATACATATTTATTGCACTGCTGTTTCTAAATACCTGTCAAAGTCTTCTGGTTTGCTAAACTTAACTGTGCAGCAAGTGTCTCTTTGCTTATCAATGTTTCTATTACCTCACATTCAAATCTATGTGGAAATATATGTACTTTTAATATCTTATAGGCAAAATACATAGACAATCCCCTAAAGTTGCCACGAACTTTCATTTAGATACCTCAATTTAAGTTGGTACCTGATAGACATTTTAACGTATGTAAAAAACTGTACCTATTGAACACATATTTAACAGCTCCAAGCCGACACAAGACGTGTGAACCTCACTCTCTTAGGACTCTTTTTACATGGAAATCACACCAATAAAAAGATTGCATATCAGCAAAAAACAAAAGAAAAAAGATACATGTCAGTACAAAAAGGTGAAAAGAGAAAACATCTTCGCATAACCTTTCCTTCTGTCATCTTGCTTTATAGAAGACAATTTTTGCCTTGAATGAACAACTCCAGCACTAATACCGTCACCACCGCTGGAGCTTCCACTATGCGCCAGAACCCCCTTCCCCAGCACACCCTTCGGGCTATTGGGGGTTGTCAATTTGGGTTATGTATTTCTTTTTTGCCAGTTCTTGTAAGAAGTGTATTCATCAACTTGAATTTTTTTGACTAACAATATAAGCAATTGGCTGATAAAAGTATAGACTAAGAAAACAGGAATGGGATTGCTCCATTCAGCGTCATCTCACCTTCAAAGCTGCTCGGAGAAAATCTTGCACAAATTATTTTGTTACTTCCGATGGACAACAAGAACAACATACCTAGTGTAATCCCACAAGTAGGGTCCGGGGAAGGTAGAATGTATGCAAACCTTACGACTACCTTGGTCCAGCTCATGAGCCCGCCTCTCTCGCTTTGGTTAGCCTGAATAACTTCTTGTCTCCGCCTTTGTCCTCTAATTCTATAATATGCGTTCAAAAGATGTCGTTTTTGCATCCGTAACCGCTAACTTTCCCTCCTCCTTCGCCATCTTATACTTTTCCTTATTCGTCCGCTTTTCCCTCTCGTCTTTACTTTCCACCAACTTCACATATGCCACTTTCTTTACATCCACCTTTTCTTGGACTTCTCCATCCCATCACCAGTCCCCTCGATGTCTACTAAACCTACCACTCGAGACCCCAACACCTCTCTAACCATTTCTCTAATGCAACTTGCAGTCTTATCCCACGTACTGTTCGTATCCCCACTTCTCCCCCAAGCCCCATAGCTGTCAACTTCTTTCCCATTTCGCGGGCACTGGCCATAGTCAAGCTACCCTATTTGATCCTTGGCTGGTCATCCACAACCCTCTTCTTCCTCTAAGTCCGATCTCCCAGTTCATCGCCAAGAGCTTATATTGGATTGTAAGATTCACACTTGGGATAACCTTACCATCTTTACAAAGACTTTTATCGTCTTTCCTAATGAGTAAATAGTCCATCCGAGTCTTAAGCCACTGTGCTACGGAAGGTTATCAAGTGCTCCTTCTTCTTTGGGAAACTCAAATTGGCTATCACTAACCCAAAAGCTCTTGCGAAATCCAAAAGTGATACTCCTTCGTTCTTGTCCCCGAACCTAAAACCTCCATGCATAGGATGGTGTGGATTAACTAGAAGAGGTATGCATACAAGTATTTGCCTCTGGGAGGAATCCTAGAATTCCGCCTGTTTTCTAGGTTTGGAAAAGTGTGGATTTTCAAGAACGAGAATCATATGATATGTTGGGAATCTCTTATGATAATCATCGCCTGAAAGTTGGATAGTATGGCCCTTACGTAAGGATTATATTGCCCCCAATTTTTCTCGTCATAACCCCTCAGAGTTGACCCGATGTGTCAATTAAAATCTCCTCCTATGAATAGCTTTTCTGTATGCGATATACCTCTCACAATCTCATCCAAGTCCTCCCAAAAATGCTCTTGTCCTCCTCGTCCAAGCCCTCTTGCGGTGCGTAAGCGCTAGTAATGGTCAAAGTAAACTCTCCAACGACTAACTTAATCGCCATCGTCCTATCATTGACCCTCGTAACCTCGATCACTTTCTCCTTTAGCTCACTATGAGCTAAAAGGCCTACCCTATTCCTCAAGCCTCCAGTATCACAATTTATACCCCTCCACATCCCGCGCCTTACATTTGGTTTTCTGGACATAAGCTATATTAATCCTCCATTTCTTGAGAATCTACACTAATTCTATGGACTTCCCAATAAAGTCCCTATGTTCCAAGACCCAACTCTCAACCTAGAAGTTCCCTTAACCCACTCCCCCCATCCACGCCCCCCCGTCTTAGACTGAGAACATGAGCATGGTCTACCATCGTTCACTAAAGCAAATATAAACTAATCAAGGGTAAATCAGGAATCAATACGAAAGCACAAGCAAGCAAGAATCTAAAGACAAGTAGAACTAATAAGACACGAATGATAGAACTAAAGGCAAGAATCAAATACTAAAGCACAAGCAAGCAAGAATCTAGGCAAGTAGAACTAACAAGAAAAGAATGATAGAATCTAAAGGCAAGGCTCAATAGGCAGGAGTCAATATTAAGGCACTGAAGCACAATTCCACTCTGGATTTTATGGACTCTATGGTTGGAGAGAGAAGATGCATTGAAAGCAAAAAGTCACATTTCTGTGGTAGAAAACAAATGTATCGATTATCTGTATTATGGTGTAAGGAGGGCTTGTTACAGGATATTGATTAGTATCTTGATTTCCTAGAGTTGTTATGGGGAAGCATGTAAGGTTGATTGGTCTGAGTTTTTCTTTCTGCTGTAATTTCTGTACCAGCTTGGTACTTTGTTAATAAAATTTAACCTACCTTTATCAAAAAAAGGCGCTGAAGCAACTAATCAGTCGATATTAAGATACAAGCAAGAAAATCCGAACTTCAACACAAATCAAGAAAGACAGAACCAGGAACGTAAACGTAGATGCCAAGACGCTGCTACTGTCCCACTGAATCGCGCTTCAGTGGTACACTTTCCTCCACGCCTCTCTACTGCCACCTACCGATCGTCTCCTCAATTTGGAGTTGCTGCCGGATGTGGGTGTCGCCGAACTGCTTTGGCAGATTACCTCGGGGAAAGAAGGGGGGGGGGTGAGAGTGAAAAACGAGAGGGGGAAGGGTCGGGTGGGAGGCAAGGAGGAGGAGCTTGTGCGGCCGTTGTGGGTGGGTCTTACGTGGGTGGTCGCAGTGAGGAAGAATTTCGCAGGTTAAAGCTGCCGACTGAGGGTGTTCACCGAGAGAATTCGTTCCCGGGCCTTGTACATACCGCCCGTCACACTATGGGAGCTGGCCATGCCCGAAGTCGTTACCTTAACCGCAAGGAGGGGGATAACGAGGGTCGAAGAGAGAGAAAGTCCCATTTCGATGGAGATACAGGTATTCAAATCTAATTTCGTTCTTCTAAAGAGCTGAGAGAATCAAGTAGTTCTTCTCCATTTTCTCCGGATGAAAAGTCAAGGAAGACGTTTCTTTCTTTTTCTTCTTTCAAGAAAGAGAGTACTAAGTTACAGTTCACCTTTCTCTATGCCGATATTGTTCGTCTATTATAGCAGTAGATGCCTAGTGAGCTGTCATGACAGGGGAAAAAGATGATGGCAGGGTTCTCTATGAAGAAGAAACAGAAGAAAAGAAATTCAGTGATTCACGCGCCTAGCTCCTAGTGAGAATCAGTGCTTGTGCCACATTTGCATGAGTTGTTTAATAATATATTTTCTTGTATGTTAGGTGTCTAATAGGTAACAGGCTTTGTAAAAGTGTCTGAATGAAAATTTGTGACAACTTTTAAGGAGCTGTCTATGTATTTGGCCTATCTTATACACAGTTTCTGGATTATTCAGTCTTAGTTGGTAATTCTTTGTTCTTGATGCAGGGGTTCTTTGTTATACTATCATGGATGCCCATTTACTTCAAAACTGTGAGTAACTGTTGCAAAAGGGTGTCATTAGTACATCCTCTGATAGACTAAAATATATTTTTTGTGATGATTGTAGTGATATAGCTGTTTCTGTCCTTTTAGATATATCATGTTGATCTTAGACAAGCAGCATGGTTTAGTGCCGTTCCATGGAGTATGATGGCATTGACTGGCTATTTTGCTGGTGTCCTGTCAGACATGATGATCCAAAGAGGCATAAGTGTGACCCTAACCCGGAAAGTTATGCAGGTACATTTTCTCCATATTCCCTGTTTTTTGTTTTCTTCTGGATTGTTGTTTTGATTACTGATCATGTCCAATCCTACCCCTCGACTTGTAGAGTAGTAAGGTCATATGTAATAATAAACCTGTATGCTATATTATTGGTATAAGGGTATCCATTTCTATTCAATTAGACATGTGTTGTGACGTCAATATCACTAATAAGCTTGTCATTCAACTCCTTGGTTAGAGATCTTGTCAAGGGCCTCCATGGAGCTTCCAAAGCTTCATACTTATCCTTCAATGGAGTAGAGCTTCTATGGATGCTATCACATGTGAGGCTCAAGTTTTGCAGGGACTGATATCTTTTTAAGTGGAGCATCACCCCATGTTTTCCCGTACACACTTTACCGTGGGTTGTATGTCCTGTATACCCAAAAAGGTTCATGCTTGCTTTATGACTTATGATGAGCGTCCCCTTACACTATAAATAGTTGCCTTTTAGTTTTTTTAATGGATTTGACTAGAATTTTGCAAAATATGTTTGTTTGCTCTTAACATAGGATTGTAGCTTAGTATTTAGTAAATTGTCTGTATATGTAATGCTACACATACTTGTATATTAACTTTATACATTTTCTGCTCTTGAATTTTATCCAATTTTTAATGCATACCATATTTTTTCATAGTTGATACATTTTTAAAGTCTTATTCTTTTTTAAAAAGCTAAAAGAAAATGTCTCTTGGAACGTCCGGCCCCATGATTGGAAAAATGTTCTTACCCCCTTGTGTCTCCACTCTCCACCTTTAAAACACTGACTACTAATAAAAGGAGCCCACAATTGTTTGACTTGTTTCAAGGCACATCTCTTTACGTGTTAAAAGTTGAATATTTTCTAATAGCATGTGACAGAAATGGCTGGTTATCAGAAGCCATTGGTTCTGCGGGATTAGTCAGGTCAAAGTGCAAGCTGAAAGCAGCCTTGTTCAGTAGTGGGGCTGTTGATCTACTTCTTTTCAAATTATTTTTGTTCAATGCTCAGTTAAATCTTGTTGAATATCATTGATTCAATGGAATATTTAATTATTGCTTCTTCTGATTTTGGTCTTTGTTTGGTTTTTGTGCCACACAGTAAGACTTGTATCAAACAGAACTTCTTTGTTCCTTTTGCAGTCAGTTGGGTTTTTCGGCCCTGGTTTTGCTCTCATAGGTTTAACTATGGCACCAAGTCCATCCATAGCATCTGCTTGGCTTACTTTAGCTGTAGGGCTGAAAGCATTTAGTCATTGTGGCTTCCTTGTCAACCTTCAGGTTAGCATTTAAGAGTATAAACTTTATGAGCAAAAGTTTTCATTTATGGAACTGATCTTCCTTTTATATCCATTAACAGGAGATTGCCCCGCAGTATTCTGGCGTTCTCCATGGTAATTGTTGTCCATTTTCTCGTGCAACTTTTGCCACTTATTGGAATTATCTTGTCCTGTTTCCTGATTTTAGTTACTTGTTCTCATGTCTCTATTTATCTGGCACACATGAAACAGTATTTTGTGGTTGTTGTATAATGTTAGCTTATGCTGGTTGAGAGGTTGTTTCATAATTTCTGTCTGTCTGCATCCACTTCTCATTTGATAAATAGTGAAACAAAGGAAAACTTTTTTGAAGTGGTTTCTAGAAAAATAAGTAAGAAAACAGGGGCCAATATCTTTCAAAACTTCTTTTTCTTGGTCAATGTGCACAAAGTATTCTCATAACAGACGCCCACAACATCCTCATAATAGTGTCTCTGTTCTCAACTTTTTCCTGGCTGTTTACTAGTATTGTGCCCATTAAAGGATATAAGCCGCACGACCATTCAAGAGTTCATGACACCACTGCAATATGATTATTGTTCGCCAATGTTGCTGTGATCTTTTTACTCCTCTTTTCTAGGCTCTTTCTTTTGTGTTTCTCTTTACTGGGGTGTACTTTGAATAGCTTATAAGCAGATAACTCTACATTAAATAAGGAACTCTCATTTGATTTGATTATGTCAATTCATATAAAAGTTTAACTTTCTTCCTTGGAACTTATCTGTACAACAACAGCTAATGTATTACTCCCTCAATTCCATCTTATATGGCATTGTTTCTTTTTGGTCCAAAAAGACATCTTTTTATATTTGAAAACTCTTCTTGGTTCAATAATTCAAATTGTCCGTAATGACATGTTCTTTTAGAAATAAACATGGCATGTGGAAAACCACTAGCTACTTAGGGCACTTTTGGTAGTTATATATATTTAGTTTATCTCTATATTAACATACAAATCTCTAACTTGGCTACAATTATTCTCTTTCAAAAATTAGTTACACACTACTTTTGTCTTATGAAATTTCAAATCTTTCATATAATATAACAATGTCATAATTTTGTGCTACTCTCCACTAAATTTTCAATAACTGGACTCGGCTCTGAAGATCCATACTGGGTCAAATTGGATTATAAATTTAGATCTTTGTAAGCTTAAAATTTTGAGTTTTCAAGTATTTGCAACCTGCATTTTTTGTCCGAATTTAAAATATTTTTATCAAAATTTAAGGATGGTCCTATTTTCTTATTCTTTTTCTATATCTGAATACAAAATGGTTCAATAACAATAGTAAAAACACCAAAAATAACAACAACAATAACAACAACAACAACAATAATACAACAACAATATACCCAGTGAGATCCCACACCGTGGGGTCTGGGAGGGTAGAGTGTACATAGACCTTACCTCCACCTTGGTAGGTAGAGCGATTGTTTCCGGGAGACCCTCGGCTCAAGGCAAAGCATAATCACAAGCAAGGCAGTCAAAACAAAGCAAGAGTAAAGAGTAAGGAGTAAAGCAAGTGAAACGGTCAGAGTCGGATAAGGAATTAAAACAGTATAAAGTGCATTCGAACAAAAGGAGCAGTAGCTAACACAACTAAATAAGCTAAACAAAATACACTAAAGAGCACATAGCAACAGAAATCAAACTACAGTAGATTATAAAGCAATAATGTGCCTAGAAGTATGATAGGCTAATCGGGCCTACAGTAGTAACACTACAACTATCAATTTGTAAGCATAAGGAGGACTACGCTCGAGTACCTACTACTCTTCTACCCTAATCCGTGTCCTCCACAACCTCCTATCTAAGGTCATGTCCTCAGTAAGTTGCACCTGCGTCATATTCCGTGTAATCACCTCTCCCCAATACTTCTTCGGCCTACCTCTACTCCTCCTGTACCAGTCCATAGCCAACCTCTCACACCTCTGCACTGGGGCATCTGTGTCTCTCCTCTGCACATGGCCGAACCATCTCAACCTCGCTTCCGACATCTTTTCATCCACCGAGTAATAAATAAACAAAACTCTAAATCCCAATCACCCAAGTCATTGTTAGTCTATTTTATCAAGAAACCCACTGGCCCATCCCCTCTATAAAACACTCCTGCTGGGGCTCCCTTTTTCACCTTCATCAAAGTTCATTCTAAAACCACCATGATATTATTTCCTATTTCTTTCTTCCTTTGTTTCTTTCCTGGTTTTTTACCATCTGTTTTCTTTATGTACAAATATTTTTGGGAGCCTTCTATTTATATTTTGGAGTGGTGTGGTGTTGGAATTGCACCTATATACAAATTGACCACACTTCGGTAGTGCAATGAAAGCCACGAATAAGTCGATCACATCTACTACATACTTTAGACATTGAAAAGTCAGAGCAAAGCAATAAAATCTGATTGTTTAGATAGGCAATGCACATTTCACAAAGACATGAAGGAACAGAGGTAATACTTTTGCTTTCCTCGGGCCATTTCATCTCTCCGTCCTTTCATGTTTTTAGTGTAGAAATGGATCTTGGGCCTAACTTAACCCCAACAGTAAGCTCACGAGGGAGAATTGTCTAAGTCCATTTAAGTAGATCATAACCCAATCCCTCAACTAACGTGGAACATGACACTGCCCTCACACCCAGGACTGAAACTGGAGTACGGATAACATGACATGGAGAGGATTTCCTAGAAATCACAATATTCTTTATATCAGTTTATATCTTTTTCATCAATTCAAGTGCCAATAGTTTGGCAACCCTTTCTTCCAAATATAGCTAAGAAGACCAGCGAGAAAAGAAACAGAAAAAGAAAAGCTATCCTTGTTTCGAAGATGTGAACCATGGAGTTTAGAGGACTCTTTTTGGGCTTGATGTTAGGTCTTTCAGAGAGTGTATTACTGAATTAACTAAACTCTACCTCACAGTATAGGTCAGAGTGCCAATATGTTATTCAGAGCATTATTTTTCAAGGTTGCGTAGTTTGCGTTGTATTGCGCTGGTGTTAGTTAACATTTGTGGTTTTGAGATGTTCTTACATGCATGCTTGCCCATGAAAGCAATTTGTGTTATAGAAAATGGCATGTTGTGTTAGCAGCTCAATTATGAACTAGACGATGGCTGTATGCATATTATTTATGCTGTTTCAGCGAGCTAGCCAGATTACTTTTTTCTCGCTGTATAGGTCTATCAAACACTGCTGGTACTTTTGCTGCAATAATTGGAACTGTTGGTGCTGGATTCTTTGTTGAACTGGTGGGATCTTTCAAGGGATTTTTGCTGCTTACATCATTCTTGTATTTTTCTGCTGCCGTCTTCTGGAATGTATTTTCTACTGGGGAGAGAGTAAAGTTTGACGATTCCACTTAGATTGGGTTTTTGTCTTGTATTGCTGTTTAAATTTTTCGTGGTTTCTTTTCCTGTTCACTTCATCAGTATAAAAGGATGGATATGTCTATTATAGCTTTATAGTTTCTTTCTGAAAAACAAGGAATGTAAGCACCGTTGTCCTAGTTCCCCATTACAAGTGCCAAACGATGTAATACCAGTCAAATTGGACTGAGTGGCACTGTGGCAATATTCTACGTGATGATGGTTAGTATCTAAGCAAAAACCTTTCTGAGCTTTTGCTAGTGCTGTTTTTATTTTGACCAGTTGGGAGAACACACAAGTTTACCACTAAACTTGTCTGGAAAGATTAGTTACACCTTAATTTCATGGGTGACCCATCGTACATTTGTACCCTAATTTCTTTTGAAATGAAATTAGTACCCCTTAGTGATGACGTGGAAAGAAAAGTTGCAACAATCCTCTAAATGTGCGTGAAATTGAAAATAGAGTTGAAGATTGATTAAAAAATGAACATATAATGTTTTCTAATTGGATATTATAGAACTAACTACATTTAGAAAAGGGGATCCCATCTATCTAATTTTAGATTGTTGAAGAGAAAAAAACCCTTAGATCTGTTGTTGATACTGGAGACCAGTCACCACTGATCAATCACCCACACCTTGGTGAAATCCTCTATATTTGACACCCTTAAACCACCAATCCTCACCCACCAAGGGATTTGTGGAATTTCTGTGGATTGCGTTGGGTGATCTACCAAAGCTAGGCGCTTGTAACACCTTGTACATATGGGCTAAGGTTTGACCTGTTGGATGAGATATAATAGAACCAAGATATGGAGTGTAGAAAGTGTTTTGAAACCTAATCGAGGTATAAGAAGAATCTTAAGATAAAGTAAAATTGGAAGCTACTTTGTGGACAATGTTTTCAAAAGAGTTTGTACAAGGCCTCACTTAAAACGAGCATAACCCCCTTATTAGTTGGGAAACTCATTTGATGAAACTTGTAGCTCATTGTAGGAAGTGTTTTGAAACGTAATCGATGTATAAAAAGTTTTAGGATAAAGTAAAATTGGAAGCTACTTTATGGACAATGTTTTCAAAAGAGTTTGCACAAGGCCTCACTTAAAGCGAGCGTAACCCCCTTATTAGTTGGGAATCTGGGAAAACTCATTTGATGAAACTTGTAGCCCATTGAAATACCTTACGGTCAAATCCATCAGAGTTTTCTACAAGGAGGTATGGTCATTTTACCATCAGGTGTATGTGCAGAAACTTCTATGCTATGATTGGGCGATGCCAAGTCATGACAAAGTTTTCAATTCCAGAATGTTCTATGCATTGATGGGGCGATGCTCGGGGTAACAAAAAATGCATAACTCAGTTTTTAACGCGAATTTATGCAATTTATGTCTATTTTCACTTCTACAAAATCGTAAGTCGACTTTTCTTTTCTCTCATCATCCTCCCACTCCAAGGTAAGATTTGGCCATAGAATATTGATGATTTCTCCATCTTAACACAAATTAATACCTCCTACTCATGCAATCTATAGATTTTCAAGAAAATCCTTCTCAAAGGTTCAAGTGAAGGTCTTTGGGTTTCTTCTTCGAAGTTCCAAATTGATTCGAATTTTGGAGTAATTAAAGTATGTAAGGCTAGCTCTCTACGTGTGGGAACATTATTGTTCTTGTGCACACCACTTCTTTCATGATTATTACGAATCCACATAAGAAAGTTAAGCCCTAATTTCATGAAAAGCTTTAGAACTTTTATACTTTAAACGGTATGACTTTGTAGTATGTTGCATGTATGTCATTTCGAACATCGTGAACTCAGGTCGTAATATATATATATGCTCATGTTTGATATCCATGAGTCTCAGTCATGAGCCACAAAATACCTATGAACAGTTAATACTCTAAATTCCATAATTTCCATGTGTCTTGATAGTAATCAGTATCCGTGTTAGAACTACAATATCCGTGTAAAAAAAGGTTTGATATTACAAAAGATGTGTATTTTTCGTACGACCAATGCATATGACCAAAGAATAGATGATGTACGACATGCGAACCGAGAGCAGACGATATGGAAAATCAGGATTTTTTAAATTTGTGCAAGTTGATTCAGATCAAAATTAGAGAGTACGATGTTAGTAAGTTACTATATGAAGCAAATTGTATTATGAGATAAGAAGATGTAACAGATTCATCTTAGGTTATGTAACTAATTGTTTACCCAAGATGTGTATAGTCTGATATGAATTTGAAGTGTAGAGAAAGTTCGGGGTAGGATTTCAATCTTTCATATGAGATGGATGTAATTTCCCTAAGTATGATCCATATTTAAATTATGAAGAGATAGGTTACGACTGAAGAATAAGGTCGGACTTTGAGGAGTTTGAAGTAAGATTATGCTTCACTTTAGTTGTTCAGAGCAGAATAAGAGAATATGATGCTAGCATGTGGTTAGCAGAAGAATAATGAGTAAATTTTGAGTAGATATAGACGACTAGAGGTCGTAAGCCAAGTATGGTGATGTTTTGCACAACAATACCACCATATTTGGAGTTCAGAAGTCTAACTCCTAGGTTTGCTAAACAGTGAACCTCTCTCACCATAACTCTCTTGCCTTCCTCGGCATGAGCTAAACTCCCCATACTTGATTTCTTTCCGAGATACTTCCTAAAATACTTATAGTATTGTTATGTGCTAAGTTTTTGCCCATCACCCTTAAGATTGGAGTCTCGTGTGATGGCACTATCCTCGTAACACATAACTTGGCATGATCTTATAACTTTATGTGATCTCCTAATCAGAAATAACAGAGCTTGTCACAAGTCGCGATCGACGACCATTTTACTCGCTTCATAAGTCTCAAATGAATAACTATAATAGTTTTTAAAATATGAAAGTGTATAGACGCAATGGCTAAAGATAACATCTGCTAAACTAACATAACATATATAGTCTAGTCTATGAAGCCTCTGACACGACATGAATCTAACTGGTTACCTGGACAAGGCCCCGACATACCTAAAACATCTAAAATAACTGAATGAAAGATAATGCCCTGGATAGCAAGTGGAACTCACCAAAGCTGATACGTAAGATATCCTAGCGAGGAGTCTTGAGTCTCTGTACCTGCATCGTGAAATGCAGCATTCCCGTAAAAGGAACCTAAGTACTGCGGAATAGTACTCGTATGTAAAACAACTAAATGAATGAATCGTAAGGGATGCACGAGGGATTGGGTATCCTAAATTAATAAACATACATCATAACTGAATATTGAATTTTAAAATGACTATATCTGAACATGAGTATCATAATCATAATTAAATCATTGTATTGGGAGAGTTATAATAATTGACATATAAACCACCATATGAGCACATGAAATCTAATCTCTAGCCGATCGGCTAAGTCATTTCATACCTTGCGGGGTATGAGACATACATACCATGAATGGATCCATAAATAAACCCTAAATGGGGTAACATGAAGGAGTCACCTGAACCAATGGAACGATCCTTATCCTATGTTGTCATACATAATTTCAGGCGTGTCTCAAGGACTAACACCTTCTCGGTAATCAATACTACTACCAAAACCTTTCATGATAAAAAGATGGTATGTACGTTCATGGTTTTCATAGCATAGTTCATATATTTATCATGTAAATCATAACATGAGTTCATAAGTGTCACACCCCAAACTGGAGGGTGTAGCCGACACTCGATGTCGTACTGGCCCAAGCGTACCACATAGAAACACAACACCTGGACATACAAAAATTGGGGCTGACAAGGCCACAATAATCATGAAAAGTATGGAGGTATAACCAACATACATGTAGGCCAGACAAGGACACAATCTGGAACCACTATACGTCGTTTGGACGATTGAACAATGAGGGTAAACAAACCTAAAACAAATATATACATACATATACAAGACCAACAAGGTCATCGTACAGATCAACAAACTAACATTCAGGACGGCAAGGCCGTACAATACATCTAGACAAATACAACAAGCCTCTATGAAAGTATGACTGTAAAATGGTTAGGACAAGGCTCTGACCTACCCATCATCTGTACATACACAAAAGGCTCGGCTCACAAACTTAGACTTAGTAGCATCGGAGGAAGGGGAGCTTACCAACCAATGGTTGATCTCACAATCTCCTACTGTGAAATTGTATTTGTACCCCTACCTGAACCTGCAACATGAAAAGTAGCGCCCCCACAAAAGGGATGTCAGTACTAATGAAATGTACCGGTATGTAAGGCATAATAATATGGAATCATAAGCTGTAAAACAAGGTATAAAAAACAATCTAATAACTTGTATGTCACTCAGGGCGAACCATGAAACTCCGAAACCCTTACTAATCCTCAAGCACATATATAACTATCCATCGCCCACCAATTATAGCTCGGTGGTAGTCATGTATATATATATATCCATTGCCCAACCGATTATAGCTCGGTGGTAGTATTACATGTATGAATGTCTGTCGCCTAATCGATGGTATGTAATCAATGCATATCTGCCACATCAGGGCTATCACCCACACAATTATAGCTCGATGGTAAGTGTAACTCATATACATATATAGATATGAAACTCTTGGCTATTTTTCTCTTAGAAACTCTTTTATTTGCCTTTAGACGACCTTTAGTAGAACTTATAAATGACTCTTTAGATCAACTCCGTTTGGGAGAAACAAGGAAGTATATGTAACTCAGAACAACAGCTAACAACCCAACCTAAACAGGATATGATCTATGACAAGAAAGTACTATTGGCAAGGGACAATCAACTCATGAATAAGATACATTTCTAAGACATGTTCATTGAAAGGAAAATGATACTTACGACTCAGAATCATGCTTTGAAGGAAAAGATAGCTATTACACACCTCAATAGCCTTAGCTATGATGGTCTCACGGGTTCCAGTCCGCACTACGGGTGATGAGCTACATAACATAATTAAAGTGAATTATAATCGAAACAATAACCTAAGAATAGAATCACTACGACATTCTATTGAACACTTGGTGTATACAATTCTCATGTTTTTATTTCATGGCAACCCAAGTACTATCAACTCCTCTTCATCAATTACAACACAACCAATATCACAACCTTCACACTTCACAACTTCCATCCATACACATCTCAAGAAACTAACCAAAACAATCCAATAATCACAGTACATCAGTGATGGATTTTAACTTAAATCTCAAAAGTTATCTTTACCAATTTAACTAACTAAGCTAAGATGAGCTAGAGAACATTTAGGAGTGGAAAGATCTTACCTTAACCAACCAAGATATCCTCCACAACAAGCTTTCTTCCAAGCTCTAAGAATCTCTCAACTTCACTCATCAAGTTAGAGAGGATTTCAAGATGATCTAAGCCTTCCAAGGGAGAAATAACATTATAAACTTATGGAAATGTTCTTCAATGTTATAGGAGCCTTTAGAGAGGGTTTGGGAGCTATTTAACTCGAAAATGAAATAACAAATGGGATGCTCTCGAACTTGGCTTAAATAACACCTCTCTATCGCCTCCCTTATGCGGCTGCATTTCCCACCGCTGATGGTGGCAGTGAGGTGGTGAAATGGAGTCCCAATCCGCGGCCCTTATTTGTGAGGCAAAATGGCTTTCGCAATGCGGAACTTTTAGCGTATCACGCTAACTACGTCGAATTTTGTCGAGGAATGTTTTCTTCAATCCAATTGACCTTTAACCTTCCATACACCTTCCTAACATCCATTTAAGTCGTAGGTGACCCTTGGAAAGGGTCTTAAATTGCCGAAACTCAAGTCGACTAACTACACTCTCGCTCATGTACAAAAGTGCAGGGTGTAACATCCTTCCCCCGTTAAGAACAACCATCCTCGAATATTGAGGGACACAACTGAGGATTCTTAACTCTTAGGGTTCTATAAAAAAAATTGGCAGCGTCTACTCCATAAATAGGACTATCCAAAAACCGCCATGCAACAAAAAAACATAACAAGTGCCACATAGGGCCACATAACATATCATCGGCCTCACATGACCATCTACACACTAATAGATGTAAATAATTAGTCATAACTCACCTCAAATACCTTTATCCGAATTCTGAGTTGTATCTGATCCACCATGATTGTTGTTATCACCTAAACAAGACATATGGGACAAGCTCACTATGTGGGATAATCACTATAGATTAATGTACTGCACGACATTAATATAAACATGTAGTTTAGAAAAGGTAAGGATATCTAGATTTCATGTCTTCTTCGGCTTTCCATGTCATTTCTTCTATGTTATTATTCCTCCATAGCACCTTAACAGAGCCAATCTCCTTATTCCGCAACTTCCAGATTTGACGATCTAGGATAGCAATCAGGACCTCCTCATAGGACAAGCTCTCGGTAATTTGGACATCCTCTATCGAATATACGTAAGAGGGATCCCCTATACATTTACGCAATATCGACACATGGAATACTGGTGTGGACCACTTATAAGTCTGAAGGTAACTCAAGCTCATACGCCACAGGGACTACCCTCCGAATGATCTTATATGGTTCTCCATATCTAGGGCTAGGCTTTCCCTTCATGCCGAATCTCATCACGCCTTTCATAGGCGAAATATTTAAGAACACCCAATCACCAACTGTAAAGTCTAAATCTTGGCGCTAAACATCTAAATAGGACTTCTGCCAACTCTGGGAAGTTCATAAATGCTCCTAGATTAATTTTACCTTCTCTACTGCTTGCTGAACCAAATCGGGACCTAACAACTCAGCTTTGCCCACTTCAAACCAGCCAATTGGAGATCTACACTTTAGCCCATTCAAGGCTGCATCTGAAGCCATCTTGATGTTGGAATGATAACTATTATTATAGGCAAACTCAATAAGCGGCAAATGATCGTCCCAACTACCATTGAAATCCAATGCACATGCTCGTAACATGTCCTCGAACGCTTGAATGGTGCATTTGGATTGACCATCTGTCTATGGATAGAAGGCTGTGCTAAGGTTCACTTGAGTGCCCATGCCTCTCTAAAAGGACTTCCAGAAATTAGTCGTAAACTGGGCACCTCTATCGAATATAATAGAAACTGGAATACCATAAAGTCGGACTTTCTCCTTAATGTACAACTTAGCATAATCTTCAGCCATATAAGTAGTCCAAATAGGTAAAAAATGGGCCCACTTCGTAAGCCTGTCAATGATAACCCAAATGGAGTCAAACTTCCAATAGGAATGAGGCAAGCCTGTAATGAAATCCATATTAATCATCTCCTATTTCCACGCCGAGATATCTATATTCTAAATCAAACCCCCATGCTTCTGATGCTCGATCTTAACTTGGTGACAATTCTGACACTAGGCTACAAACTCTGAGATATTTCTTTTCATATCATCACCGGTAGGTCTGTCAAAGGTTATGGTACATCTTTGTATAACTAGGATGAATAAAATACATGGATTGGTGGATCTCCGCCATAATCCGCTCTCAGAGCCCTCCAACATTGGCATACATAACCGACCTCGGTATCTAAGAACTCCACCTTCTGTTAGCTCTAACATCGACTTCTTTTGCAGAGGAATTCCTTCTTTCATTCTAACTAACTCGAAATCATCAAACTACTTTGCCTTAACTTCTGCTATCAAGGATGATTCTGCGGTATTCTGAACCATAGTACATCCATCACAAGTATCAAGTAAGCATACATTTAAGCTGGCTAATCGATACAAATCTCTGGTCATCTCCAACTTATTAGATTTAACATGGCTCAGACTACCCATGGACTTACGGCTCAAGGCATCGACTCCAACATTAGCCTTGCTGGGATGGTATAAAATATTAACATCATAATCCTTCAATAGTTCAAGCCATCTTCTCTACCTCAGGTTCAACTCCTTTTGCCAGAATATATACTGCAAGCTCTTATGATCGGTAAATAGATCAACATGAACTCCATATAGGTAATGTCACCATATCTTTAAGGCAAATACAATGACCGCTAACTCAAGATCATGAGTTGGATAGTTCAGTGCGTGCTTCCTCAACTATCTCGAAGCATATGCAACAACTTTACCATGCTGTATTAGGACACAACCTAAGCCAACTCTGGAGGTATCACAATACACAACGTATCATTTAGTACCTTCTAGGAGTGCCAAGACAGGTGCAAATGTCAGCCTATTCTTTAACTCTTGGAAACTTCATTCCCATGCATCTCACTACTAAAACTTGGCCGCCTTGTGCATGATCATTGTCAGGGTGCGGAGATAGAAGAAAAGCCCTCCACAAACCTCCGATAATAACCCGCCAAGCCCAAGAAACTACGTACCTCAGTAGGAGTCGTGGGCCTCAGCCAATTCTTTACAGCCTTAATCTTTTGGTTGTCCACTTTATTGCCGTCTGAAGAAACTATATGGCCTAGAAAAGCAACAGAGTTCAACCATAACTCGTATTTAGAAAACTTGGAGTAAAACTTATGATCCTGGAGTGTCTACAAAACTGCTCGCAAATGATCCACATGCTCCGCCTCCATACGTGAATATATCAGAATATCATCAATGAATACAATCACAAAGACGTCCAATAATAGCTTGAAGACCTGATCACTAAGTCTATTAAGGTCGCTGGTGCATTAGTAAGGCCAAGAGACATCACAAGAAACTCGAAGTGACCCTATCTTGTTCTGAAAGCTGTCTTAGGTATGTCTTTCTCCTTCACCCTCAACTAATGATACTCATATCTCAAATCAATCTTCGAGAAGTACTTAGCACCCTGCAATTGATCAAATAGATCGTCAATCCTCGGAAGTGGATATTTGTTATTGATAATAACCTTATTCAGTTGCCGATAATCAATGCACATTCTCAAAGTACCGTCCTTCTTGCGAACAAACAATACCGGTGCGCCCCAAGGTGAAGTACTAGGCCCGATAAAGCCCTTTTCCAATAGATCCTGCAGTTGATCTTTCAATTCCCTTAGCTTAGTAGGAGCCATTCTATAAGGAGGAAAAGATATCGACTGAGTATCTGGAAGCACATCAATAGTAAACTCGATCTCCCTTTCTGGAGGAATACCAAGAAGTTCTTCTAGAAACACGTCTGGGAACTCGTTCACTAGATGTATAGACAGAAGGGTCAGGTCTTAATAACTTTGCTTTACCCACATCAAACCAACTGATAAGAGACCTACACTTTCGTCCATACAAGGCTTCGTATGGAGCCATCTTAATGCTGGAATGATGGTTGTTATTATAAGAAAATTCAATAAGCAGAAAATAATCTTCCTGACTCCCTTTGAAGTCCAAGACACAAGCTCGTAGCATATCCTCGAGTATCTAAATAGTGTGCTCAGCCTATCCGTTTATCATACCCCAAACTATGTGAGGTGTGACTGGCACCCGGTACCTTTCTAGGCCCGAGCATATCAGACTGAACTCACAATCTGAGCCTTAAAGATAGGTTGGACCATTGAGGTCATACTATAAAAACGATCTCAACTTAGGCCGACAAGGCCGTATACTGAAATGTTTATAGATAGAAATCAATTTTGACTAAAATGAGACTGTCCCCGCACATATATATACATGATTGGGCGGCCGACAAGGCCTACCCTAGTCCCTGCAAGTAGCAAAATCCAAGATAGACTATATACAAAGGTCGACTAGGCCACCATACTGACACTACTATATATACAAACACATCTACAATCTACTAATGAGTCATAACTATATCATAACCAGGATAGGGCCGTAACCTACCCATAATCTGCAAGCATACCAAAAGCTAGACATGGCAACTCTAAATAATCTAGAACTTACCACAAAAGCTAATACTCGTTGGGTCCTACTGTTGCGATCCTTCCTGCAACCTGTTTGAACTTGCATGCATGAACACAGTGTCCCCAGGCAAAGGGAAATTAGTACGAGATAATGTACTAAGTATGTAAGGCGACTAAAATTGAACTGAACTGAAATATAAAGTAATCTGAATATGAACTAAAGAGCTACTAAAGGAAAGTAGATTATGTTTACATGCCTCTGTCTCTTACTTCACTATACAAACTAATATTCATTACTTAGCCTTATATGAAGCACTTAATCATGGATAAATAGCCCCGAAGGCAAGCGCGTGTCTGCATAGCCCCGAGGGCAGTCTGTGTTTATAGAGCGTTGTAGGAAATCTATATGGCTAATAGCCCTGAAGGAAATCTGTCATAGCCTCGAAGGCACATAACATAGCCCTAGTGGAAACTACCATAGTAAGAAGGCAACTATAATTTTACACAGCCTATAGTCATGCTTTCAGTCGTCTTTCTACTTAGCTAAATATGGCTGACTATAACTTATCCCTGATGAGGTAGAACAACTAGTGTAGGGTCATGGTAACCTAAGAGCAATTTTATAACTAGCATATCTCTGTATACGATTATGTCACACTGGCTCGATAAGAAATTCATGCAAAAAAAAGAAGAGGGATAGCCTTCACATACCTATATCATTCAGTTAACAACATCTCACAAACCTCAAAATTCTTTACAAGCAATTATGTACATGATAAAGAAGTTTTGGATTAATATACAATCGACAACTAAGAATCGATTTGTTAGAACAATTTAACGAACATTTAGAGTGCATACTTCTCTAGTTATGGTGTTCATGTCAACTAACCATGCCATCAACTTTCCTACAACACAATATCCTTAGCAACACCAACACCAACACAAAAACATCAACCATAAGATCACCATACATAATCCATAATCCTAACACCACATCTTTCAAATTCAAGCTATGTCTATCTCTAAGTTAACTCAAGAAATAACCAAGGATTATAGAAATTCTTTCATGGAGTTCTAACTCAAATACCAAAATTTTCCTTTATCCATAATCTCAATAAAGCTATGAGATGTTTAGAGATCATTAAGAACATTAATAACTCACCTTAACTCAGCCAAGAGAGCTTGCACTATGAACTTCTTTCAAAGTATCAAAAAGGTCCTTGATGAAAGAATCACCACGATCTTAAGCTCCCAACATGAGATGAGAGGTGCCTTGAAAGGAGTTCCAAAGATGCCATCTATCATACCGTTAGATGCCTAAAATGGCATGGAATATGGAATGGAATTGAACACATCACTTGAAGATGCAAGGAGACACATTTATTTTGGCCTTTATGTTGGTCTTGGCCGAGACCATGTTCTTTTATCTTGTTGTTTTAATTCCTAGATTACCTACTAGATTTACTTAGGACATAATTAACCGAGTAATAACTAATAGCTCTCCTTAGGACACAATCAATGCGCCGTGTAATGGAAGAAGATGACTAAGCCGTGTATCGGGTGACAAAGGACAAGAACCATCTAGAAGACGAGGTTTCCAAGGAGATAATTCATTCATGTACTTAGCTACATTGAAGACAAGAAGAATGTCCTAGGGAACTTGAAGGGTTGGCCGAGCAATTCCCTTTTCCCAATCGGCCAAGGTACATACTAGAGATGGAAGCTTCTAAACGGATTCCAAGGAGATGGTTCATGAGTGGCCTAAGTTCATGCATTCATCTACATGAAAGATATAAAGGAATGGCCTAGAGAACCTCAAGAGTTTTCGGAACCCCATCCCTTTCCCATTCGGCCAAACTCCCTTTCCCATTGTGGCCGAAGTAGTTTAAGTTAAGTGTCCATTAAGTTGTCTTCTAGAAAGAGTCTATGTATTAGTATAAATAGGACCCATACTTGATGTAAAAAGGTGTTGAATATTTATGAAAAATATTTGAGTTTTACTCATTTTCCTATGTTATTCAACTTTTGTGTTGTTTATCTTAGTTGGTCCTTTTGTGGGTCGTCGATCCTTTTGTGGTCCGAACCTCGATCCTTTTGTGGGTGAAACCCTTGGTGCAAGTCTAGTTAGAACTTTTGTGATCTAGATAAACCCAAACTAAGGTTCCCCTTGATGCAAGTTAAAGTTGGAACTTTTGTTATCCAACCAAACCCAAGCCAAGGGTCTATCCGGTTACTATCATAGGGTCATCGGCTTCCCTCACTTGGATTGTTCTTGAGCTTGTACTTAGAAACCTCGATAAATCCTTGTCCAATTGGACTACTTCACTTGGTGTCGATTCGAGCTTGTCCATAGCAACCTGCGTCACTATCCTTGTCCATTTCAACTGACCCTTACTTGGTTTGTACCCGGGCTTACACTTAGCAACCTCGTGTCCATTCCTTGTTCCAACCACCTGATTCTTCTCACCTCCTTACACCACAACACTTCCCAAACCACCACACCAAAGGCCATTACCCGAAACTATCCATACATACCCTTCCAATACCGACAACACCAAACAGTCCACAAAATACCTCTTACCGATAACCTCACTATCTCGACCGGTTTTCGTCACATTGCCACCATCCAACCACCTAAACCATATAATCAACACAACCCTTAATTCGTATAGAACACTCCTACAAAATTCCTTAATCCAATTCAACCCTAAACTACCCATCTACCCCTCTTAACACCCACTGTCTGGCAAAAACCAAGAACCTGACAACCCCAACTTTGAGTCCGTTTTTGTGTCAATACGCGTCCAACCAATGAACCCTCACACTCCCCTCCTTATATACATCATATTGGTATTAGAGTAAGGCAATTCCGTCCCACGCCTTGACACTATGGCTCACTTAAATGACGATCTTCGGAGGGCCGTAAGTGAACTTGTTGCGGAACAAATGCAACT
Source organism: Anisodus acutangulus (assembly GCA_029783415.1). Lineage (NCBI taxonomy): Eukaryota > Viridiplantae > Streptophyta > Magnoliopsida > Solanales > Solanaceae > Anisodus > Anisodus acutangulus. The sequence goes on along the minus strand of CM056498.1, from coordinate 25,622,518 downwards.
CTTGAGAAGAGAGTTTGCAAAGCGTGCTGTGATTCATGATGTCAAATCCGGAGAATAAGTTGCGCAAAAGAACCCTAAGCATGCCGAGGAAGATGTCCAAAATAATCTGGGGCATGATAGGGAAGGTGACTGAAGCCTACAACTTGAACTTCCAACCTTTGAAGGCGATATGGATCCGGAAGAGTTTCTTGAATGGCTAAGGGCCATTAAGAGGATTTTTGAGTACAAACAATATGATGATCATAAATGTTTTAAGGTTTCTACATTGAAGTTGAAGTCATTCGCTTCTGTGTGGTATGAAAACCATAAAACAAGTCGAAGGAGAAATGGCAAGACCAAGATTGATTCTTGGGACAAATTAAAGAAGTACTTGAAGAAGAAACTCTTGCCAAAGGAGTGTGAACAATACCTATACCTTAAGCTCACCAAACTTTCAAGGAGATCTTAAGGTGGAGGAATATGTTCGAGAATTAGAGAAGTTCACCATGCTTTGTGACTTGGAAGAAAATGAGACGCAAACAATTGCATGATTCATCGGAGGCTTTAACGTGGCAATTCAAGAGAAGGTTGAAGTGGCAACTTACAGCCCATTTGAACATGTATGCCACTTACCACTCAAGTTTAAAAGGAAACAAAAGAAGGATACCCCAAAACCCTATGTAAAACCCACTAGTGTTAAATAGAAGGGTAATACCTCTTATTTTAACCCATTGTATAACCAAGAAGGTGTAGAGAAAGATAAGGGGAAGAAAGTAGAGGTTACCAAGGGGGTGGATAGAAGACAAACGAGGTGTTTCAAATGTCAAGGACTAGGACACTTTGCAAATGAATGTCGTAACCCTCGAGTCATGACCATTGAAGAGTACCAAGAATGTGGGGATTTCTTCTCTATTGAGGAACCCGAGATCGAAGAGTCCCTAGAAGAAGATGTTGCTCTTGCAGGGGAGGGTGTAAGTTTGGTACTCCAACATGTGTTGAGTGCTAAACTTGAATAACATGAGGAGTCACAAATAGAACAAATATTCTACACTCGATGCAAGGTAAGAGATAAGGTGTGTAATGTGATCATTGATGGATGAAGCTGTGCCCAAATGGACTCCGTAGAAATGGTGGAAAAATTGCAATTGCCTACCCGCAACCATCATAAGCCCTATAATCTCCAATGGGTGTACAAATATAACGGGCACAATGTATTAAAACAACCTCTTGTTATCTTTCGGGTTGGTACGTACGAAGATGAAATATGGTGCGACATCCTAGATGCTTGCCATATTTTGTTGGATCGACCATGACCATATGATAGGAAAGCACAACATGATGGAGAGAATAATACATATTTTTTTCGAAAAGATGATAAGGAGATCTGATTGATTCCATTGTCACATAGTGAGGTGAAGGAAATGAAGATCCGGAATGCCAAGAAACGCAAGGTTGATGCCCTATTACTTGATGTACAAAAGATAAAAGAAGAATCGAAGAAGGGGAGCTCTATATATGCATTGGTGTGCAATGAGAAGTAGTGTTATGGGAAATACAGTTGAAAATGCCGAACTCTTGAAAAGTGTATTTCAGAATGATCTTGCACCAGGATCACCCCTGGTGAGAGGTATTGAACATGCTATTGATTTATTTCTAAGAAGTTCGTTACCTAATCATCAAAACTACGGATGCAACCCGGAGGAGACTAATGAGTTTGAAGGACAAGAGCAAAAGTTGTTAGACAAAGGTTTTGTCCAAGAGAGCCTTAGTCCATGTGAGGCACCCGCCTTATTGGTGCCAAGGAAATATGAAATTTGGCACATTTGTATTGATATCCGAGCAGTATACAACATCACTATGAAGTACAAGTCTCCTATGCCGCGAATGGATGATTGTTTGTATGGATTGAGTGGGGCCAAGTCGTTCTCCAAGATAGACTTGAGGAGTGGATACCATCAAATAAGGTTACGAGAAGAGGATGAATGGAAGACGGTTTTCAATATCAAATATGGTTTGTATGAATGGCTTGTGATGCCATTTGGATTGTATAACGCTCCAATCTCTTCCGTGAATCTCATGCCAGAGGTACTACGGCCATACGTGGTATCATCCGAGGGCGTTCATGTGAGTATCTGAAGTTGGCCCGAGGATACAAATGTAAGTATGGTAAGAAGCTTCCATGGCTTGGCTTCTTTTCCTCGTAATTTCATTCGACATGTTAGTACCCTTTCCGCCCCTATTTCGAACTTTGAATATGTACTTAAAGTTGAAAGTTATACTAGTGGAATTGGTGTTGGTACCATCCTTATTCAAGGCAAAAGATGCATTGCTTTCTCTAGTGGAAAATTGGGTGGTGCACGGCTCGATTATTCTACTTACAGCAAGGACTTTGATATGGTGAGATCCTTGGTTCATTGGAGCATTGTTTGAATCCGAAACCTCTTATTTTGTATTCGGATCCTTATTTGGATAGTTTCGGAAAAGGTGCCTACAAGATATAACCTCCAAACGAATACGAGAGTATTAGTTCAACGTTTCATGTTGGAAACTTATCACCCTACATAGATGGCAAGAATTTGAGGGCAAATTCTTTTAAAGAAGGGGAAATTGATGAAAGAAAGACCATGAGCTTAAACTCCCAACATGTGACGAGAGGTGCCTTGCAAGGAGTGCCAAAGATTGTCATCCATCATACGGTTATATGCCTAAAATGGCATGGAATATGGGGTGGAATTGAAGACATAACTTGAAGATCCAAGGAGACACATTTATTTTGGCCTTTATGTTGGTCTTGGTTGAGACCATGTTCTTTTATCTAGTTGTTTTAATTCCTAGATTAACTACTAGGTTTCCTTATGACATAATGGACTGTGTAATAACTACTAGCTCTTCTTAGGACACAATCAATGCGCCGTATAATGGAAGAAGATGACTAGGTCGCGTATCAGGTGAAAATGGACAAGAACCATCTAGAAGATGAGGTTTCCAAGGAGATAATTCATTCATGTACTTAGCTACATGGAAGATAACAAGAATGGCCTACGGAACTTGAAGGGTTGGCCGAGCAGTTCCCCTTTCCCATTCGGCCAATGTACATGCTAGAGATGGAAACTTCTAAATGAATTCCAAGGATATGGTTCATGAGTGGCCTAAGTTCATGCAGTCATCTACATGAAAGATACAAAGGAATGGCCTAGAGAACCTCAAGAGTTGGCCGAACTCCATCCCTTTACCATTCGGCCAAACTCCCTTTCCCATTGTGGCCGAAGTAGTACAACTTAAGTGTTCATTAAGTTGTCTTCTAGAACAGTCTATGTATTAGTATAAATAGGACCCATACATGATGTATACATGTTTTGAAGATTTATGAAAAATATTTGAGTTTTACTCATTTTGCTAGGTTATTCAACTTTTGTGTTGTTCATCTTAGTTGGTCCTTTTGTGGGCCATCGGTCTTTTTGTGGTCCGAACCTCGATCCTTTTGTGGGTCAACCCCTTGGTGAAATTCTAGTTAGAACTTTTGTGATCTAGCTAAACCCAAACTAAGGTTCCCCTCGGTGCAAGTTGAAGTTGGAACTTTTGTGATCCAGCAAAACCCAAGCCAATGGCCTATCCGGTTACTATCATAACGTCATCGGCCTCCCTCACTTGGTTTGTTCTCGAGCTTGTACTTAGTAACCTCGGTCAAATAATTGTCCAATTGGCCTACTTTACTTGGTGTCAACCCGAGCTTGTCCATAACAACCTCGTTTCTCTATCCTTGTCCATTTCGACCGACCCTCACATAGTTTGTACCCGGGTTTCCACTTAGCAACCTCGTGTCCATTCCTTGTGCCAACCATCTGATTCTTCTCAACACCATACACCACAACACATCCCAAACCACCACACCAAAGGACATTAACCGAAACCATCAATGTATACCCGTCCAAATTGATATAAAACTGATCTTAGATGGTATAAGAACACTAGGAAAATGTTTGAGAGTGTTTGGGAAGTGTTGGGGGTGAAAATCAAGCCTTAGTTGGGTTATAAATGCATAGAACTGCCCACCGCTTTGCGTTCATGGTGGCACTTGTGTCCGCAAGTCACCATATGCTGCACCACAAGTCCCTCGCATCTTTGGGCAGTGAGCAGCCCAAAAACGTCCAAAATGCGATCTAAATGCAACCTAAATGCGGCCGCAAATTCAGTTTGCCCCAGCATTCTACTTTCGCCGAAATGCGCTTTCTTAAAACGTACATAACCTTTTGTACAGAGCTCCGATTGATGAACGGTTTGTTGCGTTGGAAAGTAGACTCTATGAACGTGAATTTAGATATAATATGTACTCCATAATTCTTTACATGGTAAGAGATATACCCCCAAGGATATGGGCCAAAATTAAGTCTAGAATTTTGCCTAGTTCTCCCCAAATTTAAACGAACTTACTTTTCTTTGATTCGTTTAGCCCCGAGATCTTACAAAACCTACCTAAAATGCATCTAATACTTTGTTAACCTTGTGATGAGATCTTAACCTTACTAATATTACGTTAGTTAACCACAATGAAAATGACGTTCAAAGTACGGGGTGTAACATCCTTCTCCCCTTAGAAACATCCGTCCTTGAATATTAACCCTTAGGGACTTCATTAGGAATTCTTTTGCATGAATATCTTACCGTGCATATAACTCCAAAATGGGACCTCACATCGCAGTGTGCTCATTTATATTAATAACTCATCTCTAGTTCTAACATTTCTGATTTGATAAATTCTTGTCTCATTCTATATATGTAGGTCGTCTTTTCATAGACCTTTCAACCCGAAATCCTTACTTATCGAACCCTCTATCGGATCCCCTACTGAACAGGATTATTATTTTTTTAAGTAAGTCTGCAACCATCATTTTCCCTGAATTTCCTTTGTATAAAACACACAGCCCTCTTGTAATGTATATTCTTCTTAAAAAGTTAAAAGGTTTTTAATTTCTTCTTAGGTCCGTCCTCTCATATAGTCCCTCTATCCTTCGACGTTGTTCTTCTATAGTTATTTAAATCTAACCAGATTCCCATCTACCTTTGATATTTAGAGTGGCTAAGTCCAACCTTATAAAACTGATCGAGATCTACTGGTTACGCATCCTTGTCGTGCCATTCTACAAAAACTACCTAGCAATAGCTAACTTGGCCATTGGCTTGACCATTATGAATGGCTTAGTTCACAACTCCCGTAATAGATCGATTCTTACATAACTAATTAGGCACTACCGGGAAAGTAAATCTGGAACTTGCTGAAGTATATCTACTATGCGGGTACGAGTTCACTATACTTGTAGTATTATCTGGAGGAAACTCATGGTCCTGTCGACCGGATAAAGCATAGGTGCGATTCTGACTACCGCATGAACTAGAGAGTTCCACCTCGACCTCTACCAACAGAAGATTGGGACCCCTGACTTGGGGGGCATACTGAAGTAGATGATCTTGCTACCGAATATGTTGGTTGAGACATGCTACCTTACCCTCTGTCCAGGAAATACCTCATCATGTGACCTTCACGACCATACATATAACAAGCGGTCAATCCTAGCCTACATCTTCCATAATCCCCTCTACCTCAAGTACCACAATGCGGGAGGGGGGAAAATTCCATCAGATCTGAACTCTGCTGCCTTTGAAAGCCCGATGCTCGTGAGCTCTGACTTGGTCCCTATGAAATATAATTTTGTGACTGAGATGATTGTGGCTTGGGTAGGCATCTGAACTGTCGGGGCCTAGAACCCATCTAGGCTCCTACTGCGGCTGCTCTCTTTCCATCCGTTCAGTAATCGATTGCTAAAGGCAGTGTTCTTCCAAGTTTTGAGCGAATTCTTATATACAGGAGATGTCCATACTTTCATACACGACAGCCATAGTACATGGCCCAACATACTCTCGTTCTAGACCTGATATGAACCGGTGAATTCAAGTATGCATAGTATCAAAAAAAGCCGGGACATACCTTCAAATAGATGAGCCGCAATTCCCTCGTATCTTTGGGTAGTGAGCAGCCCAAACACGTCCAAAATGTGACCTAAATGTGGTGCCGCAAATTTAGTTTGCAGTCGCATTCTACTTTGGCCAAAACGTGCTTTCGTAAAATGTACATAATGTTTTGTACCGAGCTCCGATTCATGAACAAATTATTGCGTTGGAAAGTAGACTCTATGAACTTGAAATTAGATATACTATGGACTCCATAATTACTTACATACTAAGAGATATACCCCCAAGGATATGAGACAAAATTCTGTCCAACCATTTTCCTAGTTCTCCTTGAATTTCAACGAACTTACTTTTCTTTGATTCGTTTAGCCCCGAGCTCTTGCGAAACCTACCTAACACTCATCTAAGACCTTTTCTAGGAAATATTTCAATTATCCATTCAACTCTTTCAATTCAGTAGAAGCCATCATATATGAGGAATAAATATAGGCTGGGTGTCCGAAAGCACATCAATGGCAAAACCAACCTCCATCTCAGGAGGAACACCTAGAAGCTCATCAAGGAAAACATCTTGGAACTCATTAACAACAGGAACATATAGAAGGGTTGGAGGTTCTGCCTCCACATATCGTGCTCATACCGAATGATAGATATAACCCTTTGAAATCATCTTTTGTTCCTTAAAGTAGGGAATAAACCTCCCCTTAGGTGTTGCAGAGTTAGCCTTTCATTCTATAATGGGTTCGGCTGGAAAATTAAAACGAACAACCTTTATCCAATAATCCACATGTTACATCATGTAATTCAATATGAGAGATTCATCGTGAGTAAGTTGACCTAAAGTCCAAGGAAGGGATCAACTTGAGAATTAAAAAATCAATCATATTGGACTTTAAGGAGTTGCAAAAAGTTTGAGAAATGATAAGCTCATCGTACTCCATCTTGTTGCATCGATTGCATCGTAAGTGGACTAATGTAAGTTTGGATGAGTTGTGGGACCATAAAGTATTGAAAGTGTATCTAAAGGTTTTGGGATGAAGAGAATCGAATAAATTAAGTTCGTCGAAACTCAGGGAAAGGTAGGTAGAATTCTGGTCAGAATTTTGGCCCAACTTTTGATATGTACATCTTCTAGTGTATAATAAAATTATGGGATGCACAAACTATGAAATTTAAGTTCAGAGATACTTCTTTCCAATGCAACTGACAGTTTGCTAATCGGAGATGTACGGTGCTATGTACAGCTCACACTTCCTAGCGTACATTTTGGCGATTGGCAGCTTTTAATGACCTATAAATAGGTCCAGTTCGAACTTGAGATCATCTCATCTCATTTCCTAACCCTAAACGGATCCTAAACTCTCTCTAATAGGTCTTGAATGATCCTAAGCCAAATGAAAGGACAAACTACGCAAATCCATCGTAAAGAATCTTGTGGTTATCGTAGAATCATCTTTCTCCTCAATGTATTAGTTCTTGGAGAATTCTTGGTAGTTAAGCAAGCTTTAATTTGAATTACTTCTGGAGGTTTGAGGTAAGTGTTACCTTCTCCTTCATGTTCTTAAGTCTACACAAGTGTAACATGATGAATTATTGGGGAAACCTAGTAGGACTAGTTGTTGGAGTATTGCATTTTGCTTCTTGTGTTTTTGGGCTGTTTGTATGAGGTTTTGAATGTGGTGTTGAGTTATTGGAGTGTCAATATGTTGTATAGGGAAAGAGGAAGGATTGGAGAAGCTTGTTGTGTTGCTATATGAATAGAATTGGCTATAGAAAGTACATGAAATCTACGTATGCTAGGTGTTCGATAAAATGTCTCAACAAGTTACCTTATGGATTAAAATCCGTTATTGATACAAATCATTCTTATAATGTAGATAATCATTCATACATCATAAAAGAACTCGTGGGGCATATATAGCTTCAACGACAAAGTATGTAAGGCTTATCCATTCTTTTGGAATGATCTTTATTAAAGAAAAAATGAGACAAAACATTGTTGATGGAATTACATTCTTAATAGATTGATGGCCTTGTGTTTCCATTTTATTAATGCTTATGCTTCTTGTATGTTCCTTGTCGGAACTCTTACTCGCATCTTATGATTCCTTGTTGTATGATTGATTCTACGAACTCTTGTTGGATTGTAATGTTCGTTCTATATAGCTCCATAATGATAGGCGGGGGCTAATGACAATAGGTCACTCCATCCTATTCATGTTACTATTATGAGGTCTTTCATTAATTTATATATATATATATATATATATATATATATATATATATATATATATGTAGCTATTTTCTATCGAGTCGCGTTATAGTCGGTCGGGTATGACACTTATATGTGCACACCACTGCAGTTGGGTACGATATTACCGAGTCCTTTTAAGGCCAGGTATGATATGATGAGTTTTGCCCCCATAGAGAGGCTTGAAACCATATTATATGGCCCAATAGAGTGACTTGATTTTCCTTTTTGCATATGATCATGGTTATGTTAGTCGTGTGCTCTTAGTGGCTTTTCTGAGTTTCAGGTTGACTTTTGTACCCTTCTCTTGTATTACATTCATTATATATATGTTTTACCTGCCTTACATATTTAGTATATTATTTCGTACTGACATCCCTTACTGAGGAACTGTGTTTCATGCCCGGAGGTACATATAGAAAGACAGACGTACCTTCCACGGTAGGTTATCTGACTCCAGTTGTTGGTCGACGCACTCCACTTCTCCAGGGTTGTTGTACAGCAGACACTGTTGTTTGTATGTATAGCTATTTTGGGTATGGCGGGGCTATTACACACCATACTTTCATGTTAAAATATGTCGTAAGTGAATCAATATGAGCCGGAAAATTTAACGACCTTTACAAAGACAATGATGCATTAAAACAACTATAAAGGAAGTATAGTGAGGTTCGAGGTTAAATGAATCAAAGATTTTATAACCTAGACTTTAGGGGTAAAACTAGGAGTGTATAATATTTTAAGGAAATCGTGTTATAAGGTATTTGAATCATATAATATTTGTATATTAAGTTTTGAAGTTATGCAAGTTGTAAATCAGCACTCGGCAAAAGTTAGTGCAAGTTACGTTCATAATTTTGCTGAAATTTGGGTCATATCTCACCAAGCTTTTCTCTCAATATACTGGGTTTTACGGGGTGATCCACGCACTAAATGGAAGGTCGGTGAGTCTAGTTTCCAATGCATTAAGTTATTCATCGATAAAATATTAGAGTAGAGAGATATTTACGTTTTTGCGAGACTATGCAGGCAGACCCCAATGGGACCCACTAAGGCGGTGGCCGAATTTAACTCATTTTAATTACGAGTTGGGGTTTTTTTATGGTCATATTTTGACCAAACCCCATCCTTATACTCCTCCTAAGGTTCCTGAATAGTTCCACAAGGGTTTGGAGTGAAACCCAAGTGTTTACACCCAATCTTGACATCAAAAGTTGTCTTTAGTGAAGAATAACACCCTTAAGGTGTTATGATGACTTTGAAGGTTGTTGTGAGAAAAACCAAACTTGGATTTCGAGTAATAGTTTTTGTATAAGGTAATTAAATTTCTTCCTTTCTTGTTTACAAGTTTATTTTAGTGTTGATTGAATATATTAAGATGAAAAGGTTCAAGTTATCATTCTAGTTGGATGAAGATTGTTATTTGCTTGTTGGGACTGTTTTAAAGGAGTAGTTATGACCTGTAATGGCTGGAGATTATGAGTGACAAGTTATTTATGATGTTGTGGTGGTTGTTGATATTATTTTTTATTTGGAAAAAGATAAGAAAATGAAGGAGACGCTGTATGAACCTTCTTATTAATATTGGTATGGTTTGTTGTTGTAGATGTATTGTGATAAGGAGAACTTCATCATCGTTGTCTGATAATTAGCCTCAAGGTATGTAAGGATTTCCCTTTCTTCTTTCAGCGTGATTCCGTAGTGACATCACCCTTATAAGAAGCTCAAGGGGATGAGTTCTTGCATATGCTCTATATTGACGGATTAAGATCCCCTACTAGTTCATAAGAGAACATAAATAAGATACGAGTCATTCGTAGTGGTAATCTATGGATAGTTTCTACAAATAAGTAGGACTTTCGAGAAACTTGTGCTAAGTATATAACGAGAGGTATATCATTTGTCAGAGTATTATCTATAAATTGCTTATGAGTTAGGAATTGTACTTACAATCTATGTTATGAAGTAATAGCCGATTTAGATCTTTTGATTAATAAAAAGGGCGACCTAATACCTCTAATATTCAAAAGAGCGAGATGTAAAGTAAGAAACGAGATAAGTTGCTTAACAAGAACCTCCTGTAAATTTAAAGGTTATGAACGAGTCAGTTAATAAGAGAATGGTAGTACTAAGTAGAAGAATATAAGGTCATATAAGTTGTAAAATGAGTTGTACTATTTAACGTGAATGATTGCGTATGTTAAGAAATTGTAATAAAACTCATTATGTTAAAGGAAGCAGGGAATAAGTTAACGAATATGACGAGTCACTTGAAAGGATTATGAACTACGACAACGTAGCAAATGAATTGGTGAAAGATAAGACTTACGAATCACGAAAGTAATTTAATAGTAGATCACAATGATTGTGTAAATCTTTGAATAGTTATGAGTTTCTCTAAAGCTAAGACGTATAGAATATGAACTGTCGAATACGAGCTAAGAGTTACTGAAAGTACGGAAAGAAATTATATGTTATAGACGCGAGTACCTAGTCTGCAAGATATTGATGATTGCATGTTGCGATATTATTATTTATGTATGAGTACTTTTCCTATGGATGGCCTATGAACGCATAGGTGGATGATAGAAGATAGACTATGGACTGTCTATAAAATGCATAGGTACAAATGAGGGTTGGTTATGAACCTTGTACGCATAATCCAACCTGATTATGGTGAGCCATACGGATGGTCTGCCTTGCTACGCATACGGGCCACTAGATAATGATGTTATCGTGTGACTTCGGACAGTCTGTTTTGCCATGCATAAGATCCACTTTATGTTCAGTTTGTATGGAAAGATGATGATGTAATAAAGGGTAGTAATCAAAGTAACTAGAGGTAATTCTGAGTACCGCAATAGTGAAGTTGTATAGTTAAACAAATGGATCAAGTGGTCCAAATGATAGAGATATGGTAAACCGATCTAGAATACGTGGTAAGCCACTCTTATTCCTTTCCTTTAGTAGAAGATTCATTGTATTCGTTCATGCTTTTCAATTTCAGAGTTTACTTATATATTTTGCTTTCTGCCTTACATACTTGGTACATTTCGTTGTACTAACGTCCTATTTCTGTGGTGCTACATTGCATGCCTATAGGTGTAGGTAATAAATTTAACGAGGCCTTAGAGTAGACGTGGTTGATATTCAACAAAGGATTGGTAAGACTCTAGTTCTTTTGGTGTGCAGCCTAGTCTAGAGGTCATCATATCAACTTTTGTTATAGACTTATGGGTAGGCCGGGGCCCTGTCCCGACCATATTTTTATGATAGTTACTCTTAGAGGCTTTGTAGACATAGGTTTAGTATGTATAGTATGCCAAAGGCCTCGATGTCCCGCGTGTATATATGTTTTGAGTATGATGGCTCGCTGATACGACACTTGCCCATTTATGGTTATGTATTATGAGTTGTGGGCATGTCGGCCATGATGATTTATGATATGATATAGTCGGCCAAGTTGGCCTATGTATATTTTGTCATGTCCAACAGTTATGAATTATGGAGCGGTTTGCTCGAGCCAATATGACACTGGGTGTCAGCCATGCCTCACCTAGGTTGGGTATGATAGGGGCCCTGTCCTGACATGATACTATGTTGTACTACTCTTAGAGGCCTATAGACTAATAGGTCATGTATCTGTCATTTTGTATGGCCTTGCTGGTCTCTTCTCAGTCTGAAGGTACATTGATTATGGCCTTATTGTATATGTATATGTTGGTGTTGATGTCCCTTGTAGCAGGTTGTCATATTCTGTTTCCCCTTATGGCTATTATTCGAAGGCCTTGTCGACCCATATAGTTTATGTTTATGCAATGATATATAGGTGGTACGCTTTTGCCATTCAGGCGTCGGGTACCGGCCACACCCCCCGAAGATGGGGTGTGACAAACTTGGTATCATAGCAGGTCTATCCTAGGTAATCTACAATCCATGTCTAGTAGAGTCTTGTTTATGGGTGTATTATGCACCACATTTATAAATAGGAGGCTACAGGGCATTTAGAATGGTTACATTTCTTCGTGATCTAGAATCATGCTATTGAGTGGAGTCGTAAGAGTTATTTTTATAACCCTTATAGTGTTTGTAATTATAGAGATGCCTTCTTCCAGCAGAGCTATGAATAGCAGGGAGATTGAGGATGCGTTGAGAGAGGATGTGAGTAGTATGCCCCCTATTGAAACAGATCCATCAGAGGACACGAGTGAGTCGCCTTTCCAGGTATTTTCGACTCCAGTAGTACCGAAAGGGCTGAGGGAAGCTCCCATATCACCAGTTGCACCATCGGCTCCATTTGATGAGGATGTTAGGAGAAAGATGTAGGTGCTAACTTTTTTTGTGGTCTCCCAGGCGTAGCGCCATCCCAGAGTAGCTTGTGTTGACATCCCCTTTGAAGGGTCAGACAGTTCACAGCCTAGGGAGATTTTCTGTTAGGGACCGCCTATGGTTACATGATTTGAATCAGTTGAGGGTGACGAAAGGGCCAAGAGGACCAATGCAGTTGGTGAGTAAAATGGGTGACAGTGTGGCGATGCGTTACGGTAGTATGATTTGTAGGCTGGACCTTTACGACAGATTGTGTATGGTCAGAGCTCTCGAGTAATGTCGAGACAGGTTCCCAGACATCAGTATCTTAGGGTCAGAGCAGTACAGTTAGAGTAAGACCACCACGACCATCTGACAGGTAGTGTGGTCGAGCACATGTGGGATTATGCTGTAAAGGTGCATGGGTTTGCTACTGGTGTGGAAGCCAAATCCACAAGGTTCGCGAGTGCCTTAAGTTGATCGGTAAAGATAAGGGCAGAGGGGATGATGGATCCCCGAGCCCCGATGTTGGTTGAGGTATGTTATTACTTGTTATCATCACCATTTCCTCCTATAACTTAGTATTGACCCATTTATGTAGAAAGTATCGACTTGACCATTATTTTAGGTATTATTTGTATGGCACCACTTGCGGGATTAGACACTCTAATGAGAATAAGTTATGACCGTAAAGGTAAAATGCTAGTTAGATCCCCATATACATATTGGTAGGCTGGAAGAATATGGAACTCCACCTAATGTAGTGGCAGAGTATGTAATGTGGTTCTCTCTTCCAAATGATTATTCTTGATGAATATTGAAATTACGATATTATGTTACTCTAATGACTTTATGAAAGTCTAAGTTTGGCCGGAAAGATTAAGATAAGATATGAAGATAGGATGAAGGACGTTTTATTGGATGATTGAAGAAGATTATGAGAACTTAGCCATCTCACGGTGCTCCTCGTTGACGTAAACAAGAAAGTATCTTATGAGACACGCGACCCACATGGTTACACTTTATTCAAGAGAGTGGGGATGACTCGAGAACATTGCTATAGAGGATGGAATATTTCAAATAAGTCGTATTAAAGTTGGTTATGGAAATATTTAATGAGAATGCATAGAACGACACATCCAGAATAGTGACCCTAAGTTACAAGGGCTAGTACCCATAGTAATAGAAGGCGGTATAAACCCTTCATCTGGTCACAAAAAATTGTATCGTTGGCCGTTGGTAGTTGCATATCATGGTGTTAGTAAGTCAAAGCATGACACAAATAGTAAAATGATAAGACCCTTGAACTTATTGTTATATCAAAATGAAAAATACAACAAAAGATAAGGAAAATACAAGATCTTATTTACAATATTTGTCTTGGCTCTCTTCCTTTAGATCTTCACTTTGGATCTTCATCTATCACCTCATCTTCTTCTAGTGGGTGCCTTGATCTTGAAGTTTGATCTTAAAGCGAGGGTTTGAGACTTGAACTTAAAACTTTGACCGAGTCTTTGGCTCACTTCCAAATGACAGTTCATAGAATTTTCTTGAATGTTTGTTTCTTGATTAGATTCTGAGAAAAATGAATCTTGAGACGTTGGGCCACTTTATACGTCAAAGCTGACTCAAAATGTCCTTGCGATTGAGAAATCTTATTTTATCTAATCAGATATGTGACTTCATTTGGAATCAAATCTGTGCTCTGAGGAAAACCTACAAGCCATCAAAGACGAACAAAAATGACAATTGTTTTTGTGCCCCAGTTTGCAGTAAGAAACTTTTGTGAGTTATTAGTGAAAATTATAAACTAACTACTCCAATGGAAAATGAGACGATGATAGGGATGTAAGCTAGGTACAAAAATAAAATAAAATTCTTGTTCTAAAATAAAGTGTAACCAGGGAATGTTGTACCCGATGAAGACGAGAAGAGGAATAGGGGTTATTGTTCCCTAAAGCAATGGAATAGGGTAGTTTTTTTACCTTTTGGAGACATGTAATTTCTTATTTGGTGAGACATAGCTCAATTGTAGGACTGTCTACGTATCTTTCCTGAGAAAGAATCAGGTCAAACGTAGTTCATATAAAAACTACAAAAGATTTTTTTCTTTTTTTTCTTCTTTTTCAAAAGGGTATCTTGTGTAAAGAGAACACGAGGATGAAGAGAGAAAACCCAATTTATTAGTTGAGCATGTATTGACTTCAGTTGGTACCAACAATTAGTAATATGCATAGGAATTACCACTAATTATATCCAGACGAATTTTGAGGCCAACCTAGATGTAATCCCTATAGTTTTAAGTGGTACCTCAAATATACCTAAGTATTGATAAGAAATATTCATATTGCATCAATTAGAAGTTTTTTATTGTTCCGATCCTCATTGTTTTAGTGTCCTTACCACCAATAAAGTCCTAATTCAAAATCAATAGAAGAATTTAGATCTTAGGATGTTTCAGAAGTAAACTCACACTCAGAAAGACGTTTCAGAAGTAAACTCACACTCAGAAGGACGTTCAATGCATGCAATTGAAATACGATATGCTTGGACTTCATGTAAGTATCCACTAATATGAGAACACTCAGAATGGAATCAAGTAGGATTTGTCATTGACCTGTAATGTAGGTTTAAGGATGTGAATGATATTTATTGGGGATAAAGTGACTATTCACTCCTTGAGCATTTCACTATTCTTTCAATATTTTTATGATTTCACACTTGATTTTCATTTGCTTCGCTTCTTATTTTTCCTTTTTTTTTGTTCTCTCACGTTCTCCTTTTTTTTGGAGTTACTTATTTTTCAACTCTTTCTTTGTCTTTGAAATTTTTGGTCTTTCGCATGTTTTACCTTTTCGCTCTGTCACCCAATTTAGATCTGTGTTAGTGCGCTTAGGGAGGTGGGGCCAAAAGAGGGACAATGCATTTTATCACTAAAAAGGTATAGGCTAAGGTATGGTTATTCAAAGAAAAAGGATTGGGCTCAAAGGCGGAAGCTAAGGATCGCATGCCATTTGGTAGGGTTGAAAGGCACAATCGGGTCAAAGAAAGCCTACAATCATTTCTCAAATCAAGTGTTGCTCAAAATTTTGCCTCAACAAACATTCGGGCGAAGTTCTAAATCAACAAAGCAATTTCATTGAATTTTCAATCTAAAGCTCACCACACAATGCACATGAAACAATAAGGTTGGAATCATTTACCCTAACTTTTACCAAAAGAATTTCTCAAGTGTCACTTAGGTATAATCAAGAGATACCAAAGGAATCTATGGTTAACAACAAAGTTGGTCATCTCTATCATTCCAATTCATTTAACACTTGTTTCTTCTTTATGCACACTCTTAAATATGTTGGTACCAACCAAGTCAAGAGATTTTTATTTCTTTTTCATTTTAAGTGGGACTGAACCCAAAAGAAGGGTTGCTTATGTATCTTGCTATAACAAGAATCAGGTCAGACGTAGTTTAGATAAAAATATATGTGATTTTTTTTTCTTCAAATTTTGGGCTAAAAATAAAAGTTCTTTTTTTTGTTTTTTAATAAGGAATACCGAACCCAGGTTGGACTGCCTACGTATCTCATAGGGATGAGAATTATGTGTGCGTAGTTCGTGAAACAAAGAAAGCTTCAACTCTTGAAAACCCCTTTTCTTACACCAAACAATCTCCGGGCTTTAATTGCAAAATAGGATTTTATAAAATTGGAGGACAATTATTTTTCTCTTATTCTTCCTAATTACCCTAAAAATCGGTCAACATGCAAGGCCTTCCAAATAAATGCATTTTTGTATAGCACATACAACGAACATGGTGGTCTTTTAAAAGAATACTTGTCTTATACGGGCTCGACCCCTGTGTCGAGTCCCACTAGGTCAAATACATGTGAAGCAACAAAATGTAGCCTACTCAGGATAATAATTGCTTGGGACTTGTTCTGCAGGGTTTAACATCCTGAAGGAGAAGGTGTCTAGACCGGCTTACCCAAGCGGACAACTCGGACCGAAGAACCAGCTTACCTGTAGCCAAGTTTTTTTGGCGTCACTGGTGGTCCAACCCTGCCGAACATGTGTGACTAATAATCCTGAACCAAGAGCGTAACCGCATACAAGCTCAACTCATATAGAAAAATTTGTGGAGCGTATCCGCACACTATTAAACAGTGATGAATGTGCTCTATGACTCAAAGGGGTGCGAGAAAGAAAATTTATATACAGTCACACAATATCAAAGCAGTAAATAAGCGGCGAAGAGGACATTAGGCCAACAAACAAAATATATATATCCAAAACATAAATGAAGTCAAACATGAGTCAATATACAAAGCTCGAATTATGGTTATCCCCAGCGGAGTCGACCCCCCTTTAGAAGGTTCAAAAAGAGTTTTTCCAATAGAAGTGACGTTTTGGAAAGGGAGTATTTTATTATCTAGAGTCGTCACTTAGAATTGAGTTTTGGTGTTTTAAGTCTCCTTTTATTTGAATCCTTTATCAAAAGGAAGGTTTTGACTCCTAAAATTATGGTATGTGAACTAGAAATTCGGGTAAAAATTATGTTGATGGATAAAAAGGTGTTAGGCACCCCTCAAGTCCCGTGATTCTAGCACGGTCGCTTAATTGACTAATATTCGACTTAAATTAATTCTTGAAAAAATTATGTTTTATTTGCCTCAACTCTAAACTACATTTGCCCACTTAATTCACTTAAAATTTTGACTTATACTTTCGGCCTAGGAGCGTAACCACTAAGTCTTTTTATTTCTTTTTCATTTTAAGTGGGACTGAACCCAAAAGAAGGGTTGCTTATGTATCTTGCTATAACAAGAATCAGGTCAGACGTAGTTTAGATAAAAATATATGTGATTTTTTTTTCTTCAAATTTTGGGCTAAAAATAAAAGTTCTTTTTTGTTTTTTAATAAGGAATACCGAACCCAGGTTGGACTGCCTACGTATCTCATAGGGATGAGAATTATGTGTGCGTAGTTCGTGAAACAAAGAAAGCTTCAACTCTTGAAAACCCCTTTTCTTACACCAAACAATCTCCGGGCTTTAATTGCAAAATAGGATTTTATAAAATTGGAGGACAATTATTTTTCTCTTATTCTTCCTAATTACCCTAAAAATCGGTCAACATGCAAGGCCTTCCAAATAAATGCATTTTTGTATAGCACATACAACGAACATGGTGGTCTTTTAAAAGAATACTTGTCTTATACGGGCTCGACCCCTGTGTCGAGTCCCACTAGGTCAAATACATGTGAAGCAACAAAATGTAGCCTACTCAGGATAATAATTGCTTGGGACTTGTTCTGCAAGGTTTAACATCCTGAAGGAGAAGGTGTCTAGACCGGCTTACCCAAGCGGACAACTCGGACCGAAGAACCAGCTTACCTGTAGCCAAGTTTTTTTGGCGTCACTGGTGGTCCAACCCTGCCGAACATGTGTGACTAATAATCCTGAACCAAGAGCGTAACCGCATACAAGCTCAACTCATATAGAAAAATTTGTGGAGCGTATCCGCACACTATTAAACAGTGATGAATGTGCTCTATGACTCAAAGGGGTGCGAGAAAGAAAATTTATATACAGTCACACAATATCAAAGCAGTAAATAAGCGGCGAAGAGGACATTAGGCCAACAAACAAAATATATATATCCAAAACATAAATGAAGTCAAACATGAGTCAATATACAAAGCTCGAATTATGGTTATCCCCAGCGGAGTCGACCCCCCTTTAGAAGGTTCAAAAAGAGTTTTTCCAATAGAAGTGACGTTTTGGAAAGGGAGTATTTTATTATCTAGAGTCGTCACTTAGAATTGAGTTTTGGTGTTTTAAGTCTCCTTTTATTTGAATCCTTTATCAAAAGGAAGGTTTTGACTCCTAAAATTATGGTATGTGAACTAGAAATTCGGGTAAAAATTATGTTGATGGATAAAAAGGTGTTAGGCACCCCTCAAGTCCCGTGATTCTAGCACGGTCGCTTAATTGACTAATATTCGACTTAAATTAATTCTTGAAAAAATTATGTTTTATTTGCCTCAACTCTAAACTACATTTGCCCACTTAATTCACTTAAAATTTTGACTTATACTTTCGGCCTAGGAGCGTAACCACTAAGTCTTTTTATTTATAAGAGTCAACCAAGGAGCGTATTCACACACGTTATTAAACTCAAATTGAGTGCACTCCTCTTTGATTTTTGCGGCTCTCGCTCTTTCTTACTTTTGAATTATATTAATTAACTCCTTATTCATGAGAGCACTGGTTAGTGAGCATAAGGTACGAAATACTGAGATACATAAGTTGAGAGAAATTTAATAGAGTTACGCATACATGGTTACAGAAAAAAATTGAGAACAATATTGATAGACAGGACACTACTCATTTCTTTTCATCTGCTCCTAATATCAGTCAATGATCCCATTTTTAAAAATGAAAATGTTCTCTGCTAATCTAGGAATTCTATTTCCAATTTGACAGTGAATCAAACCAACGCAAAGCATGCTTGTTTACACCAACTTAAAAAGAATGGATAATCAACAACATTCATTCTTCAAGTCATAAAATACTGACAACATTCCCGATATAACAAATGCATAAAAAGGAACAATACAGTTAAAGGAACAATAAAAAGAAGCTTACAAATTAGATTTTTCAAAGATAGCATTACCGTGGTTCATTACAACCTTAATTTTCAAATCCCATTTTTTCATATCAGCTCAAACAAACCATAGTTTATATTTCAAACTAAAAAGAAAATGAAACTGACCAAATTTAACAATAAATAATTCTTATTTCAATTAGATGACCCCTAAAGCATGAAGAACTTATCAAAGCATGAATAACTCACTCAAGCAGTGTTGGAAATTTGCTTTTGATGGTGAGGTGCGTCCACCCATATTTAATGAATTAAACACTAGGGTTCCGCATGTCGGAGGCTTTGTCTCTTCACACGTGCATAATCTACTAAGTGAGTAGATGACTGTAGGGCCAAGAATCGTCAAATTTCGTTGAGAAATGAAAGAGATATTGGTCCACAAAGTAAGGTGTTTGAGGCATGGAAATATGGTGTGAGACAAATCTACCACATCGGTGGGAAAAGGAAGAATTACTCTCTTTATAAGTCTCTAAATTGGCTAGGGGTTTGGGACCCCAAGGGGTAACACATGTGTTTAAAGGAGGGAGGACCTAGATGTGCTTGGGTTCAAAGCTAAGCCCACACGCCCGCCGCCGCCGCCCGTCCGGTCCGGGCTCGGGTCATGGGTCACGGGTCACGGGTCTTGGGCGTCTTCTGGTATTATCTCTTTGGATCCCAAATTATTTAATATTTACAGTTTGGTCCCTGGAGTTTCTAAAATGTTGAATTTGGGAACAACGGAAAGCAGAAAGTTTATGCCTACCGTTGGAGTTGATTTTTGGGGGTGTTATTGTGCATTAACCAGCCATTACTTGGCTGATTAACTCCCTCCATTACTTGGCTGAATTACACCCTCCTTCAATGGCCATAAACAGCCATTACTTGGCTGTTTAATTCCCTCATTCAATGGCCATTAACAGTCATGTCTTGGCAGTTGAGAGGTTTCCCCTTATGATATATATTGATGCCTTTTGGTTCAATTGTGTGAGACAATATACACACAAAAACGAGATAGAAATATATACACAGAGACAAATAGAAGAGTAAAACACAGTCCAAAACGTGAGCAGTAACGTTGGGACGAAAAACAGAAACTCTTCCTTCCTTTTCTATTTCTTCAACAAGTCGATTCATATTTATTTTCTTCGTCAGAATCAAACTATTTGCTTTGTAGTGTTGATTAAAGTGTTGTTTTATCTTGGGAGACTATTGTCCGTTAACGTAAATGCATATATACGGGGCAATCTTGTCTTAAAGACAGAGTGAGATCACTCGACTCAGCACACAGTTGTAACAATCCAGATTTAGTGTTTCTTGATTTCAGGTTATCAATATTCAAGACTCAACAAGCTTGCGGCAATCTGAACATTGACCTACTTGTTAATCCTTTCGAACACTTGTAATATTTATTTACTTCCGTACTGCTTTACATATCCCAACAAGCAGTTGGTACGTAATCAATTTGAAGAACTCAAGAACATAAAACAAAGGCCATAAAAAGTGGACCTTAAGCATGTAAAAATAATCACATGTTTTACCAATTTTAGTCTAAATTTAGCGATATAAAGATCTGAACATACTTCAGATTATTATTTCAAAGAATAAAAACCAGTTAGACACATACAAAATCTTAGCAACTTCGTAACTTTGGAATCCGGTCTCATATAATTGTGATATTAAATTATACAAAGAAGATTGAGTGTTACTTGTGTAGATTAATTCGCAACAAGAAAATGGCTACAATCTACTGACGGCTAACTTTCAAGTCCACAAATTCGAAACCGCAAACAAAAAACCTCGAATTCCAACAACGAAACTACTAGATTGCTCTATATATTTCTCTCTCCGTGTTTTTGCTCTGTGTGTATGTTTTTTTTTGTGTATCTTGTTCGTGTCCCCCCTCCTTTTTCAGTCTGGTATGTATCTGTTTATATAGGATTTGTGTGTTGAAAAAATAAGGGACGTGAGGTAGTTGGAGTCTAAACGGACTTGGTTTGCTAAGAGATATTTGGGGAGAGGAAACTATGAGGGAGAGATGTTTTTGGTTTTGTTTTGTTTAGGATAAAATGACGTGAGAGAGGTTTATGGATATAGTTTTAGGATTAGTTTGGGATTGACTTTGATTTTGGGATTAGGATGTGTAAAGAGACGAAAGGGATGGATTTTTAGGGTAGTTAGGAAAAGTGGGGAGTTTAGGGTGATGGTGAGGTTAGCTTAGGTTTAGGTTAGTAATTTCCTTTCTTTCCTTTTTTAGCTTTTTCATAATATATAAAAATATTAAATAGCTAGACTAAAATAAGATTTAACTACGAAAACTATAAAAATCACTAGTCGTGGTACGATATTGGAGCAATCTATTTGTTCCAGAGTTGCAGTCTAGTCGTGGTACGATATTTTGATTATGCGTTGGGGTACGGCGAGGCCCTGTCCTGACCTTATAGTGTCACGTACTCCTTAGAGGCTTGTAGATAGTTGGCATGTGTATAGTAGTCATGTATGGCCTTGTCGGCCTTGGTATGTATATGTATATAGGTTGGGTCCTTCTGGTTGCAGGGTTCAACATAGCTCCTTTCCAGGTTACTATTTTCATATTTCAGCAGGGTATCTCATGGCAGCCTCATGGGCCATGCGAAATTAAGGATATACGCTAAATATATGATTAGTGGTACTCGGCAAGTAAGGTCCAGGTGCCCGTCATGACCCTCTGGTTTGGTCGTGACAATATTGCTCCACCAACCTCCTAATAAGATGAATGGTTTTAGTAGTCGAACGCCCAGGCATGAATCCAAACTGGTTCTCAGAAATTGACACGTCTCTCCTCACCCTCATTTCCACAACCCTTTTCCAAACTTTCATAATGTGGCTCAGCAGCTTAATACCCCTATAGTTCTTGCAACTCTGAATATCACCATTGTTTTTGTACAAGGGAATCATTGTACTCCACCTCCATTCTTCGAGAATTCTTGCCATCTTAAAAACGACGTTAAACAACTTAGTCAGCCACTCCAAACCTTCTATGTCTGCGCTCTTCCAAAATTTAACTGGGATCTCATCATGCCCGATCGCTCGTCCCATGCATATCCTGCGAACATCACCCTTAACCTCCTTAACCTTAATACTTCTACAATATCCAAAATCCCGGTACCTACCAGAATGCTCCAGATCTCCCAGCACAATGTCTCTGTCTCCTTTTTCGTTCAAGAGTTTATGCAAGTAAGACTGCCACCTCCGCCTAATATGCGCTTCCTCCACCAGTACTTTCCCGACTTCGTACTTGATGCACTTCACGTGGTCTACGTCACGGGCCCTCATCTCTCTTGCCTTGGCGAGTCTGTACAACTTTTTATCCCCGCCTTTCTCTTCTAATTCGACATACAGGCGTTCAAAAGCCACCATTTTCGCCGCCTTAACCGTTAGCTTTGCCTCCTTCCTCACCATCTTATACAGTTCCCTATTCGTCCACTTCTTCACCTCATCCTTGCTTTCTACCAATTTCACATACGCCACTTTCTTCGCTTTCACCATCTCTTGAACTTTATCATTCCACCACTAGTCCCCTCGATACCTACCACGATTACCCCGCGAGGCCCCTAGCACTTCTCTAGCTACCTCTCGAATGCAACTGGTCATCCTGTCCCACATACCAGTCGCATCCCCACTACTCTTCCAAGCCCCCTTGGCCATCAACCTCACCCTCATCTCATTTGCACTAGCCATAGTCAAACTCCCCCATTTGATTTAACCTGTCATCCATAACCCTCTTCTTCTTCTCCAACTTGATCTCCAAATCCATCACCAAAAAATTTTATCTGGTTGTAAGACCCTCCTTCGGAATAACCTTGCAGTCTTTACAAAGACCTTTGTCAACCTTTCTAAGGAGCAAAAGGTCTATCTGAGTCTTAGCCACCAAACTACGAAAAGTCACCAAGTGTTCCTCCTTCTTCAGGAACCTTGAATTGGCTATCACCATCCCACTAGATCTAGCGAACTCCAAAAGTGAGACGCCTCCCCCATTCCAGTCCTCGAATCCAAAGCCTCCATGCACGTCATCATAACCCTCCCGGAAATAACTTCTCAGTGGGTGGTATACCTCCCACCACTCTGTCCAAATCCTCCCAAAAGCGTCTCTTCTCCTCTTCGTCCAAGTCCGCATGTGGCGCATAAGCACTAATAATGTTCATAGTGTACTCTCCAACTACCAACTTAATCGCCATCATCCTATCATTGACCCTCATCACCTCTACCACCTGATCCCTTAGCTCGTTGTCTACCAAAATGGCTACCGCATTCCTATACTTCGACCTACCCGTGAACCATAGTTTATACCCATCTACATCCTTAGCCTTAGGTCCTACCCATTTGGTCTCCTGGACATAGGCTATATTAATCCTCATTTTCTTAACAATCTTAACTAGCTCTATGGACTTCCTCGTTAAAGTCCCAATGTTCCAAGACCCTATTCTCAGCCTAGTATCTCCCTTACCCCACTTACCTACCCTAATCCTTGCCCCCGTCCCCGACCGAGAACATGACCCTAGCCTACCATCATTCACCAAAGCCACTAAAGCAAATATAAAATAATAAACTTCTCAAACGTTTATCCTAAAACATGGAGGGATCAAAGTGCAAGCACAAGTTAACAGAAATCTAAAAACAAGTAAAACCACTACGCTAAGAATGTTATAACTAAAGACAAGAAGCGGTAAAATTTAACAAGGTTAAGCACAAAGAATGGATACGGGCAACTGGAGGTACTAACTCTAGTTGAATCGAACCAGTTTGCCGATGAAAATCCCTGTTCCATGTACTGTTCACCGGCCCAGAAGTACTATTTGTCTGTCACCATCGACTGTTCATGGGCACCAGGGTACTGTTCACCGGAGTTTTCACCCAAAAAAATTGAGTACCTGCGTAGATCTAGGAGAAAAAGAACACAAGAAAAGCAACAAAAGAACAAAAAAATTGTAAAAAAGACCAAAAGAAAGAGAAAAAAATATATTTTTCCATCGCCACCGGTGGATGGTCAGAGCAATGCTCTTACCGCCGCCGTCGGTGAGTGGTCGGAGCGGCAGAGGGTGGGGATGGGGATGGGGATTGGTGATGTTACCGTTGGGGGAGTAGGTTAGAGAGAGGGGGAGAGAGAGAGAATTATTGTACTTCTTTTTTATCAATTCTATAACTGCACTGAAAAAAGTAAGACTTACTAAGAAAAAATTAAAATATCTAACTAAACCTAAAAGAAATATTTAAACGCTACAAATGGTGTAAAAACTTATGTTTGATAAAAAATTAAGTGTTCAAAACACCACATTTCAATAACAAGAGGCTAACCAGTCCATGCCCATAATGACATCAAAATCAACCAATTTCAACTCATTTAAATCAACTACAGTATGACGATTACAAATCACCACCTCACAGCCCCGATACACCTGTCTAACTATCACTGGCTCGCCAACTGGCGTAGATACTGTAAACGTGTCACGACCTAAATCATGGGAGTCGTGGTGACACCTATACTATCCATCTGGTAGGCGAATCAATCCCAAAAACCAATTAAGATCATAACAATTAGGGGTGAGCGGGTCCGGGTACCCAAACATTTTTGAACTACCCGGACCCTACTCGGTAAAAGATCGGTTCCTAAATTTACTACCCGGACCCTGCCCGGGTAGGTTCCCGGGTACCCTGTAAATAAAAAACACAAATTAAGCAATAATTTTTAAGCCGATGAGAATAAAAAAGAGTTCTAAAATAATTTCATCAAGTAGTTTTTTAGCCTGCAATCAGAGTTTTTAGTACCCTTATAAGAAGTTTTAGAAAATTTATTCATTGTAGAAAAGCTAATTCTGTAACCAAAACCTAAAATTGCAAGCCAAATTTGACACTCAATTAATTGAACGTGTTGATTTCAAAATAAATTTGAAAATATCTTAATTAAACTTATTTTCGTGTTCATAAGCTCTTCGATACAAAAGAAAAGCTTTATTATACTAGTAAATCCCTAAATTTCATCTTCACAACTACAAAAATATACACAAATTTTAAAAATAGATTTACATTTCAAATAAAAAAGTAATACAAATTGAAGTTGAGTATCGCCTGAAATAGAACAGAAGCATATGATATTAAAAAGAAATTGAAGAGTTAGATATGAACCCATATGCATTTTAGGAATGACTTGAACACAACCAAGGGAGAGAAAGAGGCAAAGGTGAAGCTTCAATGACGACAACGATGAAAGTACCTGAGAGAAAGCTTCAACAACGACGACGATGAAGCTCGGTGGTGTAGCTAAAACGCCATTGTTATTGAGAGAGTTTTGGGTGTTTTCTCTTAGGGCACAAAGAGCATTCTAGAATAAAGGGGTGAAAAAGCTAAAATATTTACGTCTTGGGGTGGGGAAATCAATGTGCAGGCGTGCAACAAACAATTTTGGAGAAAGTTAAAAGTGGTCCAAATATTTCTAAAAAAAGTAAAAATATTTAATATTTTATAGGTTCCGGGTATCGGTTCCGGGTCCGGATACCCTGTCTCTATTTGCCGAAATCGAAACCGGACCCGACATTGATCGGTTCCTAATTTTACTATCCGGACCCTACCCGTTATTATAATATATCTACCCGGAACCTACTCGTTAGTGTCGGTTCCGGTCGGGTATCTGGGTACTTTGTACTCGTGCTCACCCCTAATAACAATTTAACAATGCGGAAGACAAGAAAAGTATATTATATAACAATGCTCATTTAACGTTTACATTATTTAACCAATTACAATGTTTACTCCCCAAAACCTGCTCTGACTCGTACAAGGACCCTAAGATACAAAGTAGGGGTGGCCAGTGGGCTGGGCCGGGCTCGGGTCTGGCGGGGTCAGGGCGGGATGGGAGAAGGGGTAGGGGTCGGGTCTGGCGGGACTTGCTCCAGTCCCATCCCGATCCCGATCCCGTCGATATCGGGTCGGGGCGGGGTCGGGCTCGGGGCGGGGTCCGGCGGGTTTTCCTTTTTTTTTTAAATAACATATGTATAAAAAAAACTCAATAAACAAAACAAAATAGTGTAATAAAAACATCCCAAGGCTGTTTTTGTGCCTCTTATATTATTTAATAGACATATGATTTTTTTATAATACAAATACAATTGTCTAAAATCTAAATTGCAACTTTGTGGTGTTGTCCAAAAGTTGCAAATTATTTAATAAAATTGCAATTAAAAAAATTACATTCTCAAAAAAACCTGTTCTAATTGCTTGATGATTTTCTAATGGTTCTTCGGTTGGAATTGGTATTTGTTGGTCAAACTGATCCACGTCGCTTCCACTACCTTCGGTTAAGATTTCGTTGTAGTTTTCATCTTCTTCTTCGTTGATCTCCGGTTGACCGCACCTTCTCCGCTCCGCTCGTATCCAATCTCTGAATACTACTGCAATTTCCAAGCTGTCTCCGGCTAATGAGTGTCTGTGGTCTCCTATTTGATATCTGCCGGCAGAAAAAGCACTTTCAGACGCAGTTGATGACTCTTGAATGTTCAAAACATCTCGTGCCATCAATGAAAGTGTCGGAAAGGTCTTCTCATTCCCCCTCCAGTATTTCAGCAAGTCTTCATGTTCATCTTCATTGATAACTTCTTGATACAGTACAGAACCCTGCAAAATAAAAATATCCAACTCGCTAATTTGGTTAGTAGTAGAGGTACGGCCGCACATTCTATTTCTGAGGCTTTCAATAATAGTCGCAGAAACATCATGTCTTTTGTGAGGTTGTGTTGAAGATGAAGAAGATGGTATGGAAGCCGGTAAGTTACTAGCATTTTCTTATTGATAAAATCTATATATTTTTTTGCATTGGTGTTCTACGCTAGACAACACTTCTTCTTTAGTTTGACTTTGTTCAATACGTGGTGGGTTATTTAGATTTTTGGGACTTGGAGGTGGTAGTACTTCTATACAATCGTAAATAATTTTAATTAGTGATTTAGTACCGTCTATTTTAATAGTAGGATTTAATACAGAACCAATAATATAAATAGTGGGAATAAGAATAAAATATTTTTTTATTTTGACAAACATTTTTTTAATAGCTGCCTTATAAGCTGGTTTTTCCATATATTCACTAAGTAATAAAAATATTAGAGTTATATAAAACATAGTTGAAATAGTACGATAATATATACCGGAAAATTCTTTTGTTGCTTGAAAAAATTTCTCTAAAAATACAATAAGTTCGAAAATATTTACCCAATCACTATCTAAAATCATATCAGCTGGATTTTTATTATGAGAGTTAAAAAATAAAGTTATAGGTATTCTATAGTCATAAGCAATAAGTAGTTGCTCGTATAAAGAATTCCACCTAGTGGATATTTCTTGTGGAATTTTTCTATAGGGTAGTCCACAACCGTGACAAGTTTTTTTATATTCTTTTCTACATTGTACTTTATTACTTTTAAAAATAAAGTTTATAGTAAATTGTATTTTACTAAGAATGTCTTCAAAAAGTGATAGACCATCCTTTACAATTAAGTTATATATATGGCACACGCATTTTATATGAAAATGATCTGGAAAAGATGGAGTTAAACTATTTTTTAAAATTGTAATTGCGTAATTGTTAGAAGAAACGTTATCTAATGTAATAGTCATAATTTTATCGGTTATTCCGTAATAATAGCACACTTGATAAATATTATCTGCAATAAAAGTAACAGTGTGCCTATCATCTATATATCTATACGCTAAAATACGTTTTTGCATAGACCATTTATAATCTATCCAATGACAAGTTACAATTAAATAATCATGGCCGTTAGTACTACGACCTATATCAGACGTGATAAATACTTTGCCATTAAAATGATATAATGAAAAACGTAAATATTGTTGATATTCATGCGCGAATTTAAATACATCTCTCTTAACAGTTGATCTAGGAAAACTGTTAAAAACAGGATTATATATATCTCTAATGTAATGAATAAAATCGGGAGATGAAGGAAATGAAAAAGGCAAACCCTCCACAGCAACTAATTTTGATATTGCTTCGCTATCTCTATGTTTATTGTATTTAGAGCCTACAATTCCCCCCGTCATAGGGTTAATTTGACCAGATTTGGTCCGGACGATGTCGGTATGTGAACCTTGTCCCGATGGAGCGGGCGTTTGCGCACCCGGTTTTGAAGCATGGTATTGGGCATACCTAGCTGGATGAGCACTTACTACGTGTCTAATTAAAGCCCCCGTCCCACCGTGACCTTTTTCAGTTTTAAATTTTAAAATATTTTTACAAATTTTACATATAGCTACTTGATTCTCTACGTCCCTATCAAAAAATGTCCATGCATCTGATTTTAATGGTCGTTTTGCTGGACCTCGTCTCATACTAGGGGAAATATGAGGTACTTTAGTTGAAGGTGCACTAGTGGGTGTGTTGTCATCAACATTAGTGGGTGTATCATCTAGATCATCGTCTAAATTAAAGTCTTATTGAGTTCCAGAAATTAGCTCCTGGTCTAAATCTAATGGTATTGTAGGAAAATGTTGAGTATCAACAAAATCATCCTGTGTAGGAATAAGATGACTAGAAGAAGTACCTTGCCCTGGTTGCCCCTACTAGAAGAAACACCCTTACCCTTAAACATACCTTTTAATCCTTCCATTTTAATTATGATAATAAATAATTAAAGACAATAAAATTAAGTGCGCTAAATAAAATAAACAGACAATAATAATTTAATGAAGGAACGAATGTACCAAACGCCGACGTAACGTCGACGCGTAATCGAGAGGTTGAAAATTGAAACTTTGCTCAATGGAAGATCCTCAAGCTAGTTGCCAACTTCACTCCCAATTCCCAAATGAATAAATAAAATTGAATATTTAGTAAACAATGTAGACTTGTAGAGATATATATTGAGAGATTAGAGAGATTGTAGGAAGATTTGTGAGAAAGATGAAGAGAAAATGAGTTATTTATAGTTGGAAAATTGGGTTAAAGTGTAAATATAATAACTTATGGGTTAAAAATAAATATTAAGGGTAGGGGTTGGGGAGGGGGGAGGCCTAAAATGGCCGTTGGCCAATGGCCAAAATCTAAAATGGTCGTTGGTGCAACGGTCATATTTGCAAAGGGGGGGACAAAGGGCGGGGTAGGGGTCGAGGCGGGGTGGGGTCCGGCGGACTCGGGGCGGGCGGGATGAGACATTGTTCCATTCCGAGTTCGAGGCCCGCCATCATTTTTTTTTTTAGCCGAGTCGGGGCGGGGTCGGGGTCGGGGCAGGGTCGGGACGGGGTCGGGCCGTCCCGGCCCACTGGCCACCCGTAATACAAAGTAAGGAAAGAAGTAATGACTGTATTCTGAATAAATAGGGGCAGTTTGACCGGATGACGATCAAGGCTACCGGGAATGAGTGGTTTGTCAAACAAAAAAGAATGTCACTTTTCCCTTTGATTGTAAGTTGTCTAACCTTTGCGTGTACGTAGAATTTGTTTTATTTATATCAATATTCTAGAAAAGTGAAGAAGGAAAAAAAGAAATTCAAAATACAATGATGATGAAGTCATTGAAATAAATAATAGTGATATATTCAGTTCACTCCTATGAGTCTAGGATGGCAACGAATCGGATACTAGATTCGATCCAGATTTATTTTTCATATCTGAATTCAGATCCAGATCCGTCAGGTCATTAAAAATCATATTCAAATCCGGATCCACATGTAAAAAATTTTGCCTTGCTAAGAATTTTTTTTTGAACTGACAAACGATTTTTACTTAGCTAACAGTTTACTGTGTTTCAATTTTGAAATATTCATATGAGATATTTTGTTCGTTGTCTCGTTTTGATTGTGAGCTATTAATTAAAAATGTTGGACAATGACAATAGTTGTGGAAAATGATGACTAGTATTTCCACAATGCAGAACTTGCATGTGCTTGGAATCTTCACAAATGAAGTGAATATAATTTTAACTACTTATCTATGGATATGTTAGTCATTCACTGATATAACATTGATTTTATTGTCGAAGTTAACTCTTTATTTTTTGATTTTTGAGTTAACACGGGAATACATTAAATTTATTTTGAGAATTAAACTTGCAAGGATGTGCTTAGTAATTTTAAGAAAATACTTATAAAATTACATTCTAGGTTATGAATATATTTAATAAAAACGGATCCACGAGTCGGATCTGGATCGGATACGGATCTCAAATATAAGATCCAGATCCATATCCGATCCGTTAGAAATGGATCCGGGTCTGATACGGATCAATCGGGTCCAAATTTTGAAAATCCATATCCTATAAAATGGATCTGGATCTACCGGATCCGGACCGAATGCACGATCCACTGCCATCTCTGTATGAGTCCATAGTTGCTTTGGTATTCTTCTCCTCCGTCCATTCCTCTAATGTGATTTATGTCTAAATCAAGATAACCCACCCGTCTTTTGTCTTCTCTTTTCTCCTCTGATTTTTTATTGCCACTTTTACACCATTCATCAATACACAATAAGGGTAGAGCTCTTTTATTTTTGTCATTTTTCTCTTAAATATCTGAAGCATATTCTATATCACTATTTTCTCTCTTCCTACTATTTAAATACCTTCCACTTCCAGTCTTTTCCATTTCACTATTTACAAAAAAGCTTCAATTCTGGCATCGGTTACCACATATTCTCTTGCAAATTCTGTATGTTTCTTCAATATGCTACTCAAGAATCTCTTTCTTTTTTGAATAATAAAAATGTTACTGTCATTCTAGTCTTACAATTTTGGTGTCTTTTTGTATTTCTTTTTAGTTGATTATTGGTTTTTTTTTTTTTCTATTCAGTTGTTCTATGGTGGCTTGGCATTTTGTTTTTCCTATTTTGACTTCTATCAAGTTTATTTCTTTGCTACAGCTGATAAAAATGGTTGTTTTAGTAAAAAATATTCAGTTTATTTGAACAGTAAAAATATAATTGAACATTTTCTTTTTGCTGAATATTTCACCTGTTGTATAGGTTTCTTTTCCAAATTGAGTGATATGAGCATGGAAGCTACTACAAAATCAAATGGAAATACTAGAGCTGATGTGGAAGCAATCGCTCAACCACTGGGTGAACAGGCTACTGAGATTGCATCTAACATAAAGTATCATGCTCATTTTAGTCCTCATTTTTCTCCTTTCAAGTTTGAGCCAGAACAAGCATACTATGCTACTGCTGACAGTGTTCGTGATCGCTTGATCAAAGTGAGTTCATTTACTTCTACTTAACTATGTTTCTCTGATGCTTATCCAATTGGATGTAGTAGATAGGGGAAGTTTGAGCCAGAAATCACTGATTCACTTAAAGGCAAAATTCCCAGTGTAGGTGTGCTCAAATGTAAATAATTTGTATTCTCTCTCTGTGTGTGTATGTCCTATTGAATATAGGATGAATGAAGGCATTACATATGCATGGGAGATAAGTTGCCAGGTTTTATGGTAGTATACAGTTTTGTATGTATAGGATTTCTGAAGCCAAGTTGTTTTTTGCAGGAAGACAAAATTATAAAATAGAAACAGAACACTGTTCATTCTTTTACTTTCCACCTTGTTTTATGGAAGTTTCCTGTATAGTTTGAGATTTTCATTTATTCACCAACTGAAGATAAAAAATTGACAATAAATGCTCGATTGGAACTTAATCCATTTCAAACTTCCAATAGGATAAGCTGTATTGTAACCTACTTGGACGGCTCCAACCTGATGGCCTAGCTGTCTTCATTTTAAGCTGTATTGTAACCTACTTAGGATATCAAGGTACAGATGCATATAGGATCCTTATCAAATACGAGATGCATTCAACGATCTATGTTTTAAATTTGAGAACCTTACTATGCATTCCGTGATCTCTATGTGTTGAAACCTACACATATTGTTCCTTCTAAGGCGTATGGTTACAAGCTCTTCCTTCTAAAGAGCAGTAACATTGAGCTTGATGAGGAGCATGAAAGTTTGATTTCTAAGCATTACTTCAGCAACATTCTTGTGCTTTTAAGCATTGTTGCTAATCTCAGTGTCGTTATTTGTCTCTTTCCTTTGCAGCAATGGAATGACACCTATCTGCATTATGACAAAGTTAATCCAAAGCAAACATACTACTTATCAATGGAGTATCTCCAGGGACGAGCTTTGACAAATGCAATTGGAAACTTAGACATCCACGACGCATATGCCGATGCTTTAAAGAAACTGGGTCATGATCTTGAGGAGGTCGTTGAGCAGGTAGTGAAATTTTAAAATCTTTGGCATGAAATAGTGTTCTTCAATGGTTCATTATTGTCTTAAACTATCAACTGTTTGGTGGACCTTCCCGAAAACCATGCTTGTCAAGCTATCAATTAGATTGTGGAATATGTTTGAAATGAATACTCTTCACTCTTTGTGATAGTTGTACTTTTTCTTTTGCCTTGAAGCTTCTGACATGTATTGCTATGATATTACTTAGTTTCTCTTCATTATGTCTAGTAAACCTCCTACTATAAGAGCGATTCCCTGGGACCGGAAGGGGAAAGATTGAATCTTGAAAGACTGAGGTTTCTCTTTAATTTTGAAGGCAGCACGCATTCCAGTAAATGTCGGGCCTGAGCAACAGCTTCCTTTCTGATAATAGGCTAAACCTTTAATGACTGCATAGTGGGTTACGTGTTCTTTTTTTTTTTTAATAAGTCTGTGGGTTATGTATACTTTGTTTCTATATACTCTATAAAATGATCTAATGCCCAGGTTTTCTTAAGATGAAGGCTGGAGGAAGGGGGTGAAAAGATTCTCTCCCCAAGTCCAAGTCTAAGACTTCCACTTTATGGTGATATTATGACCTTGTTAATTCAGATATTGCTGGATGAAGATTTCACCACATAATGTTACTGTATTCTTCAACTTTGTGTTGTGATATGTCCATTGCATTCATTCTGTACTGCTATCCTCAATCTTCTCTATTTTCTATTACTGATAGTAATCAATCAACAATTATCTGACCTTCTATTTGTGCTCTCTTCTGAATTGGAGTTGTGAGGCTTAGTTCTGTTAGTGCCACTGGTAAGTTATGGAGAATATTTGGCTTGTTATAATTTCTTTCATTTGTGAGAAATTATGGGAGAAAATATATTATTATTGAATTGTTGTATCTACATGATTACACTGAGCTCTATTTATAGACACTCCATTACAATCCTTTTCCTAATAGGATACTATATATGAAATCTTATTCCTATTCTACATTACAATGCTTTTCCTAGTAGGATACTATATATGAAATCCTATTCATATTCTAACACACCCCCTCAAGCTGGTGCATACAAGTCATATGTACCGAGCTTGTTATAGATGTATTAATACGAGGATCAATGAGGGACTTGGTGAAAATATCTGCAGGCTAATCACTTGACTTAATAAATTTTGTAATAATATCACCGGAGAGTATACCTGATCTGGATTGAGCAACCTCAATACTTAGAAAATACTTCAGTCTGCTGAGATCTTTAGTACGAGTCATGCCAAACTCCTGAATCACTGTGCTGAATTTTCCAAATCAGACTCTAGGAGACTGTTTCAGACCATAAAGTGACTGACGCAATCGACACACCAGGTTAGACTCTCCCTGAGCAACAAAAGCAGGTGGTTGCTCCATATAAATTTCCTCCTCAAGGTCACAATGGATAGAATAGCATACTTCACGAATGTATCCAAGCCTATTACAATAACTACACCTAGGTCGAGATATTTCAAGGAGACCTCCTCCTCATCGTTTTTTTATGGACTGTGATGTGCGATATTCTGATCTCCTCAAGTATTTTGAAGTAATCATAGGACTTGAACTATCAATTCCCGTATTTTTGGAGTTAAACATATCAAAACCGAGAGATGTGGAGAAATCTGTCTTGAAATATGGATGAAATCTGGCGAACACAACCCAAGAAGAAAATCACTGAGATCTGGCTGGAAAAAAGGTGCATGCGCGGCGCATAGATCTGACGCGCTAGCCGGAGCTAGCACTTCGAGCGGCACGTGGTGGCACGTGAGTGAGTATTTTCTGGAGCCGTTGACCGAGTTTTGGTCGAAAGGGCTGATCTACCTCGTGGTGGTGTTGGAATTTGCGCAACACTACCTGAAAGTAATTTTGATGTGGACATCTATGTTGTCACCGAAAATATTGCACGGTGACTGATTTGCTTTTCCGAAAATTGTTGGAAATTTGCACAAAAATTAGTTTCTCACTAGCTTGAACCTGATCTATGTTGTGGTGGTGTTGATTTTGCACAACACCACTGAATAGAGATGTGACGCTAGTAGCCACCGAAAATATTATGCACGGTGGTGATTTTTTTTTTTCCGAATATTCGCTGAAATATTGCACAGTGGATACTTGATTACTAATACTCTAGAAGAGGACGCAAAACAATCACCGGAAATGAGGCACGAGACTGTGATGGTATTTTGTGGGTAGGATCAGAATGATGACACGACCTTAGGGGATGCAAAACAGTTGCCGAAATTGAGGCACGAGACTGTGATGGTATTTTTTGGGTAGGATCGGAATGATGGCACGACCCTACGGGACGAGAAATTATACCGGAAAAATTGTCGAACCTTGAAGAAAGTGGTATGAGTCAGTTCGGAATCTCTACGCTATGCTGACAGTAAAAACAATTCTTAAAAGAATGTCCCGAGACAACGTGGATTTGCCGGAATCCTAGTTCCGACGATCGGAATCTGGTACTGTTCACGCCGAAATTACTATTCACGTCGGAAAACATTGTTCATATGCCACTGTTTACGAGGCACTGTTCACGAGGTACTGTTTACGCCTACTTTTTTTGAGAGAATATTTTATTTATAAATATCTGAAAGTTCTCTACAATCTTCACTCTACCATTATCTTTGGCTAGATGGCGACACACATTGACTAGTGTCCGCCCGCCGGCATCGAAAGCTTTTTGATTTTCTATCAAGAACGTAGAAGCTCTGATTCCATGGGAGAAAATATATTATTATTGAATTGTTGTATGTACATGATTACACTGAGCTCTATTTATAGACACTCCATTACAATCCTTTTCCTATAGAATACTATATATGAAATCATATTCCAATTCTAACATCATTTATAGGAAAAAGATGCAGCATTAGGAAATGGTGGTTTAGGAAGGCTCGCTTCATGCTTTCTTGATTCCATGACCACATTAAACCTTCCAGCCTGGGGTTATGGCTTGAGGTACAAATATGGACTTTTTAAGCAGCTTATAACAAAGGCTGGGCAAGAAGAAGTTCCTGAAGATTGGTTGGAGGTCTGATTTCTTATAAAAGCCTTTGTAAAATACCATGAGAATTTGTAATCAAACTTGGTTGTGTACTATGCAGAAATTTAGTCCCTGGGAAGTTGTAAGGCATGATGTTGTCTTTCCTGTCAGTTTTTTTGGTCATGTTGAAGTCCTCCCTTCTGGCTCGTAAGTACTAATACAAACTATATATGGGGTAAAGCATGTAAAGAAACATACGTATCAGATTGATTTTTAGGAGCCAGAATGCTGTCTAATTCAAACTCAATTATTCGTCGAATTTGTCGCAGGCGAAAATGGGTTGGTGGAGAGGTCATACAGGCTGTTGCATATGATGTGCCAATTCCAGGATACAGAACTAAAAACACTAATAGTCTTCGTCTCTGGGAAGCCAAAGCAAGCTCTGAGGATTTCAACTTGTTTCTGTTTAATGATGGACAGTATGAATCTGCTGCACAGCTTTATTCTAGGGCTCAGCAGGTTTGTTGCGAGAACTCTACAGCTCAAAATGTTCTGTTTTTCTTAGTAAGGGAGTTGAATTATTAGGTTCAATATTGTAAGGCTAACCCGGAGATAGAAATGATTTACCTTGAATTGACACTCTCACTTCCCATGTTCAAGAGATGAGTGGTTTGATATTGGTCAATGCAGATTTGTGCTGTTCTTTATCCTGGGGATGCTACGGAGAATGGAAAACTCTTACGGCTAAAGCAACAATTTTTTCTGTGCTGTGCATCGCTTCAGGTTTACAGTTTCCTTTTCTCCTTTCTGCTCGTGCTCCATTTAAATACCATATCTTAAGGCATTCTCTTATTTAGGATGTCAGCCTAATGGAATGAAACTAATGAGCATTTTTTTTGTCTGGCTTATATTTTCATATTGATCTTCTGCATTGGAATCTGTCCTTCTCCTCATTAGTTTTGACTTTTGAGTGAAGTTTCTTGCTTGTTTCTGGAGCATCCTGACAATTGTTATGTTTACAATATTTTTTACATAACTTGTGTTTTCTCCTGATAAAAGGAAAAGCAAAGTCAGAAAAAAAACTGATAATAGAAATAGAGGAAACCATATTTCTGTACTGGAAATTGGAAACCATGTTTTAATCCAAACACAATGAAGTTTTCAGTCAAATACTGTACAATGTCCAATTTTCTTGGAATCTTTTAAGAGTTTCACTGTCCAAGGAGCCTAGTTGTCAGAATATTTGAGTTATTAAGTTTTTTAAGAGACCTACTTTCCAGAGTATATGCCTTTGATGAACTTTAACTCATGTCTAAAGCCAGGTAATTGGCATTTAATTTGACCTAGAGTTTGGTGATATTTGGTAGTTCCGTTGTGTCAGAAAAATGACCTATTTACGAACTGACCATTGGATCAACATCAGGATATCATTGCCAGATTCAAAGAGAGAGAAGATGGAAAGGGCGCTCACCAGTGGTCTGAATTCCCCAAGAAGGTTGCAATACAACTAAATGACACGCATCCAACTCTTACAATTCCAGAGCTGATGCGGTTACTAATGGATGATGAAGGACTTGGGTGGGATGAAGCTTGGAATATCACTACTAGGTGCTTTTTAAAATCTTATTTTGCCTAGTAAGATGCTCTTTGTTTAGTAATACATGGATATGGTTCCTCTGTTTGTTTTGTCTTGGTGCGGTATCTTGCACATTTATGAATGAAAGATGATGTGATGCAACATTATATCCCCAGGACAATTGCCTATACAAATCATACAGTCCTACCTGAAGCACTGGAAAAATGGTCACAGGCAGTCATGTGGAAGCTCCTTCCTAGACATATGGAAATCATTGAAGAAATTGACAAACGGGTATAGAAGCAGCTAGTTTGTCTCTCCATACTTGAAAATATAGCTTACTTAAAAAGGTATATTTGAAACTCCTTGCAGTTTGTTGCTACAATAATGTCAGAAAGACCTGATCTTGAGAATAAGATGCCTAGCATGCGCATTTTGGATCATGACACCTCGAAGCCTGTTGTGCGTATGGCTAACTTGTGTGTTGTCTCTTCGCATACGGTAAGAGATACTATGCACGAGAGAGTTTGATAAGTTAAACTTATCCATCCCCAAACAATGGATAATTCATTCTATATTTCTTTTCATGCAGAACGTTCTATGATCTTTTCTAACTGCATCTCTTAGTACACGTAAACTAAACGAATATCATCCACTCATAGAAGTCAGACGACCATCTAAAAATACACTGGCTTTTATTTTATTGATGCATAACCCAGAGCTGCACACCATTATTGATGTTTCAGTTTTAGCCAACTCCAAAAGTATGAAAAAGCTGATAGCATTAAGCTACTTAGCTTTTTTTGTTTAAGTTATTCTTCAAGTGTTTACCTATCAACGGATTTAAAAGAAACTTATTTTTGAGAAGTAAAGACTTGAAGAATAACTTATAAGAATCTCCATATAAAAGTGTTCCTCCTTGTCAAAGTTCCTATGAAATTTTAAAAAGAGAAGCATAATCGCATTAGCTATATCCGACAGGTGAATGGTGTTGCTCAGCTGCATAGTGATATCCTGAGAGCTGAGTTATTTGCTGATTATGTCTCTGTATGGCCCACCAAGTTCCAGAATAAGACCAATGGTATAACTCCTCGTAGGTGGATCCGGTTTTGTAGTCCTGAGCTGAGTCATATAATCACCAAGTGGTTAAAAACAGATCAGTGGGTGACGAACCTCGAACTGCTTGCTAATCTTCGCGAGGTATCTTATATATATATATATATATATATATCTTTCTCATATACTATCATTTATCTTGCATACGTTGAACTTTTTCATTAAAAATGCTTCATGTGGGTCATGATATTGCAATTGACTATACATTTTGCAAAGTTTGCTGATAATGCGGA
This sequence comes from Anisodus acutangulus, assembly GCA_029783415.1. NCBI lineage: Eukaryota > Viridiplantae > Streptophyta > Magnoliopsida > Solanales > Solanaceae > Anisodus > Anisodus acutangulus. Next base: position 25,584,189 of record CM056498.1, on the reverse strand, counting down.
GCTCCATGCTGAATGGGAATCAGCCAAGATGGCCAACAAGAAGCGTTTGGCACAGTATATACTGCGAGTGACAGGTGTGAGCATCGATCCAAATACCCTTTTTGACATACAAGTCAAGCGTATCCATGAATACAAAAGGCAGCTTCTAAATGTTCTGAGCGTCATCTATAGGTACAAGAAGCTTAAGGTGTGTGAAACTGCCAAATTTCCATTTTCTGTTAATTTCTCCTTGTTAGTGGCATTAAGAGTTCAAGACAGTTGTCACTGCCAGCAATGATTTAACAAGTAAAAATATGGATCATATATGTGTTAAACTTTTCTACTTCTGTGGTTTCCTTTCTGCACATGATGAAATCTTGAGATGATGCAAGATTGGGATACTCCACTTTTTAGAAAGTAATGACATTTTTATATTTGTATCATGACTGCAGGAAATGAGCCCACAAGAGAGGAAGAATACGACTCCTCGCACAGTCATGATTGGAGGAAAAGCATTCGCAACATATACAAATGCAAAAAGAATTGTCAAGCTGGTGACTGACGTTGGCGACGTTGTCAACAGTGACCCTGACGTCAATAACTATTTGAAGGTAAGCAGTTTAATTATAAGTATGCGCGGGTCTAAGGAGGGGTGCCCCCCCTCCAAAATTGAATCAAAACTAAACTTTTACCTTTTGAAGTTATGGAAATTTTAATAAATACATCAAGAGACAGTTTTGCCCCAAAATAATTGATATATTTAAAATGTATGTTATAGTTTTGCTAAATCTTCTTTACTATTTCTCCTACATAACTAGCCCACTCCTTTCAATTCCTGTGTCCCGCACTAAGTAGGGAGAGCTTTAGATCCTTTGCTGACCAAATATTACTTGTTCTTTCGTTATAAAACTCAAATTACCTTCTAGAGATGATATTTTCCTTATGAATGGCAACTTAGGTATATCTCCTACAAGGGAGTGTGTTGTGTGTGTGTTTCTTTTTCTTTTTAATTTTCTTAACGTTTGTCCTGTTTTAATTAATAATTTTTCTTTTTTTTTAACCCTCCCTAGGAGCTCCCACCTTTTTGCTCCCTTGGTGACTCGAACCCACAACTTTAGGTTTGGAGGTGAATGATGCTTACCACCTAAGCAATTCCCTCTTGTCGATAAATAAAATTTCATCTTAAAAGTAGTATCCTGAATGTGTATAACTTGCACATTGTATTGTCTATTGAGTGTAGTTCATCGGCACGTGTATGTCAAATTATATAATATACGATTTTATAAAATAATTTAATATTATTAAAAATAAAAAGTTAAAAAAATAATTATACATAAAAAAATAAGGTTCTAATTTTTGTGAATAATCAATACCATTATTTGTTACGAAGTCAAAATGATGAATTCCAATATAGTAAAAGTTGTATGACTGTACTTGCCTTTTAAAATTATAAATTGCATAAATTACGGTAACTTATCTATATAGTACATCAAATGAACATTTTTCATAGAAACTGATGGACTAATTTTAACTTACCTTTTATTTGTAAATATTATCTCTTTTCTCTAGTCATGGTTTCTCTATTACTAACATGCAACTACATCTCAAAAATATGATATTAAAATTAGTAATAAGTATCAAGTTATTATGTACGAAAATAGTTCATAAATTTCTATAGAGAATTACCAAACATAGTGTCGTCAGAAAAATTTTCTGCCTCTTCGAAGGATACAGAACCATTTGAAAATGTTGGGTGGGAGTGACATTATCAATTTCTTTTATGATGTCATTTTGTAAAATCATTTCTATTTCTCAAAGTATTCACCCTATCCAAAATTTAGGACTTTGATTAAAGACTCATTTCAAGCACTAAAAATAGTTTCTTCGAGAATGGGTACTTTGACAGCACGGTTAAAATCACAAATCAAGCAATAGTAAAAAGTTTTCATGTGAAAAAGGTAATGTATTATATTTTTGTGAAGTTCAAAATTTGCATCTGATACAATCCTAGTGATGCGGCTTTCGGCTCGTTCTGACCATTGTCTCTGTATTAGAATGGAAAAGTCCAAAGGTTCAGTATATTATTGATAAATTGAATAAGATAAGAATAGTGCATTATTTTTTTTCCTTTTTAAATAGGATATGCAAATTAATATGAAGGATACTTTAGTAATTTAACTTTTGGCTTAAGGGCTTCCCACTTTTAATATACTCCCTCCGTCCCAATTTATGTGGCACCATTTGACTTGACACGGAGTTTAGAAAAGAAGGGAAGACTTTTGAAATTTGTGGTCCAACATAAGTCTTATATATTTGTGTGGCTATAAATCATCCAATAAAGTTAAATTGTTTCTAAATATAGAAAGGTGACATTCTTATTGGGACAGACTAAAAAAGAAAATGGTCCACATAAATTGGGACAGAGGGAGTAATACATATATAGAATTTATTTCTATTACTCAACCAAGTATTAGCTTAGAAAACCTTTTGTTTTTTCAAATATGTAACTTCCTCTGTTTAGAAGTTATAATGGGTCATGATCAGGGGCCGAATACGTATAATATGTTGGAGCACTAAATAATTTGAATAGAATTGGTCGTTTCCGTTAGTTATTTTCTATACGAAAGGTAAATTCTGGCGGATCTTTAACCAGCATATCAAATTAATTTTTCATATTTATGGAGCATAATATTTGGACTTCTGTGTATGTTTGGGGGAAGAGGAAGGAATGAGAGAACAAGAAAGGGTGCGAGGATTTTAGTTGCAGTCATTAAAAAGAATAAAATTTAATACTACAAGTCCTACTTTCTTGTGGTCTCTCATTTACAGCTATTAGTGATATGTGATATGTTAATATAGTATTTTTCCGATGCTGTTTCTCTTTTCAAAGATCTAACATGTGGAATAAGATGAAACTGAACAAAAATCATTTTAATTTGATACACCCAGGTCACATCTTTACGATTCACGCTTAAGTGTGGATATTGTCCTCTAATTTCAGTATACTTTGTGGCAGAATTAGCACGCATTTTCCAGTTTCAGTATGTCAGTACATTTTCTTTGGACTAATAGGAGGTTGGCTGATTTTTGCAGGTGGTATTTATTCCCAATTACAATGTATCTGTGGCAGAGATGCTTATTCCGGGAAGTGAGCTATCACAACACATCAGTACTGCAGGCATGGAAGCAAGTGGAACAAGCAACATGAAATTTGCACTTAATGGATGCCTTATTATAGGGACACTAGATGGGGCCAATGTGGAAATCAGGGAGGAAATTGGAGAAGATAACTTCTTTCTTTTTGGCGCAACAGCTGATGAAGTTCCTCGACTGCGCAAAGAACGAGAGAATGGACTGGTATTGTTCTAAAGATATAGTATTTACTCTACTGTAACGTTGATTAGTCAGCCATATTTCTGGTTTACATCTTTTAGCATTTGCACTATCTTATTTTCATTGCCATGCTGCTAATTTATAACTCGTCATCTGATTAGCCTACTCACTTTGACATGTGTCGGTGGATTTTAACTAGTTTGCGAGAAATAAATTTTCCTTGCTTGTATTGGTTCCAAATTATCTTATCGCAGAGTGCTTAGTTTCACCACCGGCCATGGTACTGATTGCTGTTTTGTCGAGATTTAATGTGCCGTAAAGGATAATGTTTTCCTGTAGAGATCTCAATAATTAGTACTCCCTTTCACTGGACACAGAGTTTAAAAGAAATAAAGAAAGACTTTTGAAACTTGTGATCTGAAATAAGCCTCAATATTTGTGTGACTATAAATCATCTCATTTAGGGTAAAATGGGAATTTATAGTTAATTTTTTTCTAAATATAAAAAGGTGACATTTTATTTAGGGACATACTAAAAAGGAAAGTTTGCCACATAAATTGGGATAGAGGGAGTAATAGGTTACTGTGACAGTAGGTCCTCTCAGTTTCAGTCCTAGATTGACTTGAAAAATCAGTAGGTCAAAAAATGTTAATGATATGACTGACTTACTTCCTCTCGTGATAGAAAACTGTAGAAGTCCTCAAATTTAGTCGCAAGGAACAGTTTTCCCATTGAAGTATTTTTTTGTTTGGACCAGCCCAAAATACATGGGAGGAATGTCAATTCTGTAGTGTATTAGCTATTGCTGGACGTTTTTTTTTTTTGCTTTCCAGTTAAATAAAATCCCCATTTGGGCGTAATTAATTTTTTTAAAAAATATTAGCTATTCTTACTGCAGTTGAAATGTTATTTTACCCTATGTGCACTAGAATACACTCATTTGTTATATTCCCATCAGAGCAAGTAGTGTCAGTAACTAGTTTTCTCATCTTAATTACGCAGTTCAAACCTGATCCTCGGTTTGAAGAGGCGAAGCAGTTTATAAGGTCTGGAGCATTTGGGACCTATGATTATAATCCCCTCCTTGAGTCACTAGAAGGGAACTCGGGCTATGGTCGTGGTGACTATTTTCTTGTTGGTCATGATTTTCCGAGCTACATGGATGCTCAGTCAAGGGTAGATGAAGCTTACAAGTAAGATATTCTACTTTACTAATCATATACATTATTCTTATAAAAAAGATATTCTACTTTACTAACTTCTACTGTTTGTTTCCAACAAAATGTCACTGCTTAAAATTATTCTTTTATGGAACTAGATTGCCTTCCTGGTGCTTGCCTTTTTATGAAGTAAACTTCATTTACATATATCGCTTTCGTCAATATAAATCCGGTCAGAAAGAGCAAAGACGCTGTTAAAAAAGGGGGTAAATGGAAAATAAAACAATAATTTCTTCCAGTAGGTTTTGAAGTTCCCCTTTGACACTGTTACCAGAAATCCTAAGGCTCATTTCTGGTGATATTTTGAGTTTGTTCTGACATTATTGGTTGCCTCATGACAATCCATGATGATTGTTCGAGTAATTATATACAGATTCAATTTGTTCACATTCCACACCAAGGATGAATGATTTCAGTTCTTATTATACACAGTTTTGACTCCCACCTAAGTTGCTATGACTCATTTACTTATTAGAGGGTGTATTTACATCGTGCATCAGAAGTTTTGGAAGGAAACTCTCAATTTATTGTAAAATATGTGGTAACATGAATACTGAGGTTTGGATCCTTTACCCTGGCAGGGATAGGCAAAGATGGATAAAGATGTCTATACTGAGCACTTCCGGGAGTGGCAAATTTAGTAGTGACCGTACTATTTCTCAATATGCAAAAGAGATCTGGAACATTGAGGAGTGTCGCGTGCCTTGACTGCATCAGGCGGCACTTCCGAACGTGGTATCTATATGGATCTAATGTTCATTGTTTACTAGAATATGAAAATGTAAGTTCAAGCAACATCCTGAAGTATCCCCTTCTTATTGGCTACTCAATATACTGCTCTCAACAGGTAGTTCTACACTTATCTTTATTGAATATCTATCTATACGTACATTCAGTTACTCCTTTACGTCATGAGGTTCTGACATCTCTGATCTCCTTTGCTAGGAGTCATGTCGCACCATTATAACCTGTACCCAATGCAAAATGCCATTAGCATTTAACTTCTATTTTGTTTTTGCTCTTTCTTTTACCTGTGAATATATGGAATGCAAGATTCTAAGTCTGAGAAATGCACTAATGACAAATCACTATAAACCTACAAAACTGGAGACATTTGTTTTAGAGATTTTTACTGGAGTTCCCTACCCAAATGGTTCTTCAAGTTACAAGGTTGGTCTAACTTGGTCCTTTTTTTGATTTATTTCATCTATTGCATGACCGGAACAGGGGAGGATACACGTTACACTACGATTTTGAATCAGAAGAGAGATTTCAAGAAATGGCAGATCTATAGTGATCGAAAAACATCCTTTTGAGCACTTTTCGTCCATTTAACGGAATTTCCAAAACGTAACCGAATTCTGCCAGTACCAAACCTCTAGGATGGATCTCTCTTCCTAGTTCGACTAAATTATAGGACACGGAAGAAGTACTATTACTAATACTTTACTGCTAATATATCAGCGACAAACTTGAGCAGCTTAGGGGTCAACATGCCTGCTTGAGCTATATGCTTAATTACTGATTATTGTTCAACTCTATCTAATATTATAGTTAATAGAAGGCTGCCAATTAACTTGAAATGTGGAATGGGTTATGGCCGGAGCCCACAATACCAATATCATTTGTAATGCTTATCTCAAACTGAAGTACAGTAGCTTCTCTCTGAAATCACAACACACTTTCTCAAGCCCAGCATCATATATAAAATTTACTCATAACACAAAATTCATCTGGAATAGCAACTTATTCCCCTTTTTTGGTCTTCTGATGTGTTTAATTTTATTATTAAAAAGGTTGGCTTTTACTATTTAGGAGGAAATTTTGTGGTCCTACGAGTAGTGTCCATCTCTGTTATGATCAATGACCTATTGCAGAAGAGGATTTTTTCCTGAAAATTCTGAGGTAAACGTATTACACCTGTAGTTAATTACATCGATGGTTTGGACGTTATAGTACTCAGATATTCCATGTCGATTTTACCACTTATTTTATGACCTATTGATCTAAATATTGGAAAGTCAGTAAAAGAAGAATCTTTTAGGAGTAATTAAACTAACAACTTTCAAAAATCATTACTTTCTCTAAAGTAACATAGTGAACTGGATTTATTGTTGCTGAACTGATGATATTAATTCATTATATTTTATCTCATTGATGTTTTTTATCCAAGACTGTCAACTGCGCTTGTCCTGGACTGTCAAATATCTAATCGGAAGTTAGACACTTGCAATATCGTTCTTTGGATGCTTCAATATGGCACATAACCGTGGAATATGTAATCGTTTAGAGCTTTTTCTAAAACAGTTTTCAAAGTATTGAATATGGACATTCCATAACATAAGTCAAAGCGCTAAATTACCATTCCGATCATTTATAGATACTTTAGTTCTAACTGCTTAAAAAAATTACACCAATTGGGCACGAGCTTAGATCGGGTTGATCCCAACTAGTAGTATTCAGAAGTGAGAAGAATACATGCATTTTCCGACTTTATATGTTACCACTACAGGAATAACTGTACGGATGTGAGGAAAAAGAAAATGCCAGTTATCCACCAGAGTTTGGAACCTCCATAGAATGTTTTCTATATAAATTAAAGATGTAATAACTCGTGGAAGTAGGGTTGAGAGGTCGAGCCTCCTTTCCGTCGACCTCTCACCTGGTTGCCCTCTCACCTAAACCGGTCGTGAGAGATAAACCTGCACCACATTTTTTCGAATTGAAAGCACCAACTTGAGATGGAATTCCACTGTCATGTTTTCTCAAACCGGTTTCTTCTTCTTTTGCATTTTACCATATCTCTTCCTCTTCACTTGTTTTTATCTCGTATCTAATCAGTTTTTTATTTATAATTTTAATTCATATTTTAATAATTACTTTTAATGTACTTAGTTATGGATATGCCTCATAGGGGTGTTAAGTGTTGAATTTCCACAGTATATAAGGTATAAAATGTTTGATTTTAAAATAGACGAAGTGTATCCGAAACTAAGTCATATTAAGGGTTTTAAAATATGTTTGGATTAATTTATCTATATCTTCAATATATTAAAGCATGAACTCCTAAATTAAAAAGTTAAATTACTTTAATACCCCTCCTATCAACCTAAATATCCTACTATTTAATAAATAAACAAAAAACTAAAAAAAAACTATGCGTCTTTTCCTACATTTTCTCCAAAGATTGAGAAACAGCGTCTCTGTTTCTACATTTTCTCGAACAAGAATTGCACCGTTTTTGTACAGGAACCGGCTCCCCTCTAGTGCTTGTCCCCTCCACCTTCCATCTCAATCTCTACTTTTTCTAACCAAACTAAATTATTTTCCAGGTATGCACTAACTTTCTCTTTTGCATTATGAATTGATTTTTTTAATGATTGATTTTATTAGAGATGATATACATATCATACATTTTAAATTTATTCTCATAATCATGTTAACTTTAGAATTACATTTTATTAATTTCCATAGTGATTAGTATTCGTTAGTTGATTCAAAGAAAACACAGAACGTCTAAATAATTTTCTATTCATAAGAAAGTACAAATATTGTTTTATTTCAGTTTGATTCAATTATTTTTTTCTAAAAGAAAGACAAAACAGCTAAAATAGTTTTTACAAGTTTGAACAAAAGAAAGTAGAAACAGTGCATTACTTCAGTTTGGTGATATGTAATTAATAGATTAAAAAAGAGTTCATATTATGAATCAATCATACAAATCAATGAGTAAGTTAATATTCTTTTACTCTTTTTAAGTTATATTAATTCATGATGACCGCGAATTTTCCTTTGTTGTAAATCACGCATGCTAGAGGCTCCCCCCCAATTCCTCATCCCCACCGTTGCATCATCCCTCCTTTTTTTTTGAATTCTTGAGCTGTCATTTTCCTTTTTAGCTTTATTTTTATAAAATTGTTAATTGTTTTTAAGCAAAACCACTTATCAATGATTAGTGACAAATATATAAAATGAAATAGAAAGTATGTATAAAACAATAACCAGAAAATAATAAAGCTATATTTGGACAACAATTTCAAAATGCAGTTAAACTAAAATAAAAACACAGGGAAATGACTTCTGCTGAAACTGGGGAACGCAGGATAATCCATTTCCTTGATATGATGCAATATGTGAACACCTAAAATATCTCATTAGGTGCTATGGAATAAAAAACAACATGAGTATTCTCATGCAAACAAGAGAGTCCTGTATTCAGCTTCTGAAGACATTGTGCTACCTTAAACTACATCAGTTTCTGAGATTTAAACCAACTTTCCTTTTCCATATTTAATTTTCACCTAATAGAATGAACATCTTAGATGTAAATACCACATATCGGATGAAAGTTAAAAATGAAATTGTTAAGTAAATCTCAATGTTATATGAGGACTCTAGGTAGTTAAGGTGGACTGTATGCTATATTGCTAACTGTTGTTGTTGTAACTTGTTCTTCTGATGGTTATTGATCTAATCTGTAGTATTGAAGCCTTGTCCAAGTACAGTATTTTTCTTGCTTCAGCTGGTGCCTCCTGAAATCATGTAAAATGGAAAGAACCTGCAAAATGAAAAGCTAAGTTAGTGAAAAGATCACTTGCAGTGTTGCCCTCTCTCAGCACATGTTCAAATTTCACTGCTTTGTCTTTCCTTATCATCTGAATCCCATTCACCTCCATAGCTATACTCCAAGGCACGTCCCACTTTTCTTCCAAAATGTTCTTCATTGTTAGAGAGTCAGTTTCCAGTATTACTGGCAGAAACTGATTAGAAATGCAGTATTGCAGCCCATCTCTTATACCAATTGCTTCTGCAGTAGTATTTGTAGTATATGAAATTTGCCTCTCACTTGCATATATCATATCACCCTCTCATTCCTGATGTAAAAAGCTGCTGAACTAGGCCCAGGATTTCTTTTTGATGTTCCATCAGTATTACACTTAAAACATCCTGTAGGAGGCTTACACCTGTAAACACTTTGCAGTACTCAATTTGTTGTCTATAACCTTCCAACATTTGCACCAGTTGAGTCCAGTAACATAGTATATCTCTCAGTCATGGATATCTAGACTTAGCAAAAAGATAAGTGTGATTAATATCATGAATCACTTTACTATAAGTACATGATCCTCTATACATCACAATATTCCTTCTCTTCTATATAGACCATAGTATAATTACAGGAGTAGCCTGGTAAACAGTTTTCAGCTTAGTATTAACCTCAGCTTCTCACCATTTGATAACTGTCTATTTCACCTGCACAAAAGGCCTTTGTAATCCTTCTCCATGAATAAAATACTACCATCTTTGAGTTGCAACTTCTCTAGTAAGAAACAAGTGATCCACGGTCTCCTGATGTGAATTTGAGTAACAAGTACACCATATCTTTCATCAACTGAACAGGAAGTGGTTTAAGAATAAGAAAGGACTGACGAATCGGATGCGCTCGCTAATTGAAAGTACCAGAGATTCCTAGAGGCATACCATCAGAAAAATTTCCTTGACCGATTGGGTAGATCAAGAAAACTGCGGTAGCAGCTGCAACAGGAGATACAACTTACCTATCCTGGCCAAAACTTCATCAATAGGTAATTTTTATTTCCACGATCTCCAAAGGAACAAGGATACCTTAAAAGCTAATCCTTTCACCCGTATCTTTTCAAACTGTGGAATCTCAGTGCTCCTATTTTCAGCAAAGCCCATGCACCGGCGACAGTAAACTTGTATGTACGTGTCTTCATCCATCATGCATGATCCCATTTCCGATATTCCCATACTATTTAGATTCAGCCTGACATGCTCTACAACTGCTGAAGAAAACAACTGGTATATTTTGTCAAAATTCCACCCGTCTTCAGTCATTATTTCAGTAATGTCCTCCACCGAGTGATCCACTTGAACATCATACTGAGTCTTCTGGTGCAAAGGCCTGAACTTTGTCCAATTTTTATATCAGATATTGAATGTGCCACTTCTAGATTCCCACCAATTTCCCTTTTTAATAATCTCTCTGTTCTACAGCATCATCTACCAAATCTGATTTCACCTTTCCATTGAACCAGATTTGGTATCTTTGTTTTTGCAATATTTGTTCCATATGAAGTTAGCCCATAATTATCTATTAGTTCTGATTTTTTACCATAATTTAGCAAATATAACCTTGGAAACATTCAAACATAGATCTGAAATCAAGACCTCCTTCCTGCTTGGGTAAGCAAACATTAGGCCAAGAAGACCAATGTCTACTTCTGCCATCTTCTTTGGTACTCCAATAAAACTTTCCCAGAATCTTATGAATTTCCTTAATGGCACATTTAGGTGGGACTACATCAAACAAAATATGGATTGGAATATTTTGCAAGACACTAGAGATCAATACACCCTTTTCACCATAACTTAACATTTTTCCTTTATAAGTCTGAAGCTTGTCCTTTACTTTCTTGATAAGCTCTAAATAATCAATCTTCCCTTTTATGGAATGTGTTATGGGAAATACCAAGTATATGTAAGAAAATTCTCCCCTATTCATGAAAGTATGTATATCCTAGAGACAATCATTATTAGGGACAAATGTACTTGAACACATTCGCATTATTAATAAGATTAATATTTATGGCATTTGCAATTATTGAATTATTATTTGATTGTTTGTAATTATTCATTAATATGCATCCTTGAGCTTACGTTGTCATTAATAGAGTGAGATATTGATGATAGAGCGTAACTCTAAAATAGCCTCGATTAATGATCATCGAGAATGGGATATCGATGATATGTTATAAGTCGACACGTGGTCTGCGTCACATTCTTAGAGAATGTAGTATGTCTCACATGCTACTAGTAATGGTTACTAGTGATGGACACATGGATACTTTTGAAAAGTATTGGTATACCCTGCTGATAAACTATTTGTTATACATGTCTAAAGTGTTATCAGCGTGTGGGCGATGAAGGTCCTTTGACTTGAGGTCAATACGCACCTTGTTTACAGAGTAATGTACTTTGACCCTGTCCTAAGCGTAAACTCCTTATAGGATAAGATACGGCTTGTGTTGGGTACATTATGATGTAAATTAAGGTGGTAATTGAGCCAAGAATAGGATTCATTCTTCGATTGGATATTCGAGAGAGCACTCAACTTCTCAGTGATATTAGATCGACCAAGTCATTGGCCAATACAAGAGACATATTTTGAATATGATCTAGTTGTCGACTAATATAGATGAGATAAAGTGATCAAGCTATTTGGATAGACACATGTCAAATCCTAAGCTTGATCGAGTGTGTCGCGAATTATCATCTCACATAAAGGTTATGTTTGCTAGATTCATGTAAACGTACTTCATATATTGAGTTCGTCATACGACGCAGTCTAGGAGTTCCGTATGGACCTTAATTGGATTAGTGTCGATATATGAAGGCCTATAGGGTCACACTATGTCGATTGTATCTTCGATCTAAGGGTGTATTGAGAAAATATCAAATATTCGATTTGGAATCGAGATATTTAAATTGATAATAACTATGGTACAATTTCTATTAGATGGAAATTATTTACTTAAATCAAAATTAGATTTTAGATTTAATGTTCTGAATATATATGTTAAACGAAAAATGGGAAACATAGTTTGATGTAAGGCGCCGCGGCGCCAACCCGCCAGTGAGCCCAGTCAGACTGGCCCACTGCACCTCAGTTTTGGGCCAGGCTTGGAGCCCAACCCTAATCTATTTTGTGACCTAAAAATCACTATATATACAACTCTAATCTCTAGTTATTAATAGACTAAGAACACCAATTCTCATAAACAAATTCTAGACTTAGAGTTTAGGATAAAACTCTCTCAAACCTCTGTCCAGAATTTCTGGCTTTCTTGACAGATGAATACAGCGTAGCATTGTGCTTGCAGTCGGAAAGGGAATCGCGTGTTTACCCTAAAGTAAAGACTCCAGATTTTATAACTTCTAAGTTCTTATTCATTTTTTATGTTACAGGTTTTTATTGTCATATAACCATACCAGAAGAAATTGTTGTGGTAAGTAGAACGAAATTTTAAACTGCCATTGTGCCTACTTATGTATTTTGAACCCAACAAAACCCTACAGTGGTATCAGAGCCCAGGTTGGTTCAATGGTTATATACAATTGAATAGCATAATAATATGAGTTAAACATAAAATTGGATTAAAATAAGGCTTCTTGAAATCCTACAAATCTTGGCTGAACAGAGTAAACCTTTTTATGTCACCCTAAATTATCTCCTACGCTAACTCGAGGAAGTCATTCCGTTCTAACTCGAACTAAGCTAAAAGTGCAGATATCCGACTCATTGCACGGTGCACGCCAAAGAACGAGTAAGAATGGATGATGATCGATATGTGCGTTATTGATAATGGTGGGTGAGGATAAAAGATATGTGATTTGATCCCTATAATGGATTTAGAGCTCGAATGATTTTAGAAAAATCAACACATAAATATTTTGTCAGGACGTCGGCGCCGCGACCCTATGGTAGGGCGCTTGCTAAGGTTTTAAGGCGGCGGCGCGGCTCCATGGTGGAGCGCCGCGACCCTAATGCTTCATTTTAAAAATCTGGACTTACTGGATAGTAGGCGCCACGACTCCATGGTGGAGTATCGCGGCCCTAATGAACTATAGAAGCCGAAAGGTTTCTGCCTTGCCGGCGCTGTGACTCCATGGTGGAGCGCCGCGATGCTAATGCATTGCAGAAGCAGAATTTCGGCTTCTGCCTCACTAGCTTCGCAACTCTAATGATTAGCGTTGCGGCCCCATCGGTCCAGAAAAAAATTAAAATGTTTAACCCACGATTATTATTATAAAGTTTATTATTTGATAAGTATACTGTTTATGTGCTAAATGTCAAATTATTTGTCATTTAAATTACTAGAATAATGTCCGCAAATAACTGTCTAGGTAGACGGCACCCAGTATGTGCTTAAACCGCTTAATATCATGCTTGGGCAGGCGGTACCCAATAAGTGCTTAATAGACTTTGCATGATAATTAAGATGTTATATTTGATTTAGCATACTAGAGTTGATCTTGGTTAAAACCCTGAATTAAAATGTTCTCTAAAATTTTAATACAAGTCTCATTTAAAATGAACGCGTCGTCCGTTATAATTGATTGTAGTGCAAAATCATTTTCGGTGAGATGAGTATTTATGCCACATCATTTGCTCTAAGTCTACGAGGACTCAGACTTTTTCATAGATGCATGTTAAATGTAGAAGTGCACCATAAACCTTCATGAGTATTTACACCACAATGTTTGTTCTATAAGGCAAAACTCACTTAGATACATAATTGCAGTCGCAAAACGGGGTTGACTTGATAGGCTGTCTTGGCGCCACAGTGTCGGACAAGCCGAGGGACGCAAATCGATTGTTTAGAACATTCGGTCAAACAAGAGTTACAAATTGTTTGTAATTGGTTTGGAGACCTACCAGGTTGTGCTATTGAAGTTATCAGCCACAACAAACGCGGAGATAGCATGAACCTGGATCTTGGCCTATTATGACCATATTTTATATGAGTCTGTATTCTTCCATGGGGTTGAAGAGTATGTTAAAATAGTGGGAGCTAATTAAATTAAAGGTCATGTTAATTAGTTAACGAATGTGAGTCTGTATTCTTCCATGGGGTCGAAGAGTATGTTAAAATAGTGGGAGCTAATTAAATTAAAGGCCATGTTAATTAGTTAACGAATGTGTTTAATAGAAATTATATTAGAGTTTAATTTCAAGTCTATCTATATCTTTAGTTTATACAAAATGTCGAATCTATCACTGAAAATGTTGGTCGAGACAAACAAGCTGACTGGAGCAAATTACCCTGATTGGTTAAGAAATCTGTGATTGGTGTTAATACAAGAAAGAATTGAGTATGTGTTAGACATAGTGTTCCCTACAGTCCCTGCTGAAAACTCTGCTGAGTATGCCCTGTTTGACAAGGTAGCTTATCAGAAACATCTAGATGATGCTACCTCGGCACAATGTGTAATATTATCCTCCATGACTGTGGAGTTACAGAGGCAACATAAAAATATGGGCCCCAACGAAATGCTAGAACACTTGAAGAGTCTCTATGACTCACAGTCTCAGACAACGGAGTATGAACTGTTGAGAGACCTTTTCAAGTGTAAGCTGAACGATGGGGGTCAAGTGTCAGCACATGTTCTGAAGATGATTGGGTTGATAGAAAATTTGGCTTCGATTGGAATGAAGTTGTCTATAAATGTCTCTGTCAACCTGATCATGAAATCACTTTCTAGTTCATTTGAGAATTTCATTATGAACTTCAATATGAATGGGAGCAAGGCAAGTCTTCCAGAGCTTCACAACATGTTCAAGACCTTTGAATCATCTACCTCTAAAGGTAAAGCCGTGCTCATGGTGGGCTCTTCTAGAAAGTTCAAACTCAAGGGTAAGAACATACAGAAGAAGAAGGGTAAGACAGTTACTGCACCTACAGTTATGAAACCTAGAGGAGGTGTTCAGAAGAAGGCAAAGATAGCTTCGGATGTGTGCCTTAACTGCAAGAAGAAGGGGCACTGGAAGAAGGATTGCACAACTCTAGGAGGAGGCAAAACACTAGGTACTCCTGGCTTTACTGGACAAGGTATGTTTGTCATTGAGATAAATATATCTATAAATAACTCTTACTGCTGGGTATTGGATACCGCATGTGGCTCACACATTTCTAATAATAAGCAGGGTCTAATTGAAAGCAGAAAGGTTGGACCTTGGGAGGTAGACCTGCACATTAGAAATGGAGCACGAGTGGATGCTGAATGCGTGGAAACTTATAGACTAGATTTACCTTCAGGCTTTTGTTTAGAACTAAATAATTGTTATTTTGTTCCCTCATTAACGATGAGTATCATTTCTATCCCAATGTTAGACATTGAGGGGTTTCCCTCATTTATTGCCAGTGGCAGTTATGTACTGTCTTTTAATGGTTTTGTTTGTGGAAATGCTCCGCTTGTGGATGGTTTTTATGTTCTAAACTGTAGTCATGAACTTTTCAAATGTGCAAAATAAATGAGCTAAGATAAGTAATCCAACAAACCCCACCTACTTATGGCACTGTAGACTTGGTCACATCAATGAATCAATGATAGCAAAATTAAGAAAGTTAGACTATTTGGAACCATTTGACTTGGAGTCCTATGGTAGCTGTGAATCTTGCTTGAGAGGAAAGATGACCAACAAGCCACTTTCCGGGAAAGGGGTGCGAGCCAAAGAGGTACTTGAGTTGGTCCATACTGATGTATGTGTGCCATTTTCAACTCAAGCTAAGAGAGGCTTCCCTTACTCATCACTTTTACAGACGATTTCACAAGTTTTGGGCATGTGTATCTTATGAAACACAAGTCCGAAGCCTTTGAGAAATTCAAAGAGTTTAAGTCAGAAGTAGAGAAGCAACTTGAAACAAGTATCAAGACCATTCGATCAGATCGAGGAGGTGAATACTTAAGTAAAGAATTTCTGGATTACTTGAAGCTTCATGTAGTCCAATCACAATGGACACCTCCTGGAACGTCACAGATGAATGGTGTTGCTGAAAAGAGAAATCAAACCCTATTAGATATGGTTAGATCCATGATGAGTTTCTTAGCTTTACCAATATACCTTTGGGACTATGCATTGCTAAACGCAATTTATATTCTGAACAGGGTTCTTTCAAAGTCAATAGAGAAAACTCCATATGAGATATGGAATGGCAAGAAGCCAGCACTTAAACACATGCGACCCTGGGGGTGCCTTGTATATGTAAAGAAGATGCTTACTGACAAGTTGGAATCTAAAAGTGAGAAATATTATTTTGTGGGATATCCAAAGGAAACTAATTGATACTATTTTTATCCTCCTGTAGAACATAAGGTCATTGTTTCCAGAAATGCAACTTTCATTGAAGAAGACTATGTCTACAAGGAACAGAGCTGCAATAAGATAGAACTTGAAGAAATTCAAGAACCACAAGATAACACAGAAGTTGAACCCTTATCAAAAGACCTAGACAATGATTTCGTGGGAGTATTTGGTGAAGATTGGGTACTTAGAGTACGCCCTTCAGCTAGTGGGAGTGCTGTGAGAGATAATGCATAAATACAAGGCTCTCAGACATAACCAATGGAAGATGATACAATGGTTGTACATCATTCCATTCAGAAAATACATGAAAATGACATTCCTGAAAGCTCTCAAGGTGATGGATTTTCCAGCACACAAAGACCTTCTCACAATCAGAATGCAACAAACACTGAAACGCAGAATAATCAACTCCGTAGGACCACTAGGACTCATCATCCGCCTGAAAGACTTAATCTCCTTGTTGAAATACACAATGAGATAGATATTCCTGATGACGATGAACCTACAACCTACAGCGAAGCTATGTTAGACATTGATTCGCAGAGATGGCAAGAAGCCATGAAATCTGAGATGGACTCGATGTACATCAATCAAGTTTGGCACTTGGTTGATTTGCCAACAGGGGTTAGACCCATATGATGCAAATGGGTCTTCAAGAAGAAGATTGATGCATATGGCAAGGTACAGACTTATAAGGCAAGATTGGTGGCTAAAGGTTATAATCAACGGCCTGGGGTCGATTATGATAAAACCTTTTCACCTGTTGCGAAAATTAAGTCCATTCGAATTTTGCTTGCAATAGTCGCATACTATGATTATGACATTTGGCAAATGGATGTGAAAACTACTTTCCTCAATGGTAACCTAATTAAGGAGGTGTATATGATACAACCTAAGGGTTTTACATCCAAGACTAAGCCTAAAGCAGTATGCAAGCTACATAAGCAAGCCTCAAGGAGTTGGAATATTTTCTTTGACAAAGCAGTCAAATCGTTTGACTTTGTTAGAAGCAAAGAAGATCCCTGCATTTATAGTAAACGCAAGGAAGGGAGTATTGTCTTCATTGTTATATATGTAGATGACATATTAATAATGGAAAATAATAAGACTCTCATGCAATCAGTCAAGGAATTGTTATCCAACACTTTCATGATAAAGGACTTGGGTGAAGCCTGCTACATTCTTGGAATTAAGATCTATAGAGACAGACCTAATAGATTGTTGGGACTGTCACAGTCCATATACATAGACAAAGTGCTAAGACGATTCTCTATGGAAAACTCCAAGAAAGGAAGTCTTCATATGGGTCAAGGCATAAAGTTATCAAAGAAGGATAATCCTTCTACTGTTGCAGAACTTGAACGCATGAAAAGAATCCCATATGCTTCAGCTATAGGATCTATCATGTATGTCATGACCTGTACGAGGCCAGATGTGGCCTATGCACTTAGTTTGACTTGTAAATTCCAGCAGAATCCTGGGGAAGAACACTGAAAAGCAATCAAGAGTATTCTTAAGTATCTTAGACGAACTAAAGAATATATCTTAGTCTATGGTGGACAAGAGAAGCTAGTGTGTACTGGGTACACTGATGCTAGCTTCCAGACAGATCTTGATGACTTCAAATCTCAATATGGATATGCCTTCATTTTCAATGGCGGAGTAGTGAGTTGGAAAAGTTCCAAGCAAGTTACAACTGCTGATTCGACAACTGAAGCCGAGTACATTGCTGGATTGGAAGCTGGAAAAGAAGTTGTCGCGATATCTGAGTTCCGGAAGGAACTAGGGGTTGTTACAAGTGCCACTTGTCTAATAACGATTTGTTGTGATAACTCTGGTGCGATTGCGCAAGCTAAGGAACCAAGATCAACAAACAGAAACAAGCATGTACCTAGGAAATACCACATACTCAGAGAGATGGCGGAAACTGAAGAAATAAGATTAGACTATATTCCCACAGATGATAATCTAGCTGACCCGTTTACTAAACCATTAAGCTTAGTTAAGCATAATGGTCATTTTGAAAACACGGGTATTGGATACATCAGAGATTGGCTCTAGGCCAAGTGGGAGATGGAAAGTATGTATGTCCTAGAGACAATCATTATTAGGGACAATTATATTTGAACACATTCATATTATTAATAAGATTAATATTTATGGCATTTGCAATTATTGAATTATTATTTATTTTTTTGTAATTATTCATTAATGTGCATCCCTTGAGCTTACGTTATCATTAATAGAGTGAGATATTAATGATAGAGCATAACTCTAAAATATCCTCGACTAATGATCATCGAGAATGGGATATCGATGATATGTTATAAGTCGACACGTGGTCTGCGTCACATTCTTAGAGAATGTAGTATGTCTCACATGCTACTAGTAATGGTTACTAGTGATGGACACATGGATACTTTTGAAAAGTATTGGTATACCCTGCTGATAAACTATTTGTTATACATGTCTAAAGTGTTATCAACGTGTGAGCGATGAAGGTCCTTTGACTTGAGGTCAATACGCACCTTGTTTACAGAGTAATGTACTTTGACCCTGTCCTAAGCGTAAACTCCTTATAGGGTAAGATACGGCTTGTGTTGGGTACATTATGATGTAAATTAAGGTGGTAATTGAGCCAAGAATAGGATTCATTCCTCGATTGGATATTCGAGAGAGCACTCAACTTCTCGGTGATATTAGGTCGACCAAGTCATTGGCCAATGCAAGAGACATATTTTGAATATGATCTAGTTGTCGACTAATATAGATGAGATAAAGTGATCAAGCCATTTGGATAGACACATGTCAAATCCTAAGCTTGATCGAGTGTGTCGCGAATTATCATCTCACATAAAGGTTATGTTTGCTAGATTTATGTAAACGTACTTCATATATTTAGTTCGTCATACGACGTAGTCTAGGAGTTCCGTATGGACCTTAATTGGATTAGTGTCGTTATATGAAGGCCTATAGGGTCACACTATGTCGATTGTATCTTCGATCTAAGGGTGTATTGAGAAAATATCAAATATTCAATTTGGAATCGAGATATTTAAATTGATAATAACTATGGTACAATTTCTATTAGATGGAAATTATTTACTTAAATCAAAATTAGATTTTAGATTTAATGTTCTGAATATATATGTTAAACGAAAAATGGGAAACATAGTTTGATGTAAGGCGCCGCTCAACCCACTTGATGAGCCCGATCAGGTGACCGCCCACTGCACTCGATTTTGGGCCAGGCTTGGAGCCCAACCCTAATCTATTTTGTGACCTAAAAATCACTATATATACAACTCTAATCTCTAGTTATTAATAGACTAAGAACACCAATTCTCATAAACAAATTCTAGACTTAGAGTTTAGGATAAAACTCTCTCAAACCTCTGTCCAGAATTTCTGGCTTTCTTGACAGATGAATACAGCGTAGCATTGTGCTTGCAGTCGGAAAGGGAATCGCGTGTTTACCCTAAAGTAAAGACTCCAGATTTTATAACTTCTAAGTTCTTATTCATTTTTTATGTTACAGGTTTTTATTGTCATATAACCATACCAGAAGAAATTGTTGTGGTAAGTAGAACGAAATTTTAAACTGCCATTGTGCCTACTTATGTATTTTGAACCCAACAAAACCTTACGATTCATGCCAGCGCATTGTTCAACCCGCTGAACCAATGAAAATGCCACATTTTTATGCATGTAAAATTAACTTTTCTCTTTGTTAATCGTCTAGCCTGATTGTTCTTCATGTTTCTGTAAAGTATGCATTATCATATCGAGTTTGCAGATGAGAAAATTATAGTATAATCAACATAAGCTAGATGATTGAGATCAACACTCCACTTAGGCATTCCGGATCATATAATGAGTTCATTCTCAAGTAAAGAGTTAGGAGTTTTAGACAAGAATTCTACAGATATGAATAACGCTAGTGAGAGTGGATCCCCTTGTTTCACTCCCTAGTTGAATGAAAGAAATCATGATCTTGACCATTAAAAACGACTAAATACTAGTTGTTTGTCTGTAATCTCCAAATTATATCCACAAACTCATTAGCATATCCCATCTTGTACAAAACCTTGATAAGATATGACAATGATATCCTATCATATGCCTTTGCCATATCAAGTTTTATAATGACATTGGTTGACTTCCCCCTTTTCCTCATATCATTGATAATTGCTTGAGTCAATAATACATTTTCAATGATACTTCTACCCTTTACAAAGCGTGATTGGTTTGCATATATCAAAGATGGCAATATGATCTCTAATCTGTCATGCACCACTCCAGAAATCACTTTATTGATAAAATTGCTTAAACTAATTAGCTTAATGTCAGAGTAAATATTGACAATATTCTTCTTTAGAAGTAGCACTAAATTTGTGTGAGTAATAGACTTAGGCAGTGTTTATCCTCTAATGAAAAGCATGCATAATACTTACTGAAAGATAGAATAATTTCCCTTGGGGATTCCTTTCATTATTCACAATATATATAGCTGTACAAGGTTGATTCCTAATATGGTACGAATCCTAACTTACCTTACAAAGGTTGATTTCTAATACAATTAGAATCCTAAGTTACCTTAAATATACATCTATCATAATTACAAAATATACGGAGAATATTCTGAGAATATTCGCTAATACTCCCCCTCCGACGGAGCTGGAGGAGGCCGAATGCTAAGGCTAGATCGGAAGTCGGTGAAGAGCTTTCGCGGTAGTCCCTTTGTGAAAATGTCTGCATATTGATAAGAGGAAGGAACGTGTAAAATTTTGACCTGACCACGAGCAACCTTCTCTCGTACAAAGTGGATATCCATCTTAATATGCTTAGTCCGCTGATGTTGGACTGGATTATGAGACATATAGATAGCAGATATATTGTCACAATAGACTATAGACGCCTTGCGTAATGGACATTGGAGCTCTAAAAGAAGATTTCAGAGCCAACAGATCTCAGCGACGACATTAGCAACTTCGCGATATTCTACTTCAACACTCGAACGGGATAGCGTGACCTGCCGCTTGGCGGACCATGAGATAAAATTATCCCAAAGAAATACACAGTACCCTGAGGTGGAGCAACGTGTGTCGGGGCATCCTGCGCAATCTGCATCCGTGTAGGCTAGCAACTTGGTTGGGGCAGAGGTGTATAGATGTAAACCAAAGTCTAGTGTGCCCTTAACATATCTGATAATATGTTTGAGGGCGGAAAAATGGGACTCTCGGGGGTCGTGCATGAACAGACACACCTGCTGAACGGCATATGCAATATCAGGCCTAGTGAATGTAAGATATTGAAGAGCACCTGCTAGACTCCGATATAGAGTGTGATCAGAAACTGGCGCACCGTCATTGGCACTAAGCTTAGATTTTGAGTCCACCGGAGTTGGCATAATTTTATAATTTGCCATCTTGGCCCTGTACACTATCTCTTCTGCATACTTACGCTGACACAGGAACATAGTGGCTGCAAATCTTGTCACCGATATACCCAAAAAATAACTTAGCTTGCCCAAGTCAGTCATAGCAAATTCAGTTTTGAGTAGAGCAATGATTTCATTCTTCAACCCGTCAGATGAGGCAGTAAGAACAATGTCATTGACATATAATAGCAAATATGCAGTGCTGCTTCCTCGGTGAAAAGTGAAAAGAGATGTATCACACCTGCTACATACAAAACCAATCTGCAGAAGATACCTGGCGAACCGATCATACCAAGCACGGGGTGCCTGTTTCAATCCATACTATGACTTTCTGAGATGACACACAAACTGCGGAGTTGCCGGATGAACAAAGCCAGGAGGCTGATGCATGTACACAGTCTCTTTCAAATCCCCATGAAGAAACACATTCTTGACATCAAGCTGATGAATCGGCCAATGCATGCCCATAACAATACTGAGAACAGTCCGAATAGTGGCCGGTTTAACAACCGGACTGAATGTCTCACCACAATCAATACCCTCCTGCTGATTAGTGCCATTGGCAACTAGTCTTGCCTTATACCTCTCTAAGTCACCACTGTCTATGAACTTGTGATGAAATAGCCACATACACCGGATAACATTCACACCAGCTGGTCTAGGTCCCAAATCCCAAGTGTTCTGTTTGGTTAAAGCATTAAATTCTTCGCACATGGCCGCATTCCAATTTGGGTCCAGTTTTGCTAGTTTTGGATTTTTTGGAATGGGTGACAAGGTTTGTGTGGAGAGATTGAATTGAACCTTGGGTTTGAAGATCCCGTGTTGTGCACGAGTCTCCATGCGATATGCGGGCAATGGTGGTGGGTCGTTTGTGAGGTTCTTTGGTCCAGTTACGGACCGGTGGGCGTGATGTCATTTGGTGGTGCAAGTGACTCGACTGGCGGCTGTAGGGGTGAGAAGGGAGCTGGTGGGGTGGTGCCGGACAGTGGCGAGACTGTCGGAACAGTGGGCTGCTATTGGTATAGATTTTGGATGACCGGGGACAAACTTGGTTCATCGAGAAAGATGTAATTGGTGGTCTGAAATTTTCGGAGATTTAAAAAAGGGAAGGTTGTCTCGTCAAAGGTGACGTGACGGGAGACGATGGTATTGTGAGTAGCAATGTCATAGCACAAGTAGCCCCGATGATTAGGAGATAGACTAAGGAAGACACATGGAAGAGTGCGAGGGGCAAGTTTGTGGGGTGCAGTGGAGGCTATGTTGGGGTAGCATAAGCATCCAAAAATACGTAGGTGATCATATGATGGCTACCTACGGTATAAGATTTCTGTAGGGGTTTTTTTTTGGAGTGTGCTAGTTGGTAAAATATTTAGAAGGGATTCTACCATTTTGACAGCATAGACCCAAAAAGGCGGTGGTAGGCAGGCATGAAATAGAAGTGTGCGGACCATGTTATTGATGGTACGTATAATTCTTTCAGCCTTTCCGTTTTGGGAAAAAGTATAGGGACAAGAAAAATGGAAAACCATGCCTTGTTTAGAATAGAAATTGTGAAATGCCGAGTTATTAAATTCATGTCCATTATCACATTGGAATGATTTAATAGGTTTTTCAAGTTGTATCTTAATGAATTTTTGAAACTCGAGAAATTTTGCAAAAACTTCAGATTTGAATTTCAGTGGGTAAATCCAGACAAAATGTGAAAAATTATCCAAGAATACTAGATAGAATTTATGACCCAAAGAGCTAGCAATCGGAGATGTCCACAAATCAGAATGAACAATATCAAATGGAGAAAAAGTAACACTGTTTGATGACATAAAGGGAAGACGAGTATGTTTGCCTAGTGGACAAGAAAAATAGTATTGGGCAATTTTTCCATTATTACATTGAATACGCTTAGAAGTCCTAAGAAAAGTAAAAACTGGGTCTCCGGGGTGTCCGAGTCTGTTGTGCCAAGTTGAGGGAGAGATCGCCGCAAGGGATAGAGGTGCTTGCGGTCTGATAGCAGAAGATTGAGTGAATGGGTAGAGGTCTCCCACACTATTGCAGCGTGTAAGAATTTTCCCCGTATTGAGTTCTTTCACAGAAAACCCAAAAGGGTCAAATTCGACAGACACAGAATTATTGCTAGTGAATTTTCTAACAGAGATTAAGTTTTTAATGATGTTAGGTGTGTATAGGACGTGGTTTAGGGAGAAAGGTGGGTGTGGATGTTCGGTGTGTGTGTTACCGTAACCTTCAATTGGAATGCGATGACCATTGCCGATAGTAATAAATTGAAAACACTTTAACCGACGTAGTTGAGATAGGTTACTTGACGACTGGGTGAGGTGAGATGTGGCTCCGGTGTCCATGTACCAATTGTCGTCGGCCTATTGAAGGTTCACGGTGGTGTAGGCACAGCCCCAAGCGATCGGGGCGGTGGCCGTCTTCTTCTTTGGTTGGCTTTGCTGGTGGTGAGGCAGGGCCCAAGAGGCGATCGACCACATTCTTTGGAACTAGGCCCTGCGTGCAGTGCGCTCTGCGATTCTTCTTCTTCTTCTTTGGTTATGCCCCTACTGCTGCGATTCTTGGTTCGATTCTGGCTTTGGCTCTTCTTGGTTGTGTTGGCCCTTTCTGCGGCTCTTGCCTTTGTTGTTGCGACCTCTACCGCCACGACCTCCGCCATCGCTTCTTCTTCTTCTTTGGACGATTGAATTTCTGGACTCTTGCAATTCTTTGGTTCTTCTTTGGCGCGCAGGTGTTGTCATCCCGTCAACGGATAAGGCCTTTTGATTGTGTTCCTCTTGTTTAGCACGTCTAGTTTCTTTCAACAATAATTGTGAGCGTGCCTTGTTGAAACTTGGGAGAGGGTCGGCTTGTTGAATCATTGTTGCGAGTGTGTCATATTCACATTTTGGTAAACCCGCAACAAGTTGAAGCACCATCTTGATTTCTGAAACAGAAGTCCCGACGTTGGATAGTTGATCGGTTATGAGTTTCAGTTGCTTACAATATTCGGACATGTTAAAATTCTCGAGGCGGGTATTATTGAATTGCTCTTCCAAATATACGGCCCGAGTATTTTTATTGTCCTAAAAGATTTCTTCTACCCGGACCCAAAGTTCACATGCCGTAGCACCTGTTTTCATGATAGTGCACAACAGGTCTTTGGAGATGGTGCCGTAGATCCATTGTTTGACGATGGCGTCAAGACGACGCCAGATTGAGTCTGTAACATCGGTGGGACGAGGAACAGATTCATCAATATGATTATGCACTTGCATGAATGTAGAATAGTTCCATCCACATGGAATATTGACAGTTTTCTTGGTCAAGAATTATAGGGATAAAATTCTTGATGTTGTTAACGGCGAATGCCGGATGAAAAAAAGATACTAAACGTTGAGAGGGGTTGTCAAGTGTGCCAGTGGATGAACCGGAATTTGTGGGGGAAGACATGGTTGCCGCCTGCCGGGGGAAGGGAATTTTCTGGTTTGACCGAGAAAGGGAAGAAACCAGAAAAAAAAATGCTGATTTCAGCCGAGAATGAGGAAGAGAAGGGATTTAGGTTTTAGGCTCTTGATACCATGAAAGATAGAATAATTTCCCTTGGGATTCCTTTCATTATTCACAATATATATAGATGTACAAGGTTGATTCCTAATATGGTACGAATCCTAACTTACCTTACAAAGATTGATTCCTAATACAATTAGAATCCTAAGTTACCTTAAATATACATCTATCATAATTACAAAATATACGGAGAATATTCTGAGAATATTCGCTAATACTTACAATGTCTGCACTCACTATCTCCCAACAGACTTGAAAAAATCAAATTCTTAAATTGAATCTGTGTGAAAACTATTTCATTCGCCAGAGAAAGCATCTTTCCGATGCAAGCTCGTCATATAAATTGAATACAGCCTTTCTTATTTCAATTTAATTCAGAATTCTGTTTTTAAGTTTGAAATTTGGTATGTTTAATCTTTTTATTGCTCTTCCTATCTCAATATGAAGTGGGTTTTCTTTTGGTTTGGCATGGTTTGGAGCTTTGTGGTACCGCCGGAAATGGTAGTGCTGAAGCCGCCAGAGATGGTGACGCTTATGCAATCGGCAGAGTCATTAAGTTCTTAGCCTTCAATTTCTTCAGCAGTAGATGCAACAAGCATAGGCCTTCACGATGTTTTCTCTAAAAAAATGTAACTATGCAATTTGTCCTGTTCAGATGCTAGCCGAAAAATGGAAAGACAGATTGAATTTATGAGTCTTTTTCAAATATTGCTTTTGATTCACGGGCTTAATATTGGCTTTCAATTACATCATTCACCACGTCACATATTTTTGCTTAAAAGACATAGTTCTGCCCAGTTCAAGTGTTTAACTGGTCACTTCTTAAGTTTATAAGGCAATCTTATAAAAATTTTAAGTTTAAGGGGCTATCTAGGTATTTGACTTCTTTTTTTCAAGTTAGAGTGATTTTTTTAAATTTAAATACCACTAATCTTAGTGGTTGTATTTTATTAATAAACTAATAAAAGAATTGTACAAGCATTAAGTAAAAGACAACAAAAAACAAAATAGACACAAAAGGTGTCACACCCCAAACCGGGGGCTGTGGTCGACACCCGGTGCCCTGTTGGCCTGAGCATACCACTCTAATGACCAGTCTTCTATACAAGTAGAATTTTCGGTCGACAAGGCCGTACTGAAATATATCACGACAACAACTCTGGATAAGAGGGATTAACCCAACACATATATACAATGGGACCGACAAGGTCACCACATGATTGCTGGTTTATGCATGTGTTGCAGAACGCGCAACCCGATCCATTATATGTATGTGTTGCAGAACGTGCAACCCGATATGATATATGTATATGTTGCGGAACGTTCGACCCGATTTAATATATGTATGTGTTGCGTAACGTGCAACCCGATCCTCTATATAGTCATGATTGTATGCATGATATCAATGCTAATGAAAACATGTCAATACCAACATAAGCGAAGGTGTAAACAACAAGCTATACTAATAACGACTCATTGACCCTTTCTGAAACTCATAAACTTCTTAACTCCTAAAATGACTTTTAGTCGATTCGACGATTATCTCTTAGAAGCTTCCTGTCGAAGACTTAGGATATGATCAGTAACCAACAATGAGGATTTTAAGAGGAGGAATACTCAATGAATACTTCTCGACAAGAGATTTCAAGGTACAATAGGACCAAGCTTTTGGCGTTTCTTTTCGAAAATGATAACTTCTAGGATTTCATAGTTTGAAAGAAAGGGATAGCCTTACATGCCTTATTCACGAAGCGAGATGTCGTGCTATAAAATGATCGATATCAATATTCAATCCATATTCAATAAGAAACCTTATTTAGGTATCTTAGCGATCACCTTAACTTAAAAAGGTTTTTAGTCTTGTTTAACGAAAGGGGTATTCATGTAATTTGACCCCACGATTCTCTGAAACATACCCTCTTAGGTTTGGAATAAGAAAAATCAATATATTAACCAATATCAACTCAATCCCAACAAAATCAGCCTACAACTCAACATATCATAACTTCATAAGTTTACGGGTTTCGGCTATGAAAAATCCTTTACAACTTATGCCAAATCAACAATTAATCACATATATAGATAGAGGAGGATGAATATTTCCTCAACACAATAAAATTGTCTCCAAACAATAGTTTGCCCCAATATCTAGGGTTTCCAAACCTGACTCAATACGAAGAAGATAATTCTTATGATTTCTATGGGATTAGTAGCGTTGATCTTGCGTAATTTGCTTAGGAATTGACCTTAGATATTGTAGAATTTCTAGAGAGGATTTGAGAGGTGTTAGGATCCGATTTAGGGTGAGAAATGAAATTAAATTTGACTTGACCCCTTTTAAACCAGGCAGAAAATCTTCACTGCCGTAATTTGACGGTGGGATTGATGGACAGTTAAATACTTTGACGATCCGTCAAATACTTTGATGGTCCATCGACTTTCCTATAAAATTTATCAGTTTCCCATTTTCATCGAAACGTACTTTCTTCGATCCATTTGACTTCCCATCACTCCGGTACTTCCATAAACAAGCTGTAAACCCTATTACCCTGTCGTAAATCATTATTACCTTATTGTAATACCGTACATCTTCCCGGGACATTGGTATTCATCGATGACCCGATAGAGCGTGAACTACGAGGTGTGACTCTTTCCCCCCTCATGAACATTCGTCCTCGACTATTGAGGATGTCTCTAACTTTTGAGGGTTCTAAATTCGGCAGAGTTTCCTTTATAAAGAGGACTACCCAAAATCTGATAAACAACCCAAACACATATCCTACTCCACACAGGGCAACATAATCACAAGATACGAACAACTTGGCCTCACACGACCATCTATATAGGCAAGTATCAAGAGGGTTAGACATAACTCACCTTAACCATCTTCTGTCGTATTCTGAGCTACACCTGCTTCCTCTACCTCAAAATTAATACCTAAAGACTGAAATAAGTAGGGATATTTGAACTTCATATCTTCTCCGGCTAAAGAACGAGGGGAAGAATCGACGAGGCGAGTGTTCTCGAAGATGATGACTTATCGGCTTGAGGCTTCTTTTCTTTTCAAGCTGAGTAGAAATTTTGTCCCTGAAAAATTCGCTTTTTATGATTACATCGGCAATAATCCAGAAAAGGGTGGATTGTTCATAGCGGACTCAACCGCGCTAGCAGGTACTACAAGCCCTCTGTCCCACGCATCTAATCCCAAGTCATCTCTTATGTATTATTATTCCTCCATAGCACTTTAACGGAGGCAACTTCTTTAGTTCTCAGCTTTCGACTTGACTGTCAAAAATAGCTACTGGAGTCTCTTCATAGGTCAATTCTCGGTGACTTGTACATCCTTTATGAGAATAATATGGGAGGGATCTCCTATGCACTTGCGCAACATCGACACATGGAATACCGGGTGAACTGCCTCCAATTCTGAGGGTAACTCAAGCTCATAAGCCACTTGGCCTATCCTGCGAATGATATTATACGGTCCAACGTATCTGGCGCTTAGTTTTCCTTTCTTGTCAAACCTCATGATTCATTTTATAGGAGAAACCTTTAAGAATACCAAATCATCAACTGTAAATTCTAAGTTGCGGCATCTAACATTTGAATACGATTTCTGCCAAGTCTAAGCAGTCAATAAGCATTCTTAAATCATCTCACATTCTCTACTGTTTGCTAGATTAAATCAGACCTAGTAACCCGACTTCACCCATTTCAAACCAGCTAACTGGGGATCTACATTTTCGCCCATACAATGCCTCATCGAGGTCATCTTGATACTGTAATGATAGATGTTATTGTAAGAAAACACAATGAGGGGTAAATGATCATCCCAGCTACCTTTGAAATCCAATACACAAGTTCGTAGCATATCCTCGAGCATCTGGATCATGCACTCAGCTTTCCCATCAATGTGTAGGTGAAAAGTTGTACTAAGGTTCACTTAGGTGCCTAGACCTTTCTAAAATGACTTCCAAAAGTGAGTCGTAAACTGAGTACCTCTATCAGATATGATAGAGGCTGAAACATCATACAATCAAACTATTTCCTTTATATATAACTTAGCATAATCCTCCATCGAGAAAGTAGTACGAACTGGTAGAAAATGGGCCGACTTTGTAAGCTTGTCGACGATATCCCAAATTGAATCAAACTTCCGATGAGAATGGGGTAGGCTAGTGATGAAATCCATATTAATCATTTCCCACTTTCTAGTAGGGATTTCAATCACCTATAGCAACCCTCCAGGCTTCTGATGCTTGATCTTAACTTATTGACAATTTGGCAATGAGCCACAAATGTTGCGATATCTTTCTTCATATCATTGCAACGATAGACCTGTTGAAGGTCATGGTACATCTTTGTCGATCCAGGATGAATGGAATATCTGGAGTAGTGGATTTCTTCCATAATCTACTCTCGGAGTCCTCCAACCTTTGGTATGCATAGTCGACCTTGATATCTAAGGACTCCGTCTCCCGTAAGTTCCAATATCAGATTTTTCTATAGAGAAATTCCTTCTCTCATTCGGACCAACTCGTAGTCCTCAAGTCCTCAAACTGTCTTGCCTTCACCTCAGTTATTAAAGACGATTCTGCGGTATTCTGCACCACCGCTCCTCCATCATCCGTGTCCAAAAGTTGCACATTTAAACTGGCAAAGCGACGTAGTTCCGTAGTCATTTCCAACTTGTTAGCTTCAACACCATCTAAACTTCCCATGGACTTATGACTTAAGGCATCAACTATGACATTTTCCTTTCCCGAATAGTATAAAATATCTACGTCGTAGTCTTTTAATAACTCCAGTCACCTTTTTTGCCTTAAATTCATCTCCTTCTGATGAAATACATACTGTAGGCTTTTGTGGTATGTGAATGTATCAACGTGGACTCCATATAAATAATGATGCCACATTTTCATTGCAAAAATTACCCTTGCTAACTCGATATCGTGAGTCATCTAATGTACCTCATGCTTCCTTAATTGTCTTCAAGCGTATGCTATAACCTTTCTATGTTGCATTAGAATACATCTTAGGTTGAATTTGGTAGCATTCCAATAGACCATATACCTATCGGTACCTTCGAGAAGAGCTAACAAAAGCGCGGACGTCAACCTGTCCTTTAGTTCTTGAAAGCTGCGCTCACACGTGTGCGTCCATTGAAACTTAGCTGCCTTGTGAGCGAGATTGGTCATAGGTACAGAGATAGAATAAAAACCTTCCACGAACCTCCGATAGTATCCGGATAAGCCCAAAAATATATGTACTTTAGTAGGAGTTGTGGGAAACCATCTCATAAGTGTCCACCTTAATACCTTATGAGGAGATAATATGGCCCAAAAGGCAATAAAGTTTAACCGAAACTCGCATTTTGAAAATTTGGCGTATAACTTACAGTCTTGGAGTATTTGTAACACCGCTCGAAGATGATTTGCATGGTATGCCTCCGTCCATGAGTATACCAGATATCATCAATAAACACGATAACGAAGATGTCTAAGAATGGCTTAAAAACTCGATTCATGAGATCCATAAAGTCTGCTAGTGCATGAATGAGTCCAAAATACATCACCCGAAACTCAAAATGGCCATACCTAGTCTGAAATGTTGTCTTTGAAATATCCTTCTCTTGCACCCTCAATTGGTGATATCTTGACCTTAAGTCAATCTTAGACAAATACTTAGTGCCTTGTAACTGGTCGAACAAATCATCGATTTTCAAAAGTGGATACTTATTCTTGATGGTGACCTTATTCAATTGCCTATAGTCAATACACATCCTTAGGGAACCATCTTTCTTGCGAACAACAAATACTGGCGCGCTCCATGGAGAAGTACTAGGTCTGATGAACCATTTTTCAAGTAAATCCTCCAACTGGTCTTTCAACTCCCTTAGCTCAACTGAAGCCATTCGATAAGGAGGGATATATATCGGATGCGTATCTAGAAGTACATTAATAGTGAAGTCAATTTCTAGCTCTGGAGGGATACCCGGAAGCTCATCCGAAAATACATCAGGAAATTCATTAACTACTAGAACAGACTGAAGGGCTGGGGGTTCTGTATTTGCATCCATGACTTAAACCAAATGATATTTATAGCCTTTGGAAATCATCTTTTTTCATTCAGGTAGGAAATAAACGTGCCCTTAGGTGTAGCTGCATTGTCTTTCCATTCAACGGTCAGTTCACCAGGAAAACTAAACTTGACAATCTTTGTCCAAAAATCTACATTCGCATAGCAAGAAGCCAACCAATCCATTCCCATAATAACATCAAACTCTACCATAGGTAACTCGGCTAAATCAGCCAAGGTAGGGCAATTGCAAACCGTTACGGTACAATTCCTATAAATTTATCTTGCTACAATCATCTCACCAACTAGTGTACCCAATTCATATGGATTAGATAACAACTCTACTTCAAACCTAAATTTTCTTTCAATAAAGGGCGTAACGTAGGATAAATTAAAGCTTGGATCTAATAATGCATAGACATCATATGTGAAAATGGATAGTATACCTATGATGACATCTAGAGATGATTCTAAATCCCAACGGTCGGATAAGTCATAGATGCAGTTCTGAGCAGTTCCTGAACTAGAGGCTCCTTCTCCGCCTCTGCCTCTACCTGCTGAGGTTTGGGGCCTACCAGTCTACGTACGTATGCTCGATGAAGATGCTGCTATTGATCCTGTCGGTTGAGCTGTATTATATATTCCTTTATTCGGACATTGGCGCATGTAATGACTAGATTCACTGCATGTATAACACACATTGGCACCCTCACAACACTTTCTCAGATGTCTCCTACCACACTGGCCACAAGGCGGCAATGGTGGTCTCATTTGGCCCGAGCTCCTTTGCTCCTGGAAACCTGAAGCTCTCAAACCTTGCCCTGAGTACACATGTCGTATCTAGGCCCTTAAAACTGAGACAGAGCACTATTAGCAAACCGAGGCAAACATCTAGGAAATTTTTGCCTGGAGCTACCCGATGCTTCTCTAAATGACCCAACTGACCTAGCCCTCTTGGTCTTCTGCACTCATATTCTCTTGAAGCTGCCATTTATCATCCTCAACACCCTGAGCATATGCCTGGATTCTAGCAATATACATATCTCTGTCCAGCAAGGCTGTAGTACATTCTCCAATCAGGTGCAGATCCAATCCAGGTACAAACTGGTGAATTATAGCTCTCATGGTATCCATGATGTTCGGGGAATATCTAGCCAGCGAGTCAAACTGCAATCTATATTCCCTTACACTCTTGCCCCTCTACTTAAGGTTTAAGAATTGCTCAACTTTGGCATCTAGCACTTCTAATGGAAAATAATGATCCAAAAAGGCTTCTGTAAACTCCTCACATACCTCTGGAGGTGTATCTGGTCTCCGAGACCGTTCCCAGGCCTCATACCATAGAACAAATTTATCACATAACCTAAAAGAGGCTAACTCTACCGTCTCTGTCTTCGAGGCATGTATCACTCGCAATGTCTGTAACTTCTGATCAATAAAGTCTTGGGGGTCCGCATTTGGATCAGTTCTAGTGAATACTAGTGGACTTAACTCGAGGAATTCTCGAGTCCTAGAACTTTCAACACCATCAAAAGATCTAGATCATGTAGAAGTCCTTATCTAACGCTACTGATTGGCGACTATCTGAGTCAATAACTGCACAATACTTGCCACTCCTTATTCAGAAGACTCGGGTGGAGGAACTGAAAGGACCAGATTATGTGGGACTTGAGGAACTGTGTCCTGAGGAGCTTAAGGTACTGCATCTTCCCTAATCTCTTCCTGATAGGGTGGAACTAGTGATACGTAGGAGTGCAACTCACCCTGTCAACTTGGTCGGGCGGGGCATTACTGGTGCCTTCACCCCTGTCAACATCTGCTCGAGTACAAACAATATCTCTTGTGGTAACTGGCATGATTACTGAAAAAGGAATTAGAGCATGAATTAGATTCATAGCTATGTAACTCAGGTCTACAACACGATTTAAGAGTTGAAAGAACAACAACCATCCTTAAATGCCCGATAACCTTTTTGTTTATAAGTGTGGTGCACAACACATCCATAAACAAGACTCTACTAGACACAACTCATAAATTTCCTAGGATTGACTTGCTCTGATACCAAGTTTGTTACACCCCAAATTGGGGGTGTGGCCGACACCCGCCCTGCTGGCCCGAGCATATAACTTTAATGACCAGTCTTTTGTACAAGTAGAATTTCTAGCCGACAAGGACGTACTGAAATATATCATGAAAATAACTTTGGATAAGTGGCTTAACCCAACACATATATACAATGGGACCGAAAAGGTCACTGCATGGTCTGACAAAATACAACTTAGCCGACAAGGCTATACATAAGCATTGTACATATCAAAACAAGTTTGTGAGCTTCTACGAGTAGTTGAACTGACATATGGCCGGGATAAGGCCTCGACCTACCCATACTATACATAACTCTATATAAGACCAGGAAGCTTCGGAAATACAAAGCTTAATTACTGGCGGCTGAACCCGCCATCTCCTACTATAGTGGCCTAGCGGAGTCTCTATCAGAACCTGCGGCATGAACACATAGCGCCCCTGGCAAAAGGGACGTCAATACGAAATAATATACTTAGTATGTAAAGCATAAATAGTAATATGAATCTATAAGCTGTAAGGAAAAGCATATAAGTAATGTGAAACGATTAGCTGTAAGGAAAATCATTGGTAACCTGGTCCACATGGGTCGAATAAGGAAACTCTGGAACTTAATACAACCCGTCTGGATAGGCTTTTAGGGTATGAACTATCCTCGTCTTATAGGGCGAGGTATAACGTGTCCTTAATCTTAATTATATGTATGAATATGCAATGTAATATGATTGCTAGTTTATGCATGGGTTGCGGAATGCACAACCCGATCTATTATATGTATGTGTTGTGGAACGTGCAACCTGATCCGATATATCTATATATTGCAGAATGTGCAACCCGATCCAATATATGTATATGTTGTGGAACGTGTAATTCGATCCTCTATATAGTCATGATTGTATGCATGATATCAATAGTAATGAAAACATGTCAATACCAACGTAATCGGAGGTGTAAACAACATGCTATACTAATAACGACTCATTGGCCCTTTATGAAACTCATAAACTTCTTGAATTAACTCCTAAAATGACTTTTAGTCGACTCAACAATTATCTCTTAAAAGCTTCCTTTCGAAGACTTAGGATAAAATTAGTAACCAACAATAAGGATATTAAGAGTAGGAATACTGAATGATTACTTCTCAAAAAGAAATTTCAAGGTACAATAGGACCAAGCTTTTGGCATTTCTTTTCAAAAACGATAACTTCTAGGATTTCATGCTTTGAAAGAAAGGGACAGCCTTACATACCTTATTCACGAAGAGATACGTCGTGCTATAAGCTATCGTATTCTTCACAACCGATTATCTATAACAAATAAAGGATCGATATCAATATTCAATCCATATTCAATAAGAATCCTTATTTAGGTATCTTAGCGATTACCTTAACTTAAAAAGATTCTTAGTCTTGTTCAATAAAAGGGGTATTTATGTAATTTTGCCCCACGATTTTCTGAAACATACCCTCTTAGGTTTGCAATACCAACAATCAATATATTAACCAATATCAACTCATAATCCCAACAATATTAGCCCACAACATATCATAACTTCATAAGTTTACGGGTTTCGGCTATGGAAATCCCTTTACAACTTATCTCAAATCAACAATTAATCACATATATAGATAGATGAGGATGGATTTTAACTCAACGCAACCAAATCATCTCTAAACAGTAGTTTACCCCAATATTTAGGGTTTCCAAACCCGGCTCAATATGAAGAAGATAATTCTTATGATTTCCACGAGATTAGTAGCATTAATCTTGCGTAATTTGCTTAGGAATTGACCTTAGATATTGTAGAATTCCTATAGCGGATTTGAGAGGTGTTAGGAAATGATTTAGGGTGAGAAATGAAATTAAATTTGACCTAACCCATTTTATACTTGCCTGAAAATCTCCACCGCCGTAATTTGCTGGTGGGATTGTCGGATCGTCAAATATTTTGATGGTTCGTCAATCTTCTCGTCAAACCTCAGGGGAAAAATTGATGGGTCAAAGTGAATAATTGATGGTCCGTCAACTTTCCTGCCAAATTGCTCAGTTTTCCATTTTTGTCGAAACATACTTTCGTCGAAACATACTTTCGTCGATCCGTTTGACTTCCTATCAATCTGGTACTTCTATAAACAAGTCGTAAACCCTCATCACCCTATCGTAAATATGTACCTCTTCCTGAGACATCAGTATTCATAAATGACCACACGGAGTGCGAACTACGGGGTGTAATAAAAAGCCCTTTCCTAAATCACACTACCCCACCAAAGCCCTATATTCTCTCTAACTCCACTAAGATCTCCATCGGTGATGGCAACATCGGAGCTAAGGTGAACCATTGAACTTGTGAAATGACACTTGTACGTGGAAATCACTCGGCTCACAAGCGCAGTAATAATCACAACCTACACCTCTATAGGATTTATCCCCAACTCCACTATAAAGTGATCCACTACAAATTCAAGTTACAAAACTATAACATAGGAACTATAAAATGTAATTCGTATCTCACTAATATACCCAGACTAGTAAGAAACCTTCAAGTTACACTCGAACTTGAAGTTCAATTTGACTAACCTATACCTATTCAATTTGCTTCTATGAAAGCGGATAAACAAACCTAATACATAAATCTAGACTTAAGAACTGTAAAGATAAACTCTATAACACAGCTTCTTCAATTTTCTTCGATATATTAGGACGACACTTCTTGAATCAGAATTCTCAATATAGCATTGATAGTTTTCACTCAATATTTTGATTTCTCTATGAGTTCTAGAAGTTCTTCATGGTAAAACTTGATATTTATAGCTCTTGGACTTCATTACTGCAGTTGACCTAAACTCTGCTTGATATGGTCCATCAAGGTAGAATAGGGTTTGAGGTGGATTAGGATTCTTATACCTTCTCACATATTTAGTTTCCTTGTAGGCCTCATAAATATCTTGATAAGTATAGTATGGAATCCTACCGCCTTTTATGCCAAGTCTTTACCATAAAAACGCAAATCCTAGTTGCTACAGAAATTGTATAGAATGTTCTTGGACATGGTTCAATCACCTGGTACTCCATCCTCTGAATCTTCCGACTGTCTGAGTTGGAACATGTTCATATACTTGTTCCATCAATCTCCTCTCGTACATTATATATCTAGATTTGATGTGCTTCTAAGATGTTGTATGGAACATGTTGACAGACCAGTTTCATTCATCATGTGTTGCTCTAAGAATCATTCATTCAGATCTATGTGTGTTTCTCTTCACCTGATCTCTTCACTCCTGGTTCATTAATCCACTACACATGTTGACCCTTTGAGATAAAAACAAGTTTGCAAGATTGTTCTTATTCCATAGTGAACTGCTCTCTTAGTTGAGTCATCTCTTCTTCCTTTGTACTGGTCTGCATCTATTTCTATGATAGAACAACTCTATGGACATGGTTCATTCACTACTAGAACAAAATCTCTTGTTTTGCATTACTGATCATAATAATCTACGCCTCTGACAGCTACTTGTTCACTTGATTGAGATGGAGCATGTTCATCTGGTTCATTCTCCTTGTGCAATCGCTTTGTCAGTCATCAAAACTAATACTAGTTAGTCTTGCTAATGCCAACAAATTCCCTTTTTTTCATGAAGATAAACCCAATTCCTATGATGCCATTTTATAACCTTGTTTTGAACATTCAACAATCAAAAAGTTGAAACAGAACATCACTAGGATGAACTAGGTTAGCATACAAGGATTATAAAACATCACAATTACACGAGTATCTTCCTTCTTTTGGAATCATTAAAAAAATATTGTGGTTTAGTTAAAGCTAAAACATGAATATGACAATGCTGAATTCATGGCCACTGGGGCTATCACATATACAATATCATAGAACAAATAACTTATATTTATATCTTCTTGAACATGTAATGCACATACACATATATAAGAAATAGCAGAATAGTTATCATTACACTGATATAGTAACATCAACATATCATACCCCAATGTAAGGAGGTGTGGTTGGCACCCAGTTCCTTACTTGCCCGAGCGTACCCATCTGCAATACTTCACACACACAAATAATATTGGGCTGACAAGGTAGAATCGCATTGTAAGATGGAATTCTTTAAGTCGACAATGCTAGATTCAAGTCAATCTGACTTGTCATATGTAAGGGGTTTATGCCAAAAATATACATACATAAACGGTCCATTAAGGACACCATGGATTCTACAACTCAACAGTACGAAAGGAATAAAACCAAGGCCGACAAGGCCATCATATTCTACTATGTAACAACATCAAGGCCTATAAGGTCGTACTGTACATACTGGACATATATAGTACACATCTACAAGCCTCTATAGAAGGACAATTATATTGTGGTCGGAATACGTCATGAAACTATCCATCATCTCTGTAACATATCAATACTCTAGACCTAGAAACTCCGAATGACATGGAACTTACCAATCAAGCTTAGCTTGGCATCACCTACTGAGGATGCCTATCTACCTGTCTCTCAAGACTTGCACACATGAAATGTTGCACCCTCGGCAAAAGGGATGTTAGTACAAATAGAATGTATTGGTATGTAAAGCATGAATATCAATATGAAAGACATAAATTGTAAACATGGCATAAGAAGCAACTCGATAACCTGAATTCCACCTAAGGCGAATACTGAAACTATAAAACAGTTCTGAGATATCTTATACATATAGTTATTTATCATTATTCA
This sequence comes from Anisodus acutangulus, assembly GCA_029783415.1. NCBI lineage: Eukaryota > Viridiplantae > Streptophyta > Magnoliopsida > Solanales > Solanaceae > Anisodus > Anisodus acutangulus. The sequence continues at coordinate 25,545,867 of CM056498.1, read as the reverse complement.
TCATCCGCCGATCATAGTCCGGCGGTGTTTTATGTGTATTCATCGCCCAACCGATATTCACTCGGTGGTGTTTATATATTTATAATCATTGCCCAACCGATATTCATTTGGTTATGGCTATATATTTATAATCATCGCCCAATCTATATTCGTTCGGCGGTGGTGGTAATATATTTATAATTATCGCCAAACTGATATTTGTTTGATGGTGTTTATAACTTATATACCTTAATAACAATAGCTCTCTTGGCCCTTTTATTTCATATGACTCATGTTTTTACTTTTGTATGATATTTGGTTGACTCAATGAATAACACTTTGTGACTCTCCATTTGTGAGGAACAAGATATACAATACACTCACAATAGTAGCTAACAAGTCAAGTTGGGACAAGATATAACTTATGACATGAAAGTACTCCCAACAAGGGACAAACAATGCAAGAGTGGAATACTCATTTATAAACCTCTTTTGGAAACCGACATTTGTTCGGAATCATGCTATGAAAGAAGGGATAGCCAGTACATACCTCTCATAGATCTACTCATTGACATAACGTGCACAACCTGGTACCTCAATCTACAATAATGACAATAATGATATTGTCAAGCTAAGGAAAAACTTGTATATGATATATCGAGCAACAAACTCGACATTTGACTAATTATTCTATTCTCTTCTTTACTCTTCTATTTCTCAAGATATATCTCAACAACGTTATACATATAAAACATATTTCTCTATAATTTCCAGCCACAACACCATCATAGGTACACTCTAAAATAGTCCACTTATACAATATCAACTTCTACACGACTTTTATCTGTCGATTCTTATGTTCAAGCTTAGTTAGTTTTGAAAACACTTAGATATACTCAAACACAAGATGAAGAGGAAGATCCTCACCTTAGATGTCAAGAACAAGCCCTCCTTCTAGATTTCTCCACTTCAAAGTAACCTTTCATTTGCTTAAACCCGAAGATCAATCGCTCTTGAATTATGTAATCGATGCGGACATAACCTCTATGTTGTTCTTAAAAAGAATTACACTTTGCTTCTTTAATTTAGAATTAATGTTGCTACCAAGGAAGTGAGAATTATGCTGCTATTGCTAAGATAGTTGTTGCGTATATATGAATAGATTTTTTTTGCTGCACCAAATAAAAAGTTTGCATCCAAATGATTTTAATTCTCGTGAGAAAAGGAGCAAAGTAATTTGCTGCATGCATTTTTTCTTTATGAAACGTCAAAAAGTAAATAAATTAGGAATTCTCTCCCCTTTACACTTATCACCCATAGGACATAGTTGATGCCAACACAACTTAATACATGATACCACTACTACTTTGTGTGCATGTATAAAGTTACACACTTGCTGCCACTTGGCAAGACCCATTTGGATTATACACATAATACTTATCCAATAATCATAATTAATTTCTTGATCTCAATTTACTTATACAATAATCATTTTAACACACGTCATATACTCATTATCATGATCATGTGCTATATCACTAGTTTGTAGCCACTTTGGCATACACAATATTATTCTCAATCACCGTTGTTGCACTTTAAAGTCCGAAATTATCTCGGGACCTCATCCTTTTGTCAAAATAATTTCATGATGTAACCTACGTATCATGACGAGCACTTCTAAAACTACCCAGAAGGTACGGTTTATTATAGTTCTTGATCTTCCTACTTACATATGACCAAAATTCTCCAGGTTCATATTAATTTACTTACGACATACTAGCGTAAAAAATATGGGGTGTAACAACCCATGGTTAAGAATAAACATACAGATCAGTTAACAACATCATACAAAAGAAGGATCTTCCTAATTTCAAGGTTGAAGGTCCTAGGACAAGCTAAAGATTTCTAAGAAGAAGACTTGGGAGTCTGAGGATGGCTTTTGGTAAGGGTGTTAACCATGTTTTGGATAGTCTTGGTATTTTTAGCTCTTTCCTTAGCTCAGCTTGTAGATCTATGATTTTGTCTTGCAACTTACTTAACTCATGCCCATACTCAATATGTGTAAGATCCAATTCTTGTTGATGTGCTTCCCTTAACTCTATTATTCCAGTATCCTTAGCTGCCAACTGAGTTCTCAGAATCTCAGCCTTATCTTGTTCACTATTGACCTGTTCCACAATGCCTATAACATCCTTGGAGTTTTGATACTTCCAGACCTTAATGGGCACTTGAAAATGTTCAAATATGTCTGCTAACCAGAACCCATATGCGAGGGCATATTCCATATTCCCTTGTTAAGATATCCCCATCATGTGTTGAAGCATGAGACTAAGCAAGTTTATCTGAATGCCCATGTCTATAAGCTACATTAAGACCTTGTCCAGAAAACTAGCATAACTCCTATCTTCCTTCCCAGAGAGAATTACCCTATATACCAACTTAAAGTATAACTGATGCAATTGATTAATGCTCTTCTTCTTCTTCACCCTTTTGGACATCGTGGCTGTAGGGTTTTTTGATAACTTTCTGTTAATATCATAGTTAGTTCTTAATCCCATCCAAGGTGGACAATCATTTTTCACATAATGTGCCCTCCAACTGAAGGCATATTCAATACTTCCCCCAACTCATATGCATTTAATGTGAATTACACACCTAACACAATGCTGGTCAATGAGGTTTTAGTACAAACGACATTGAACATAGAACTCTGTTACATGTTATTTTGCCATTTTCCGCTTCTTTTCCCTAGGAATAAAGATATTACTCCAACCTTGCAAACCATTCTTTTGTAGTAAGGTGGGCATGTATTCACTACTATTTCCAATAGTTACTCTTCCCCTTAACATAGACATGCTAAAAAATGAGCAGCCCTTTCTACTGCATGGGTAGTTACCTAAGTCATATTCTCTATGTCGGATGACCTTTGCCTTGTAATGACAACAACCTTCCGCTTATTCATCCTGAATCTAGCCGAGCTTTCTCTAAGAGTCTCAATCCTTTCTCTTCTTAATCATTTGGGCCATCTGCTTTTATGCAAGCCCTCTTCAAGCTTAACCTCAACCTGTCCCTTTTTGCTCCTAGTATGAGGAGTTTTAGGAAAGGTTTGTGAATACCTTTTCTTCATACCTACACTAGCAAGCCACAAAAATTTCTTTCTAAGAGCCTTTTTGAGCCATGTTCTGACTTTCTCTTTTACCAACATAACTATAGGTTAATCATTTTCATCCTCTGTTGTGGAAGTAGATGTTCTCGGGTGCTGCGACTTGATCCATATTGTCAACAACAGTCCTTTCTGGAACATGTTGCTCAACCTGCTCCATTTGTTCATGCGTGCCACTCTTCTTCTGAATATTTTCACGTTCATTTGACTTTGCTCCGTATTTCTTACAGATATATTGACACATCTATTATCTCCTATTCATCCAATTTGACAGCCTTCACTTCTTCTCTACCCCTTTCTTTCATGTTGTATATTTCTGCACTCTGCTCTAGTGGATCAGATTTACCTCTCTGATTCTGAATTAGTTCTCCCTCACTTTGTGCCCTTGTTGTTTTTCCCTTTATTTTGTTTGTTCGAAGGTATAAAGTAAGCCTTTTCTTCGAACCTTTAGAGTTGTTTGAACTATAGGGAATTAGGGCTAAAGGGTGTCAAATTGTTGGACAATTTTAGGCGAGATAGAGGTAAGAGGGTTAGGCATAGTGATGGTAGGTTGTGAGTGTGAGGAAACAACAAGATCGGTGGTAGAATGGTTTGGATTAATTTGAGTGGGGTTCTTGTGAGAAGTGATGGTATGTGCTTGTTGTTCCATTAAGGGTTTTTAGGAGCACAAAATTCTCGAGGATGGTAGTGTGGAATATTTGTGAATATAGTTAGAGTGATATCCTACCAATCTTCTTTACAAGTATAAGTGAGAAGTGAGAGATCTGGTGGACTCTAAGGGGATGAAACACTTGTTTCAAGGAGTTTTGGTCCAATTATGATTCTTGGGAAGGGTTTGACAAGAGGGTTGAGTGTTTTAAAAAATAAACACATCATTTCAAGGACTTTTTTAAGAGTAATTCTGGTTACACACCTCCAAAAGAGGATTTTCAAAAATTAACATTTAAGGGATACTTCTCTTTTGAATTAGAAGAGAGCTGTAAGATATGTTGTGACCTAAATTTATAATTAAATACATAGGAAGTGTACATACCTTAGTTTTGACAAGCGGTCAGGAATTTCAAGTTTAAGCAAATCTCTATGACATCAAATATTCAGCCACATGTTATGAATTCAAGTTCTATCATGTTATCACATACAACAAATGCACAAGACAGAATAGAGTATTAATAAATCAATATTTTAATTCCAACTAACGTAGTTATTATAACCAAAGGGAGATATGCTATTGCAATTTTCACTATCCCATGTATTCAACCTATCACACCATGAGAATCTTTCTAGATAATACCAGTTTACATGAAGTAAACTACTGAGACAATATTTGATGGCTTCCCACATATTCCCTCTTTTAGTAAGCATTTTCTTGTTATTTCAAAATCCTCATCTTTCTTTTTCAGACTATGAGTGATCATGATTTTTGTTCTACTTTTGTTGTATGATCAAGCATTGTTTGTGTGTCACCTTGGATTTCCTCCTATCACTATTCTCTGCAAAATAATTAAAGGTTAGATTAAAGACCATGGATCATCTTTGTTCCCTTTTCCATTCCATCCAGGTTTCTTGACCCCTTTAGTGTCTATTCAATTGATAATTTAACTTTTGTATCAATTCCAACATTCCTAGCATGCGTGAAGAGTGTTTTTGAAACTTTTGGTTTCTTTACTTTGTAGCTTCTGTTGATTGAGTACTTAGTTTTGCATTTTGGACTCCTAGATACCTCTCCAACGATTCTTCTTTTGTTCTCTCCAGTTTAGGTTTGTGACCCAAGATAAGTCGATCGGGTTTCTCTAACAGTTCTTTTAATGATCAAGTTTCTTTTATACTTTGGTATTTTCTCATTCTGCCATCTAAAGCTTCACCTTTTATCTGAACATGCCTGCTGGGTAGCTTTCTCTTTTTAGAGCCTAAATCTTTAGTGATGATACCAGCAGGCTGTCCAGATTTATCTTTTAAATCTTCCCTTGTCTCTGAATTCAATGATACCATCGTATACTTTTTCCAAAATATATGCTTCTTGATCATGTGGTCAAGTTTTATATATACAAAATAGTTTCTGCACTTAACTTCATCTTTTGACCTCTCTTTTTAGAAACTCATATTCTTCCATGGCTTTGTCCATCCCAATCTATTCTCTTAGTTTTCCTGAATCTATGTCTGACTTAGCTTTTACAACTGGTGATCTCAGTGCTTCCCTCTCAGCTTCCAAGAGTTCATAAGAGGTTACCATTATAAACAATTCATTCACTCGTAGTTTGCTCAATGCACATACTTATTCGATTGCAATCACATTAGGTCTTCACAAATGAGAGAGACTCCTTAGAGCATTCCTGGCTAGTTCATCGAAGAAGAATTACCTTTCTAGAGTCTTAAGTTCACTGATGATGTTGTAGAATCTGACGAACATATCCCAGACTGGTTCATTTTTGTGCATTAAGAAGGATTCATACTTTCTCATGAGATTATTGAGTCTATGCCACTTTCTCTGAGACATGCCTTCATGTGTTTGTTTCAGACATACCCAAATATCCTTGGCCCTGAAGCATTTTGAGACTTTATTGCTCTCATTGCTTCCAAGACTATAGAGTAGGCTGTTTATTGCTGCGGTGTTTTGTTCCATCATTCTAAAGTCTTCGGCAACAAATTTCTCATTGGTTTTTGTACATATTGTACCATCTTGTATGATTTTAGTGGGGATTAGCGGTCCTTTTGATGTGATAACTCAGAGCTCATAATCTAACTCCATTAGGTAGACTTCCATGTGTTCTTTCCATAGGGTGTAAAACTTACCATTCAACAATGGTGGCCTGCAAATGAATGGTCCGCTATTATGTCCACCTCTCTGTGCAAGATTCATCGTGATCTTCTCTTTAGGTATTAACCTTTTAAAGAGAACCAACTCGGATACCAATTGATATACATGCACACCTAGTTTCTCAACCTATGTGATACCTAATTTTCGCCTATAGGATGAAACACGTTACTCTACATGCTCTATGCATAGCATATGCAGAATAATAAAGAACAGTAAAGTAAGGACACAACACTTTTACTTGGAAACCACCTGACTCACAAGGGCAGTAAAAACCATGACCTACACCTCTGTAGGATTTATCCCTAACTTCACTACAAAGTGAGCCTCTGCAAATTTAAGTTACAAACTCTGCAACCTAGGAACTATAAACTTAATTCCTATCTTACTAATATACCCAAACTAGTAAGCAACCTTCATCTTTAACTCTAACTTGAAGTTGAATTTGACTAACTGTATACCTATACAATTTGCTTCTATGAAAGCGGATAACAGTACAACTCGATAAACAAACCTAATACAAAAATCTAGACTTATGAACTGTAAGCATAAACTTTGTAACACAGATTCTTCAATCTACTTCGATGTATTAGGGTGACACTTCTTGAATCAGAACTCTCAATATATCATTGATAGATTTCACTCAATATTTTGATTTCTCTCTTGTGAGTGCTCAAAGTTCTTCATAGTAAGATTTTATATATATAGCTCTTGGACTTCATCGCTGCGGTTAACCTAAACTATGCTTGATGTGACCCATCAAGGTAGAATAGGGTTTGAGATGGATTAGGATTCTTACACCTTCTCGCATATTTAGTTTCCTTGTATGACTCTGAAATATCTTAAGAAGTATATCAAAGAATCCTGCCACCTTGTACGCCAAGTCTTTACCATAAAAACACAATTCCTAGTTGATGCATGATTTGTATGGAACATGTTCTTAAACCTAGTTCAACAACCTAGTACTCCGGCCTCTGAATCTTTCAACTGTCTTAGATGGAATATGTTCATATACTTGTTCCATCAATCTCCTCTCATACATTCTACATCTAGCTTTGACCTGTTTCTGAGATGTTGTATGGAACATGTTGACATACATGTTTCATTCATCATATGTTGCTATGAGCTTGATTTATTCAGCTCTATATGTGTTTCTCTTCACCTGATATCTTCACTCCCTGTTCATTCATCCACTGCACTTGCTGACCCTTTGAGATATAACAAGTTTGGAAGCTTGTTCTTATTCCATAATGAACTACTTTCTTAGTTGAGTCATCTCTTCTTCCTTTGTACTCGTCTGAATCTATTTCAGTGATAGAACAACCCAAAGGACCTGGTTCATTTACTGCTAGAACAAACTCTCTTGTTTTGCATTGCTGATCATAATCATCTATTCCTCTTACCGCTACTTGTTCACTTGATTGAGATGGAGTATGTCTACCTTGTTCACTCCTTCTGCAATCTCTTTCTCAACCATCAAAACTAACACTAGTCAGTCGTACTAATGTCAACACTCTCAATTTGGAGAAGTATACAAAGATCATATCAGTACCTGGATGAATAGTCACAATCTCTTTGTGCAACTGATATGTGCGAGATCCATCAACTTTGTCAAATCTCTCTTTTAAATTGCTCCAAACTTTTGTTTTGTCTCTCGAGTACACAATTCCTCCAAACAATTCCTATGATACACAGTTCATTATCCATGAAAGTACAATTGCATTGCATATTTCACACAAATCCATCATATTTGAACCATAGCTTTCCTTTTTGCAAGTCTCGTCGATAAACTCTAGCTTGTTTCGACCTAGGATAGTAATTCTCACCGCGTGACTCCAAATGGAATAGTTCTCTACACCTATTAGTAATAAGGAAATCAGAATTGTACCACAATTATCATTCGAACTCAAGTACAACAACAACAACATACTCAGTGTAGTCCCACAAGTGGGTTCTAGAGATGATAGAGTGTACGCAGACCTTACCCCTACCTTGGGAGGTAGAGAGGTTGTCTCAGATAGACTATCAGCTCAAGATAAATAAAAAACAAAGCGGATCAACAAGGAAAAGGAACAATAACTACCAAAAAATAATATGCTAAGCTAATAGCAAGCGACAATACATAGTAACAGAAACTGTATGAAAAATACTTGGGCTACTAGTAAGGAAAGAAAAGTAGGACACACTGTACTACCTACTAATGCTCTACCCTAATCTGTGTCCTCCACAACCTCCTATCTAAGATCATTTCCTCGATAATCTACAACTACTTTATGTCATGTCTAATCACCTCCCCTCAATACTTATTCGGTCTATCTCTACCTCTCGTGAATCCATCCATAGCCAACCGTTCACACTTCCGTCCTAGGGCATCTGCGAACCTTCTCTTCACATGACCAAACCATCTAAGTCTCTCTTCCTAAATCTTGTCCTCCATTGAGGCCACTCCCACCTTATTCTGGATATCTTCATTCATAATACTATCTCTCCTAGTATGCTCATACATCCACCACAATATCCTTATCTCCAAAATATTCATTTTTTAGAATGTGAGAGTTTTTGACTGGCCAACACTCTGCCCCATTCAACATAGCTGGTCTCACCACCAATCTGTAGAACTTATCTTTGGGTTTAGGTGGCACCTTCTTATCACACAACACTCTAGATGCGAGCCTCCATTTCATCCACCCCGCACTTATACGATGTGTGACATCCTTATCAATTTCACTATTTCCTTGAATAATAGACCCAATATACTTGAAATTTCCTTTCTTTTGGATGACATGTGTATCAAGCCGCACTTTCACGTTAGCCTCATGTGTCACGTCACTAAACTTGTACTCCAAGTATTCTATTTTGGTCCTAGTCAACCTAAACCTTAGACTCCATGGTTTGTCTCCAAACCTCTAACTTAGCGTTAACTCCCTCACGGGTCTCGTCAATCAGCACTATATCATTAGAAAATAACAGACACCATGGTACCTCTCATTGGATATACCACATCAAAATATTTGAACTCAAGTACAGTGGATGATTATGGCTTAGGTTTTCCAGAAAAGTTCTGTCTACTGCCATTGTTAATTCTATCGATTGTCGTCTTTAGAAATTTAACTCATGATCAGCTAATCACACAAGTGTCAGAATGAACAAGGAAAGGAAATTACTTACAATTAATAGCAGTGAGAAAGTACGACAAGAATTGTCCGACCTATGAATTAATGTTAACCGCAGTGGTGCATGCACTTTAGATACGACTGTTTTATCTATATGGTGTTAATCTCGAGACTCTACATATCATAAGATTTTCCAGTGTTCCCTTAAGCAGAGGGAGCCAAGTAGGCGACACAGACAGTGGCTTAAGTAATTTAAAGATTTCAACGTAAATATCCTATATCATCAAGGTAATAATGATGTAGTCGGTGCACTCATCCGTAGAATTGTGGGCAGCCTCACTTATTTTTGGGAAAATGAAAGGGAGTTGGTTTGAGAGATGCATCAATTAGCTAGTTTGGGGGTTCGTTTGGTGTGACTCAGATGACAGTAGAGTTATTATTCAAAACACAACAGAGTCATCCTTTGTAGCAGCAATAAAATAATGATAAGGTAAAGATCCTACTTCAGTACAGTTCAAGCAGAAAGTGTATCAGAAGGGAGTAATGGCCATCGAGGTAAGTAAACGCGGGAATTCTAGGTATCAAGGACAATTGTGTATTACGAATGTAGCGGGACGTGTGAATTAGATTATCATAGAGGCATATAATTCACACTATTTTATCCACCCAAGGTCGACTAATATATATCATGTCAGTGGAAACCTTTTGGATAGAATAATACGGAAAAGAGTATTGCCAAATTCATAACAAGTTTAGCAAGGAATTGATAGCATAAGAAACTCGATAGGTTAACTCAAACCATTGAGATTCTGACGCAAGAATGGGAAGTGATTAATATCAATTTCATTATAGTATTTCCATATTCCTATTGAAAATTTAATTGTTACAGAGAGATCATTGACGGAGTTATAGAATCAACCAGTTTCTTGTCGGTTAAGCCATTTACTTAGCAAAAGATCACATAAATATGTACATCACGGGATAGAGCGGTTCCATGACATTATATTTTCTATTATATCATATGGATGGGTAGAGTCTGCAATGAATTTCTAGGAAAACTTGTGATAGGGCTTGAGGGCATAAGTAAATCTTGATACGACCACCCATCTACAGACATCATGTCAAGCGGAGCACATGATGATGCCACAACTGTGCGTGATATACTTTAAAGAGAACTCTTATACGGTTCTCTCATAATGACACTTACCATGCTAATATCAAGATGGCTCCTTATAAGGCCTTGTGTGGACGTAAGCACATATCCCCTATTACATGATTTTAAGGAGGCGAGTTACAGTTATTGTAACAAAATTTAGTCCAGCAAGCCAAAGAAAAGGCGATTGATAACGACCTAATATATCAAAATTCATAAGCTAAAGTGTAATGACGAGATTTAGAAGCTCCATGTTTATAATTGAGTTTTCCTGAATATATCACGTACGAAAGGTGCGGTGAGATTCAATAAGAATGGCAAGCCTAACCCAAGGTACATTGGATCTTACAGAATAAATCGCAGCGAGCTTAGCCTGAAATACATTTGGCCTTTCCAAATTATTTATAGGATAGTCTAAGGAGCCTACGAGCTAAATTTGCATTCAGAGCTAAATTTCATCCATCCAGTATCCCATGCATCTATAAATGTATCAGGGACCCTTCTCGAGTTTTCCTAGTAAGTGACATTTGAATTACGAAAGACTTGTCCTACAAGGAAGTAACATATACTATCTTAGATCGACAATTCTCTAAAGTTGAGAATCGAAGATATAGCTTCTGTAAAATTTTATGGAGGGGAACGAATGTCAAGGAAATGACGTGTGGAGCTAGGGAAAATATGAAGTCTAAATATACTCCGCTGACTACCGTTCAATTAAATTCTTTTGGTCATGTTATAGCATCTCATACTAACCCTCATTTTATAATGAGAAGATATTCGAGTTGAGGAAGTTGCAGCATAAATTAGAGATAAATATATATACCTCGGGAAGGATTTTACTAACATTGATGGTCGTTTGGAGGCAAGAGTTGTTGTTAATCATTTATGGCTCTGTGTCGCATTTATCTTGTGTTTTATGAGGCATGACAGGATGGATATATTCCAGCATACAGAGGAGTCTCTGTCAAAAAATTTCATAAAATCCATAAGATTTAGTTTCTCCCAGTACGCCCCTACATTCGAGGATGAATGTTTCTAAAGTGGAGGATTTTACACCCCTTATTTTCGCGTCTAGTGTTCGTTGCAAGTGAAGTAACGAGAACCCGGAGAGGTTAAGATCCCTTAAATAGACAGTAAAGGTATTAAACAGGTGATAAGTAAGTGTTATGGGAGGTTGAGGCTAAATTAATCAAAGAAAACACTTATCGACAAAGTTCGCCAAAGGAAAGTGGATTGTAATAGCCCATATTTTTAAGGTAAGACAATGAGTAGATAATAAGCTAAGAAGGTCTTGTTATGAGGTATTTGGATCATACAATTTTTTTATGTTAACTTTTGAAGTCAAGCAAGTTATAAAACAAAATTTGGCAAAAGTCATCGCAAGTTATGATCATAAATTCGCTAACATTTAGGTCAGATGTCTCAGAGTTTTCTCTCAATCTACTTGGAGTTATAGGTGATTCACCCACCAACTTTAAGTTCTACGAGTATATTTTTTAAAGCATTAAGACGCTTATCGATACGATGTCGGAGTAGAGAGATAATTGTATTTTCGCGAGATGGCACAGACAGCCCCTTTGGGAGCCACATAGGCAGTGGGAAACTTCTTTGATATATAAATTGGTGGCTTCCTTATCTCATTTAATTTTTGACACCAAAGTACTCTCTAAAGGGTTCCTACATGATCCAAGGGAAAAAACACAGGTAAACGACATAAATCAAGCGTCGTGAATCCTGTGGTACTAGTAGAATGTAGTTGTATCGTGTTGTGATTGTGCTGGTTGTTCTTTCATGTTGAGGCAGCATAATAAAAGGCTATTTATTTCTGGATTAAGGTAAGATTCTACTTCTCCTACATGTATTTTAGTTCATACAAGTTGTTGCTAGATTGTTTGGTTGATAACTTGTGAAATAAAGGTCGGAAATTGTATATGGTGTAGTTGTGCGTTGCTGGATAGTTTTGAAGTTGTTCTAGGTTAATTTGTGACTGGTTTTAGAGATATAAGGTAAGAATATTGTTTATTTCTTCATGCAAGATGTCTACTAGAAGTTGTAAACTCGATATTGAATATTGTTGTGTTGTGTTGTTCTTTGTTTGGGTATATTGTGATGCTGGAAGTAAATAGTTGAAGGTTGTATGTGTTGTAATTATTTTTATGGACTTGGGAAATTAAGTAAAAAAGGGGCAGATGTTGTCCGGACAGAAAGAGTTTGCCGCTCGATAGGGGATTATTGAACTACTCGTAATTAACGTTAGTACCCTTATTGTTGGTTGTAGACATAGGCGTAAAGGAGGTTGATTCCTACTTTATACGTCATGGTTCGATATAAGTCATGTTAAGGCATTCCATTTCTGTCTATTGGCATGAATCCAACAGAAATGAAATGTAAATGAACGTCCCTCCAATATAACTCTATTCTTGCTAAGTTAGAAATGCTCAGGTTCTTCATTCTATGGAAATGTCTACTGAAATTTTGCTTATTCCTTGTTGGGGGTACTTTTCATGTCATAAAAGCTATCTTTTATTGTATTGTGTTCCTATTTATGATAATGAAACGTATGATGGCATGTTAGCTACATATCGGTAGTCGGAGGTATAACGACCTTACGTCACTCTGATGAGCTCAGAATGTACTTTATGATCCTCATGTATGTATGTATGTATGTATATATATATATATATATATATATATATATATATATATATATATATAAATATAAATAAATATGTGTGTGTGTGTATGATATGGCTTCACACCCCGAGTTATAATCAACGAGTGCGGCACCGAGTTCTCAATATATATATCACCCTTGATTAGTTGGTTATGATGATGATATTTAGCCCCACAGAGCGGTTTGATACGATATGATATGGCCCCACAGATCGGCTTGATATATGTATGTATATATATATATATGTATATGTATATAAGTATAAGCATGCATTTCATACACCCACAGTGGCAATTAAGAGTTTCAGGTTGACTTTTATTATCTTTTACTTACGTTCAGGTATTTGTTTATGCTTTACCTGCTCCCTTTTGTTGGGGGCACTGCGTTTCATACTCGCATGTTCAGGTAGACAGATTGGTCAGCGCTCCTCAGTAGGCTACTAAGCTCAACGGTGGTGTTGGTGCACTTTATTTGTTCTGGGATTTCCATTTTGGGTTGGTATGATTTTATATATATGGTATGAGTATGGCGGGGCCCTGTTCTGACATTATAATGTTTATGGCCACTCTTAGAGGCTTGTAGACCCATATCTTGTATATAGATATTTTGTATGTCCTTGATGGCCTATGTTTTGTTGTTCAATATTTCATGGTGGCCTTCTCATCCCTTACATACATGTATGTATGTATGTATGTATATATATATATATATATATATATATGTGTGTGTGTGTGTGTGTGTGTCTCATTGGGATTGTCAGTTGTATATGATCCCTTGATTTCATTTAGATTATTTCACGAGGGCCTTGTCGGCCAAGACCTTTTTATGTTCAGCTTATGGTTGTAGATGTGGTTCGCTTGGACCAGTAAGGAATCGGGTGCTGGCACACCCCCCAAGGTTGGATTGTGACAAACTTGGTATCAGAGCAAGTATGTCCGAGTGAGTCTTCAAGCCGTGTCTAGTTGGTTCTTTTTATGAATGTGTTGTACTCCACATTTATAAACATGAGGCTACATGTCATTTAGGAGTTGGTTACCCGTCTTTCTTACTCCAGATCATGCAATAGAGCTGAGACATAGGCATTCGATTTTAACTCGGGTTGTTATAAGTAAGTGTGTGATCCTATCAGATCATGAGGTACCAAATGTGCAAGTTGTGTTAAGAGTCTTAAGGCATGGATATATATCTCACCTATGTCGGAAAAAGACTACGAGAGCATTAGAAGGTAAAAAAGGTAACGTATAGGAGGTGTGGGGTACCTAAGTTGAGAAGCTTGTAAATAGTTGGAGTCAGACAAAGGGACATAATCGTTACGATTATTATCAGTTGTGATAGAGCTATAGTAACAACACCACTTCCAGCGTATGGCTTCTAGGCATCAACAAACATAGTTCTGAAAAGAAAAGAAATTTCAGGAGTCTTATAAGTGTCACAGTAATCCTTGACAATGGCTAGATTGTTAGGACTCGATGACATTTTTTAATAGCATTACGAATATGTTGATAATTCCTCTTTGTAAGGCATATAAGTGATGTACCTTGGAATTGTGTATTCAGATACGATTTTTTTTAGGGTTTAGAAGATTTGGAGGTTAGCTATTGGAATCCTTGTTGCATAAATATCCACCTTAGTGTGGCCCTGTTCCTAGTAAATAGGGAATATTAAGCGACCAAAAGAAAAAGGCTAATGAAGTAGAGGAAGCTAAAAGTGAAAGAGAGCCCCGCTGGAGTTTTCCGGAATAAGGTAAGAGATGGTAATAATATCAAGAGACTGGTAGAAGGCTAAGTAAAGCGTTATGAGTAGATAGGAGGAATCATTATAGAACATAAGCTAAAATATGGTAGTACAGCAAGGTTTATAGTCAAGTATAAGAAAGGATAAAAGAAAGCAAATTTTGGAATTATAAAGAAATATAAGTCATAAGACTATGTGTTTATTACGATAAGTGAAGCGGCGACCTTAAGGAGAATTATCAGAAGACCGATTTAGCCTTGGACTTGGAAATACCAATATTAGGAAGTAACCTTAGACAAAATGAAATTGAGTTAGAGACTCGAAGGATCTCTACAACAGTTGGCATCACGATACTAGCAAAAGTGAACAATTAAGTGATGAAAGGATGAACGAAAGAAGAACGACCTTTAAGGTCAGTAAGAATGAGATTTTATTGAGACGAACAACATGAGTAAAGTTAAGATCATCAAGACCAAATACGCCAGTATGAATGGATAACACTCTATGTATATAAATATTTCCAGTTTCCCTAATAAGAGAAGGTTATTATGAGGCAAATTATAAGTCATCAGGGGTGCAAAGAATTACAAAGAGGTGAAGAGGTAACAATTTGACTTCTACAGGAGCAGAATCTTAAAGCATAAGGTGTTAGTCATCCTCATAAGAGGGGGAGATGGTATGGTGACGTATCGAGGAAAAAATGCATTTCACTTAATGATAGAAAGGTAGAAAGATTGTGACAAAATGTTAGAAGCGGATAAGATATTTTTTTACTCAGACTCTACAGACGTGTAATGACTCTAGAATAATGTGGAGGTTCACTGGTAAAGAAAAGACATTGTGGACTTCCTGGATAGAGACGTCAATTATTGGTAAACATAACTGAATATTCGATGCTAAGGAAGCTAGAGTAAGGGGTATATCAAGGCAAAAGACATAGCCCCAAGTTGCTAAGAATTGAGATATGAAGATAAATTGATTGAGCAATCAGTAATTAGCTTATGGAGGTCGACAAATCGTTAGATCTACACTTGTAAATTTTTAGTCTCGCAATTGCACGATTGCGACTCTCGAAAAATATTTCAGACATAAGCAATGGTAGGTGAAACTCAATAAAGCATTTAAAAAGTTGAAAGAGGACCATTGAGCCTAGGATACAAGGCAGGCATTAAAGAGTTTTGTTCAGACGTAATATTATTAGAACAAAGGCAAAGTGAAGGGCAAGTAATGATGATGATGGACGATTCAAAATTACTAAAAGCTCTACAGGGTATGTGATGTAATGAGCTCATAGTTTAATAAGAGCAAGGGAATGTTTTCCGAGTGTAATTGACGAAAAATGTTAGCCAAGAGATAAGTAAAGAGGTTTGGTCTAAGTAGAGTGATCGGATTTAGATATTATAGAACAGTGTCTTATAACGTCAAGTTTTTCAGAATCTTTCATGTATACTATAAGGGAATAAGTTAGTGACTCGTCAACTATCATATATATTAACATGGAGAGTGGGAATCAAGAGTAATGTTTGAGATTATATATACAGGAAGTTCCAGAATATGTGGTAATCACAATGAATTAGTATATGCATAGAGCAAGTGTCAGAATGAGCAAGGAAAGGAAATCGCTTACGATTAATGGCAGTGAGATTGTATGAGAAGGACTATCCGATCTGTGAATTACAGTTAACAGCAGTAGTGCACGCACTTTAGATATGAGGGCTTTAATTATATGGTGTTCATGTTGAGACTCTACAGACCATAAGAGTTTCTAGTGCGCCCTTAAGAAGAACGAGCTAATGGGTGATAAAGACAGTGACTTTAGTAATTTAAATATTTCAAGGTAAACATCCTATACCATCTAGGTAAGGTTAATGTTGTAGTCGTGCACTCAGTCATAGAGCTGTGTGAAGCTAGCTAATTTGGGGGCAAAGGAAAGGGAGTTGGCTTGAGAGATGCATCAATTGGCTAGTTTGGGGGTCTATTTGGTGGGACTCAGATGACAGTAGGGTTATTATTTAGAACACAACAAAGTCATCCTTAGTAAGAGTAGTAAAAGAACGACAAAGTGAAGATCCTA
Organism: Anisodus acutangulus; assembly: GCA_029783415.1. Classification (NCBI taxonomy): domain Eukaryota; kingdom Viridiplantae; phylum Streptophyta; class Magnoliopsida; order Solanales; family Solanaceae; genus Anisodus; species Anisodus acutangulus. The sequence goes on along the minus strand of CM056498.1, from coordinate 25,529,165 downwards.
CTTTAGTACAGTTCAAGCTGAAAGTGTAATAAAAGGGAGTAACAACCTTTGAGGTAAGAAAAAGTGGGAATTCATGGTATCAAGGATGATTGTGTGTTATGAATATAGCAGGACTCAGGAATCATATTATGATAGAGGCACATCATTCATGCTATTTTATCCACCCAAGTTCGACTAAGATATATCATGCTAGGGGCACCTTTGTTGGTGGAATAATATGGAAAAAAGTATTGTCGAATCCATAACACAGTTTAGCAGGGAAAGAGGGAGCATCAGAAACTCGATAGGTTAACTCAAACCATTGAGATTCCGACGCAAGAATGGAAAGTGATTAATATGAATTTCATTACAATATCCTTGTTCCTATTGGAAATTTAATTCTTACTGAGTGATCATTGGCAGAGTTATAGAATCAGTATGTTTCTTGTCGGGTAAGACCACTTATTCAACAAAATATCGCGTGAAGCTGTACATCAAGGGATAGAGTCGTTCTATGGCATTCTATTGTCTATTATATCAAATGAAGGGGTACAGTCTGCAATGAATTACTAAGAAACCTTGCGATAGGGCTTGAGTACATAAGTAAATCTTGATACGGCCTACCATTCGCAGACAGAAAGCCAAGTGGAGCACATGATGATGCCACAACTGTGCGTGCTAGACTTTAAAGAGAACGCTTATAGGGTGCGCTCATAATGACAATTACTATGTTAATGTCAAAATGGCTCATTACGAGTCTTTGCATGGACGTAAGCACATATCTCCTAGTAGATGATTCGAAGGAGGCGAGTCAGAGTTATTGCAACATGATTTAGTTCAGCAGACCATAGAAAAAGCTATTGATAATGACCCAAAATATCAAAAATCATAAGCTAAAGTGAAATACCGAGATGTAGAAGCTCCATGTTCATAATTGAGATTTCCTAAAGATATCTCCTATGAAAGGCGCAATGAGATTCAGTAAGAAGGGCAAGCCTAAACCAAGGTACATTGGATCTTACAAAATTAATGACAACGAGCTTATCCCGAAAATACATTTGGCCTTGCAAAATTATTCAGAAGAAAGGCCAAGTGGCCTACGAGCTAAATTTGCATTCAAAGCTAAAGTTCATCCATCTTGTATTCCATGCATCTATAAATGTATAGATGGACCCTTCTCTAGTTGTCCTAGTAAATGACATTCATATTACGGAAGACTTGTCCTACAAAGAAGTTCCTGATACTATCTTAGATCGTCGATTCCCTAAAGTTGATAATCAAAGATATAGCTTCCGCAAACGTTTTCCGGAGGGGAAAGAACGTCAAGGAAATGACGTGGGGAGCTAGGGAAAATATGAAGTCTAAAATCCTCCACTGACTACCGTTCAGTTCAATGCTTTTGGTCATAGCATCTCATACTAACCTCCGTTTTATAATTAGAAGATATACGAGTTGAGAAAGTTTCAGCATAAATCAGAGATAAATATATATACATTAGGAAGGATGTTTTATTAACGTTGATGGTCGTGTGGAGCCAATAGTTGTTGTTGATCATTTATGGACCTGTGTGGCATATATATTGTGTGTTTCTGGCTGCATTACAGGCTGGATGTAGTCCAGTATACAAAGGAGACTGTCAAAAATTTTGTAAAATCCATAAATGTTAGTTTCTCCCCTACACACCCCTACACTCGAGGACGAATGTTCCAAATGGGGGAAGATATTACACTGCGTATTTTTATGTTAGTGTGCGTAGCAAGTAAAGTAATGAGAATCCGGAGATGTTAAGATCCCTTACACGGATATTAAAGATATTAAACAAGTGTTAAGTAAGTGTCGTTGGAGGTTGAGGCTAAACGAATCAAAGAAAATGCTTTTCAACGAACTACGCCGAAGGAAAGTGAAATGTAATAGTCTGTATTTTTAGGTAAGGCTAGGAGTGCATAATATGCTAAGAAGTTCTTGTTATGAGGTATTTATATTATACAATTGTAGTATGTTAAGTTTTGAAATTAATCAAGTTGTAAAATAAAAGTTGGCAAAAGTCATCGCAAGTTACGTTCATAAATTAGCTGATCTTTGGGCTCTGAGGGTTTCTCTCAGTCTGCTTAGAATTAAGGAGTGATCCACCCACCAAATTTAAGGTCTACAAGTCTAAATTCCAAGACATTAAACCTCTTGTCAATATAACGTCAGAGTAGAGAGATATTTGTGTTTTCACAAGACAGCGCAGGAAGCCATTTTTGGGACCCACATAGGCGGTGGGAAACTTATTTTGATATATAAATTGGTGGCTTACTTATCTCATTTCATTTTCAATACCAACATATCCTAAAAACCCAAAAATACTCTCTAAATGGTTCCTACATGATCCAAGGGAAAAACCAAAGATAAACAACATAAATCGAGTGTCGTGAATCTCGTGGTGCTAGCAGAACATAGTTCTATTGCGTTATGCTTGTGTTGTTTGTTCTTCCAAGTTGAGGCAGCATAATAAAATGCTTGTTCTTGCTAGATTATGGTAAGATTCTACTTATCCTACATGTATTTGAGTTCATACAAGTTGTAGCTAGATTGTTTGGTTGATATCTTGTGAAAAATAGGTAGGAAATCGTATATGGTGTAGTTGTGAGTTGCTGGACTATTTTGATGTTTTTCCAAGTTAAGTTGCGGTTAGTTTTCTAGATTTAAGGTAATAATCTTGTTCGTTTTCATGTATAGAAGTTAGTTTAGGTTCTGGATATGTTGGATGGTCGAAAACATGCAAGATGTCGACTAGAAGTTGTAAACTCGATATTGAATATTATTGTGTTGTGTTGTTGAGTTGTTTGGATGTGTTGTGATGCTGGAAGTATATAGTTGAAGGTTGTATGTGTTGTTGTTTTTATAGACTTGGGAAAGTAAGGAAAAAAGGGGCAGATGTTGTCCAATTTTATATAGAACGAGTTTGCCACTCGATAGGGGATTGTTGAACTACTCGTAATTAACGTTAGTACCCTTATTATTGGTTGTACACTTAGGCGTGAAGGAGGATGATTCATTCTTTATACACCGTGGTTTGATATAAGGTATGTTAAGGCTATCCCTTTCCTTCTATTGACATGAATCCAATAGAAATGGAACGTAAATGAACGTCCGGCCAATATAACTCTATTCTTGCTAAGTTAGAGATTCTCAAGTTCTTCATTCTATGAAAATGTCTCTTGAGTCTTTCTTGTCAGAAGTAATTTTCATGTCATAAAAGCTATGTTTTATTGTATTGTGTTCTTCTTTACGATAATGAAACATATGATGACATGTTAGCTACATAACGATAGTCGGAGGTGTAACGACCTTACGTCACTCCTGAGATGTACTTTATAATCCTATATATATATATATATATATATGGTCCTTGGACCTTGCTAAGCACGGGCTCAACATTTCACATACAAACCGAAGGTGACAGAAACATGGCACGGGTTTAAAATAAATGATTTGCCGTTACCTCAACCACAGAAGATATGTACTCATGAATTGCTTATAAATATCTAACAAAAAGACATGTAGCTTAATATTGTATTAAAAGTAAATAAAGCTCAACGGTTACTGACCCTTTGTCCAATCAATATGTCCCAATATTTCGATGCTTCTGATGTGGCTGCAGATTTACCTCCGTTATTTGTTTAAGTGGCCTGAATTCATTCCAACTCTGATAAGCATTGCATATTTAAGATATCCACGCAACCATCATCAAATGGATATCAACTTAGAAAGCAATATGGTGATATACCAAATAACAAATTGCAATATGAGTACTCTTGAAAGAGAAAAAACATTCATGTTTTCTCTCCCGGATTTGCAGATCCGGGTTTTCGAAAGTGAGTAATCTGTAATATTCGTACAAACATATGAGTTCTGTCATAGAACTCTAGATACATTGAATTGACAGAATTACCACACTTTTTCCATAGATTCTCTTTCACAACTTCCACTGTCATCTGAAAACAAAGAGAAGTAACGCACAAGTCAGAGAATATTACAGTATTGCCGAAAGGACTTTTCCAGACGACGTAAAATTACTGAGACACACAGTAGAAAAAGGAAAATCCCCAGAATAGGAATTCATACCGGTAAATAATGAAGAAGCTATTGAGTACTAAATCAATAGCTTGAGACGAAGCATCCAAGGTTGGAGAATGGAAGACAAGAAGAAAAGAAAAGCGGTGCTTGACAAGATGAAACTGATTAGCACAGATAAGAGCAATAAAGTGGAGTACTGGGTAGCGGTTACACGTGTGCATAGTCAAAGGGCAAAGGGATTCAATATTTAATTTAATGGGTACACGTGTTCTTACACTTTACAGTATACATCACAAAGCTTTTTGTAAAATCAATATATGCAGTGTTCGTCCCACTTATAGTACAATTTATTTTGCTTACTGTACAGCCACATAGAGGAGTGTTCGTACACTTGCTTGTTGGCTTCTAAATACTATACAGACACAGAGCAGTGCTTGTACACTTCCTCAGTAGTCTACTCAGCTCAACAGTGGTGATGGTGCACTCCATTTGTTCTGAGATTGCCGTTTTGAGTCGGTATAATTTTGTATATATGGAATTAGTATAGCGAGGCCCTGTCTCGATCTTATAACGTTTATGGCACTCTTAGAGGCTTGTAGACACATGCCTTGAGTATAGATATTTTGTATGACCTTGACATCCTATGTTTTGTGGTACAGTCTTTCATGGTGGCCTTGTCAACTTACATACATATATATATGCATGTCTCCTTGAGATTGTCAGTTGTATATGGTCCCTTGATTGCATTTAAATTATTTTATGGCGGCCTTGACCTTCTGTATGTTTAAGTTATGGTTGTAGATGTGGTTCGCTCAGGCCAGTAAGACATTTGGTGTCGGCCACCCCACCCCACCCGAGATTGGGGTGTGACAAATTTAACATAACAAAGTTATTAAAATAAATGACACTGAGAAAAGGAGTCGTAAACTAAACTAATTAATACAAGCAAATAAAGAAAAATAAATCACAGAGCAAAAGAATTTTTTTAGTATCTAACACAAATTAACAATTTTAACATAAAGCAAACTAAACTAAGTTAGCAAAACTATGAAAGTGAGTCAAAATTCACAAAAATGTTTAATCAATTTGAAGTAAAATAGAGTTTAATAAATGTAAAGATATGACACCTCGGCCTAACTCAACCCCAAAAGCTAGCTTGTAGGGTGAGGATTGTCCAAGTCCATATAAGAAGTCCATGTTCTCATTCCATATCTTATGTGGGACTCTTAACACTCCCCCTCACGCCCAGACCTTGTTAACTGGAGCGTGGATAATATAATTTGGGGGCCCAATATCGGTGGACAAAGAATTGGAATGGGCCCGACTCTGATACCATGTAAAATTTAGCGATCTAGGTAGATCGATGTGGTTTGGGGTGGTTGTTGTCAGGTATGGTGACGGTGGTAGGTAGGTACTGGAGTGACGATGTGGTGGGGTTGTTAGGTTGTTTCGGGTAACGATGGTGTTTTAGGTTCCGGTGACTGGTACAGTGTTGGGGTTGGTAGCGGCTGGTGACTGGGACATATTGGGCGTCGATTGAGTGTCAGAGATGATGACCAGAATCGATGGAGAGACAGTGGGAGCAGTCGGTGGTGACTGGATTGGAGCAGAGACACTACCGGCGGTGGCAGCATCATGGGATGGAGATGGAGACACAGTGACACTGGCAGCGGTACTGGAGAGCTCGATGAGTATGACTGGTGAGATGTCTGACTAGTCTAGAAAGGTATAGTCCGTGTTGTGGTATTTTTATATGTTTGCAAACGGAAAAGTTGTCTCGTCAAACATGATGTGACGGGAGACATGCATCTGACGAGTAGACGGGTCATAGCACAGATATCCGCTATAATTAGACAGGAATCCTACAAAGACACATGGAGTGATGCGTGGTTCTAATTTATGAGGGGCGGTGAAGGCAAGATTTGGGTAGCAAAGACAACCAAAAATCTGAAGGTGATCATACGAAGGGATCCAACGGTATAAGATTTCGGTTGAGGTCATATTATGAAGAGTACTCATAGGTAAAATAACCATTTTTACTGCATAAACCCAGAAAGAGGAGGCATAAAGGCATGAAACAGGAGAGTACGAACCATGTTATTTATGGTGCGGAAGATCCATTCTACTTTGCCATTTGGGAGGAAGTGTGTGGACATGAAAAATGAAAAATCATGCCATAATTTTTGCAAAAATTGTGAAACAAGAAATTATTAAATTCACGACCGTTATCACATTGGAACGATTTGATGGATTTTTTGAACTCTGTTTTGATATAGACACGAAATTCAAGAAGTTTGACAAAAACCTCACACTTTAATTTAAGTGGGTAAACCCAAATAAAGTGAGAAAAGTCATCTAATAAAACTAGATAAAACTTATGACTCAAGGAGCTAGTAATGAAAGATGTCCATAAATTTGCATGAATAATGTCAAAGGAAGAAAACGTTACATTTGAAGAAGGCTGAAAAAGAAGGCGAACATGTTTGTCTATAGGACAAGAAAAACATTATTGGGCAAGTTTCTCTTTATTGCAACGAATTAAGTTATTGTTGCGAAGAAAATTAAAAATAGGAGCTCCTGGGTTTCCAAGTCTATTGCACCAGGTTGACGGAGATATTGTTGCGAGAGTGGTGGGAGGAGAGACACGGGCAACTAGAGGTGGGAGGGGTGACACTAGCAGCGAGCGTGGATAGGAAAGGATAGAGGTCCCCATCACTATTGCATCTCGTAAGGAGTTTCCTGGTACGTAGGTCCGTTACAGAAAACTCAAACGGGTCAAAGTTGATTGAGACGGAATTATCCGTGATAATTTTTCTAACGGAGATTAGGTTTTTGATAATATTTGGGGCATATAGGACGCTATTTAGGGAGAACTGAGGATGCGATGGTGAGGTTAGTATGTGGCCAAACCCTAGAAGTGGAATGGAATGGCCACTTCCAACCATAATAGATTGTGGAGTATTTAAACTTTACAGTTGAGGAAGATTACCAGAATTGTTGGTGAGGTGAGAAGTGGCGCCCGTATCCATATTCCACGCATTATCGGACTGCCGAAGAGTCAATGTGATGAAAGCCTGACCTAAATTGGATTGGGGAAGGCCTGGAGCGGACTGTTGGGCTCCAGGAAATTGGGCCAGATGAAAAAAAGAGTGGAAGAGAGAGCGGGTGGGTTGTTTATGATGACAGGGAAGGTGGTGGAAGCTAGGGGAGAATTTGGAGGAGTCAAGGAAGCCATTTATTTTGTTCTCGTGTAAAGGAAAAAACTTTGATTGTTCTCGGGTAAGGAGAAAAGAAAGAAAATAGAAGGCAGAAAAAGCAAACAATATGTTTTCTTTCTCGGGCAGTGGTAAACGAAAGAAAACAAAAGCAGAAAATGTGATTTCTTTCTCGGACAGTGGAGACTAGACAGTTTTGTGCTTTATTGATTCTCGGGCAGTGAGGGCCGAAAGAAAACTAAAAGAAACAGAGGACAGAGTCTTGTTCTTTCTTGGGTAATGGGGCACGGACCAAGGAAGGAAACAAACGCAGACAAAACTTTGATTGCTTCTCGGGTAATGAACAACGACGCAGAAACCGAGGGGTCGCTGCGGCTGAAAAAAATTGTTAGGGATTAGGTTTTGGCTTCTGATACCATGTAAAGATATGACACCTCAGCCTAACTCAACCCCAAAAGCTAGCTTGTAGGGTGAGGATTGTTCAAGTCCATATAAGGAGTCCATGTTCTCATTTCATATCGAATGTGGGACTCTTATCAATAAGAATAAATTTTATTGAATTTAAGCAAAGAAAACAAATTATAAAGATAAATAAGAAAATAAGATAAAATAGAAATTAGTAATGGTTATATTTATTGGAATAAACAGACCCTATCATAATCAAGAAGCAAAATAGCGTTCAGAAATACGCAAAACCCAAAATAAAAACATTTTGAATCTGCTCTGCTGCTGAGGTTCGAACTTGCATCCTCACCAATATTTTGAACCACTTGCTGGTAGGGATGGCAATAGGGTGTGTCCTGCCCCGTTTAACATTTTTATTTGTTTTCCACCCTGCCATGCCTTGTCCTATTTACCCTGCCCCGCCCACCCATTTTATATCATTTTTTAAACAAAGTTTGCAACTCTAATCTATCCAATAATTAACCTTTAAATTTATACACATTTCATGTTGAAAGAGCAATGTGGTCTCTGAAAAAACTCATGGTTATTCTAGGAATTTTCTACAAATTCTTTGTTATTTTAAAGTATTAATGTTTTATATATCTTCACTTTGTTCAGGAGATTCTCCGTTCGAGGAACCACCAAATGAGGTTTTGGTTTTGTATTTGTAGCTTCAATTATATGTTTAAGGATCTATATGTATGTGGGGTTGAAAATTTACTAATGTGGAATTAAGTTTATCCCATTATTTATGACTCGAACAATTGGGCCCCGCACGTCAGAAATATCGTTTCCACACACGTGCAATCTTAGTGCTAAGTATCGTAAATTTCGTTAATGAAAGAGATATTGGTACGTAAGTAAAATGTTTGAGACATAGAATGATGGATAGTTATTTGCTAAATGACAAGTGTTTTACGTTGGTAAACGAAGGGAGGATTGTGCGAGGTGTAAGATGGAATGGGTCGGAAAAAGGGTCGCGGCGCCTCCCGGACTGGGCTGTGGCACCGGAGAGCCGCGACGCGTGACAGGCAGTAAGTTCGTCGGCTCTCTGGTTGAATTAGATCTGCGACGCTAACGTGGCAGAGCCGCGGCGCTTCATGGACAGTGACTGCTCGACGGAATCCCAAAAGTCTTGGCTGTTGAGGGGGTTTCAATGGCATTGAATCCACCCAATAATGACCATTACTTGGACCATTATGTTGCTGCATTACTTGAGCGTTAAATGGCATCCATTACATGGCAATTGATTGCCATTGTGGGGGCATTTGAAGAGGTCATCTTGCACACCTATAAATTGAAGATTTGGCTCAATTCTATAGATGAACATGAGAAAATATATGAACATATGAACTGAAAAATAAGTTCACAACACCAAAAAGAGATCAGATTTTCCTGATAAACAATCCTTCTCTTAGCAATCTTCATTATTCGTGTTCTTTGTAGAGATCATTTGTGTAGGCTTTGCACACTTAATAGTTTGTTGTTTCATCTTGGGAGACTATTGTCCACACTTCCGTAAAGCCTATATACGGGGGTAATCTTGTCTTAAAGACAGAGAGCAATGTCTCGACTCAGCCGGTGGTGCTTTATTTATTTAATTGGTTGCTAAGTGTTTCAGGTGTTATCTTAACAGACGAAAGACTCTAACCGTTCGTATTCTCAGCGGATCTACAAGCCACAAGTGTAGCAGTTCATGTTCTTGTATTTCCAAATACAAGTTCTATATTTGAAGTTTCACTCAAGATCAAAATATTGACAACTTGTTGTTGTCCTTATTGTTGTTTATCCTTTCGATCACTGTAATAGTTATTTACTATTCCCGTTGTTGCTTTACATATTCCAACACTTTTAAGACAAGATTTGTATTAGTGATTCGAAAGATGTTGGTCGACAAGTGTGTGACCAAATCTGCCTGTGGTTTTCTTCTTGAAAACAGTTTTGTTGATAGTTTTCCTAACAGTTCAAACACTGTCTCTGTCAACAACCGTGCTTTCAAGATTTGTCCTAGTTATGGTTCTCTCTTTGACGACTGTTACAAATCTGTTTCTGTCAAATGAGGGATCGCTAGATCTGATGTTGAGCTTCACGATACTGCTGATAGTCATGCTAGTACGGCTAAAGATCAAGAACGAGTTGGTGTCACCACTCCCGAGGGTGGGGGAAACAAGCGCCCACAAGAGGCTGAGGATGTTAACTGGGACAAGAAGAGAAGGCTGAAGATGATGTTCGGTCATATAGCACAAGGCCTATATCTGTTCCAGATAAAGTACATGAATTATGGTAAGGAGGATGTGGACACTCAGTCTAACTGAAGTGGGCCAGAATCCAAAAGGTCTAAGTTAATTATCCTTCCTTATCTATAATGTGGTTATTTAATATCTGAATAAAAGCGTGTAAAGCAGGGCTGAGAATATGAAAGTGTTTTCATTAAAAACTTATATTTCCTACACTATAAAATCAGATATTAAATCTCTTTCCTTCCCGCTTAAAGATTGGACTTTGTAAATGACTTAAAAAGATCCGTTCTTTTGAGTGTAATTATTACAAGTGTGTAAAATATGTTCGCACATACGAAGGAGAGAGATCCACTGACTGTGCAAAAAACTGTTACCACTCTTAAGTAAGCGCCAGGAATTTCCCTGGGCACCAATCACAAGGGAAGAAGACTAAAAGATAATGGCTTATCTTAAGACGTTGAACCTGTCACACTATCTGACAGAAGATCATTCATTTGATAGAATGATTTTGTACAATTAGTCGTACAAAGCCTATGGGCGACTAGAGTGGGCCAGAATTCATTTGATAAGATGATATTAGACATTCAGTCGTACAAATCCTACGAGCGACTGGAATGGGCCAGAATTCAGTTGACAGAAAAGTAATGGACACCTAGTGAGGTGGGCTAGAGTTTCCAGGTCTTAAATGATCTGAAGGCCAAAAGAAAGGCAGAAAAGAAATTGGACACTCAGTTTGCCAAAGCAACTGGAGTGGGCCAGAGTATCCAGATCACATATGATCCGGTTACGCCCTACTCACGGGCAAGAAGTTGTTCACGTGAAGCAATGTTACCTCTAAAGTGGAAGGGGTTGGAGAGGTTGTCCTCAATAGGACTTCAGGGAATGGGATCACTCCAAAAAGAAGGTGATACATATCCCAAACTTGATTTAAGGGACGTTGTTGGTCAAGTTGGTTTGAGACTAGTCCAACAGGTCTGTAATAACTAAGAATGGTACAGTATGTCTGTAGCTAAATGACTGATATATTTGTAATCCGTGCATCTATGCCATCATAGATTAAGACACGTTAAATAGAAAGTCATTCAAAAGCTAATGAAGTTGAGATTGTTGCCTTCTGTCGACATAAACCCTCAAAATAAATGTGAGGTAGGTGAAGAGGAAAAATCACCTTTCCAAATTTCGTCAAAGGAATAGCGAAAGAAGCATCGCTCCTCTAGAACTTAGTCACACCTTTATGAGTGATTTAAAGTTTATACAAAATAGAGGGGGGAGACAAGTACTTTGTGACCTTCATTGATGATGGTCTAATGTATTGCATCATTTGTTTGTTGAAAAGCAAAGATGAAGTTGTTAAAGCGGATAAGCGCTACAAAGCAGAAGTTAAAAATCAACTAAGCCTACGGATTGAGGAATTCGTAGTGATAGAGGGGGAGAATGTGAAGCATCGTTCATCAAACGACTGTTCATTTCTCACCTAAGTCTAACGACGTTATCCAATCGCAAAGCCGTATGCCCAAATTATGTAGGGCAAGACGATCCTTACCGCTAATGCGATTGTCAACATAAATACGCATAAGGATAAGGATAACCCTCCGTGTGAAATATGGAAAGGATCTCACATACAAATGTTGTGATGCGGGGTGGCTTGGTAGAAGTTGGAATACCGAAACAGGTCAAGTTGGACCTAAGACTGTAGATTTCATATCCACTGGATTTGCCGATAACAGTAGTGCTTATCGCCTCTTGGTGTCAAAGAATATTGAATTCTTTGAGGATAACTTTCCTTGAGAAGGAAAAAGAAGTAATTGCTCGAGGTTAACAAGAACCCGCGAGGGCCTGATTTTCCAGAGCTATACATTCCGTATCTACAGGACTCGAAAGTTGCTGACTATCCGAAACTTAATAATTCGGATCTATAGAACTCAGGGATTCTAGTTGTTTAACCGAGACGGAGCAAAAAGGAGACACAGACTTGTTCCAGGCCTTCTAACTTGTACGGTTGAGAATGAACCATGGACAATTAACAAATAATTATCATCTTCAGAAGCGCTGCTTTGGAAGAAGCTACAAAGAGAGAAATAGATTCCATCATATAGAACCATACTTGTGTAATGATTGATCTTCCTCCAGGAAAAGAACCTTTGGGTTGTGAAAAAGGCTACTCAAAAGTGAGTACAAAGTAGATGGATCTACTGACGAGTATAAGGCCTCGGCTACTTGTACATGTGCTTCCCTGTGAATAACGTAACACCCAGAGCCATTGCAGTCTTGGGTGGCATGGATGTTGAAACAACCTTCCTAACCGGAGAGTTGGAAGGGAAGGATCAGAGTTGGTTTGCTGGACTGTTTGGCTTCTTCCTGAACTTTCATTTTGGTCCTGGAAGATTAAGATAAAACAGAAATAATGAATCTGACAACAGAAACATTGACTCTAAAGTTAGAAAGCCAACAGTTGGAAAACCAACAGTCTGAAAGTGGAAGTCATATTGAAACAAAAGTCTCGATATGAAATATATGAATATCACAGATGACATCTTAGGAATTGGAATTTCTAAGACATCCAACGGACTAGTCTAATTCCAAACTCATTTGTAAGGTAGTTGACAGCCACGTTGAAGCCACCAATGGATATGAATCATATAACTGATTGGAATCATGGTGCACCCATATACAAGGAGCGATATGCGCAGGTCACATGTAGTTCAATGTATGTTACACACTACAACTGACCTGGTATCGGCTTACAAAGCAGATCATTTGAACTAAGGTTCAATCGTGATTCTGGAAATGATTGATAGAAGGCATTAAGTCGGATATGACGATATTTGAAATATTCACTTATCTACGGATCATGGTATTCTGAATGTCCAGCTGTTCTAGGAGAACACAGTAATGCAAACTGGACATCAGCTATAAAGAACACCAAAGCCACAAGTAAATGTGTATGGTGAGTCTTGAAAAATCCTCTAAGAAAACTTGCATCGGCCGATTCATGATGAAATCGGAGTTTATCGCTTTAAACAAAGTATGAAAGAAGTTGAGTAACTTCACGACTTCTTAGAGGACGTCCCTTATTAGGAGAAACCCGTGCCTTCAGCAGTTATACACTGTGGCTAGCCGGTCGGCTTCAGGAAGGACACGGATGAAGGCGTCTGGACATATCTGTTGGAGACATAATACCGTATGGCAGTTGATCATCACGGGGGTCACTTCCTTGATTACTAATCAAATGATAGTGCGAACCTTTAACTAAGGGCTACCCGAAGATCAAGAGTTTTGCATGTCTAGGGGAATGTGCTTAAAAATCCAAACGATACAAACTTTTGCGGTGGTAACCCAACCATACTGACTGGAGATCCCAAGAATATGGTTCAATGGAAAAACTAAGCTGCAAAAGGTTCAGTTGTGCGCTTCGGTGGAAGCAAGAGCACTTCGGATGATGATTTTCGTAAAGAAACATGAATCCAAAGTCGTTTCCACGATAGACATTAAAGTGCTACCTGCATGGTGGGTAAAGGTTAAGCTTCCAAACCTTTAACGATCCTCAAACGGTTGAGGTTAAGGTTGGGGAAACTTTTAATGATTTCTAACACTTATGAAGTGGGGTATAGCAGGATACCTTGTAGGAGATCACCTATTTAAGTGAGAGGACAGGCCGCCTCAAATGAACGCACTTAAGAATCCAAGTGTGTCCACGGCCACAACGAACAAGAACAAAAGAAGAAACGAATAAAGGGGAGGTATTGTGTTGGTACCGTTGTCTTGGATTACATTAAACATTGACGGTTCAAGACACCACGTTCACTGCGCAGTAAGTAAGTCCGATGGTATTCAACTAGAGAAGGTTCAAAGCGTAAGCTACCTCTCCTAATGCAATAACTTTTCGCTAATTGCTAAAAGTAGGCACCTTGTGTGTGCGCCAAAATCTCTTTCAAGGAAGGATTGTTGGAAATTTACTAATGTGGAATTAAGTTTATCCCATTATTTATGACACGAACAATTGGGCCTCGCACGTCGAAAATATCATTTCCACACACGTGCAATCTTAGTGCTAAGTATCGTAAATTTAGTTAATGAAAGAGATATTGGTACGTAAGTGAAATGTTTGAGACATAGAATGATGGATGGTTATTTGATAAATGACAAGTGTTCCACGTTGGTAAACGAATGGAGGATTGTGCGAGGTGTAAGATGAATCGAGTCGAAAAAAGGGTCACGGAGCCGAAAAGGGCCGCGGCGCCTCCCGGACTGGGCCGTGGCGCCGGAGCGCGTGATTGGCAGTAAGTTTGTCAGCTCTCTGGTTGAATTAGCGATGCTGCGCTAATGTGGTAGAGCCGCGGCGCTTCATGGGCAGTGACTGCTCGACGGAATCCCAAAAGTCTTGGCTGTTGAGGGGGTTTCAATGGCATTGAATCCACCCAATAATGACCATTACTTGGACCATTATGTTGCTGCATTACTTGAGCGTTAAATGGTATCCATTACATGGCAATTGATTGCCATTGTGGGGGCATTTGAAGAGGTCATCTTGCACACCTATAAATTGAAGATTTGGCTCAATTCTATAGATGAACATGAGAAAATATATGAACATATGAACTGAAAAATAAGTTCACAACACCACAAAGAGATCAGATTTTCCTGATAAACAATCCTTCTCTTAGCAATCTTCATTATTCGTGTTCTTCGTAGAGATCATTTGTGTAGGCTTTGCACACTTAATAGTTTATTGTTTCATCTTGGGAGACTATTGTCCACACTTCCGTAAAGCCTATATACGGGGGTAATCTTGTCTTAAAGACAGAGAGCAATGTCTCGACTCAGCCGGTGGTGTTTTATTTATTTAATTGGTTGCTAAGTGTTTCAGGTGTTATCTTAACAGACGAAGGACTCTAACCGTTCGTATTCTCAGCGGATCTACAAGCCACAAGTGTAGCAGTTCGTGTTCTTGTATTTCCAAATACAAGTTCTATATTTGAAGTTTCACTCAAGATCAAAATATTGACAACTTGTTTCAAAATTGGCATTTGCAGTTTGGAATTTCCAGTTTGGGATTTGCAGTTTGGCCTTTCCAGTTTGGGATTTCCAGTTTGCCAAACTTCATAAACTAGTCTTCGAAATCACTAGTTTCAACGTCATCAACATTCTAAAATAACAAAGAAACAATCATATTAAAAAGAGATTACTAAAAAAAATCCATCTCAATAAATATTTATGATTAAATATATCATTTACCATATCAATATAGTCAACTACTTCCCCTTCTTCTTCAGAATCTTCAGAATCTTCAGTAACTATCGAACAAGCATGTGTGCCCTCCAAAATACCTTTATTTGAAAGAAATTGAAAAATAAATAGAAGGTTCATGTTAGGGGGAAAATTGATATTAATGTATATGAGAATAATCAATACATAAATAATAGATACCTTTAATGTCTTCGATCATCCAATTTTGCAAGCACATTAATGCCTCCACCGTTTTAGAGTGAAGCCTAGAACGATGAGAACTAATCACCCTTCCACCCATGCTAAAGGCACTTTCCGAAGCCACAGAAGAGACGGGAATTGCAAGGATGTCCTTGGCAATTTTCTGTAAAGTAGGATACATTTGATCCCTTTTCCACCAATTAAGTACATCAAAATTATCATTCTCGGGTATAGAATCATCCTCCAAGTAATGCTCCACCTCACCCCTCACATTCATCTTTCTTTTCTTTGTTCTTTTAGCTTGAGCATATTCATCCTCATCATTATCACAAGACTCTGAAATTCCTCGTTTGCCACTTGGAAAAGGTTCTTGGCTTTTATTTCCCTCACTTCTCATTTGATATTCAACCACAAGTTTATCAAGATTTTTTCTAACTTTTGCCACTTCATTATCAGTATCATCTTTGTACAATCTCTTAAAATAGTACTCCACACAATCCATTTTATTTCTTGGATCTAAAATTGAAGCAACCGCCAACATCTCATTAATATTATGCCAATATTTGTCAAACTTGTCAATCATATTTTTAGCCATCATTCTAATGGTCTCAACATCACTCTCTACCCAACGCCTCAAAGCAAGTGTTATCTCACACTTTTTGAAAAAACAAATTAGAAGTAGGATAATTTCTACCGGAAAACACTCTAGTGGCCTTGTAGAAAATTTCCAACTTCTCACAAACAAGTTTTGTCATCATCCAATCATTCTCACTAGGAATAACTAACTTGAGCTTCTTATTCATATGGTTTAACTTAGCAAATACATCTTGAAAAGGCAAAGCGGTATTAAGCATCAAGTAAGTAGAATTCCACCTAGTTTTGACATCAAGAACCACTCTTTTAGGTTTAGAAATATTCAAAAGCCGACAAGCCTCCTCAAATTTTTCAACCCTTTTAGGAGTAGACATCCAAAATAAAATGCAATCTCGAACTTTTTCAATTGCCGGATCAATTACTTCTAAACCATCTTTCACAATCAAGTTTAGAATATGAGCACTACACCTCATATGCAAAAACTCCCCACCTAACATTAGATACCTACTTTCCGATTTCTCCAATAAAACATTCATCATTGCATCATTAGTGGTACAATTATCAACTACAATCGATGAAATTTTTTTTTCCAAAGAATATTGAGACAAACAATCCATCAAAATATTTGCAATAACCCTCTTTGTATGTGGACATGGCACAAAACAAAACCTAAATAAAAACATACATTAAACACATACAATAAACCTAAAAAATCAGCATTTATAAATGAGAATAAGCTCATTACCTCAAGGTTCGATTGCGTAAAAATCATTGTTGATCAATGAAGTGAGATGTCACGACCATGTAGCCCCTTTTTTGGTTGGAAGTCGTCCACATGTCGGTAGTTATTGCAATTCTACCAATAGAGCTTTAAGAGAACCCTTATCTTCATTGAACTTTTTCAAAATGTAACTCTTCAAAGTGTTCCTCGAAATCATCTTGAAATGAGTATTTAGACTCCTCACGAACCTTTTAAAACCTATATGATCTACAATGGATAAAGGATACTCATGAATCACCACCATACCAACCAATTCTATCATTGAAAAGTCTTGATCAAATTCCTTTTCCTTTCCCTTTTCTTTAAGTTCTAAAGTAGTAGACCCATCGGCTTCCGTTGTAACCTTCAATTGTGTTTGACCACGAACTCCAATCCGCAATGCTTTCCCGGATATGTCTTCTTAGAATGTTTAAGAAGATGTGAGGTTCCATTCGCACCATTATAAGAGAGTAAAGATGTACAATATTTACACTTTTCTCTTGTAATACCTTTCTCTA
The DNA here is from genome assembly GCA_029783415.1 of Anisodus acutangulus. NCBI lineage: Eukaryota > Viridiplantae > Streptophyta > Magnoliopsida > Solanales > Solanaceae > Anisodus > Anisodus acutangulus. Next base: position 25,511,926 of record CM056498.1, on the reverse strand, counting down.
CGACCCTATCATAAGATTCTCATGCCTCGGAAGTGAGTTTCTTGCTTGTTAGTTTACTTGATTGACTTTTTTCTTTTACTCCAACCTCAATAAGACCTTCTGAATCCATTTCTATATCATCCACTCCACAAAGCAGAGGCACTGGATGTGGGCTAAAAGAAGCAGCATGACTTTTATTAGTAGCATTTGCATTATTGTTAGATTGTTCACTATCCATTTCCTACAAGAAAATATTTGAATACATTACTTAACCACATAACAGAGAAGTATCATGCATATTTTAGTCCAATTAACATATTTAAATCCCAATACTGTAAAAAAAAATAGTGCATTGTATATATACTCTTGACCAGTGCATTGTATATAATATAACAGAGAAGTATCAATATCATGCACATAACAGAGAAGAATCATGCACATTTTAGTCCAATTAACATATTTAAATCCCAATACTGTAAAAAAAAATAGTGCATTGTATATATACTCTTGACCAGTGCATTGTATATAACAGAGAAGTATCATAACAGAGAAGTATCATGTAAAAAATGCATTGTATATATACTCTTGACCGTATCTCATCTAACACTACTACTAAATTGAAGCACCTAGCTCTCCAAAAAACCACTGCCACTGCCACTGCCACCATTACCTTCGATTCCCATACTCTCCATCATTTTTCCTAAAGAATAATAATACACACACACACACTAAACCAGTGCCACTACCACCATTACCTTCGAATCCCATACTCTCCTTCATTTTTCCTAAAGAACAATAATACACACACACACATTATCTTTCCTTCACTAGAAATTTCACACACCCTATATATAAATGACTGTTAATAAATCTTTCAAAATCTCAAAACATCAAATATTATATAAATGACTGTTAATATATCTTTCAAAATCCCAAAACATCAAATATTATATAAATGAAAAAACAGAACTAACAAAAAGAAGAACTAACAGATGTTAAAAGGGCCCAAAAAAATCGAATTCACTGTTTAATATAGCAGAAAGTATTGAATCTGATTTGTCTTACTACCTTGGAATCGAAAGGGGGTGGACATGGACTGTTGGCAAGTAGAGAAGATGGCTAGGGACTAGGGTTTTGGTCTTTGGCTCTTTGCCCCTTTCGTATGGTATGAACTGTCTATGAAGAACAGAAGGAGAGATGGAGTGAACTGAGGAGACTTGCGGCTTCTTTTCCCTTAGGTTAGGCTTAGGCATTTACGAGTTACCCTTTTGTTGTCTAACAGTTAACACGCATGGGCTGGGCTTCGGTCCTTTGGACTTGGTCCTGGCCGAGAAGATTAAAGAGATAGATGTATAAATGTCTAATCTATTTAATAAAAAAACGGATCCACGGGTCGGATCCGAACCGGATCCGGATCTCAAATACAAGATCCATATTCAGATCCGATCCGTCAGAAACGGATCCGGGTCCGATCCGGATCCGTGGGGTCCAAATTTTGAAGATCCATATCCTATAAAACGGATCTGGATCCACCGGGTCCAGGATCCGCTGCCATCTCTAGATACAATGTGAATAAGAAAAGTAGAAAATACTTTAAAGTAAAAAATATAGAGTGAGGTCATAGGAAAATAAATTACAGAAAGCAGCACATCCACGTGAAAAACAAAATCAGTTTATTTGAGTTTGAGCTAAAACCTCGCCCCGCTCCCTTCTATTTTTCTCTAAAAATGTGCTTTGACCCGCCATGGTCCGTCTCGTTTAAGAGTTGCCCTGTCCGGCCTCTTTACGGGTTTGCCATTGCCTGATTGCCATCCCTACTTGTCGGTATCCTGCAGCCTTTGCTTGTGTCAAGATGATTCAGTTCCTTTCTTATTAAAAACTTTAGGGTCGTTTGGTAGGATGCATTAACTTTATCTATTACTAATATCTTGTTTGGTATACTTTTTCAACTTATATATAATTAAAACAAGCATATGTTATACATTATATTTGGTATTATCTTATGTATAACTAATACCTAGCAAACCATTATATTAACAATGTAATGTGTTTTAATGCATGCATAAGCATGATTAAAGACACAATTTCCGGCGAAATCCCTCACATAGTATAGTATGGAAGGTATTTTTGTAAACAATCAATTATTTTTAAAAATTATGCAATGCATGTTATTTCTAATGTACCAAACCAAACGGTGGATGCAAAATAATCCTTGTATAACTAATGTCAACATTACTAATACACTATATTTAGCATCATTCCTATACACCCTACCAAACGACCCTTAATGTTTTTATGGTGAAATTGACAAGTAAAAATAATTTATATTTTCGATGAAGCGGATTCAGCTGATAAGGTGGGTCCGCCCCTGAATTCAAATTCTACTAGCAAACAATTGAGTCAAATACAAAGAATGAAAAGAAAACGAGGTTCCGTGCCTGGAATCATTTCGAAACATTTGATGATTCTGAAGGGAATAAGAAATCAAAGAGTAAATATTGAGGTCACGATTATTTTACTAACTCGACTAACAATGGTACAATGGCAGTGCTTAATCATAAGGGAAAATATAAAAAAATGCCTCCAAATGTTGAAACAAGTCAAGCACTAATAGGTTTTCAACCTGTTCCCGATTGTGATCAACCACACACTGATTCTAAGAAACATCTGTTTCCTCTTCAGAAAGCAATTGCAGATGCACAAATCCGATCCCAAGCTAAAAGCACTTTCTGCTGGCAAACACTCAATGGCGTATTAAATTTATCATCTGAAGAATTTCTTGACCTATCACAGAAATATTACAGAAAAGGTAAGCAATAGCACGGTTAATAGAGTTTACTAGATTTTCGCCAACATGCTATTTTGTGGTTAGGTTAGATGAGAGCAACAAAGTCATCCCAGCCTAAGGGCACTTAGGTCATCAGCTTAAAGAAAACTAATTAGACATGGCCCTAGTTTGAAAAATGATATAGTTAGTTCACTGAGTAATATGACCAAAACCTCTTCATTTGCTTGTAATAGAAAATGAAGAGATGCTTCTCTTCTTTTTTTTTTGTTTGATAAGAGGCTTTCATCTTGCAAACACAATAATCACCTCATACAGAAATTACATGATCTTCTACTGTTGCACAGCAAGAGAAAGTAGAATAACTTTCACAAGGCTTTGGCCAGTCAGACGCAGGCAAGGCCTAGTTCCACAATAACCAGTCAATAATTAACATGGAACAATGAAGCTTAGCTTTTCACTTTTCACCATTTGGGTAATGGCTTCCTTCATTAGACAAATCTACATATTCAGTTTCCGAAGTTCCCTACATACTTAATCCAACCAAAAAACCGCCACTTGTTCAAACATGCAGCTATTCTCCCTCAATTAAGAAATTTAACAGTCACTTTTCTTTTTCACAGGGAAAGGAAATAAAACAAAAGAATGTACACAAAATAATTAAGAATGTGTAATAACACGGTTCTGCAAATTTCAAAGTGCAGATGAGCACACATGACACAAGAAGATATATACAAAAGAAACGGTGGCTGTACCAAGGTGGGAATGGCGTAAAAGATTCCCTACTGGAAAGGAGAGGGAGGGGGCCAGAGAGAAAGGCGGACTGGAGAAAGGATGGTCTAAGGAACCAGAGAGGGGCAAGGGAAGTGATCAGAGCAGAGCAGTTGGTTTGGGGATTCCATTACTATCAAACTTAAATTTTTACATGGCTGAAGTCGAGCAAGAGCTCAAGGTTGATTAAAATCTTGCCCTAATACCTGTCTAGGGAATATAATTCCAACGGAGGCTACTGCATGTAAAATTCAAACCTATTGACTGACCAAACATGTCATGGTCTTTCTGGGTAGACGGCAATCAAGATCCTTGTAATGGCATATAAAACTAGTCAGGAGATCTTAGTTATTTCCCAATGTGGAAACCGAAGTTTACTTAGTTTTGTTAAACTAGAGGGGAGGTCCACATTATTCGTCTTAAGTTATAGCTGAGAGGTGTGCGAGCTGCACAATTAAAATGACCAACACTAAAAAAGCCCATGATTAGAGTACAGAAGAATGTATTCTGTGGAATTAGTCGCCTATGAAAAGTGTAAGAGTAGTTACCCGTCGAAATTAGCCGACGTGCGCGCAAGCTTTCCCAGACGCCACCGTCGTAAAAGTTTAAGAAAAAGTACAGAAGGATGTATTATAACTATACCAAGAAATACCAGCCCTAGGAACAAAACAAAATTGAATCTTAGGCTGCATCCTAGGAACATAACAAATTGAACTCTTTCCTGAATCCTGCTTCCTCTGTTTGAAAAGTAGTCCAACTTTCCATTTGGTCAGTCCCAAAACGGTGTTCACTTTCCTTCGAGACAAAGGTATTAATCATTTTATACAACAAAAGATGTTATACGGGACAATCTCGTTGTTCTTGATTCTTGATACAACTTTTCTGTTCTTTTAAATTTATTATCTAAAAACATAAAAGTTAACATGCAAATGTTAGTTCCCCCACAAATACTGGACAATGCACAATCTGACTCTTGTCTTAATTGTCTTGCACGGTCAAAAGAGACTATTTAAATGATAAAGAGGTAGCTTTTGGTTAAATGAGAGTTGATTTAGCTCAACATATATAACGATGACGGGAAAATTATGTTATCATGATTCATTGGAATGTAAGTATTATGCTTAACGTCTGTAGTCACCCTTTTAATCCCAGAGTAAGAGCTATACTTACTTGCTCAAGAGTCAAAAACATGATAACATTCCACGATCCTAGTCGGAAAAAATTTGGGAGGAAACCCTTATAAAAAGCAAGTGATCCCTGCATTAGCCATGTTAAGCTACATAAGCATTTCATATTAATATCTACTAATCTGACAACCATCTTTTTTGAGATTATCAGGGTAATATTGAGATCAATAATGCAACACAAGGAAAATTGAGAAGACAGGATCAACCACAAAACATTTTGTCACATAGTGACTGAAGGGTGTTCACTGCTCTGAGCTCCCCATTGATGGCAGTTGACACGTAAAGGAATTAAGAAGTATAGGTAGACAGGAGGAACTCATACCGAGAGGATAGAAACAAGGGTAAAATATTTTCTTAATTGTCTGTTTTCTGTGTTATAAAAAACTTCCTCTATAGCAATCTTTTCCCTCATACATTATTTAGCAATTAGACAAAAGTGGGTCCTCTCTGTCATTTAGCAATTAGACAAAGTGGGTCCTCTCTGTCATCAACTATGTGTTATCTATCTCGCTACCTACTCCTACCACATTTATTTAGCAACTTGTCTCCGTGTGACCTATAGGTCACGAGGTTCGAGCAATGGAAGCAGCTATTAGTGCTAGCATTAGGGTAGGTTGTCTGCATCACAACCCTTTGGGAGCGCCCTTCCCCGGACCCTGCTAACACGGGATGCTTTGTGCACTGGGCTGCCCTATATGTAGACTAAGAATTGTAGCAAGTCAAAAGGTGTTTCCATTCACTAATTGTATTTTGAAAGTAATACACGTCCCAAACTATGAAACAATAGTCATGCTTGAAATAGTTGAACACTTCGAGTTTCAGCTTGAACATCACACACAAGATTGTTTTATTTGTATTTGGAGAATCCAGAAGTTGAAGTTGAAAATAAAGCATTTGTATTTTTTCTATGCATCTTCTCGAAGCTTTTTAATGAAAGACTTGTACTTCATCAAAAATAATCCAGAAGTTGAAATGTGTCTCTGCATTTAGATACCAGTTTCAAAAAAAATGTGTCTCTGCATGCAATGAGAAGTGAATTTCTCCCACTGATCATAAAGAAAAAAAATGTGGTAGAAGTAGGTAGCGAGATAGATAACAAATAGTCTACATATGCAGTAAACAATTTTAGGTCGCAAGTTACTGAAGTACATTTTGCTAAAAAATTTCTACCTACAGTAAATATGATGTGCTGATAAATGACCATGCATTCTGAAAACAGAAAATGACTGAACAAAATTACCTCGTACTTCAATGTTCTGAAAAAACAATCAAAGGTGTTCTTGTATACTGAATCTCCCATCATTCTTGATTTGACCTAAAAGACAGAAAGCAAAAGACATTTTAACAGGCGCAAAATAAATTGTGTTTTTACAGAAAGTATTCACCAAACTTCCAAACAAAAACTCAACCAAGTCATGAATAACTTCCTTTGGTCATCACTTAGAGGACCCTTGTGTTTGTGTGTATGTGAGAATGCTGCAAACTTGTACTCTTTTTATTCTTATTAATCTAACCATTCATGAAATACTATGTAATAAACAACAACACTAGTTTCAGATTGCAAGAAAAAAGCAACACATTATAACGTTTTAATAAGTTACTATTTAAAAAATATCACCAAGAACATTTTTCTAAAAAAGAAAAGTTAGAATACCGTAAATATCAGCAATACACGGAACTAAGCTTGCAAGAAAAAAGCAACACATTATGACAAACACATTTTAATAAGTTACTATTTAAAAGAATCACCAAGAACTTCATTTTTCTAAAAAATAAAAATTAGAATACCTTAAATATCAACAATACATGGAACTAAGCTTGATGGGATTTTAAGTCAGTCCGACGGGAAATTTCCACTTTCTGGTTCAAACTAAAACTTCTGGTATGGTTTACAAGTTCCTAATGGAATTCGAACATGCAACCAAGCATGACAGATATAGCTAAGCCCTAAAAGTATGATACTCATTGCCACATAACCTCAACTACAGCTTACTTATTCTTTCACTTTTCTTCAAAAACCAATTGCTTCAAAGGTAAAATGCATTGAGTTCTAGCTGGGCAATATACAACTGACAGAACACTTGTATCTGTTCTATCGGATTCTAGGATTTCTTTTATTCTTCTTTACTAACATTGCTCTAGAGTTTAAATCAACTCTGCCTATACGAGCTTCACAAATCATAGCTGGTCTGATGTCCGGATAAAGGGGAGCCTTGCAGTAGGTTAACAATCAACGTAAACATAGTCTAACTATGATAAATCCTCTAATCACCAAACTCAAATTGAGACCCACTAGAGGGAACTGAATATCGAGAATGCGTACACGCCTAACTAGCTTGGAATGAAAAGGTGTACATAATTAAGTTGATCGATTATCAGTCCTCTAAACCTTCTTTTCTTTCATTAAATAACAGTGGTGTCCGGACATGCAAGCACCAGCTATGCCACATTTTGGTTCATTTCTTATCTATATATCTAATATCAAAACTTTCTGGTCTCAAAACGAAAAACATTTCCATGATTAAAAAAGAGTAATTTATCAGAAAAAACAATTTAAAACAGATAAGAGCTAAATTAAATAAAAAATGCAGGTTCCAACGGTAGATAATCTGTTTTTTTTTAATTCACTTAAAAACACTGGTAAAATATTGAGAAATGGGGAATTTTACCACATCAACTGGAGAACCAATAGAAACTGCAAAGAATCCAGCACCTAAACCAGCTAGGAGATGAGTTAAAACACTGTCTGTAAATCCTGGAAGTTTTACGATTATCTGCATATCATGTAATTTTAGAGAAGCAGCGTACGAAATAGTAGTCTGAGGTAGTGCAAGTGCATCAAAATATGAGTAGATGTACCTCTTTCAGATGATCATAACTGGCCAGTTCAGCAGCATTAATAATGGCATTCCGTGCAATATTTGGCACGATTCCTGTCCACAAAGCCACCAGGCCTTCCTATAATTTGGTCAACAAAAATACGTAAATGATTGTGCATCAATAAATTACTTGTGCATGTTAGGTCCTGGATCACCTGTTTGACTATGGTACAGTATGCATCTAAAGCACCATTATAACGCCTAGGTGTACCAGCTCTACCTTCAGCCTGGAGTCGAACTTTTACAAGATCAGTGGGATTAGCCACAGCAATTGCTATTGCACCTTTACAAAGGAAAGAAGACGTCAATACAAATCATTAAGTCTGATCCACAAGCAGTATCTCAAGTTCGTCTCACCAGTAACAAGAGCAGCAAAAACTTTACTGAATAAGGAAACATCTCCAACATAATAGCTGCCTACAAAGAACGCCTTGACCTAGTGCAATTACAATCAATCGATTAACATGTTTTATTTTTAACGAATATAAATCAATCAAACATACATACGAAAAATGAATACTAACAGGCTCATATAACCCAATCCTGAGGCCTCCATATATACATTGGCGATGTAAGCCGGGTATAATGCCTTTCCAAAGAGCTAATAAACCTTCCTCCTTAGCAATTGTAGCAACAGTACCTAATAATCCCCTGTACTTGGATACACCGGCATCTTCCCCTCTCTTTTGCAGCTGTAGTCTAACTTTAGCCGTGTCTAGAGGTAAAGTACAGAACTGCAATTTCACACACAACCTAGGTCAGGCTAGGTTCTAATCAAACATCATCTAAATTGCGACACGAAGGCACAATTATGGAAGAGAGATACCTCGGCAAAACAAGCAGCAGTAGCGCTAATAGCGAAGATTCCGGCGAATGAGATCTCGGATGCCATTGAACAAGACCAAAGGAAAGATCGATGCCTCAACAAATATAGAGGTAATGATATAAGTAAATAGGAAGTAAAGGCATTATACAACTTTATTGATTGAAAGCTGAAGCAACAACTCCCGTAGTACGGTACACTACCCATTGCTCAACAACTAAAAAGAGTCCCACATGGCACAGACTCTCAGATGTTGTTTTTTAATTTTGGAGTGGACTCAACTTTCACGTTTCAACTAATCTCACGTTACCACTTCCTACTTAATATTAGCACGTACTAATTCAAATGAAATAGTAACAAAATCCACCGACTCTGCTCATTTATTTATCCAATCTACTGAGATCATATGACCAGGAGGTTAGACTACATTGTGGTTCGGTCTTTTTTTGAATTCCGTGTATTGCGAGAGTTTAGTACATCAGACTATCTTTTATTTTTTAATGAGATCATATTACCATCATACTATGCTAATAAGTGCTAAGTCTAAAGTTGAAAGACCAAAATATCACTAAAATCATAATATGCTAAAGTGGCAAGATGCTAAGTCTAGTTTAAAAGACAAAAATGTTTCTAAAATATTAATACTCCCTCCATCCCTAATTTAAGTGTCTCAGTTTGATTAATACTAAATTTAAGAAATAAAGAGAGACTTTTAAATTTTGTGATCTTAAATTAAATATGTTTGGAGTGCTTTAAATATTGTAGTCTTAAACTTGCAATATAAAATATTGGAATTGAAAATGTCACGCCCCGAACCTGGGTTTGGACGTAACACGACACTCGATGCCAAATGTATGTGACAGAGAGAACCACATGGCTTGCTGACTCAACATGAAACATGCACCATTGTGGAATATTATTTAAAACAACGCTTTAGATATTGAAAATCTGAATAATACATGAAATTTACAATACTGGAAATACTGTATGTAGATATAAATGCGGAAGTAGTCTGAAACACGATAAAATATAGCCAACATGGGGGCTATACGATAATTGAACATCTGACATGACATAGTAGACCAGTCTATGAAACCTTTAACATAAGTCTGAATGTTAAACTGTTAGCGGGACAAGACCCCCGGCATATTTGGCTGCCTAATATGATGTGCTTATGAAAATAAAATAACACCCCGAGTGAAGTAGGGCTCAAAAGTAGCTGCTATGTGTGGATCCTAATATGTGGTTGTGTCGTCATGCAAATATAGACCTGCATCATGAAATGCAAGCCCCAGGCGAAAGGGACGTGAGTACTCCAGAATAGTATTCATATGTAAAGTAACTGAACAAAATAAGTGAACATGGGATGATCCGGAAATGGCAACCCGAATCAATTAAACATGGGTACATGAAGTAATACTGAACTAAAATTGAAACTGTAAGCTAAAGTTCAATATGAACATGAACGTGAGTATAAACTGATATGCATGTAATAACATTAAGAAATCTACTTGGATGTGGGAGAGCATTAGTAAAATCGACATGTAATCCACCACATGAACATGTGGCATCTGACCTCTGACCCGACCAACTGAGTCATCTCATACCTTGTCGGGGGTATGAGAAATGAACATGACATGAATGGATCCATCAATAAAAATTTCATAAAGGGTATCATGAAGGAATCATCCTAACTGGTGGATCGATCCTTATCCTACGTTGGCATACGTAGTTTCAGGTATTAAACCTTCTCGGTAATTTGTGCTACTCAAAAAGTGATTATGAACATGGTTGGCTGAAAAGCCCATTACTTGTATAACATGACTTATATAACATGATCGAATATATAGTTTAACATGTATATATAACTAACATGTAATCCACCACGTGAGCACATGGCATTTGCTAACCCGATCAACTGAGCCATCTCATACCTTGCAGGGGTATGAGACATGAACATGACATGAATGGATCCATTAACAAAAATTTCATAAAGGATAACATGAAGGAATCGTACTAGCCGGCGGAGCAATCCTTATCCTATGTTGGTATACATAGTTTCAAGTTTTAAACATTCTCGGTAATATGTGCTACTCCAAAAACGTGAATATGAACATAGTTGGTTGTATAACATGACTTGTATCTGAGAACTCATGGAAATCAAAACATGAGTATACATGAATTACGGATAGATTCATGGAAATCGTAATGATATTCATGAATACAAATAACTAAAACATGATTGAGCATGATCATATATATATTGACATGTATCTATGGTTTATCACAAATTGAGACATCATTCCCTAACTTTGAGGAGAAATTATGGTTTCATGAATTGAACGTGTCGCGGGGAAGAACAGTGATGTTTCCATACATGGATAGAAGCCTTACATACCTTTAATCACTCCATCAACGAAGAATTTCAATGCTCTGACAAAGAACACCAAAACCCTTGCTTGAGTGCTTGCGAAGGATTTACCTTGGAAATCCTATGTTTTAGAAGATGAATCATGTTGTACTAAGTGTTAGAATTGATGGAGAATCACTAGAATGACTTTACCTTGACGTGGGAGGTTGAGAAGAGAAGAAAATGCTCCTTAGGGCTTGAGAACGGATTTTAGAATGTAAAACTCGGAATGAAACATGCAAGGGTCATATTTATAGACCTGAGCTTAATTTTATAGACCATGCGTTTCATGCTCCATAACACCCAAAAATGCGCAATAGAGGATGCGTCACACGCTCCATAGCACTCAAAAACCATGCTATAGAGGATGCCCCACATGCTCCACATCATCCCAAAAATCGTTCTATGGAGGATGCCTCGCATGTTCCACAACATCCAACACTTAGAATAATTTCAGTCATTTCGATAAAACGTGCATAACTTCTTGTACATGGTTCAAATTAATGAATAGTCTGAAGCGTTTGATCCTAAATTTAAATACCCATCTTCTAGACTCGATTTAACTTATGTACATCTATAGGGTCAGCCCTTAGCCCAGAACATGAGGTGTTACAATATCTCCCTCTTGGGATCATTCGTCCTTGAATGATCTATCATGATTCTTATAGTCAAACTTAACATGTATGGTATAAATCTTTCGTAAATGTACCTCCCTTATCTCTCATCGTGAATATTTACGTGGATACCTATGTATAACTTGGGAAGGAAATCGTAAGCAGGATTAACATGAACATTGCAACATGAGGTGTCATACCCGACCGACTATAACACGGTTCAGTAATACATATATATAATGCATGAGGGACGTCAATAGAATATTCTGAATTTTATCAGAGTGACATAAGGTTGTTTCACCACTAACTATCATTATGTAGGTAACATGTCGTCAAACATACCATTTTCATCAGAAGAATTTATAACACAATAAGAGATAGTTTATATTACATGAAAGCACTACTGTCAAGGGACAAAACTAGATTCAAGGACATTTCTATAGAATTTCAGAACTAATGGATGAAAGGGGTAAGTCGAGTTACATTAAGAGATGACATATGTAAATCCTAGAAGAAGGCCAGTGTCACACCCCAACCTTGGGTGGTGTGGTCGACACCTGGTGTCCTAAGGCCCGAGTGTATCAACCATGATACTTGTAGCATACTCAATAATACATGGGCCGACAAGCTCTCTGACGAATGGTTACCAGATCAAATGACACAACCACCTGCACGCAGAAAAAGCCCAATATATATATATATATATATATATACAACAAGGCCAATACAACCACAACGAGCCAACTATAAAGGCCGACAAGGCCATACAAGACTACTATATACAAGACAACTGTATACAAGCCTTTAGGGAGTATATCAATAAAATCAAGTCGAGATAAGGCTCCACCATACCCAATTATGTACACATATGCAACAACCATACCTATCAGCTCACTAGAAAGCTCCGGAAGAAAGGAGCTTGACAAATATCAGCTGAGTCGAGTCACCTACTATGAGGGATCGTCTGTATCTCTATATGTACATGTAGGAAAGAAATACAACACCCCAATAAGGGACATTAGTATGAAAGATGTACTGAATATGTAAGGAAGTTAAATATGTAAATAAGAAGTGTAATACTAGAGAAAATGGTATAGAATCGACTTGAAACTCAGAAAAAGGGTTGTTGAGGGCATATTACTGACATAACCATGAATATATACGTGTAAATAAAATTGGGCCACATAATATAATATCAAGTCCTTTTGTGGAGTAATCTCACTATAACTGCTTGGCCATAAAGGACGTGGTAATATCTATCCAACTAATCAGTAGTAACTGCCCAACTGATGGTAATAATGATGTATAACTGCCCAACTGGTGGTATGCATATATAAGTGCCTGCTCGGCCGACTATAGCACACCGACTATAGCGCATCACAGTAAGAAAGTAGATACATATATACAAGTGCAATGCAAGACAAATCTTGAGGGACACCATGAGCAGAGTCGGAGTGACCTTAGGTCATTATCCTCCAACTATCGTTATGTAACTATGTATGTATCAACTGTTTAAGAATCAATAAGGATCACAAGGAAGCATAAGGTTTAAGATACCATCAAGGGGGGAAGTTCTCCCAACAAAGAACACTGAGAATTATGAAATATAACAATATGAAACAAAGGTATCCACAAACTCAAATCTTAAGAATGAAGTCCTTTTTGAAGGAACATTGTTATGGTTATGCTTATTCATAGGTCATGCCATGAGAAAGAAAGAGCAAGCCTCAACATACCTTGTTGATGGCCAACACCACCTATATAGAGCCTTTCTTGTCCTACAATCGTCAGCATAAGAAATAAGGACAATCCGTGTCAAGATCCAATCAAGAGTTTCAAGACTTTATCGTTGTGACATTCTGTTGAACACTTAGCGTGCATATTTTTTCCTATCTTATTTTTATGGACACTAAATCTATTATCACCTTCTTTACAATAATCACAACACTATCAAGATTACATCAAATCATACTCCATGAAATCTAGCCATAGTTAGCTGAAGGCTTCATAAAAACCATTCAACAACCAACACAACAACTATCATGATTAACTATGAAATTTATCTTAGCTTTCCATGGATTACTTTTGCCAAAAGGTCACTTTAAGCTATGAGAGTTTAAGAACATGAAAGGTAGCAAGAACCTTACCTCAAACCAGCCAAGAACTCTCTCCACCAAGCTCTTCTTGAATCTCCAAGAACATCCAAGCTTCATTTCAAGAACTAAGATTGTATTCCAAGGTAATATAGTCTCTAGGATGGAAGATTTATATAATAAGCTTGAGGGAAAGTCCTTTAATAGTATGGGAACCTTGGGAGAGGGTTTGGGCACTCAAGGGGTTGGAGGGGTGAGAAATGGAGGTGTGGAAGTGAATCTACCGCTTCCTCTTATTTATATAGAGGTGGCATTACCCTTGGTCTGCGCCAAGGTCTACATCACAGAAGCCATCTGCAGCCACAGATCCAAGGGCAGACTGAGGTAGATTTCCCCTCTAGTCCAGGCTTGGATATGTGCCCAATTCCATGAGGCGGATCCCATCCGTGATGCGAAATGCTCTAGCATATCGGCCGATCTTTGTCAAACTTCATTGAGATATGGTTCCTTTAATCCAAATGACATCTAACCTTCCATGGACCTTCTTAACATCTATTTATATCATAAATGACCCTTAGAATAGGGCTCGAGTCATCGGAGCTCAAATCAATTTAACTATGCTCCCAAACGTGCAAGAAATGACAAGTGTAACTAGAAATCTTTAAATATACTTCTAACCTTGGCCCAAAGCTTTCCTTATCCTTCTATGGGCACTATATCTCTTTTCACATTGCATCGGTTTGACACAATGTACCCAACATGAGGATTGCAAGCACGAAGGGTTTAGCGGCTCTTAAACTCTTACGACTTCTTTGGGTTTTAACTGGCTCATTCTTATATCCTTCCAAGGGAAACCTCTTCCTTGTCTTAGGCTCCCTAACTTAAGGTATTTTTGATATATGAAATTATGGGGTGTTACAACCAATCCAAAGGTCGGATGGGTCGCCAACTGATACAACATTTCACATTACAAGTAAGTGATCACAATTCTCAAGAAGTAAGTCAGAGAAAAAGTAATGGCACAAGGGGCTAGTATAAAGCAGATCAAAAGTTAAAGGGCTAAGAAGCCCGAACGTAAAGGCAAATGGCAAAAGATGTACCATGAGTTGGTACTGTTAAAATAGAAGAGGAAGTGAGAGAAAGAAAGATAAAATGGAGGTAGATGGAGGTGCTCAACACCCTATAAGGGTATATGACATTGAGATTAAAATTTACTGCTATAAGATGTTAGCTAAGAGACAAGGGAGGAGAATTTACTCTGAATATAGTGGTTGAGCATAGATTTAAGAATGGTTGACTAATAACGTAAATCTCTTCTGATGATGGGTGTGTATCCAATACAAAAACACTTCAACAACTTATTGTGAATTGTGTTGGTTGAATAAAAAACCAAGATTGAAATCCAGAGTGGAACTTAACGCCAAGATTGAACTCCCAAATGGTGTAGGTTGAGTTAATTCAATGCATTGTAAGTTTAGAATGGATAAGAGAATGATGTCATTTACGCTTAAGAGCGGTTGGGAAAACCAAGAAGAATTACAGACCCATGACATAGAGTTGGTAGCAGTGAGCATGTATTATAAGTATGACGTTACATCCTTAATAACCATAAGGACCTCCAGCACACCTTTAGGAAACAATAGCCAAATTTAAAGATGAATTTCTCTTATTAATAGTAAAGGCATCCTCCAGGATGAGTCACAATGATACAAGAGACTTATGAGTATTCTTAAAGGGAATGACAATTCTTGGGGTTCAAAGGGTAAGTAAAGGGGAGCCTAGATGGTATAGTAGAATATGGTCCTCCTCAAGAGGAAAATGGTTCAAAATCTAGATTACTACAACTAGAGTTGCTAACCATAACTCAGGGGTAACACCTTTGGTGATCAAAATATTACAATTTAAAGAGGAAGTTCAACAGAACAAAATGACATCCTTCAGGGCAACGTAAGATAAGATATATGAGCAACTTATCCTATCTAGAGGTTGAGGAAAGAG
Organism: Anisodus acutangulus; assembly: GCA_029783415.1. Taxonomy (NCBI): domain Eukaryota; kingdom Viridiplantae; phylum Streptophyta; class Magnoliopsida; order Solanales; family Solanaceae; genus Anisodus; species Anisodus acutangulus. The sequence goes on along the minus strand of CM056498.1, from coordinate 25,496,387 downwards.
AAAGTTAACTAAGGAAATTCATCAATTAGTAAGTTTAAGGGTTTAATTTTAGGACTCCAAGGATAATAGAGTTGTAGCGCAGAAGGTATCAGTGTCGCCCTTGTGGAAAGAGAAAGGGGTATCAATATGAGAATCCAAAGTCAGTACTACCAGAAGGTAAATTTCTATAGAAAAGAAAGCTAATGTTTGGATTATAGGGAGATGGAGTTCTCTAAGACCCAGGTCGATTGTATGTCCCTGATCTAGATGGTTTTTGGGGCAAGATTAGAGTAGTGGTACGTTAATTCCGATATTCTATTCATCCTATCTTGATGAAGATGTACCATGGTACTAGAGGTATGTATTGATATAATAATGTGGAAATGAGCATTGTCGCATTTGGAATAGTGACCAATGGTCAGCCGGTAAAGCTAAGAGCACCAAAGGCCCAGAAGAGCTAGTATAGAGAATAGAGATCCTGACTTGGAATGAAAAAAATAGTTCAAAGATAAAGTTCGGTATGAGTTTACCCCATTTTTCTTAGAAATATTACTCCAAATGGTTTGATGATAGCCAGAATTACAAGGTTGACCCATTTTTTGCCAGATAGAATTATTCGCATAGCCGAGGATTGTACAAGTAAAATATTAAGAAGACTGTATGACTTTAGAATATTCTAATGTCTATTACCTCAGGTAAAAGGGCTCAGTTACAACAAACTTCTAGAGATTCTTCCAACACGGGGGGTGAAATGACCACTTTCCCCATAATGAGTTGCGTATTACAACAATTATAATTCTACCATCAAGATGGCTCCTTATAAGACCTCGTATTGTCAGGAGTATAGAACTTTTAACCATTGATTTGACATAAGAAAGTAGGAATTTTTTAGACCTATTTTAGTCCACCGGGCGGTGGATCAAGTATAGCTCTCTCAAGAGTGAATGTTAACAATCCAAGATTTCTGATATGCTACACCGAGATTTGAAGAACGTCATTCACGATTGAGTATTCTAGAAGGTTTTGCCCATAAGAAGTGTAATGAGGTTCGACCACAAAAGAAAGTTTAACCCCAAATATGTTGAACCGTACAAGACTATTAAGAAATCTGGCCAAATGGCCTATGAGCTTGAGTTACCTCCAGAGTTAAAAGGAAGTTCATTCAGTTTTCCACGTAGCGAAATTACAAAAATATATATGGGATTCCTCTTATATATCACTAGTCAAGAATGTTTAGATTACTAAGATTTTGTTCTACAAAGATATCTAAAGTTTTATTCTATATTGTCGAGTCTGATAGTTGCAGACTAAAGAAATAGCCTCCGTAAAAATATTATAGAGAAACAATAATGTAGAAGAAATAACATGGGGGCTGAGGAAGATATGAAGTCTAGATATCCTCATCTTTTCCAAATTTCAAGATTATGTTGATATTCGTGCATAATGACTTTCTTATTCCTACTCTATGGTAGTAACCTTACCTTATGTACATTATATAGGTAAGGATCATAGCACATATATGATAGACGCAACTCAGACTACGAGACTTGACAATTGAGGTGAGTTATGGATTACTTTATTGATCTCTTGATAGATAGACGATTGTGTGAGGCTGGTATGATGTTATATATTGTATTGTATATCCCTCTGTGGCATTGGATATGTTTTCTAGCTATGTGACAGGTTTTGGATAGTCCTATTTATAGAGGAAACTCTACTGAAATTTTCAGAGAATTTTGGGAGTTAGAATCCTAAGTCCAGCCTTACATTTGAGGACGAATGTTCTTAAGAGAAGGAGAATGTTATACCTCGTACCTTATACATCATCATCATAAGTTATCCAACGTAGTGTCGGATAAGGGGAGACCTCTCTTCTAGGATAATAAAGGCTTACTGAATTGTTATTAAAGTTTTGGGAAAGTTCGAGACTGATCGGATCAAATAAAATAAGTTTTGACAAAATTTCGACTTGAGGGCATGATCTGCGAGGCATTCTACTGACCGCAGAATGGTCTTGCCCCTCACACTATCAGCTTCAGTTTGGCCATGGAATTTTTAGAAGTTTGGGAAGTTTTGCGACTCCATCTTCCATCACAGATGAGGATATGTGGACTGCAGATGGGTTATGCGAGCCGTAGACTAATGGCAGTGGAAAATTGTTAAAGTTATATTTAAGTGGTGGAACTCGATCCTTAATTCATTTTCCACCATTTTTAGCATGTATAAGCCCTAAAACACTCTCCAAAGGTTCTCCTATTATCCTAGACCAAAAACCAAAGCTAATAATGTGAGTCAAATGCTAGAATCTTTGTGGTGATAATCTACTCCTCCTCCTTTCTTTTGTCTTGAAATTGGATATTGTGTGGCTATAAGAGGAGGGTGCTAAGGTGCTGATTTGGAGTCCTTGAGGTAAGGTTATTCCTCTTCTTCATGTGTATGAGTTTATGTGAGAAGTAGAGGTGTTGTTGTTAAGAACTTGCTATACAATGCTTGGAAAAACTTGGTGTTTTGTTATTGTTGAGCTGCTTGTTTAGGGCTACTTGATGGTGTTAGTTGCTGGATTTTGTTGATTATTTTATGAAGAAGTTATGGATGCTAAGTAAAGTGAATATGTTGTATTGGTCTTAAGCTATTATTAATGAAGAACATGAAGTTCTATGTACTCTAAGCGTTTGATTAAATGTCGTAGTGAGATGATCTGTCGTTTATTGATCCGATCTTGACCTAAACCATTTATATATGTTGATTATTATTCGTAAAGCATTCGGGGCTTGTGAGCTATTGAAAAAGGAATGTAAGGCTAACCCTTATTTTAAAAGTATGAATCCTAAAACGTATATATTCGATTTCCAATGAATTTTCCTAATGAAGTATTACAAATCAATGTTCACATGCCCCTTGTCGGGAGTACCTTTTGTATCGAGATCGTAGCTTATCTATCTTAGTTTAGTTGGTTATCTAGTTGAGTTCACATCAATCTCTGAGGAAGTCTATCAAAGTCATAAGTATACATATCGACCAAGTGTCGTTCTTAAATAAAGCAAAGAGTCGTACAAGAACTAAAGGCCAAATTCCATTTTTACTATAGTATACTATACACACCACCGAACTAATATCGGTGGGCAGCTATCTATATGATACACCCCATCAAACCAATACTAGTGAAAAGTTATTTATGTGCATACACACTCTAGGAAATAATCGGAGGGCAGTTATATATATATATATATATATATATATATATATATATATATATATACACACACATACCTAGACTATAATTTGGAGGGCAGATTATATAGCATATTATATGTATAAGAGTCTCAAAGTAAGTTTAATAGTTCCATAGTTCGCCCTGAGTGACATACAAGTTATCAGGTCATCAGGTTACCTCATTTATCATATTTACAATTATACTTTCATATTATTATTCATGCTTTACATACCGGTACATTTCTTTCGTACTGACATCTCTTTTGTCGGGGGCACTGCATTTCATGATGTAGGTTCGAATATGGGCTTTGATAGACCACCTCAGTAGGAGCTGTTAAGTCTCAGCCGTCAGTTGGTAAGCTTTTCCTCTTCTAGAGCTTCCTGGTCAGGTATTGAGTTATATTATATGTATACATGTAGATAATGGATAGGTCGGGACCTGTCCCAACCATATAACTGTTTAGTTACTCATAGAGGCTTGTAGACCTGTGTAGTATGTCTAGTAGTGATGTATGGCCTTGTCGAACTGGTTATCATTTTGTTAATTTATGTTACTACCTTGTTGGCATTGTTTATATATATATATATATATATATATATGTTTGGATTGATCTTCCCTCAACCAGTTTAAGAGGTTTGGATTGTACTCTTACTTTACAGATTGTGACCTTATCGGCCCTTCGATTGTGTTATTATTTAGGTTAAATTCTACTATGGCCTTGTAGGCCAGAATTTCTATACGTACATGAGACTGGGTTTTAGAGTGGTATGCTCAGGCCAATATGGCACCGGGTGTCAGCCATACCTCCTAGTTTGGGGTGTGACAAACCTGACTAGTGTAAAAATTAAGGATATCAGTTAATCTAGTGAAAGCATGACTAATGAATTCAAAAGATGCTATTCTTAAGATTTAGGACTCAATAGAGTTATCCTTCGTATGGAGAGGTAAGGAACATCAGGATAAAGTGCCTATTTTTAGGAAAAATTAGAAGGATACTTACCAAAAGGAAACCGTAACCCTTGAGCTTAATGGAAGAGGAACCCTCAGGTACTATGGCCATTTATGTGACCCCATGGTAGTGGAACTATAAGGCAAGAATTCGACAGAGGTCCATTATTCATAATATTCCATCCATCTAGGATGTCCTTAGATGTATAAAGATGATGATGAATGACTTAATGAAATGGTATGAGAAGGAACCTTATGGGGATTGTAGCCAGTATATTAATTGTCAGCACATAAATATTAAACACCTGAAGTCGGTGAGTAGACTCGGAACATTAAGGACCCGATAGAAATGGGAAATGGTTAATATGTGTAATGACCCATTTGGTCATTTTTATCTAAAGACTCTTATTTGACTATATTACCCTTCCCATAGACTCTGTGTGAGGTTTGTGATGCGCGAGGATGCATAACATGGATGCCAAGGTTCATTTATGTGATTTGTGGAAGAAAAAATCCAAATTAGAGGTCTTAGAATTGATAAGTTTGACCTAAAGTTGACTTTCGGGTAGATGGGTTTGTTTTTGGTTTCCTTCACTTCCGGTAGTTCTGTAGGGTCATTTATGACTTAGTCGATTCATTAGTTTGCTTCCCGAGACATTCAGATATACTTTATGGCCTTATTTGTGAATTTGTGATATTGGGTTGTTTTCGGCGATTCCTTATAAAAGTATGTCTTAGCTCAGTCGAATGAGAATCCATGGGTGCGATCGAGTTTATAGCACTATTAACCTTGGGGTAGCATTTTTGGTTTGTATCTAGGGGTTTCTGGGAGCGTTTTTGATGGAAGAATTGGGTAGTTCCATGTTGCTCGTATTGGTGTCCGCACTAGCGGTTAGTTGGCCGCTTCTGCGTGCCCGCCTCTGAGGGGATTGGCTCTATGGAGTATTTCACACTTCAGCGCTAATACGGGACGTTAAGTGACTTCGCCTCAACGGATCATTTTTTTGTTGAAGCCAGACCGCCCCTGTGAAGTCGATTCATCCAAAGCAGAATCATTGTTCATTCAGATCCTTAAACGCCCTATAAACGATTCCATTTCCCCAAAATCTTTATCTCGGGATTAGAGCTGAATAAGGGAGAATTTCACTTAGGTTCATATTTTTCATCCTTTTTAATTATGATTCATCTTTTAAGTCTCCTAATTCTAGTATAGATTCTATTTGGGGGAAAGAATGTCCTAAGCTTTTCATGATAGAATAAGAGGACTATAATCTTAATTTGCGGGTTGATTATTGATTAGATGATTATGATGTTGCAAACTAGTGTTGATTTATGATAGATGATCATGTTGTGAATACTAATTTGATATTAGAAACCCTTTCTAAATTTGGGAAATATCCAGGGTTTAGAAATTGGGGCTTTTACTAAATCTTGCAATTGAGGGTCCAATTAGGTTTAATTTTCCAATTAACTTAAAGTTATGATTATTTAGTATGTTATTATGCTTTTTGGGTAATAAAGTTTGAATTTTGATACCGTGGGCCCAGGTTCGATTTTGGGTGTGTTTTAGATTATTTAAGGACTAAGTCCTTATATGTGATTAGTTTAATTATTAATGTAGAGTATTTTGAGGCCCTCCGAAAGGGCAAAGCTTGTGTTGAGGGTTGACAGTTCGTGGTTGTAATGCCCTGAACCATGGCCTAGGAGAAACACGTCACTCAGTGCATGACTGTATGTGATCGAGCGAACCACATGCCTTGCTGATCATCATGGGCATCAAAACATGCTATAGTAATGATTTAAAAATATGTAATTCAAATTGTTGAATCTATAATCTAAAATAATCATAGCCTGTGTAATATGAAAATAAAATAAGTCTAAAAACCAATGGTGACATGACATACTAAACCAGTCTATGAATCCTGATGTATATAAGGAGGGGATTGTATGGTTAGGTTGATCGGAGTTGGTTTGGGGCTGGTCGAATACAAATATGGTAGTCAAATGGAGGTTGGTGGAATAGGATGGTTTCCGGATAGTTTAGGTTTGTGAGAGGTGTGCGGGTACCTTTAGGTTGTTTGGGGCTAAGGCATTTCGAGATGATGAACTAGACACGTCGTAGGTTATGTTGGTGGTTGGTATTATATTGTTGGATGGTGGTAAGGTGGCGTACACTGGTCGGGACAGTAAGGTACGAAGGTTGAACTCGGTGAGGACGGTGGAGTAGTTGGTTGGATTTCAGGTGTTTTTGGGAGGAGTTGGTTAACAACCTTTTTGGTGTAGGTTGGGCAGGTGTTGTAGTGTATTGTGGTGAAATGGATTAGGCAGTTTGGATAATGATTGGATATGAAATTGATATACAAGTTCGGATGCGGGTAAGGTGATGTAGGCCGAGATGACCTAATGTGTTTGTGGCAAAGTAACCGGATAGAACCTTGGCTTGGGTATAGATAGATCACAAAAGCTCTAACTAGACTTACACCTAGGATTTTAACCACAAAAGGACCAAGGGTTGGACCATAAAAGGATCGAGGGTTGGACCACAAAAGGACCAAGGTTTGGACCACAAAAGGACCAACTAAGATAACAACACAAAAGTTGAATAATTTAGCAAAGTTTGAGAAAACTCAAATATATTTCATAAAAATTCAATGTCTCCTTTCATGAACTACATCCCCTATTTATACTACTTCTAAACCTTCTAGAAGAGGTAACAAGATAGACATAAACATGCATCTAGGCCGAATGGGAAAGGGGAAGAAGTTCGGCCGATTTGGGAAAAGGGAAAAGTCCCAACTATTGATGTTCTCTACGCCATCCTTTTGTGTCATCCATGTAGAGTGCATGACTATCTATTTCATGAATTACCTCATTGGGGAACGTTGGAAGCTTCTCCTTCTAGATGGTTCTTGGCTTGGTCATCTTATCTTATTACATGGAATAGTAATTAACCTATAAGGAGATCTAGTAATTAAGCTAGGAATTAAAATAAGCTAAAAGGTGGTCTCGGCCAAGACCTACATAAAAGCCAAAAAAAATGTTTCCTTCTTGGATCTTCAAATCTTGTCTTCAACTCCACATTAAGAATGTCACCATAGGTTGGTTGACAATCTTTGGCACTCCTAGCAAATCACCTCGCGACTCATGTTAGAAACTTAAGTTCACGACCTTCTTTTCATCATACTCCCCTTCTTTAACAGAATTTCCCCTCAAATTCTCATCATCCATGTATGGTGATAAGTCTCCAACATTAAACGTTGAACTAATATCTCGATATTCGTCCGAAAGTTCTACCTTGTAGGTGCTTTCCCCGAACCTTGCCAATATCTTGAAAGGACCACCCGTTGAACTAATATCTCCATATAGTGTTTTCCAGAAATAACTTAGGAACGTCACGTCCCTATCAAACACAATAGTCTTAGGAACGCCATGCAATCTTATCACTTCCTTCAAATACAAGTCCACAATATATGTTACATCATCGGTCTTGTAACAAGCAATGAAGTGAGCCATATTCGAGAATATATCCATAACTACCATGATAGAGTCCTTGCCCCTTTCTTGGTAAGATGAGGATGAAATCCAAGATCACACATTCCCATGGTCGTGCCGGAACCGGTAAAGGAGTATACAATCCTTTGTGGAAGAAAATTTTAGCCTTTTGACAAGTGGAACACCTACTGACCACTCTATTTACATCTTTATCCATTCGTGGCCAGTAAAAGTGTTCTTGTAGAATCTCCAAAGTCTTCACTACCCCACTAGCATCACATTCAACTTCAAATAGACTCTCAAAGTTTGAAATATCTAGAACTGGTGCTTCACATAACCTTTCCTTCAATGTTTCAAAAGCTCTTTGTGCTCATTGGAAACATTTAAACTCACTATTTTTCATTAGTTCAGTGATAGGGGAAACAAGTGTACTAAAATCTCGAATGAAACGACGATAAAAAGAAGCCAAACCATAGAAACTTCTTACCTCACTCACATTCGTAGGCTTGTCCCTATGTTTTATCTTGAGCCGAAGGCTTTCGAAAATAGCCCCTCTTCTTACCAAGGTAGATGTAAGGTATGCGTACACTCTACCCTCCCCAGACCCCACATTGTGGGACTTCACTAGGTATGTGGTTGTTGTTGTAATTAAGGTTTGATAATAGGTTAAAACCCTAAGTTATGAATTTTTTATGATTTCACGGAAATAGGCGTGGGGTAGAACGTGGATATTCCACACGTGGATAGAAACTCTACATACCTTATTCGCTTCAACTTGTATTTAACAATCCGACCTTCAAAGAAGAACTCCAAAGATTGGGCCCCCAAACCTTGGATTGGGTTTATCTTGAAAACCCTAGGTTAATAACAATGAATTTCTACTTAGAATTCATATACGTACTTTAGAATTCACTTGATATACTTGGAATATGCTTACCTTGATGTAAGAGAAGGTTGGGAAGAGAGGACCTTCGTTCTAGGGCTTGAGAATATGAAAAACTAATTTTAGAACTAAGTTTGCATATTTATACTGATCAGTCCGTTGGGACTTTTACGGTTGAAATCGACGGACCGTTAAATTTTCTACGGTCTGGGTCTGGACCGTAGAATATTATACGGTCTGTATAATTGGATTGTTTTGAAATTTCCAATTTTTTCCAGTGTTTTGTAAAAGCTACGGGACTTTGACAGTTGAAAAGGATGGACCGTATAATCTTTTACGGTCCGTAAAAATTATAGGGGTTCCGTCAATCTCAAAACAAATTGACGGTCTGTAATATATGTTACGATCCGTATAATCTAGGCGTAAAATTTGATCTGTAGAACTAAAACTGGGTTTTCAACTTTAAACTCCCCATTTTGGTTTCTTAAACCCTTGATGTATGAACAAGACTTAGTTTGAAAGTATAATGTGTTACATTATCTCCCCCTTAGGATCATTCGTTCACAAATGATAGGTCATGGGTAAGAATAAGACTAGACATGGCATGCGTACATTAACGTGTAAAACATAACATAAAACATGGTGACTGAACTGACATGATTACATGAAAATATGAACATGGTGACATGGAACATGAGTACTGAATACGTGACCGTGAAACATAAGACATAGATACGTAAGGGATATGGCATGAATACTGAAGTCATTTACATTGATCATTTTTAGCTTGCTCCTCGAATAATTGTGGATATCTAGACTTCATGTCTTCTTCGGCTTCCCATGTAGCTTCCTCAACATTCTGACTTCTCCACAACACTTTCACTGAGTCAACTTCCTTAGTTCTCAACTTTCGAATGTGAGGATCCAAAATAGCCAAAGGGATCTCTTCATAGGTCAGACCATCCTTAACTGTAATGGAATCGGTAGGGACAACCAATGACGGGTCTCCCACACACTTCCTCAACATGGACACATGAAAAACTGGATGCACATTAACTAAGTCTTGTGGCAATTCAAGTTCATAAGCCACTTATCCAACTTTTCTCAAAATCCTATATGGTCTGATATATCTGGGATTGAGCTTTCCAAACATTCCAAACCTTATGACACCTTTCATAGATGAATCTTTCAGAAATACCCAATCATTAATTTGAAACTCTAAGTCTCTATCCCTCACGTATAAATAGGACTTTTGGCGACGCTGAGCTATATTCAAATGCTCCTGAATCAACTTGACTTTCTCCATATCCTAATGGACCAAGTCTGGTCCTAACAATTCTACTTCACTAACTTCTAACCAACCAATTAGTGATCTAGACCTTCGCCCATATAGAGCTTCGAATGGTGCCATTTGGATAATGGCATGGTAACTGTTATTATAAGAAAACTCAATGAGAGGCAAATGATCATCCCAATTACCTTTAAAATTGAGAATGCATGCCCTCAACATATCCTCAAGAGTCTGAATAGTACGTTCTACCTAGCCATTTGTCTGAGGATGAAAACGGTGTTGATATTTACCTTGGTACCCAACCCTTTTTGGAAAGACTTCTAAAAGTATGTTATGAACTAATCACCATTTTCTGAAATAATGGACACTGGGTCCCATGAAGTCTGATAATTTCTCAGATATACAACTTAGCATAATCCTCTGTTGAATATATGGTCTTGCCTGGCAAGAAGTAGGCTGATTTAGTGAGTCGATCCACAATCACACAAATGGAATCATGCCTTCGGGCTTAGCGAGGTAAACCTATTATGAAGTCCATATTTATTATCTCCTATTTCCAAATAAGAATATCAATATTCTGAGCCAACCCACCAGGCCTATGGTGTTTGTCTTTCACATGCTGATAATTTGAACACTTGGCTACAAAATATGCCACATTCCTCTTCATATCATTCCATCAATAAATATCCTTAAGATCATGATACATCTTCGTAGAACTTGGGTGAATAAAATACCTAGAATTATGCACTTCTGTCATGATTCGCTCTTTGAGCCCGTCCAAATCTGGAACACAGAACCTGTCTAGGTATCTCTAAGTACCGTCATCTCCCCCTTGTTCAAAAGACATAGTCTTATGCTTATGAATCAACTCTCTCAGCTGCAACAAGTAGGGATCACTAAACTTCTTCTCCTTCACCTTGACTACTAAGGAGGATCCAGACTTGTTCTGAACAATAACAACACCATCTTCGGAGTCCATGAGTCAAAATCCTAGACTGGATAGTCGATGAATCTCCTTTATCATGGTTCTCTTATCTTTTTCAACATGAGCTAAACTTCCTATGGATCACCAACTAAGAGCATCAGCTACTACATTTTCTTTCCCTGGATGGTAGAGAACATCTACATCATAATCCTTTATCAATTTGAGCTATATCCTTTGTCTAAGATTCGACTCTCACTGCTTGAAAATATACTAAAGGATCTTGTGATCTGTGAAAATGTCAATGTGAACTCCATACAAATAGTGACGCCATATGTTGAGTGCAAAAATCACGGCTGCTAACTCTAAGTCATGAGTCGGATAATTCTTTTCATGAGGATTAAGATGTCTGGATGCATAAGCTATAATCTTGCCATGCTGCATTAAAACAAACTCAAGACCAATGCCTGATGCATCATAATATACTACGAACCCCTCGGTCCCCTGTAGTAATGTTAACACTAGTGCCAAAGTTAGTCTCATTTTCAATTCTTCAAAACTACGCTCATAGGCATCTAACCACTGAAATTTGACTATCTTATGAGTCAATCTGGTCAATGGAGCTGCGATGGAAGAAAAATCTTTAACGAAACTCTGTATATCTGAAGCAGAAGTGTGTATGGGCCAATTCTTAACAACGTCTATTTTCTGGAAATCAACTTGGACGCCTTTGCCTAAAATTACATGCCCTAATAGTGCCACTGAATTTAGCCGAAATTCACACTTGAAAATTTTTTCATATAGCTCGCGGTCCTGAAGTGTCTGAAATACTATTCTGAGATATTCTGCATGATCAGCCTCACTACGGGAATAGACTAGAATATCATCAATGAAGCCAATGAAAAAAAGATCAAGATAAGGCTTGAAGACCCTATTCATAAGATCCATGCAAGCAACCAGTGCATTTGTCAATCCGAATGACAAAACACAAAATTATAAATGACCATAACGAGTTCTGAAAGCGGTTTTCAGAATATCGACTTGCTTAACCTTAAGCGGATAGTACCCTGACCTAAGGTCAAACTTGGAATAATACTGAGCACCCTGAAGTTGATCAGATAAATCATCAATTCTGGGAAGAATATACTTGTTCTTAATGGTGATTTTGTTCAGCTATCGATAGTAAATGCACATACACAAAGATCCATCCTCTTTCGAACAAATAAGACTGGTGTACTCCATGGTGAGACACTTGGTCTAATTAATCCCTTATCAAGGAGATCTTTCAATTGGTCTTTTAGTTTTCTTAACTCTGCTGGATCCATTATGTATGGCGAAATAGATATCGACTTAGTGTCGTGATGTAGATTAATTCTGAACTCAATCTCCCTATCGGGAGGTACTTTGAGAAGATCTTCTGGAAAGACTTCTGAAAACTTATAGACAACGTGTACTGACTGAAAAGTTGGTGTCTGCATCCCTAACCCGAACTAGATGGTAAATATACCCCTTGGATATCATCTTTCTAGCTTTAAGATAGGAAATAAACCTCCATATGGGGGATACTGCATCACTCTTCCATTCTATGATTGGTTCACCAGAAAATTTAAAATTGACAATTTTGGTTCTACAACCTACTACGTCATAACATGAAGACAACCAATCCATACCCCTGATTACATCGAAGTCTACCATTTCTAATTCTACCAGATCTGCTATGGTAATGCAGTGATAGAATTTAACTCGATAACCCCTATATACCAGCTTGGCTATAACTGACTACCAACTAAAGTGGATACTTCAAAGGGTTCATACAAATTTTCTAGTTCTATCCCAATTTTTTAGAAACAAAAGGGGTTACATATGATAGAGTGGATCCAGGATCCATAATGGCATAAATATTGAAAGTGAAAATGGTGAGTATACACGTGACCACGTATGTATGGGCCTCCGTATCCTCACAATCTGATAGTGCATACAAGCAGTTTGGACCTCCACCTGTATTATCGGACTTAGCTGGACCACACCCTGATTGGGATTGAGAATTTTGAGGAGTTGTATAATTTGCAGACTGAGCCACAATACCTCATGCACCCTGCCTCACTAATGGACAGTCCCTCAGAAAATGACCATGCTGACCACAACCATAACAAATGTACATACCCATGCGACACTCACCTAGGTGTATCCTACCACACTTAACACAAACTAGATTACTGAAAGTACCTTGACAAAGCTGGCTTGTGGCCGAAAACTTGATGCTTTGAAGTTCGATTTTTTGTGATCTTTCCTAAACTTAAGGACTAGGGCACTGGCTGAAGATGGAGCAAGTCCAGATGATTTATTCTTGAAGTATTGTCTGCCTCCACCTCTCCCGTGACTGAAGTGAACTAAAACTTGTCTCTCTTATTAAACTCTACATCCTTCACTTTCTGCAAAGCTTTCTCTTTCTTCAACCTGCTCTCATTACCCTGTACGAAGGTAACCATCTTTGTAATAGTCATCTCTTTATTCTGAGTTGTAATATTAGCTGCATCATACAAATAGGGATCAGGACCATACATGAAATAACTAAATTTAGCCCTCATGTCTGGAACCATATGTGGAGCATACTTTACCATAGAAACAATGTGAAGATAATATTCCTGAACACTCTTGCCTTTCTGCATGAGCTTCTCAAACTCTACAACATCTGCCTTCCTAACCTCTATTGGCAAAAAATGTTCAATAAAAGCATCTAAAACTCATCCCAAGTTACAGGGGATGCATCATCCCATCGGGACACTTCCCATGACTCATACCAGATATTGGCAACATCCTGAAACTGATAAGCTCCCAACTATATTGCCTCTATCTCAGTAACATGCATAACACAAAAGATTTTCTGAAGCCCATTAATAAAATTCTGCTGATCCTCTATCTTGCTTGACCTTGTGAACACTGGAGGGTCCATACGAAGAAACTTCTTGAAACTGAGTGACTCTCATTTAGTTCCTTTACTTGGAATCGTTCTTTGTGGTTAGGCTTGAGAAGCCACAAGCTGGGTGAGCAGCTGAATAAATCCTCTAACATCCAAGTCGATGGAATTGGGCGGCGGAATTGGGATCTCCACAGGCCCTATGGTACCAGGTGGGGATGCTTTCCTTGAATTGGCTCCCTGAGCCTGAGCGTCTTCCTCACGAGCAGCATTAGTAGTAGCCCTATTGCGTGTAGTTGATTTTCCTTTTGCAAGTATTTTTTGAAATATGTAATATGCGCGAATTAGAAGGATTTCCTAAAGGTATAGCTCTAACTACATGATCCAGAGTATGAAAGAAGTGAGAAAATCCTAGATGTCTTGGTGGTCAATTGTTTACATGTGTGGGGCCCTCACACACATAAAAGTGGCCCTACTAGAAAAGGTTTCATAGAATCCCTAAGACACTTGAACCTAGTGCTCTAATACCAAGCTTTGTAATGCCCCGAACGATAGCCTGGATGAAACACGACACCCGGTGTCTGACTGCATATGGCCGAGCAAACCACATAGCTGCTGATTATCATGGGCATCAAAACATTCTATAGTAATGATTTAAAAACATGTAATTCAAATTGTTGAATTTATAATCTAAAATAATCATAGCAGAAATAATCTAAAAATATAATAAGTCTTAAAATCAATGCTGACATGACATACTAAACCAGTCTATGAAATCTCTGAACCTAAGTTTGACTGCAAAACTGTTTACGAGGAAAAAGCCCTAGCATACCCCTGTTATAAAATATAATCATAAAAATAACTATACTGACACCCCAAATGAGATAGGGCTCACCAAATAGCTAATACTGAAACTTTCCTTTCTGTAGGTAGCCTATCAAATAATCCTACTAAGAAGATCCATCTCTCTGAAACTCAACACCTGCATTGTAAAGTGCAGGCACCATGCAAAAGGGACGTTAATACATTTGAATTATACTGTATGTAAAGCAAATGAAGAAATAAGCAAACACATAGAATAATAGTTAATGAAACTGAAATAATAACATGAGCATGTGCATGATTTGGCATGAGTATAAAACACGTGTAAAATATATAAAGCTGTGTATTTATATATCTATATATCTGTGTATTAGTATATATATGTGGGGAGAGCAGTAGCATAAACGATCACATAAAACACCACAGTGGTATTATACTCTAGCGGAGTGACCCTTGTCCTACGATGGCATATGTAGTTTCAGGCTATCTGAGCCTTCTCGGTAAACTATGCAACTCCCAAAAGATGTACTTGAAAATAGTGGCTTGTAAGCCCATGATTTCATGAAAGCAACTTGTAAAGCATGGTGTGAAATCATAATTTAGCATGTGAAATAGATATATCATATAACTTGTATAAATCTTGAAAAAACATGTATAATTTCATGGATTGAGTAACAATGGTCATAACTTGTAGATTAGGAACTCATGGAATTCAAAACACATGTTCATGCATTACGGACAAATTCATGACAATCATAATGATGTATCACAAATAAAATTACAAACCGTAATAGAGACATGATATAGATATAGTAGTACTTGTAATTACGATCCGTATAATCCAACATAAAATTTGATCTGTAGAACTGAAACTGGTTTTCAACTTTAAACTCACCGTTTTGGTTTCCTAAACCCCTGAAGTATGAATAAAGCTTAGTTTGAAGGTATGAGGTGTTATAGTAGCTCTTGCTCAGTTTTGAGGTAGGCTACGATTTCTCTTTTGTAGACTTCGATAGAAGTGCATATTAGTTATAAATGTTGAGAGGTATTGGGCTTGTTTGGGGGTCCCACCTTAGAGGTTGTGATGAACGCTTGGGTGGGTACCGATATTGAATTGTAATGATAACTGATTTGGAGAATCAGTCTTAAGTTGATTCCGACTTCTCTTGTTTGGGCTTGTCATCATTATGTGGGCTTATCGCCGTTGTTGATATTGTTGTGTTTATTCATCACATTGATTTCAATATGATATCGTAATTTTACGTGGATTACGTGTTAACAACTCTCTAAAATCATGTGATATTCATCTCTTATACTTGGTTCCATCTCATAAATCATGATTACTTATCTTGTATTATCATTGGCATTCATACACTCATGGTTCTAATGATATTAATATGAGAGTGGTACAAAAATGATGTGGGTCCAATGAGATCGGGAAGGGTAAGGATATATTATGAGATACTTGTAAACATTGAGATGATTGATATGACTCCAAAGGGGCCTTGGTTTGATGGAAATGATTGATGATGATACTATAGCCAAGGCTGGGATCCGTTGAGAAATTCTGGATGAGTATATGGACAACGCGGGTCCCATAAAATTTGAATGCCTATATACTTGAAATGAAAGGTACATGGCATATGCATTGCATTCATATCATGCATACATTATTATATTGATTACATGTTGAGTGGTAAAGTGGTTGGAATGGTTAATGAAAATTGGATGACTTCTTGATAAAGGGTCTTGTTAATTAGTCTGTTGATATTTGGATTATTGGTTATTGAACTCCTTTGTAAATGAGGTGACTTATATGATTAGTGAACTCTTATTTGGAAAAAGGTGATTTATATGATTCAATGAACTCTTATGTGAACAAGGTAACTTACACGATTATTGAACTGTTAGTACATGATTACTTGAGAGTTAACTTGATATTTATTTCTTTTACGTATCTTCCATAGTTGTCAGCCTATGATGCCTACGGGGTTATGTTGTGTACTCATACTATACTTGCTGCATTCTTTTTGGATGCAGATACAACGTATTCCACTAGTTCAGAACTTTGTGGTTGTGTCTGAGAATGCGGACTCCCAGTGTTCGGGGTGAGGGTGCTTCTCTTCAGCATCCCCTAGATGCTCCTATCTTTACTCTTGTCTTTTATTTATTCATGATACATTTCTAGACTTTCTGACTATGATGCTATTCTATTTTACTTTTGTATTTAGATTTAGTGCTCTTGTATTATTGACCAGATTTTGGGGGTTGTATTGATAATTATCAGACTTATTTCAGCATTTATATTATGATTAAACATTTTTATAACGTATTGTGTTAATTCCACATTCTTATTTATAATTATGTTGGTTAATTGGGAAGTGGTTCGCCTACCAGTGGAAAAAGTGTATGTGCCACCACGATTCCTAAAATAGGTCATGATAAAGTTGGTATTAGATCTTTAGGTTAAACGGTATTAAATACAAGAGCAATGTCTAGTAGAGTCTTGAAGATCGGTGTGTAGACGTCCATACTTATCTTCGAGAGGCTATGGGATATTTAGAAAACTTCACTTTTTATTCCCTTTGTGCTAAGATTTATCAAATTGGTATCTGACCTTTGTTTCTTGTTCTCTTACAGATGGTGAGGACTTGTGCCCATGCAGCAAGAGAGGAGGCACTGACACCTACACCAGTAGTGTGCGATCGCGATAGAGGACGTGTTCGGGGTTGGAATAGAGCTCGAGAGCTGCACAGGGAGGAGAATAAGGAGTCGGTCAGGATCATTCTAGATTAGTGTCCCCTGAGCTGGATATTGAGCCTCAGGTTGAGTAGTATGATGAGGAGATGGGGCCAGCCCAGGATCAACCCGAATTTATAACTACTTTGGTTATTCAGGACACTTTGGTCAGATTATTGAGTATGCTTAATGGTTTTGCCCAGGCGGGCATTCTTCCTACTACTCCAAGTGGGTCACATCCTCGAGTGGGAGAGGGACAGACTCCATAGTTCCATACTCCAGGCACTAGTATTTGGTCCCCGACCAGTTATAGGGATTTCTATAACCTGCGATGAGCGGAAGATACGGGAGCATTTCTCTAACATAAAGCCTCTCATATTCTATGTCCAGTTGGGTGATAATTCCTATGAGTTTATTGTGAGTAGCCATGAGAAGCTCCATATATTGGGCATCGTTAAGTCACACAGAGTTTGTTTTGTTGCTCTTCAGCTTATGGGGGTTGCAAAGCTATAGTGGAGGGTTTATGTTGATTGTCGACCAGCGGGGTCGCCTCCACTATCATGGACCAGATATTAGATCTTTCTAGAGAAGTATGTTCCCCTGAACTTGCATGTGCGCAAGCGTGATGAGTTCTCCAAGATGGAGTAGAAGGGTTCGTCAGTTGCTGATTACGAGACTCGCTTCCATGCCTTGTCGAGCTATGCAATATTGTTGCTACCTACAAACGCAGAGAGAGTCAGATGTATTGTGAGAGGGTTGAGTATTCCCCTTCAGTTGTCTACCTTACAGTTGGTGGCCTCTAGGACTTCTTTTGAGGCAGTGGTAGAGCATGCTAGGATGGTGGAGTCCGTGAGGGGCAAACTGCCTAGATATGAGTGTATGAATGCCAATGACAACACAAGGCGTACCTAGATCAGTTCCAGTCTGGCGTACCTAGTTCATATTTGGGATACGAGTGCGGAGACTCCTTCCCTTGAGTTAGTTCCAGTAGTGAGTGAGTTCGCCGAGGTCTTTCTGATAGATTTTTCGGGTATACCAATCTGAGAAATAGAGATATTGACTTATGCATTGATCTAGATCTAGGTACTCAACCTATTTCTATTCCTTCGTACCATAGAGCTCCAACATAATTGAGAGAGTTAAAGGAACAACTTCAAGATTTATTGAGTAAGGGTTTTATTCGACCTAGTGTGTCTCATTAGGGTGCTCATGTATTGTTCGTGAAGAAGAAGGATGGTACCATGAATATGTGCATTGACTATAGACAGTTGAACAAGGTCACCATTAGGAACAAGTATCCGATCCTTCGTATTAATGACCTATTCAACCAGCTTCAGGGTGCTTCTGTGTTTACGAATATTGATTTGAAGTCCAGGTATCACCAGTTGACGATTTGGGCCAAGGATGTTCCCAAGATGACTTTCAGGACTTGGTATGATCTTACTGATGTCCTTTGGGTTTATAAATTCCCCTGCAACATTTATAGACTTGATGAATGGGATATTTAAGTGTTACTTGGATTCTTTTGTGATCGTGTTTATTGATGATATTCTTGTCTATTCGAAAAGTAAGGAAGACCACGAGCAGCATTTGAGAGTGGTTCTTGGTTTGCTGAAAGAGAAGAAGTTGTATGCTAGGTTCTCAAAATGTGAGTTTATCTCAATTCAGTAGCATTTTTCAGACACATGGTGTCTAAGGATGGGATTATGGTTGATCTGAAGAAGATAGAGGCAGTCAGGGTGTAACACCTCATACCTCTAAACTAAGTCTTGTTCATGACAATGAGTGTAGAAAATCCAGGTGGGGAATTAAGGTTGAAAAAATAGTTTTAGTTCTGTAATCTTAAAATTATTCTCAAGAAGGACGGACCATAAAAACTTTACAGAATGTCAAAGTGAACCGTATATTCTGTTCTTGAAATTGACGATGAGCAGTAATTTTTACGGAACGTATAAGATTTACGTCCCATCATTTTTTGCCGTAACATTCTCTCCAACTTAGGAAATTCATTGGAAATTTTCATTTACGTGATGGTCTGATTATATGGATCGTAAAAATTATACGGTCCATGCTCAGACCGTAGAAAATTTGATGGTCCATCGATTACAACCATAAAAGTCCCGACGGACTGAAAGAATAAATATGTAACTTAGTTCCAAAAGTCAGTTTTCATACTCTCAAGTCCTAGAACGAAGTTTCTCTCTTCCCAACCTTCTCTTACATCAAGGTACTCCTTTATCACGCATTCCTAAGAGATTCTAATATCATCCTCATCAATTCTAAGTAAAATTGATTATTCTTAACCTAGGGTTTTCAAGATAAACTCATCTCAAGGTTTCAAGGTTCAAGCTTTGATTTTCCTCTCCAAAGTTTAGATTTTTAATACAAGTCTTGGAGCGAATAAGGTATGTAGAGCTCCTATCCACGTGTGGGAATATCCATGTTCTTCCCCATGCTACGTTTTCCCATGAAACACGAATTCTTCATAAGTTTAGGGTTTTATTCTATTATCATGATAACCCTAATACATGTAATATTATACATCATGTCTATATTACAATTCATTAATTGTATTCATGATAGGTCATTATTATTGTCAAGAACTTGTCCGTAATCCATGAACGCATGCTTTGAATCAAATGATTTCTTAAAGACAAGTTATAATTACTATTACTCAGTTTTCATGAAATTAAATATGCTTTTCATGATTTATGTAAGTTATATGATATATATTTTCACATGTTAAAGTATAATTGCAAACCATGTTTTATAAGTTATATTTATGAAATTCATGGGCTTACAAGCCAACTATTTTCAAGTACATGTTTTGGAAGTTGCATAGTTTATCGAGAAGGCTCAGACAGCCTAAAACTACATATGCCAACATAAGATAAGTATCACTCCTCCAAGAGGATGATACCTTAATGTTACCCTTTATGGGATTATTGGATACATCATGTCATGTTCATGTCTCGCACCTAGGCAAGGTATGTGATGGCTTAACTGATCAGGTAGAGATCAGACGCCAGGTTCACGCATGGTGGTTACATATTAGTTGTACTAATGCTCTTTCCATTAAAATACAGATTTTATGCATGTTATTATACTAATGTCAGATTATATCCATGTTAATGTGTAGTTTCAGTTTCATGTTCCTATTATTATCATATGGCTGCTTATTCTTTCAGTTGCTTTACATACAGTACAATTCAAATGCACTAACGTCCCTTTGCCTGGGGCATGCACTGAGTTTAAGGATGACGGATCTTCTTGCTAGGATTTTCCTTTATATCAGCTATTGGTGAGCCCCATTTCATTCAGTGTGTTAATCACTTATTTTACATATTAGATTTTATAGTAGAGGTATGCTAGGGCCTTGTCTTGGTAAACAGTTTTGCAGTCAGACTAATGTTTCAGAGGTTTCATAGACTAGACTAGTTAGCATGTCATGTCAGTATTTTTTTCAAACTTATCATGTTATATGCAGATATTTCTGCTATTATATTTCAAACTATACTTCAGTATTATGTTTCACATGTTTTAAACCATTATTAGTGCATGTTTTGATGCCCATAATGATTAGCAAGCCCTGTGGTTTTGTCGGTCACATGCAGTCAGGCACTGAGTGTCGTGTTTCGCTTAGGCCATGGTTTAGGGCGTTACAAAACTTGGTATCAGATCACTAGGTTTAAGTATCTTAGAAAGTCTATGAAATCGTGTCCGATAGGGTCTCCTTTATGTGTGTGTAAGCACCTACATATGTAAATAGTTGACCACCAAGATATCTAGTATTGTCTCACTTCTTTTATACTCTAGATCATGCAATTAGAGCTATACATTCAGGACATTCTTCTAACTCATGCATAATATGTATTTTAGAATATTCCTGCTAAAAAAAACCAGCTACAAGAAAGAGGGTTGCTACTGATGCTCTTTGTGAGGAATATACTCAGGCTTAGAGAGCCAATTAGGGGATAGCACCCCCACCTTATACCACAGGGCCTGCGGAGGTTCGTATTCCAGTTCCACCACTCAGTTTCACTAACTCAGATATTAGGGGAGCTATTCAGCTGCTCACCCATATTGTGGCTGGACAAGCCCAATATCAGGGAACGACTCCAAGTATATGGACTAGTAGACAGTCATCTAGTTTCAAGACTCGAGAGTTTCTGCATATGGATACTCTGGTGTTCACAGGGTCTATCCAGATAGAGGATTCACAAAATTTCATTGATGGGCTTTAGAAAATCTTTTGTGTTATGCATGCTACTGAGATAGAGGCAGCAAAGTTTGAAGCTTATCAATTACGAGATGTTGCTTATATCTGGTATGAGTCTTAGGAGTAGTCCCGAGGGAAAGATGCACCTCCTGCAACATGGGATGAGTTTGCAGATGCCTTCATAGAACACTTTCTGCCAATAGAGGTTAGGGAGGAAAAGGCCATAGAATTTAACAAGCTCAAGCATAATGGCAGAAGTGTCCAAAAGTACTATCTTCACTTTGTTTCTTTGGAAAACTATGCTCCACATATGGTTCCAGATATGAGGACTAGAGTTAGGCGTTTTGTGTATGGTCGTGATCCTCTGTTGTTCAATGCTGCTAATATTTCTGCTTAAAATAAAGAAATGACCATCACCAAGATGGTTGCATTTGTACAAAGTAACAAAAACAAAATAAAGGAAGAATAACCATTACAGAAAGAGAAAGATAGGAATTTCAATAAGAGAGTTAAGTCTTCAGGTCACTTCAATCATGGGGGAGGTGGAGGTAGACAGTTCTTTAAAAATATGTCATCAGGACCAGCTCCATCTTCAGCCAGTGCCCCAGCCCAAAAGTTTAGGAATGATCATAAGACATAGAACTTCAAAGCATTAGGCTCTCAGTCACATGCCAGTATGGGCCAAAGTACCTTTGGTAACCCAATTTGCAGTAAGTGTGGTAAGAGACACCCGAGTGAGTGTCGCTTAGATATGGATGTCCGTTATAGGTGTGGTTAGTGAGGTCACTTTTAGAGAGACTTCCCCTCAGTGAGGCAGGGTACAGAAGGTAATGTGGCTCAGTCCACAAATTCAGCAGCCCCTCATAATTCTCAAGCCCAATCAGGGCATGGTCCAGCAAAGTCTGGTAACATAGGCAGATGCCCAAACTTCTTGTATGCATTATCAGGATGTAACGATACAGAGGCTCCTATAGATGTTGTCACATGTATACTAACCATTTTCACTTTTGACATTTATGCCCTTATGGATCCTGGATCCACTCTATCATATGTAACTCCATTTGTTGCTAAGAAATTTGAGATAGAACCATAAAAGTTTCATGAACCCTTTAAGAATCCACCCCAATTAGCGAGTCAGTTATAACTAGATGGGTATATAGGGGTTTTCTAGGTAAAGTCCATCACCGCATTACAGTAGTTGATTTTGATAGAGTTAGAAATGGTAGACTTCGATGTAATCATGGGCATGGATTGGTTGTCTTCATGTTATGCCACAGTAGGTTGTAGAACCAAAATTGTTTGTTTTGAATTTCCCGGTGAACTAGTCATAGAATGGAAGGGTGATGCAGTAGTGTCTATAGGTAGGTTTATTTCCTATGTTAAATCCAGGAAGATGATATCCAAGTGGTGCATTTACCATCTACTTTGGGTCAGACACCCAGACACCGACTCTTCAGTCCGTAGCAGTTGTCAATGAGTTTCCATAAGTCTTTCCCAAAGATCTTCCCTGGTTCCTCCCGATAGGGTGATTGCCTTCTGAATTGAATTACTTCCCAGCACTAAGCCGATATCTATTCCGCAATACAAAATTGCTCCAGTAGAGTTAAAAGAATTAAAAGCCCATTTGAAAGATCTCCTTGATAAGAGATTCATTAGACCAATTGTCTCATCATGGGGTGTACTAGTTTTATTTGTTCTAAATAAGGATGGGTCTTTGCATATATTAATTGACTACCGGCAGTTGAACAAGGTCACCATTAAGAACAAATATCCTCCGTTATGCCTCGTAAGTTTCACGTTTTGTCGTGTCATCAATGGATACCAATATTTTGGAAAGAGGTGTGACCTTATGGAAAGATAATGAAGGTTTATAGCTTATTTATATAAGTATTGGAGTATATGAAAGTTAAACGGATCAAATAAAATACGTTTCAATGAAATCGACAAAATTTCCAATTTGACAGTCCAAATGGACGGACCATACAAAATTGTATGGACCGTCAAAATGGGCTGGTCTACCGTGAAATTGGATTTAGAATTTCAGTCTTCAGTTATGAGTTTTACGGTCCAAATTGATGGACCGTACAAAATTGTACAGACCGTCAAAATGGACCGTCAATTTGGGAGAAGTAATTTATCCTCTTTGTATATAAACCCTAATCTCAACCTTGGGTCATTATTTCTTCATCATAAAGACCCTAAATATCTTCTGAGCTACTCTCAAAGGCTTTCAATCATATTGGAACTAAATCCAAGGGTAAACAACCCAAGTTCAATGTAAAGAATCTCGTGGTTTATGCTAACTTCTTTTCCTTTGCATTATGTCGATTTGGAGGCAACTTGGTATTGAAGTAACCTGAGGAACATAGGCTCCTTAGTGTATTGAAGGTAAGTTTTATCTTCCCTAACCTAATATTAAGGTTGTATAAGTATTAAGTTGAAATTTTGTGGAGAATTACTGGGGAACTTAACAATTATGAAGTCTGAGGCTAAGCTATGTTGTATGGGCTGTTTTCATATGATTTAAGCTACTAGATGGAGTTGCAAAAATATGGATATCATGGTAGGAAGGAGCAGGAGTAAGGATGAAGGTTGTTGGACCAAGACATGTTAAATTTGAATTATAATTGATCTTATGAAGTATTGTACATAAGTTGTCCACTAAAATACCTAAATTATTTCTCTATGGAATATGAAGCCGCTATTGATATCAACCATTTATATGATATAGAAAATCATCCGTAAATAGTGCAAGGCTTTGTGGAACGATTGTAGCTTCATGGACAAGGTATGTAAAGTTATCCCCTTCTTTAAAAACCATGAAATCTAAAGTGTTTACCGTTTACAAAAGAAATGACGAAAGCCTCATTCTATTCATATATCGTTTATCCCTAGTCTGGAGTTGTTCATTGTTATTATTGTACTCATAATCACTGATTGTTTGGTTATTTGTCCACAATATCATAAGCCTCCAAAAAGGAGTGTCCAAATAGATAATTGTCGAGTCGACCAAGAGTCATTCCAAAGTAAATTCAAAAGTTTTAAGTTCCAAAAAGGCCATAAGTTCCATTGTTGTCACAGTTGTTACACCCCGTACTTTGGATGTCATTTTCATCGTGGGTTAACTAACATAAGATTAGTAAGGTTGAGATCCCATCACAAGGTTAACAAAGTTTTAGATGAGTGTTAAGTATGTTTCATAAGAGTTCGGGGCTAAACGAATCGAAGAAAGTAAGTTCGTTGAAATCCGGGGAGAACCGGACATAATTTTCGTACCTGATTTTTTTCCCAACTTGTCGGGGGAATATCTCCTAGCATATACGAAATTACGGAGTTCATAACCTATCTAAATTCAAGTTCAGAGAGTCTAATTTCTGATGCAACTGGTAGCTCGTCAATCTGAGAAATACGGTGGAAACTAAGCACCGTCGAAAAATGTACGATCCGTCAAATTTGGAGGACAGATTTTACGATCCATTTTGATGGACCATACAAAATTGTACGTACCATCAACTTGGGCGGTGGCCGACCTCCTTCATTTTAAAAGTGGTCCAGCCCTCTTTTTCCGTCATTGTTTCGACCTAAATCAATCCCTAACACCCCCTAAGAGTCCCCCAACAGCCCTTCAAGGTCCAAGAACACATCTAAGGTGATTTGATCCAAATACAACTCCAAAAGTGACTCAAAGTGATGAACAAGAGTTCTATGCTATCGTATGGTTACTATGCATTGTTGTAAGCTTGAGGAAGTTATGGTTGAAGGTTCCTTTGGTTATGTAAGGTAAGATTAACCTCTCCTTGTTTATGCTTAAGATATATTGGTGTTACTTGAAGTATTGAGATAAAAATTCACAAGATATCATTCTAGTTGTATGAAAATTGTTATTTTCTTGTTGGGACTATTTTGAGCTATGTCTAACGCTTGCGGTGGATAGAAATTGAGAAAAATTGCATAAAAATGGTGATGTTGTATTTTTTATTATAGTCTTCCATGTATTGAAGAGGTTGGTTGTGTTGCGTATAGAGAAGAAAAGGTTGTAGGATTGAATTTTTATTGTAGCATGATAGGAGCTCTATCATCTTCAAGTGTTTGATGAAATGTCATAGTAAGACTACTCTATCATCTTCAAGTGTTTGATGAAATGTCACAGTAGGACTATTTTCATATTGACGATATGTCCACTCTAGCTCTCCTCATCTCTGGAGGCAAGAAGTGACCAAGGAAGGCCTCTGTAAACTCATCCTATGTAGCTGGAGGAACATCCTCTCCCCTAGACAACTCCCAAGACTCGTACCAGTTTGTAGCTATATCCCTCATTCTATACGAAGCCAACTCCACAGACTCAGTCTCTGAAGCCCTGATTACCCTCAAGGTACGCTGCATCTGCCGGATAAACTCCTGCGGGTCCTCCTCGGGCTGAGACCCGAAAAACTCTGGAGGGTTACAACTCAAGAAATCACGAACCCTCAAACTATCAGACCTAGGGTCGACTCATGGTCCCTGTCTGCAGTTTTGCCCTGCTACCAAGCTAGTCAGCAGCTGAACTGCATCTCTCATGGCCCTGTCCTGCCCTTGGTGAAGAACCTGGAGGCTCAGTCTTTGGGGCCTCGAACCGTGATGTTGCCCCCTGAACTGGAGCCTCTAGTGGTGGCGATGAAGCAGAGCTCGTCGACTGGGGCATAGTCTCCGGCATAGACTGGGTACGGGACCTAGTAACTCTCACGAATCTGTTGGTATCCCCATTGTAGACTTGCCCATACGGGCGCTTGTAAGCTTTCTTGGAGGCATATTTGTAAACATCGTAAGTCGTCAGAAAGGAATTATCCTAATAACATAGCTCTATTGCACGATCTAAGAGATGAAAGAATAGAAACCAATCCTAGATGCCCTACAGCCTCCTGCGTATAAGTATGGTGCACAACATACCCATACGCAAGACTCTACTAGACACGGTCTGTAGACATTCCGAAGACTAACTGCTCTGATACCACTTTTGTCACGACCCGACCCGACGGGCCGCGACTAACCGCCCTAATGACGTCATGATACTAACCTGTCACACATAATCCAACTAACCCTTAATGAGTCTGAAATCCGACAGCATAACGTTGCAATAACAACATATGCCAGGGTAGGCGAGCCGACAAGGCTGCCTTTACTCCCGAATGTACCTGCCTCCTGAGGAGTCACAACTAGCCAACACAATATACAAGCAAGACGACAAGGCTGCCAACAGATAATATAACATATACACGGGAACACCCCCAACATAGAGTACAATGATATGGCTGACCAAAACAGAGTTATAACCCTTACATAAGTACAACCCACCACTGTCTACAGACCTCTATAAGAAGAACAACGACATATGATGGGACAGGGCCTCGTTGTGCCCCTAAATACAAACATAAGTTTAAAAGGGGTTCGGTACCAAAATGACAAAGCTCTGGATCAAAGGAGCTTCCCAACCTGCTGAGTAGGAACCTAAACCGGCGGATCACCAAACTGAGCACCTGTACCTGCGGGCATGAACGCAGCCCCCCGATGGAAGGGGGGGTCAGTACAAAATAATGTACTGAGTATGTAAACATGAAATACTGCATATGAGATCCTAAGTGGCCAACAGAAACAGGAGATCAATATAAAAGTCAGGATCCAAATCCAACTGTGCCATAAACAATAAAAGTCAGTTGCCTTATAAAAATGAGAGTCAAGTCAAGAAAATATGAGTGTTTGTCCATATACATATATATATCTGTAACGTAACCCGGCCCACTAGTGCGGGACTCGGTGGAATCATATCATAACCCGGCCCATGCTGGGACTCGGTAAAGTCATATCTCATCTATGGATCCATCCTACGTAACCCGGCCCTCTAGTGAGGGTCTCGGTGAAAAATGCAAGGTTGTGCACGAACATAACCCGGCCCGGGACTCGGTGAGGTGAAGTAGTAACACTTAGCACGAGTAGATATCATGAGTAACCATATGCAAGTAAAAATTATCATCTGACTCTCAATAAAATCATTGTAATAATGTCATAATAAACTCTTTGGTGAAAAATCATAGGCACTTCTCATAATAACCCTCTTTAGGAATTTAACTGTATAAGAATCAAGTACGTCTGGCGTACCTTCATTAAATAAAAATCATGCCAAAGAAAGAAGGAATAGTTCACATACCTCTTAGATGAACTAATCAACTCTATATTAGAGTACGTCTCGATTTAGAACTTCAACCTATAATAATGGTAATACGTTCGTCAATTCTATGATCGCTAGCATACTTTATATCGAATAACGACTTCTTATTTTACAAAAATTCGGGCAGCACTTCCCCTGTTTATACATATTTTCACAACTTCCAAACGAGGCTAATAACATCAATAAACAAGCACCAATTAAGGGCACAACCAAGACAACAATAAAGGGAATTTACACACTCACTTCTCATGTAAATTTAGCCTCTTAATCCACCTTAAAAACAACCCCTAAAACAGTCCATATACATCACAACATATCCAACAATTTCATGCAAGTTCTTGGCCACAACATGTCATAATTCCATAATTCTTATCTTAATTCCTATAATCCAATTTCGGATTTTAATACTTTCATATAACTAATTCCAACTAAATCTCCACGTTTTCTTTCAATTTCATCATGCAATTAGTGATAATAATAACAACAATAACCAACGAATCCAACAACACCAAAATCTGTCCCAAATTGGCAACTAGCCCAAAATGGTCACATGCAATGCTTAAATTCCAACTCTTCCTTAACACAAATTCATTACCTTAATTCTAACAACATGCATTCCAATTATATCATAGAAAGAAGAATTTTTATACCTCAAATTAGTCAAAACAGTCCGCAAATTTTCTGCCACTATTTGTCCGAAAATCCCCACTGTTTTGTAATTTTTCTCCTCCTTTTTGTTCACTTTTTCAACTCCAATTAACATGCAAGTGTTCTACAATGTTAAGCCATCATCCCTACACGTTATTATTCCAAAATTTTATCCCAAAAATCTCAATTTTCTGGGCAGTTTTCGGCCAAGCAGTGGTTGTTTTGACACTGTTTTTGCCACTGTTTTTGGTGTTGTTTTGCTTCTAATTTTTGGTGAAAAATGTAGTCTATGAAGAGAAGATAAAAACCTTAATTTTGGTTATGGGTGGAGGGTGATTTTCGGATGAGTTTAGAGGAGAGAATGAGAGGAGAGTTTGGTTTTTTGTTTAAGTGTAGGAAGAAGATGAAAAGGTAGGTGTAAGGTTATATAAAAATCTGATTTTTTCCCTTTTACATTTTGGCCCCCAAGTTCTTCAATTAGTAAATCTCAACCCACTTCTTTTAATTCCCGAGAATTTCATAAGCCTTGTATCCTCAATGTCATAATTTGTTTTAATACAATACTAGTCCATAACTCCATTGGAATAAATTCAACTACTATGATTAATTCTCGTCGTCACGTGTATAGCACTAAAGAAAAACTATTCCGGGATAGCATCCGTTTATACACTAATTTCCCGTATTAACATATGTAAGCGTTCCTTATATTCAATATCCGAATCTCGCTTCCTTAATGAAGTTCTTAATTATCGTCTTAATCTTACGAGGTGTAACACATAAGACTCCAAGTCAAATGGTTCGAGGTAGTCTAACTTCCTCAACCTTGCTATCCTAGATTCGTTGTTATGACCAAATGTCATAGGTAGGTAGAGTTTCTATTACTTATCTTAGCTCATTTATTTTGTACATTGAATATTTCTCAACTACAGTTTAGTGTATATATTCCATCCACAAGAGGAGCAGTTCCATATATAACATTATCAAAAGACAGTACTTGACTAAAACCTTTCATGTCCAAAACAGGGATAGAAATGATATTCCTCGTTAACGAGGGTACATAGTAACATTCATTTAACACTAGACAATATCTAGAAGGCAAATTTAATCTATAAGTTACTATGCGCTTAGCATCCACTTGTGCTCCATTTCCAACGCGTAGGTTCACCTCTCTTGGTCCAACCTTCCTACTATCAGTTAGCCCCTGCACATTGGTACAAATGTGTGTGTCATAAGCAGTATCCAATACCCAAAAATGAGAGTTATTTATAGACATATTTATTTCAATGACGTATATACCTTGTCCACTAGAGGTAGAAGCCTCTGGTGTTTTTCCTCCTTCTGGTGTAGTGTAGTCCTTCTTCCAATGCCCCTTCTTGTTGCAGTTGAGGCATACATCCTTAGCCGGATTCACCTGCTTCTTCTTCACACCTCCCTTAGGCCTCATAGCTGAGGGCGCAACGACTACTTTGCCCTTCTTCTCCTGCCATTCCTTACCTTTCAGCTTGGGTCGGCTAGTAGAGCTCACCATGAGCATAGCTTTGCCTTTGGAAGTGGAAGACTCAAAGGTCCTGAGCATGTTGTGCAGCTCCGGCAGACTCGCCTTCATTCCATTCATATTGTAATTCACTATGAAGTTTTCAAGGAACGAGGGAGAGAGTTCAGGATGAGGGTGGTAACGACATTTTTTTCCAGCTTCGTTCCAATTGAAACAAGTCTCTCTATTATCCCTATCATCTTCAACACATGATGCGAGACCTGGCCCCCTTCATTGAGCTTACACTTAAAAAGTTCTACCAGTAACTCATATTCCATAGTCTGGATTGTGAGTCATAAAGACTCTTCAAGTGTTAGAGCATCTCATTGGGACCCATGTTCTCATGTTGTCTCTGAAGTTCCATAGACATGGAAGACAACATCACACACAATGCTGAAGTGGCATCATCTAGGTGTTTTTGGTAAGCATCCTTATCAAAAGAGGCATATTCAGCAGAGTCTGTCACAGGGACTGTTGGGAACACCGTGTCCAACACATATTCTATTTTTTCTTATCTCAGCGCTATTCGTAAATTTCTTAGCTAGTCAGGGTAGTTAGGTCCAGTAAGTTTGTTCATTTCGATCAATATTTTCAATGATAAGCTCGACATCTTTGATAATCTGAAGATTTAGATAGACTGGAAATCAAACTCAAAATTTATTTCCTATTATACACATTCGTTTAGGCTAATCAACATGATCTTTTGTTTAATTAGCTTCCACTATTTTAACATACTTCTACGACCTCATGGTAGAATATGAACCTATATTAATTAAGGTCATAATGGGCCAAGATCCAAGCATATGCTATCTCCGCGTTTTCTTTGGCTGATAACTTTAATAACACATCTTGGTAGGTTCTAAACCAATTGCAAAACTTATTTGCAACTTTTGGTTGATCAAATATTATATTTAATCTTGTGTCCTTAGATTAGTCTGACACTTTGGCGCCAAGATTTGTCTAAGCAAGTCAACCACATTACACGACTGTGTTTATATATCTAAGTAAATTTGGCCTTTGTAAGCAAACACTTTGGTGTAAATACCCACAAAAGTTTATCATTTACCTTTACATTTGAAACACATCTATTAAAGAGTGTGGGTCCTCGTAGACTTAGAGCAAATGCTTTGGCATAAATACTCGTATCGTCGGAAAGAATATTGCACTCTAACAATTATAATGGACGACACGTTTTAATTTAGACTTGTATTTAAAATTTTGGGGAATATTTTAATTCAGGGTTTTGACCAAGATCAACTCTTTTACTCCATATCCAATATGATATCTTAATATCATGCAAAACTAATGACACATATAGTTGGGAACCGTCAACCTAATAGGCATGATATAAGATGGTTTAATCAAATACTGGGCGTCGCCTGCCCAGACAGGTATAGCGGACATTATGCTAATTATTAAATGAAAGCATTTAAACACTAAGCATATAGTTCGTATATTATTCAATAATATACAATTAATAATAATCATGGGTTAACTTGTCTAAACACTAAAATTTAAGTCTAATCCAAACAGTCCCTTAAACATTTTATGATTTTAAAAATTGATTTTCAGGATATTTCTGTAAATTCCAAATTTTTAGAATTTACAGTTTAATCCCTCAAAAATTTAAAATTTTAATTTTGAACCCCTTTAAATTTAGAAAATGCAATTTTAATTTTCAGAAAATATTTTCAGATTTCAGGGACCTGTCTGTAATTACTAGAATTTTAAATTAATTACATATTTGGCCCAATGGACCAAATTTGCTTTTTTGAAATTTACAGATTTGCCCCAAGGACCAAATTTGATTATTTTTAAACCTTTTCCAGAGACCAAATTTCAATTTTAGAAACTTCTAAAAATTTTAAATTTGCCTAAAGGGTTAAATTGCAGTTTCAGAAACCGCCACTGTCCCGCCAGAACCGTGATTGTCACCACTGTTCACGCCGGAACAGTGTTCAATTACTCTTCACTGTTCTGAAATTTATTTATTTTTAAATTCGAGCCTTCCAGGACTGTTACTACCGCCACTGTTCATGCCAGAACAGTGTTCGGCTACTGTTCATTGTTTCGAAATTTTTTATTTTTTATTTTTTAAATTGGAGCGTCGGTGCCGCGGCAAACCCTAGGTGGCACTGCGGCGCCTCTGTCTCAGAAGCACAAAATCTGCATTTCCGAAACCCTAAAACTGGTTCAGGATCAGATTTGAAAATTCATCTTCGTTACCCTTCACTGTCAAACAACACGTTCATCGATCATCATCCAATCCTTTCTCGTTTTTCGCTTCAGTGCACCATGTTCGCAATGAACCGGTTACGCACATCGGCTTAGAAGAGTTAGATCAGAATGACTTCCTCGATTACATCATTATTTAATAGTTTGGGAGACAAGGATGATGTGCTTTTAAGATTAGGTTTTCAAGCTTTAAACGACATAAATTTTAGATTTAAATAAATTCGAACTCATATTATTATTAACTAATTACCTTATAATCATACAAAACAACCCTAGCTCTAATACCACTGTAGGGATTTTGTTGGGTTGTTGTACGCAGCGGATATTGAAAACTTATTTTAAACCCAACAAACGTAAAACTATTTGACTATAGGGTAATTTAAAACCATAAACATAAGACTTGAATGGTACTTACATGTTTACAATATCTGGAATCTTTATCAACTGTGGGTGGGCACGCGAATGCCCTTTCGATTGCAAGCTCCAAGCTTCAATGTATTCCTCCTTTGGAAAGCTAGGAAATCCGGAAGAGGTTCGAGAGAGTGTTTTGATTCTGAGTCTCTAAGACTTAGAATAATGATATGAAAATCAAGTGTAATGATAGGTGAAAAATTAGGTCAAACCGGATTAGGGTTTGACCTTGGGCTTGGCCCAAAATTCGAGGTGGATTAGGTCACCACGCCGGCGGCGCTGTTGCCCAGCCAATGGGCCCCGCAGCTCTGTGGCACTGTGCCCTATGGTGTGGGCCCCGCGGCGCTGACGTGGCCCTCAATTGCCTCATTTTATTTTTCATCGCCTTCTTAATTAAATCCAAAATCCAATTTTAATTTAATTAAAATAATCATCATTCATTTAAATATCTCGATTCTAAATAGAATATTTAATACTCTCTCAATACATCCTTAGATCGAAAAGACAATCGACATAGTGTGACTCTACAGGCCTTCACATATCGACATTAATCAAATTAAGGTCTACGCGGAACTCCTAGACGGCGCCGCAAGACGAACTCAATATGTGAAGTACGTTTACACGAATCCAGTAAACTTAACCTCTATGTGGTAAGATAAAATTCCTTCATTCACGACACACTCGATCAAGCTTAGGATTTTCCAAGTGTCTATCCAAATGGCTTGATCATTATATCTCATCTATATTAGTTGACAACTAGACCATATTCTAAATATGTCTATTACGTTGGCCAACGACTTAGTCAACCTAATATCACTGAGAATCTGAGTGTTCTCTCGAATATACATTCGAGGAATGAATCCTAATCTTGGCTCAACTACCACATTTAATCCACATCGTAATGTACCCAATACAAGTCGTATCTCAACCTATAAATTTAAGCTTAGGACAGGATCAAAGTATATTACTTTGTAGACAAGGTGTGCATTGACCTCAAGTCTAAGGACTTCTATCTCTCACGCGTTGATCATACTTTAGACAAGTATAACAAAAAAATAATATCAGCAGGGTATACCAATACTTTCAAAGTATCCATCTGTCCATCACGAGTAGCCATTACTCGTAGCGGGTGAGACATACTGCATCCTCTAAGGATATGATGCAGACCACATGTCGACCTATCACATATCATCGATATCCATTCTCGATGATCATTAGTCGAGGTTATTTTAAGAGTTACGTTATAATATTAATATCTCACATTATTAATTACAACATAACCTCTAGGGATGCATATTATAGAATATTATAAACAGTCAACTAATAATTCAATAATTGCATATGTCAAAATATTAATCTCCATTAATAATAATACGAACGTGTATAAAGTACATTTGTCCTAATACAGATTGTCTCTAGGACATACATATACTTCCAATCTCACTAGTTGTGTTTTTTATGCAATAATAAAAAGTAGTGCCTCTTTAATGTCTGGGGGAAGGAGATCAAATAGCATTTTCAAATAACATGGTTTCTTTCTATAATTTTGTGACAGAACTTTGAGAATATGTAGATGGCACCACGTGATCTCTAATTTCTGTGTCATGATATTTTATTTATGTTTTTTCTTCTAAGAAAGTAATTAATGGAGCCATGCAAGCCTATTCCACTTCACATTTGTGGCAAGTTTTTTTGTATTTTTAGCTTCATTTGCTTAATTTAGTGATGTGGAAAAATTTTCGACCGAAGATAGTTTCTTATGCTTACAAAATTGGCAGCCCTATTATAATGGTCCAGGTGAATTGAACTTCATATAACTGAGTTCATGAAGATAACCAAGATACTATTCCAGATAAATGGAACTCCACATCTAGAAAAATAGGTTATAGCACAATGTAATAGCAAAGCTAGGTGTTGTAAGTTCAGACTAAGTATGATGTGTTATCTGCATGTGCTATGATTTGCCCAGGGAAATACCTCAATGTGTCTTGATGAAGTAAAATTGGAGCCTAGACGTGTTAACTGTATAACATCAACGGATATGAAATATCTTTTACAGTCTTCGAATTGTGTTAGTTTCCTATAAGGAAACATTTTTGGCGAAGTGCAATCTACATAACTAAAATATGAAATGTCTTTTGTCAAATATTTGAAACCGCGTTGCTTGTCTTAATAGGGGACAGATTGAAAACCCATTGTCACACTGGACCTAAATTGACCATGAGAGTCGAATTCTGGAGGATGAAAATTAAAAATTATGACTAACGATTGTAAGTTCTCCACTGTTTGTTGAATTGTAGCAGAATATATGGAAGCTTTTTCTAGTCAAACAAGTTATTTCAATCTATGGTATTGTAATATTCATGATACTATATGAAAACATATTGTATATTGATTTCTTTCTAATTTTTTCATTTCATTTTGAATGTGTAGGAAAACGTTGGTGATCAAATTTGAATTAGTGGCCATCAGCCAATTCGATATATTGAAATGAATGATCAATACTTTGTGAACAATTATGATGTTTGAATTTATATTTGGTTTTGTGAAATTCATTGTTAGCGCACATCTTGAAATATTTCTTTATTATGTAATACAAGACATGTTGCTTTTTCAAAGTTTATTGCAAATTTAAACATTTGAATTATTATTTGGAATTATTTATTAGCTGATTTAGTGCTTGATATCATCCAAAAGGATAATAGTGTATAATGTGATTACTAGATATATGCAAAAGAAAATTGTGGCCTATAAGGTAGGGGCTACACTTCACAAATGTTACTTTAGAGGAGATAGCAACCGCCACACTTTGCAAGTGTGGCCTATAAAGTAGCAACAACCATGCTTTGCAAGTCTGGCCTAAGGTAGCAAAGTCCACACTTGAAAAATGTAGTTTGACGTCATGAAAAATGTTTCCTTATAAGGTGCTACAAGCGTAGCCTTTGTACCTTATAGGCCACACTTTTGAAGTGTGGCTTCGAACGCAACACCTGAAAAGCGTTTCTTTAGGGAAAAGATTCGCTTGTTTAGGCCACCCCCGGAAAAGCGTTGACTAAACTCAAAAAGTGTGGCCTTTGATCAAAGACCACACTTTTTGATAGTTTAGGCCACACTTTTTTTGGGGTGGCTAAATGCCTAAAATGTTGTAGTAACATCATAACAACACACACGACATCATCATTAACCAACAATCACACGTTCAGCCCTTAACAACACAAGAACATTCCTAACAACCCACTAAAATAACATTCAAGACTATGGGTGGCCAATGGGCCGGGCTCAGGTCTGGCGGGCCGGGTCGGGGTCGGGGCGGGACGGGAGAAGGGGCGGGGTCGGGTATGGCGGGCTCCAGCGGGGTCGGGTTTGGCGGGACTGGAGCAAGTCACGTCCCGATCCCTATCCCGTCGGGCTCGGGTCGGGGCGGGCTCGGGTCTGGGTCGGGCTCAGGTCGGGATACGGCGGGGTTTTTTTTTTTTTTTAAATAACATATGTATAAAAAAACTCAATAAACAAAACAAGATAGTGTAATAAAAACATCCCAAGGCTGTTTTTGTGCCTCTTATATTATTTAATAGACATATGATTTTTTTGTAATACAAATACAATTGTCTAAAATCTAAATTGCAACTTTGTGGTGTTGTCCAAAAGTTACAAATTACATAATAAAATTACAATTAAAAAAATTACATTCTCAAAAAAACCTGTTCTAATTGCTTGATGATTTCATGTGGTTCTTCGGTTGGAATGAGTATTTGTTGGTCAAATTGATCCACGTCGCTTCCACTACCTTCGGTTAAGATTTCGTTGTAGTTTTCATCATCTTCTTCGTTGATCTCCGGTTGACCGCACTTTCTCCGCTCCGCTCGTATCCAATCTCTGAATAATACTGCAATTTCCAAGCTGTCTCCGACTAATGAGTGTCTGTGGTCTCCTATTTGATATCCACTGCATAAAAGCGCTTTCAGACGCAGCTTGACGACGCTTGAATGTTCAAAACATCTCGAGCCATCATTGAAAGTGTCGGAAAGGTCTTCTCATTCCCTCCAGATTTCAGCAAGTCTTCATGTCCATCTTCATTGATAACTTCTTGATACGGTACAGAACCCTGCAAAACAAAAATATCTAACTCGCTAATTTGGTTAGTAGTAGAGGTACGACCGCACATTCTATTTCTGAGGCTTTCAATACTAGTCGCAGAAACAGCATGTCTTTTGTGAGGTCGTGTTGAAGATGAAGAAGATGGTATGGAAGCTGGTAAGTTACTAGCATTTTCTTGTTGATAAAATCTATATATATTTTTGCATTGGTGTTCTACGCTAGACAATACTTCTTCTTTAGTTTGTTCAATAGGTGGTGGGTGATTTAGATTTTTGGGACTTGGAGGTGGTAGTACTTCTACACAATCGTAAATAGTTTCAATTAGTGATTTAGTACCGTCTATTTTAATAGTAGGATTTAATACAGAACCAATAATATAAATAGAGGGAATAGGAATAAAATATTTTTTTATTTTGAGAAACATTTTTTTAATAGCTGCCTTATAAGCTGGTTTTTCCATATACTCACTAAGTAATAAAAATATTAGAGTTATATAAAATAACATAGTTGAAATAGTAGGATAATATATACCGGAAAATTCTTTTGTTGCTTGAAAAAATTTCTCTAAAAATACAATAAGTTCGAAATTTTTTTCCCAATCACTATCTAAAAGCATATCAGCTGGCTTTTTATTATGACAGTGAAAAAATAAAAGTATAGGGAATTTATAGTCATAAGCAACAAGTACTTGGTCGGATAAAGAATTCCACCTAGTGGATACTTCTTGTGGAATTTTTCTAAAAGGTAGTCCACAATCATGACAAATTTTTTTATATTCTTTTCTACGTTGTACTTTATTACTTTTAAAAATAAAGTTTATAGCAAATTGTATTTTACTAAGAATGTCTTCAAAAAGTGATAGACCATCCTTTACAATTAAGTTATATATATGGCACGCACATTTTATATGAAAATGGTTTGAAAAAGACGGAGTTAAACTATTTTTTAAAATTGTAATTGCGTAATTGTTATTAGAAGCGTTATCTAATGTAATAGTCATAATTTTATCGGTAATTCCGTAATAATCGCACACTTGATAAATATTTTCTGCAATAAAAGTACCAGTGTGCCTATCATCTATATATCTATACGCTAAAATACGTTTTTGCATAGACCATTTATAATCTATCCAATGACAAGTTACAGTTAAATAATCATGACCGTTAGTACTACGACCTATATCAGACGTGATGGATACTTTGCCATTAAAATGATATAATGAAAAACGTAAATATTGTTGATATTCATGCGCAAATTTAAATACATCTCTCTTAACAGTTGATCTAGGAAAACCGTTAAAAGCAGGATTATATATATCTCTAATGTAATGAATAAAACCGGGAGATGAAGGAAATGAAAAAGGCAAACCCTCCACAAAGAACTAATTTTGATATTGCTTCCTATCTCTATGTTTATTGTATTTAGGGCCTACAATTCCCCTGGCCATAGGGTTAATTTGACCTTGTACTTGGTCCGGGACAATATTAGTATGTGAACCTTGTCTGATGGAGCGGGCGTTATGCACCCGGTTTTGAAGCCTGGTATTGGGCATACCTAACTGGATGAGCACTTACTACGTGTCTAATTAAACCCCGTCCCCACCGTGACCTTTTCCAGTTTTAAATTTTAAAACATTTTTACAAATTTTACATATGGCTACTTGATTCTCTACGTCCCTATCAAAAAATGTCCATGCATCTGATTTTAATGGTCGTTTTGCTGGACCTCGTCTCATATTAGGGGGAATAGGAGGTATTTCAGTTGAAGGTGCACTAGTGGGTGTGTTGTCATCAACATTAGTGGGTATATCATCTAGATCATCGTCTAAATTAAAGTCTTCTTGAGTTCCAGAAAATAGCTTCTGGTCTAAATCTAATGGTATTGTAGGAAAATGTTGAGTATCAACAAAATCATCCTGTGTAGGAATAAGATGACTAGAAGAAGTACCCTTGCCCTGGTTGCCCCTACTAGAAGAAGCACTCTTACCCTTACCCTTAAACATACCTTTTAATCCTTCCATTTTAATTATGATAATAAATAAATAAATAAATAAATAAAGACAATAAAATTAAGTGATCTAAACTAAATAAACAGACAATAATAATTTAATGAAGGAACGAATGTACCAAACGCCGACGTAACGTCGACGTGTAATCGAGAGGTTGAAAATTGAAACTTTGCTCGATGGAAGATCCTCAAGCTAGTTGCCAACTTCACTACCAATTCCCAAATGAATAAATAAAATTGAATATTTAGCAAACAATGTAGACTTGTAGAGAGATATATTGAGAAATTAGAGAGATTGTAGGAAGATTTGTGAGAAAGATGAAGAGAAAATGAGTTATTTATAGTTGAAAATTGGGTTAAAGTGTAAATATAATAACTTATGGGTTAAAAATAAATATTAAGGGGTAGGGGGTTGGGGGAGGGGGGGCTAAAATGGTCGTTGGCCAACGGCCATAATCTAAAATGGCCGTTGGTGCAACGGCCATTTTTGCAAAGGGGCGGGCTCGGGGCGGGCTCGGGTCTCGCGGGCCTGGGGCGGGCTCGGGTCTCGCGGGATGAGACATCGTCCCGTCCCGAGTTCGAGTCCCGCCCCCGTAACTTTTTTTTTTTTTTTTGGCGGGGTCGGGGCGGGCTCTGACGGTGGGCGGCTCTGGGTCGGGTTTGGGCCGTGCCCACCGCCACCATATTCAAGACTAGTTCATAACTTCTGGTTGCTATTCCACATAAATATAACTATAAACCAGATCATATAAATCAAAAGGAAAGGATCTCATACCTTCAATACAAAAAAACTCAAATTATAGCTTGCTTCAACTTAAAAACAACTTCCAAAACAGTCCAATATACTACAACAACTCAATAACGATTTCAGACCTTCACTTTGTAGATTCTAATCCAAACAATCTATCCAAGACATATGTAAGCTCAAATACATGTAGAATAGACATAATCTTACCTCAAACAATAAGAATGACCTCTGATCTGAGATTACTTCACATCAAGGAAACCTCCAACTCAACAATAAAGAAGAAAAACATGATCTAACTAGCATCACGAGATTCCAAACATTGGATTTATGTTGTTTGGCTTTGATTCTGCTCTAGGATGTTATGAGAACCTTTGGAGAGTATTTTAAGGTGTTTATAATTTGTAGAGGACGCAAAATGAGGTTCAAATGGATTCCACCGATTTATACATCTTTTATAATATTCCATTATCTCAAGTGGGTCCCAAAGATACTATCTGCCGCTGTCTCGCAAAAATATAAATATCTCTCTACTCCGATGGTGTATCGATGAATGGTTTAATGCTTCGGAAACTAGACTCATATACCTTAAATTTGGTGTGTGTATCACCACGTAAATCTCAGTATATTGGGAGAAACGTTCATTGACATTAGACCCAAATTTCAGTAAAATTATAAATGTAACTTGCGATAATGTTTGCTGACTTTTCGATGAACTTATTTTCTTCAATTCGTTTAGCCCCGAAACCTTATGGTATATAATTAACACTTGTTTAATACCTTCCTTAGCATTATAGGAGTCTCGTAACTTCTTCGGACATACATTAGTTTACTTACGATACAAATGACGCGAAAATTATGAGGTGTAACAATAACCTCAAAGATAATCTATTTCTTGAACTTATGTCGATTAACTTATGATGAATCCAACATACAAAAGTATGGGATATAACATCCTTTCCACATTTAGAAACATTCATCCTCGAATCTTAACTCTTAAAGACTTGCAGAAAATTTGCCAGAGTCTCATATATTAACTGAATTAAACCAACATTCACAGAGACAAAAACACACTATAAATGTCACACAGGGCCAATATCTATAAATAGAAACACTTGGCCTCACATGACAGTCAACCATAAGTATCATAAATCATAAATAAAATCTCACCTCAAGATCTACTGGCTTGTGCCGGCTGTGTTGTAACATCTGAACTCGAGTATCATCTAGTTATAAGACGGGGCTAGTATAATATGTTATCGTTTGAGTGAAAAGTATATGAATGAACTACAATCCTGCGGTATCCTTACACTTTCATAGTATTATTATGGTAATCACATCTGATTTGTCGATCTAAGATAGTTACTGGGCCTACCTCATTAGACGAGTCTCCTGTAATTTAAATGGCATCCGCTAGAATAATCTGAGGAATGTTTCTAATGCAGTTCCAAAATCTCTACATAGAATATCAAAGTCATCTGACTTGTCCTTTGTATAACTCGTAAGGTTTCGTGCACCTTTACGCCCTTTAAGTACCATAATTTATCTATAGAGTGAGTACTTTCTGTAGACGGTATTAATGTATAGACTTTCTGTACGTTCGTTCTTTGGGAGCTTTTCTTCTCTACGATTCTGGCAAACGCGTAACTGTTCCTTACAATACTATTCCCCTGAAGGGCTCGTTCACTAATGCACTTAAAACATATAGGACATTTACTTAACAAAACTACTTTCTCACTAGACCCGAAAGGCTCTGTGCAACCACCTGGAATGCAATGCCTCATATTGGTGGTCCCATAGGGAAATGATTACATACTAACAAAAACATGATTCACTAGGCTTGAAATCGTTTGAAGTCTATGTAAGAATGAAAGGCTTCATTTCGTATTCTTTTATCTTAGTGTAGCTCAGATCACATGAAAAGGTACAATCCCCACTTTGGATCTTATAATTCTCGCTTTACATTTTGAAGCTTAGTCATTAATCTTTGACTTTAGTACTTGTAACATTCATATTGAACCTCTTATCATGCCTCGTATAATTATATACCTATATTTCTTCTTTGCTTATGGAGCGAATGATTTAGGATGGGTTTCACCTCTTCAATCTCATATTCTATCTCACTTTCGTGAAAGTTTAAGTTTAACTTGGCATCTTAGCCCATTCGCGTTCTAATCTTCTAGATTGTTATACTTCTGTGAAAATTTGCCTAATTTTACTTAGCATAGCTTGTCCTAACGGACGCTTTTGAACTGAACATAGGCGATCTGGAAATTCGTTTGTCCATATTATAGTCTATGTCCCTCTAGCATATCTGAACTATTACTCACATGATGTCACTCATCTTAGATAATCTCTTTCATTTACTATAGTACTCTAGATTACAATTATTCTGTCATCTGTGTTTTTTAATAGAATAGTAAGAATGTGGCCCATTAGGTCGTATACTTGACGGAATTCTCAATGATTTTACTCCCCTATAATTATCCTTAGTTTCTTATATTTGCGCCCTTGTGTTTATAGGGTTACTTTTGAACTCAAATTTTAATTGTCTGCCTCTTCTATAGGCCTAGTGGCATTCTCTTCTACTTCTATACACTTATCTAATACAAATCCTATCTGAACACTTCCCGAGGAATATGATCTTATTTGCAAGACTAAATTTCATATGCTGGGGTTCACTATGCTATTCTGCTTAATTTGGTGATTGACTTGTGGCCTTTTGTTTGGCCATAACTAGGCTCCTCATAAATTGACTACAAACAATTTGCTAGTCCGCTCTCATATTTATGCTCCAGGTAACCTCCTTTGAGTTCTACTTTTATCTTAATTTGCCTCTCGTACTAGCTCTTTATGTATCAAGTATCCGCTTGCACTTACTATCAATTGGCACCCTTTTTGTAGGGAATCCTTATTGCCTCTTTTCTGATGTCATACTTTAATAACATTCTAGGGTCGTGACATATTATTTGTAAGACTGGCTAAATATAACCTCTTTCATTTCCGCCTTTTATTACATTCTTCCTTTACAATTTTATATTTAGATGGACACTTAATCCTAACTTAATACCATATCGCACCATCTTCCCCCGTTTAGGGGAATACTAACATTCAAAGATTTGGAGTTCTACTTGTAGATGTTTTGCCTTTTCATCTTCAGCGTCTTTTCACATTTTCAATGACCTTTTAAGGTTACTCTTCTGTCGCCCATTCTATTATTGATATAACACAATCTTTGTAAATTTCTCGATGTCAATTATTATTGAAATCCTTTGATTCCCTAATTCATGTTCGGTTATCTTGTTTACTAGCTCATACTGATTTCTGTTACCCCGAGAATCTAACTTAGCCTTCCGATAATCTTGCTAGAGTCTCCAATTCGTTTCTCAAAATATGGGTATAACCTTATGGCTTATACTCTCTTATGACCTCAAGATACGTTTTCTCTTGTCTCCTCTTGTACTTGGCCATGAACTTCATCATCCTGCCATATTCTAACTTACCACTATCACCATTTATCACATTTTACTCGTAACGTTTCACTTATCCTCCTATTATCCTCTTACTAATGTTCATGTCTCTTACTTTATTCTAAAAACTTCAAAAAGGAACTCTATCAATTTTAGCTCCCCTTTCTTCATCCCACTTTGTTCTTCTGGTCACCCAATATTTTCTTTTACTGGGAATAGGAACCATACTATGATTAGTACTTATCCCTTCTAGGATTCAAACACCTAGCTTTTAAACTTTCTAATCATTTTGGTAATCATATCTAACTGTATTGTTCTAGACTAGACCACTCTGGCGCCTCATAAGGGGAACTATTATCACGTTCACAATATCACTCAAAAATGTCACCCAGTACTAACAATTTGTCCACAGTTCTGGGTTACTCTAACCCCAGCTATATCCTAAAATCACATCATTCTCTTAGGCTATATCCATTAGTTCTCATAAGAATATCTGAAATGGGTGCAACTAATTGTACATACCTCAATTATGGTTAGAAGGGGACTCACAATGCTTATATTTCCCTACCTGAATTGTAAATACTTATAATCTTCACTGACTGGGTACCTCGTACCCTTTTCACCTTGCCTCTTTTTCCTGATGAAACTTATACTTTTATCTTCTGATACTCGCATAGCCTTCTATTCACTGGGGTATGTTAGATATCCCCATCTTAGGGTCTTAAAATGCAATTTGCTCATCCGATATACACAACCTGATAGGGCCTCAAACTAGCCACATCATCTAGAACTCTCTCCGCTAGTGCTTTCACCTGCTGTTGTATCAGCCCTTTGGCTAGCTGTAATCTTTCTGATCGTAAGCATCTCTGTGTATCAATAGCAAACGTAAATCCTGACTCAAACTCTTATGACTCAGCTCTACAACACGATTTGGATTTGAAAGAATGGTAACAGACTCCTAAATGCCCTATAGCTTCGTGTTTATATAATATGGTGCATAACATATTTATAAACAAGGCTCTACTAGACATGACTTGTAGACTCCCTAGGACAGACCTGCTTTGATACCAAGTTTGTCATTCCCCAAACCTGGGGAGATGTGACCGGCACCCGATGCCTTAATTGAGCCTGAGCATACCAATTTATAACTTGTGAACCCTAAGTATCAAAAAGCAATCTAGGCCGACAAGGCCAACCTGTAAAATAATTAATACCATCTTAGCCGACTAGGCCACCATGCTGAGATATTGAATTACATGACACGTCATCAAGTCTCTAAAGAAAACACAACTATATTATGGTTGGAACAGGGCTCCGACCTACCCATCATGTATATATATAGCATATGACTCTAAAATGATGGACCTTGTAACTCCGTATGAGATGGAGCTTACCAATCAAGCTGATACTTGGCAACATTTACTGGGAGGCCTGCATACCTGTCTGTGTAGCACCTCGTACCTTCGGGATAAGGCTTGACTCATACGACGGGAATGTAATGGAACAAATATGAGGAGTTTAGGAAGGTTGAAAACTAATCAAGTTATAAGAAGAGTTTGGGCAAAGTATAGTTGGAAGCTACTCTATGGGTCATGTTTTCAAGTGAGTTTGCACAATACCTCACTTCAAGCAAGTATTTGGAAACTGAAATAAGGAATTTGGGAAAACTTCCTTCATTAAAGTTGTAGCCCTTTAAACTACATTTCCAACCATATATGGTGGAGCTCCAACGAAGCCCTGTTCTAAGAGTTATGGCTATTTTACCGAGACAATGTCGGTACATTCGAAAAACATGAAATTTTGACTAAGTGTAAAATGGACCTAGGAGCTCGCTGAGCTCAGCTCAAAGAGAGATGGGATTGTGCTATGGACCTTGCTCAGCAAGGTGTACGGTCGCAAAATGAAAATTTCAGAATTTTGGCTAAGTACATTTTGGACAGGTGAGCTTGTTGAGCGAAGCTCCAAGCGAGGTAGGACCTTACCATAGAGCTCGCTGAGC
This sequence comes from Anisodus acutangulus, assembly GCA_029783415.1. Lineage (NCBI taxonomy): Eukaryota > Viridiplantae > Streptophyta > Magnoliopsida > Solanales > Solanaceae > Anisodus > Anisodus acutangulus. The sequence continues at coordinate 25,451,612 of CM056498.1, read as the reverse complement.
GAGGCCCAAAGAGATGTCTCCCTTTGCTTTGGAGCTTGCTCAGCGAGATCGGGGGTCGAAAATGTCCATCCTTTAAATATAACATTAAGTCCAAAAAATCATTCACCAACTCGTTCAACCTCCTAGAAAACCTTCTCAAGAGCATTTTTCTCTCCTCTCGACCTCCCACAACAAGGTAAGCTCACTCATAATGATTTCTTAGTAATTCTAGCATTAAATCACTATTAGTAATAAGATTCTCTAACTAAAACATAGGATTAACCATAAAATCCTTCGCAAGCGATTCAAGCTAGGGTTTGGAGCATTCTTCATCAGATATCAACATAGTTTGTCTGGTAGGAGCGATTACAGGTATGTAGAGCTTCTATCCATGTGTGGGAATATCCATGTTCTTTCCCATGCCATGTTTTTCCATGAAATGTGAATTCTTTATAAGTTTAGAGTTTTGTACTATTATCATGATAACTCTAATACATGTAATATTATACGTCATGTCTATATTATAATTCATCAATTGTATTCATGATAGGTCATTATGATTATCATGAACCTGTCCATAATCCATGAACACATGATTTGAATTGCATGAGTTCCTAAATGCACGTTATAATTATTACTACTAAGTCTCCATGAAATTATACATGCTTTTCATGAGCAAGTTATATGATATATCTATTCACATGTTAAACTAAACCTCCTAGGTCATGAAATGTATGATCCTAATAAAGGGTGTTGGTTTAGCTCTACTCCTAGGCTACGCGGTCACACAAAAAATTCAGACACACGGTGCATATGTCAACTCTCCTAAAATTTGAGATTCTGAAAGAAATTTACGGATGTGCAAAACACACCTCGCGTGTACGTGTGATAGTGTGAAATTCTAGAAGTGGAGAAAAGCGATACGCGATGACAGTTCATATTAAAGCGGTAACACATAAACAATTTATATCAAACAAAGAATTAATAGCATATAAAAATAATTAACGATAATTAAAATAATTAAAGTAAGCACATGAAGCCTAAATATACTAAGTCTGTTATGGTTAGAACCTAAGTATCCCAGCGGAGTCGCCAAGCTTTTATACCCCATATCCAGTTTAATCAGGGTAAAAATGGATTACAATATTAAGGTAATTTCGGGATTAATTAAAGTAAAGGAATCGTCATCTAATTATTTATGGTTAATTAGGACATCTAAATTAAATAAAGTATTTGTCTAAAGTTAACTCTATTTAAAGGTCTACTAAATTTAAAGATTCTAGGTACGGGTTCAATTAATCTAAAGAAAAGGTATCCAACAACCTTTAAGATCCATTAAAAATAGCTAATCGACCGGGACTTATGTTAATTAAAAAGGCTAAGTAAAATTGTAAGATAAAACATAAGCATTTTTAATGTCCAAGTGTTGGGAGGGAAGTAGTTAACTTGTAGTAAGTTTAGAGATGCTTTTTTTTGTAAATGTCAATTTATCTACGGTAACAATTAGCTTCATGTAAAGACTTAAAAAATGATTTCAAGTTTCATGTGTGGAAAAACATTTAAATTGCTTACAAAATCAAGATTCACATCTGGAAGCATCTTACTTCATATTGAAATGAGATTAATTATTTGGGCATACATTCTTAAAAAAACTGTTATGTTGCTAGTTAATCAAATTCAAAAAAATAAATCTGATTTAGAAATGTTTCTTCATTTACAAAAAAAAAAAAGGAAAGTCATAAAAAATATTTGTTGAAACTTAACTTCCATCTGCAAAACAAAATATACTACAGAGACTCTAAAAGTTAAACAATTAAATGATCTCTTAATTTGATGAAATTCCCTAAGCGATCAAAGCTTCTACTTGAAAGTTGAAAGTATGAAACAAAGGCCAAATGAGTTCAGGAAGTTGTAAAATAAATAATCAAAAGCAAGCATAATTTTATGATATTAACTGAATGAAAGCTAAAGTAGAATATTCTCCATTCTTGAATCTCAAAGTGAAAACTATTCGGCTCCGATGTTCAAGCAAACAAAGAAAAATAGGGAATCTAATATATGAGATAAGAAAAAGAATAACACAGAATACATAACTTGTAACCGCATGTTAACAAAGTATTTTTAACTAATGCTAACCGATACAAAAGAGAAGCTAATTCTCACTAATAGAAATATATTCAAGTAAAGCTCTATCATTCAAATATATAACTTTCATTCCTATATGATGTCTAAAGAAACAGTGGGTGAAATTATTCATCATAATAACCTAAGGACATATATTATTAAGAACCACATCAAAATTCTAATTAAAACGTACTCAAGATATTTTCTCAATAATCCAAAAAAAATCATAGGCAAACTTAAAGGATAGCAAAATATTATAAGTTGGCAGAGAATAAAAAATAAGTTTCTAATTGTAGGAAGAAAAAAAGAGACGAAATACTATTAGATTTCTTAATAATCGAACCAAATTGGCAACAACCAAATAGATAAATATGTATTATTTTGGTTTGATTTGATTTCAATATTGAAAAGATTGATTTTATTTTATTTTTAATTTAACCAAAAATCGACTCAACCCGAACCATGAACACCCCTACTCATATGATATAGTAGGCTTAAGTTACGTTGTGGTTACAAATTTACTTACATAGAATAAATATTAATTATATAAATGTTAAATTAACGCAGGATGTTAAGTTAAATTTTTAGTGTACTTAGTAATTAAGCCTAATAAATGGATATTATTTCTTAAATGAAGCCAATCGAGTCGAAACAGCTCAATCGAGCCTGAACTTTGACTGAGTCGAGCTGAGTCGAGCCAAAATTTAATTGAAACTGAGTCGGGCCAAACTTTTTCTCGAAACGAGCTGAGCCGAGTCGAGCTAATTGCAATCGAGTCGAACCGGCCCGGCTCTTTGCCCAACTCTACTTATAAAGTTGAAATAATTTTATTTTTTATTTTATATTTAATACTTAATAGACTCTTGTGGTCCGGCCCTTCTCCGGACCCCACGCGTAGCGAGAGCTTAGTGCACCGGGCTGCCTTTTTACTTAACAGATTTTTTTATATTTACATAAATGATATGATATATTTAAGTTACATGTTTTAAGAATATTATAAGCACATAAATACTATAATGAATATTCCAATATTCAAAAGTATTGATTTCCTATTTATATAGTGTGATTCAAAGTAAGGGTGTCCAGTGGGCCGGGACGGCGCGATCTCGCCCTGGCCCGTCCCGCAACCCCCCCGACCCGGCCCCCCAACAAAAATCGGGATGTCCACCGTCGCTATAGGGGATCGAACTCAAGATGGGACTAGGGCTCGTCCCGCCCGTCCCGATCCCGCCCATCCCCCCCCCCCAACCCGTCCCGCCCCTATCCCCTTGTAGAAATAGCAGTTGCATAACGGCTAAATTTTGATTTTAGTCGTTGGCAATGGTTAATAACGACCATTTTGCCCCCCCCCCCCCCTCCCCCTAATATTTATTTTTAACCCCTAAGTTAGTATATTTACACTTTAACACTGTTTCTCTACTATAAATACCTCATTTTCCTCTTCATTTTTCTCACAAATCTTCATAACATCTCTCTATCTCTCTCTACAAGTCTACATTGCACACTAAATATTATATTTTATTTGCTAATTTCTATCAAAGTTTAAAATTTGGGAGTGAAGTTGGCAACTAGCTTGAGAATCATCGAGCATAATTTCAATGTTCAACCTCGATTACACGTCGGCGTTTGGTATCTTCGTTCCTTCTTTAAATCATTATTGTTACTTAATTTTAATTATCGTACTTACTTTTATTAACTTTCATTATTTATTTGCATAATTATAATTGAACAAATTGGACGTTTTTCTGGTAGAGGTACTGGGGGTAACAGGGGTAAGAGTGCATCTTCTAGTAATCCTAATTACGATGATTTCACTCATATATATGAAACTGGTTTTTTAATTTTAATATTAATATATCATTAGATCATGAGGTATATTCTACATCTGAACAAGACTTTAATTTAGAAAATGAATTAGAAGATAATTCAGATAACGCACCCACTAGTGCACCTCCACCTCAGGCTGAAACTGAAACTCAAATGCCTCATGTTCACCCTAGTATGAGTCGAGAACAAAAACAACGAAAATTAAAACCACCTGCATGAGATTTTTTTATAGGGACATTCCTAATCAACTAGATATTTGTAAAATTTATCGCGAAGTTTATAAATTTAAAACTGGAAAAGGTCAAGGTGGGACGGGAGGTTTAATGAGACGTGTAAAAAACTCTCACAAAGCAAGGTATAACCAATACTTGGTTGAAAAATCGGGTGTGCAAATGTCTTCTGAGTCGGGACAAGGTTCACATAGTGTCCTCGACCACTATTGTATTTTTAGAGAAATTTTTTCTAGCTACTAAGGAATTTTCTTGTATTTATTATCCTACTATTTCATCTATGTTATTTTATATAGCTCTAATATTTTTTATACTTAATAAATATAAGCAAAAACCAATTTACGTGCCAGCTATTAAAAAATGTTTATAAAATTTAAAAAATACTTTTTTTCTATTCCCACTATTTATTTTATTGGTGTTGTATTAAATCCTACTATTAAGTAGTAGACGGTTGTAAAACACTTGTTGAAACGATTTATGAAAGCTTAGAAATACTTTCAACAGACCCAATTGAATAACCAACTTACGAACCAACTAAAGAAGAAGTTATGTCTAGCATACACATTGAATGCAAATATATATATATATATGTATATATATATATATATATACATATATATATATATATTGTATATATATATATATATATATGTATATATATATATATATGTATATATATATATATATATATATATATATATATGTATTACTAAGAGCAAAATGCAAATAAACAACCGGCGTATGTACCATCATCTTCTACTTCATTGCAACCTAATAAATGACATGTTGTTTCTGCTTCAATATTCAAGGCCTTAGAAATAGAATGTATAGTGGCTTAAGTTCTTCACAAATTAGCGAGTTTGATGTTTATGTTTTTCAGGGTGTTGTACCGTACGAATCAATTGTCAATGAAGATGGACGTGAAGATTTGCTGAAATACTGGAGGGAGAATGAGAAGACATTTCCGACACTATCAAAGATGGCCCGAGATGTGTTGAATATTCAAGCATCATCAACAGCTTATGAAAGTGTTTTTTCTGCTATGAGGTTTCAAATAGGAGAGCACACACACTCATTGGCGGGAGACAGTTTGGAGATTACAGTTGTATTCAGATATTAGATTAGAGCGGAGCGTATAATGTGCGGTCAACGAAAGATCAACGAAGAAGATGACTACAACTACAATGAATTCTTATTCGAGGGAGCAGGAAGCGACGTCGAACAATTTGATCAACAACTTCCAATTCCAACATAAGATCCTCAATGGATTGTGAGGAAATTAGAAATAGTATGATTGAATATGTAATTTTTTTAATGACAATTTTACTATGTCATTTGCAACTTTTGAATTACGAAACAAAGTTGCAATTTTGAAATTGTATTACAAAAAAAATCATATTTCAATTAAATAATATAAGAGGCACAAAAACAGCATTGATATACTTTTATTCACTATCTTGTTCAATTATTTAAATGTTTAAATATATATATATATATATATATATATATTGTTAAATTAAGTGTCTAAAAAATTAAAATCCCCCAAATCCTCCTACCCGACCCGACCCATCCCGTCGCCCAAAACCTGTCCCGACCCATCCGTCCCCCAAAACTTGTCCCGACCCATCCGTCCCCTATTCCGGCGGTATTTGGGACGGGACGGGACCTCTTCCCATCCCCCTATCCCGGCCCGAATGGCCCACCAATTCCCAATACTGATTTCCCACCCCGTCTCCCCAAATTATGTCCCGGCCCGTGCACTTACCATACCTAATTCAAAGTAAGCATGGCCAGTGGGCCGGGATCAGGTCGGGGCGGGGCGGGACGGGGGGAGGGCCAGGATCGGGTGGGGTCGGGACTAGCGAAATCGGGATAGGCGGGTTTCGCCACCGTCCCGTTTTCGATCCCGTCGGAGTCGGAGAGGGGAGGGATCGGGCTGGGTCGGGATCGGGATCAGGATCGGGGCGGTTTTTTTTTTGTACTTATTCTAAAAAATAACATATATATATATATATATATATATATATATATATATATATATATATATATATATAAACTCAATAATTAAACAAGATCGTGTAATAAAAACATCTCAAGAATGTTTTTGTGCCTCTTATATTATTTAATAGACATATGTCCTTTTTTGTAATACAAATGCAATTGTCAAAATTGTAACTTTGTGGTGTTGTTCAAAAGTTGCAAATTACATAGTAAAATTGAAATTAAAAAAATTACATTTTGAAAAAAACCTGTTCTAGTTTCTTGATAATTTTATGTGGTTCTTCGGTTGAAATTGGTATTTGTTGGTCAAATTGCTCCACGTCGCTTCCACCACTTTCGGATAAGATTTCGTTGTAGTTTTCGTCTTCTTCTTCGTTGATCTCCGGTTGACCGCACCTTCTCCACTCCGTCGTATCCAATCTCTGAATAATACTACAATCTTCAAGTTGTCTCCGGCTAATGAGTGTCTGTGCTCTCCTATTTGATATCTGCCGGCAGAAAAAGCGCTTTCAGACGCCGTTGATGACGCTTGAATGTTCAAAACATCTCGGGTCATCATTGAAAGTATCGGAAATGTCTTCTCATTCCCCCTCCAGTATTTCAGCAAGTCTTCACGTCCTTCTTCATTAATAACTGTTTGTAATGGTACAGAACCATGCAAAAACAAAAATATCAAACTCTCTAATTTGGTTAGTAGCTGTACGGCCGCACATTCTATTTCTAAGGCTTTCAATACTAGTCGCAGAAACAAGATGTCTTTTGTGAGGTTGTGTTGAAGAAGAAGATGGTATGAAAGTCGGTAGGTTGCTAGCACTTTCTTGAAGGTGCACTAGTGGGTGTGTTGTCATCTACATTAGTGGGTGTATCATCTAGATCATCGTCTAATTTAAAGTCTTATTGAGTTCCAGAAAATAGCTCCTCGTTTAAATCTAATGGTATTGTAGGAAAATGTTCAGTATCAACAAAATCATCCTGTGTAGGAATAAGATTCTGTCTAGAAATAGGACCATTGCCCTTGTTGCCCCTACTAGAAGAAGCATGACCCCTACCCGTAAGCATACATTTAAATCCTTCAATTATAAATTTATACTAATAAATAATTAAAGTAAGCGAAATTAAGTGCGCTAAATAAAATAAACAGACAATAATAATTTAATGAAGGAACGAATGTACCAAACGCCGACGTAACGTCGACGTGTAATCGAGAGGTTGAAAATTGAAATTTCACAGTGTTCAAGCTAATTGTCAACTTCACTCCCAAATGAATAAATAAAATTGAATATTTAGTAGACAATGTAGACTTATAGAAAGAGAGATTGAGAGATTGTAGGCAGATTTGTGAGAAAGATGAAGAGAAAATGAGGTATTTATAGTTGAAAATTGGGTTAAAGTGTAAATATAATAATTTATGAGTTAAAAATAAATATTAAGGAGATAGGGGGGTTGGGGGAGGCCAAAAATGATCGTTGCACAACTGTCAAAATGTAAAATGGTCGTTGGTGCAACGATTATTTTTGCATAGGTGGGCTTTGGGCGGGATCGGAATGGGATCGGGATAGGGTCGGACCTGGCGGGATTGGGGCACGCCGGGATGGGTTGGGACGAGACCATGTCCCGTCCCGGTTTGAGTCCTAATACCGCAATTTTTTTATAAAAAGTCGGATTCGGAGCAGGATCTGGACGGTGTCGGGATGGGACCGGACCGACCCGGCCTGGCCAGCCTTAATTCAAAGTAAGGTATCACTGTCACATAAAGAGTTAAGTAGGTGATGCGAGGACTGGAGTAGTCGCATTGAAACCTCTACTGAAATAGTACACTTAACAAGATAAGTATGTGGTTACAATCATGGCTCTCTTTGCTTGTGTCTTCCCTTTGTTAAAGTCAAACTCAGATCCAAGTCTTCCCTCTTGTCTCTTGTTGAGCAAGAAGAAAGGGGTCAACAAATATTTTGGATTCAAGAAGCTTAAAACCAGAAGATTACAGTCGAGGATTAAAGCTGTAATGTTTTCAGGAAATCCAGTGATTGGGGATTTAATCGCCACTGCATTGTCCGGTGGTATTGCCCTTTCCATGCTTCGATTGTGGGAAGAAACAGCCAAGAGAAGGGTTTTCGATCAGGTGGGCCCTTTGCTTTTTATCTTTTTTATATGGAAGCGACCCCTACTGGTAGTGATACCCCGATCCAACTATTTTCCTAGAGTATCCAAAAAGAAAAGCTTGCGGTAAAGCATATGGCTTGGCCTGGTATGAAAGTAGACCTGGTAGAAAAGCGGTTCATCAAGCCTTGTTACAGACTAAAATCCTAAAGAAAAGCGACTCCAATCCCTCCCCAGCTCAGGTCAAAGATCTTTTTCGGTCCTTCCCCGTACTCCACACATAGCTAAAACTTAGTCTTTTTTATTACTTTTAAAGTTATGGGAGCGAACACTAATTCTGTTTCCCCCTAAAATTCTCTCTCTTACTGCTTAGTTGTATATTTCGTGTGGATTCAACTAGTTTTCAAAGCTCTAAGATATATTCGAATTTCAATTGTAAGTCTGTACTAATTTAATATACTAGTGCTACCAACTGTCTGCTTTTCACTGTTAAGGTTCTGATAGATCCTAAATATGAATGCTAATTTCCCTTGTGCTAAGTTTAACAATGAAATAGATTAGTTTCTTTGTTTGTTTTTTTGATGATGATGGTGTTTGGGACAACTTGGGCACATCTCGGCCCACTATCGGAAAACTCTGCCCACCAAGGTTCAGCCAATCACCTAGTCTCTGCTGGGTTTTGTACCCCAGTCATTGACCACTCATCCACACCGTTTTGTGCAACTAACTGTTCTGAATCTGATGTATGTTCATCTGTGGTGTATATTGAGAACCAGATAACAAAACAAAGGTACGCAGGGTTTATATTGTCTACTACTGCTAATTTTGAGTGCATTTACTGCCATATAAATTACATGATGATCGGGTGTCGGCCAATTTCATCTAATTTTTCCTACATAATTCAGAAATTAGACTGAAAACTAAAATTTATGTACTGAAACAAGATAAATTACGGCTTTTGGTATGTAGCCGTAATCTCTGTAGTGATTATAAACTGAAACAAGATAGTGATTATTACTAAATTTATGACCTTAGCCCACAAACTATAGTGGTTTTGCAGTGATACAATTTCTGTGTTGTCTTCGTCAATGATTCTTTAATATATTGTCCGGTTTTAACCTATACAGTCAGTGGATACGCAAAACTTTTAGTAAACGGAGTCGACATTTAAAAGAATGAATGAACTGGGACAAATAGTAAGAGAGATGAGAAGTTGAGAACAGCAACAATAGCAAGCCAACATGTCCAAAATTAACAAATCTCAAAAGAAGAGTTGTGTTTACAAAATGATGATTCCAAATTCCTTTATATATGCTGAAATAACTTTCTTTACGAATTGAAATATTTTATTATCACTTATAGAGCGTTGAAGGAATCTTGTCACTCAGGTTCAACTGATTCTTTCTGAGCATTAGGTCGAGGATTCAACTCTCTATGAACTCTATACTTCGTAGGACAATTTTTAAAAAAATTGAAAACTACTAAATCTCCATTGTTGAGGTTAGATCCCAGAACCGCCATTAACAGGATGCAGCACTTGACCACTAAGGCAGATACAGTGTGACTTGATCACAAATATTTTTGTTGCATTCTGCTGACTTGTTTTCTTCTTTTTACAAACATAGCTAGCTCTTGTATATCCCTTGAATGGAAGAGAATAGCATACAATGTTGATTCACTCAGTTGAATGTAATTTCCCTTCTTTCATGTGTGCTACTTTTTCATTTCAAGATTCTAATTTTATTAGAGTGCCAGGATTTGGTATTAGTTTATCCTTTTACTTTTCATGACCATGTTAGGCGAAATAGCCCCACCTTAAGTATATAATTGGATTCCCTCATCTTCTGGAAGTGGTATCCTTACCTGTTCTTCTTAATGATGTTCTAATATGGCCTTTTTACTGTTTTTTCTGAATTCTACAATATTATATTGCACAGAAAACGAACAGAAAACTTGTTCATATTAGCATTGGGCTTGTCTTCATGCTCTGCTGGCCAATGTTCAGGTAATGTTTTTCAACCTAATCATGAAGCCTTTTAATTCCTAATTTTCGTGGAGATTGAGGTAGTGTTTGTTTTTCCAGCTCTGGTCACCAGGGAGCAATTCTAGCAGCTCTTATTCCAGGTCTCAATATAATAAAAATGCTTCTTTTGGGACTAGGAATATGGAAAGATGATGCAACTGTCAAGTCTATGAGCAGATTTGGAGACCACAGGTTTAGTAATTTGAAGAATATTTTCAGCTTTTACCTGAACAATTTCATTCAACCATCTCTTGTTACAGAACTTAGATATTACTAACAATAACGAGATGTCACAACCAAAAACTGGTTCAGTTGCAATCCATTTTTATATATGTGCATCCATCTCTTCATTCCTCTAATGGCAACAGGATATTCGTTAATTTTATTAAGGGAAAATGCCTAAAATACACCCTAATCTTTGCATGGATTTGCTGTAACACACCTAATCTTTACGGTGGTCCTATTACCCGCTGAATATATTTTTAAAGCATTTCTTTGGCATTTATCTGGAAAAATCGAATCAAAATCCAATGAGACACAAGTCAAGACTCGATTATGAAAGAATATAGTGATTCATAATATCAAATTCCAAGAGAATCAACTGCTTTCTCCATGAAAAAAATTAAGTGTAGGAGAGAATTTTAATTTTTTGTTTTGTTCGAAGAGTGAAATGACCGGACTCCTTTGTTTTAAGGTCTTTTGTTCAGCACATGTTTGAATTGTTATCCAGCTCACTCGATAAATTGCAAAGAAATTTCTTTAAAATATATCCAGGGGTAATAGGACCCCCCCGTAAAGGTTAGGTGTGTTACAACAAATCCGGGCAAATGTTGGGATGTATTTTAGGCATTTTCCCTTTTATTAAGTTGCAATCTGTGGGTAATATGATGCTGCCAACATCTGTGAAAACTTGAACATGTTAACAATATTTATACTTACAAGTCCTACTATTTCTCCTATATCATAACTAAACGTTGCGGAAGAAAAGTTTCTGAAAACATGCAGTAGTGCTAAAAATGGTACCAGAGGCTAAGCATAATTGCCGGGCCAACCCCATTCCTTGTTTCTAGTCCTTATTAAGCTACGGGTTACTTCTTTTTGTCCTTGTATTACCTCTTGCTCTTTACTAAGCAATTTAATTGGCAACTTATAGTGTGTTTGGCATGCCTCTTACATTAGGGAGCTTCTCAAGGGACCGTTGTACTATGCCCTTGCAATCACTTGTGCTTGTGCTGTATATTGGAGATATTCTCCTATTTCAATTGGACTAATTTGCAACCTTTGTGCTGGTGATGGTAAGCTATGCTGAGGAAATATAATTTCTCTCTCTCCCTGATTGTCTGACAGTGTCCTAACAAATAGTAAAAAGATACTGTTTTCCTGCTCCAGGTATAGCTGACATTGTTGGCAGGAGGTTTGGAAAACAGAAACTCCCATACAATAAAAACAAATCATTTGCTGGTAGTGTTGCAATGGCAACTGCTGGTTTCTTAGCATCCATTGGGTAATTGAAGCTTTCATTGTTATCATGTTGCTTAAACACTGCGAATTGCTTACTGGTCTAAATGTTTTGCTACAGATACTTGCACTATTTCTCCTTGTTTGGGTATATAGAGGTGAGCTCCAAGATGGTCTTAGGGTTCTTGTTTGTGTCGCTTGCTGCAGCACTGGTTGAATCCCATCCTCTAAGCAGTGAACTCGATGACAACTTAACTGTTCCCTTAATCTCGGTTCTGGCAGGAAGTCTTGTTATATGATATCAGATTGTAGCCTGAGATGGATGGACTGTCAAACATAGAAATGCTAACTGAAAATGGTTTTGCGTTAGTCTAACCCAGGATTGTGTATCAGTAGTCTGGAGAATGTACAAGCCTCTGCATTACACACAACTTGTTACTTTTGTTGTTGTACTATTAAATAACACAGTGAAAGTATTCCAAGTGTTTGTTTATGAAACACTAGGAAACTTGACCGGACTTCGCGCATAGCGGGAACTTGGTGCACCGGACTGCTCTTTTTTTTAGGAAACTTGACCAAACGAAAATAACTTATTAAATTTAGCCGAGCTTTCCTATATTACTCTCAAAACAAAATTTTCCGTCGAAGGGTTCAACTATCAGGGTGGCCATTGCGAGCGCTATTAACTTTCGAGTCATTGAGCCTACGCCTACTTCCAAATAATCTTTACTGTAATACTTAACTATTAAAATAACTAAAAAGTAAAACATTACCACTTTCAAAAAAACAAACCCCCAAAAGTAGATTTTTGTAAAAACAAAAGATGTAAAAACTTCATGATAAAACCTCATTAATGACATGAAATTAGGATTTGATGGCAAACATATCTTAGTAAATTTAAAAATTATCTTTTTATAAAGGCTGAAAACATGTGTAGTACTTTAAAGTTGTCCCAATTTTCTTCTTAGGCACTTCAACCAAGGATATGACCTATCAAACACTTGAAGTTGTGAAACCAGTGCCTATTAAGTAGGTGTGGGCCGGGTTCGGGACAGTCGGGTCGGGACCGGCTAGATCGGGTTGGGGCGGGACGGGAAAGGGGCGGGATTCGCCGCCATCCCGTTTCCAGTCCCGTCGGAATCGGGGCGGTTTTTTTTTTTGCACTTAATTTAAAAAATAACATATATATAAAAACTCAATAATTAAACAAGATAATGTAATAAAAACATCCCAAGACTGTTTTTGTGCCTCTTATATTATTTAATAGACATATGATTTTTTTTGTAATATAAATGCAATTGTCAAAATTGCAACTTTGTGGTGGTGTTCAAAAGTTACAAATTACATAGTAAAATTGCAATTAAAAAAATTACATTTTGAAAAAAACTTGTTCTAGTTTCTTGATAATTTCATGTGGTTCTTCGGTTGGAATTGATATTTGTTGGTCGTTTTGCTCCAGGTCGCTTCCACCACCTTCGGATAAGATTTTGTTGTAGTTTTTCGTCTTCTTCTTCGTTGATCTCCTGTTGACCGCACCTTCTCTGCTCCGCTCGTATCCAATTTCTGAATAATACTACAATCTTCAAGTTGTCTCCGGCTAATGACTGTTTGTGCTCTCCTATTTGATATCTACCGGCAGAAAAATCGCTTTCAGATGTTGTTGATGATGCTTGAATGTTCAAAACATCTCGGGCCATCATTGAAAGTGTCAGAAAGGTCTTCTCATTCTCCCTCCAGTATTTCAGCAAGTCTTCGCGTTCTTCTTCATTGAGAACTGCTTGGTACGATACAGAGCCCTGCAAAATAAAAATATCAAACTCTCTAATTTGGTTAGTAGCGTTACGGCCGCACATTCTATTTCTGAGGCTTTCAATACTAGCCGCAGAAACAACATGTCTTTTGTGAGGTTGTGTTGAAGAAGAAGAAGAAAATAGTATGGAAGCCGGTACGTTGCTAGCACTTTCTTGTTGGTAAAACTTATATACTTTTTTGCATTCGTCTTCTACGCTAGACAACACTTCTTCTTTAGTTTGTTCAATAGGTGGTGGGTGATTTAGATTTTTGGGACTCGGAGGTGGTAGTACTTCCATACAATCGTAAATAATTTCAATAAGTGATTTAGTACCGTCTATTTTAATAGTCGAATTTAATACAACATCAATAATATAAATAGTGGAAATAGGAATAAAATATTTTTTTATTTTGATAAACATTTTTTTAATAGCTGCCTTATAAGCTGGTTTATTAATATATTCATTAAGCAGTAAAAATATTAGAGCTATATAAAACAACATAGTTGAAATAGTAGGATAATATATACCGGAAAATTATTTTGTTGCTTGAAAATTTTTATCTAGAAATACAATAAGTTCGGAAAATTTTCCCCAATCGCTATCTAGAACCATATCAGTTGGATTTTGATTATGAGAATTAAAAAATAAAGTTATAGGTTTTCTATAGTCATAAGCAACAAGTAGTTGCTCGTATAAAGAATTCCACCTAGTGGGTACTTCTTCTGGAATTTTTCTATAAGGTATTTGGCAATCGTGATAAATTTTTTTATATTATTTTTTTCGTTGTATTCTATTATTTTTAAAAGTAAAGTTTATAGCAAATTGTATTTTACTAAGAATGTCTTAAAAAGTGATAGATCATCCTTTACAACTAAGTTATATATATGGCACGCACATTTTATATGAAAATGATCTGGAAAAGATGGAGTTAAACTATTTTTTAAAATTGTAATAGCATAATTGTTAGAAGAAGCGTTATCTAATGTAATAGTAATAATTTTATCAGTTATTCCGTAATAATCGCACACTTGATAAATATTTTCTGCAATAAAAGTACCAGTGTACCTATCATCTATATATCTATACGCTAAGATACGTTTTTGCATAGACCATTTAAAATCTATCCAATGACAGGTTACCGTTAAATAATCATGGCCGTTAGTACTACGACCTATATCAGAAGTGATAGCCACTTTGCCATTAAAATGATACAATGAATAATGTAAATATTGTTGATATTCATGTGCAAGTTTAAATACTCTCTCTTAACAGTTGATCTAGGAAAGCCGTTAAAAGCAGGATTATACATTTCTCTAATGTAATGAATAAAACCGGGAGATGAAGGAAATGAAAAAGACAAACCCTCCACAACAACTAATTTTGTTATTGCTTCCATATCTATATATTTATTGTAATTAGGGCCTACAATAACCCCCGTTGTGGGGTTAATTTGACCTTATACTTGGTCCGGTACAGTATGTGAACCTTGTCCCGATGGAGTGGGCGTTTGCGCGCCCGGTTTTGAAGCCTCGTATTGGGAATACCTAGCTGGATGAGCCCTTGCTACGTGTTTTACTAACCCCGTCCCACCGTGACCTTTTCCAGTTTTAAATTTTAAAACATCTTTACAAATTTTACATCTAGCTACTTGATTCTCTACGGCCCTATCAAAAAATGTCAATGCATCTGATTTTAATGATCGTTTTGCTGGACCTCGTCTCATACTAGGGGGAATAGGAGGCATTTCAGTTGAAGGTGCACTAATGGGTGTATTGTCATCTAAATTAGTGGGTGTATCATCTAGATCATCCTCTAAATTAAAGTCTTCTTGGATTCCAGAAAATAGCTCATCGTCTAAATCTAATGGTATTGTAGGAAAATGTCCAGTATCAACAAAATCTTCCTGTGTAGGAATTGGATTCTGTCTAGAAATAGGATAACTAGAAGAAGTACCCTTGCCCTTGTTGCCCCTACTAGAAGAAGCATGACCCCTACCCGTAAACATACGTTTAAATCTTTTCATTATAAATTTATAATTATACTAATAAATAATTAAAGTAAATGAAATTAAGTGCGCTAAATAAAATAAACAGACAATAATAATTTAATGAAGGAACGAATGTACCAAACGTCGACGTGTAATCGAGAGGTTGAAAATTAAAACTTTGCTCGATGGAAGATCCTCAAGCTAGTTGCTAACTTCACTCCTAAATGAATAAATAAAATTCAATATTTAGTAGACAATGTAGACTTGTAGAGAGATAGATTGAGAGATTTAGAGAGATTGTAGGAAGATTTGTGAGAAGATAAAGAGAAAATGAGGTATTTATAGTTGAAAAATTGGGTTAAAGTGTAAATATATTAACTTATGAGTTAAAAATAAATATTAAGGGTAGGGGGGAGGCCAAAAATGGCCGTTGCACAATGACCAAAATGTAAAATGGTCGTTGGTGCAACAGTTATTTGTGCAAAGGGAAGTTTCGGGCGGGATCGGGGGCTGGACCAGGACCGGGACCGGGTCGGGCATGGCGGGATTGGGGTGGGCCGGGATGGGTCGAGACGAGACCATGTCCCGTCCCGGTTCGAGTTCCGATATCGCAATTTTTTTTCCTGCCCCGACACCGCCCACTGGCCAGCCTTACTATTAAGCATGAAGTGCTGACATGGCACACTGCGTGATTCTCAGCCTTTTTCAGCGCGTCAGATGCTTTCAAACAGCTTTTATTTTTTCCTTTTATACCCCTTACATTTTTTGCACTTTCTACTAGTTCTCTCTATTTCTCAAGACCTTTTACTTATTTGTTTTTTTGAATCAGTTGAGGGTTTTTTGGTTGATCAGTCAAGTTAACATGGCTTTTATCATGCGTATAATTTGAACCAATTTTTCTCTAAAAATGCTTGCATTATAGCTTCCTTTAGTGGTAAATGTTGGAAATTTGTCTTTGGTGGGGAGGTGCGTCCACCCATATTTAATGAATTAAAAATAGGGTTTCGCATGTTGGAGGCTTTGTCTCTTCACACGTGCATAATCTACTAAGTGAGTAGATGACCGTAGGGCCAAGAATCGTCAAATTTCGTTGAGAAATGAAAGAGATATTGGTCCACGAAGTAAGGTGTTTGAGGCATGAAAATATGGTGTGGGACAAATCTACCACATCGGTGGAAAAATGAAAAATTTCTCTCTTTATAAGTCTCAAAATTGGCTAAGGGTTTGGGACCCCAAGGGGTAACCCATGTGTTTAAAGGAGAGAGGACCTAGATGTGCTTGGGTTCAAGGCTAAGCCCAAACGCGCGCCGCCGCCGCCGCCGCCGCCGCCTGCCCGTCCCGTCCGGCCCGGGCTCGGGTCACGGGTCTTGGGTCTTGGGTCTTGGGCTTCTTCTGATAGACCCCCAAATTATTTAATATTTACAGTTTGGTCCCTGAAGTTTCTGAAATATTTAATTTGGGAACGACGGAAGACAGAAATTGAAGTTACTTGGCTGTTTAATTCCCTCTTTCAATGACCATTAACAGTCATGTCTTGGCAGTTGAGAGGTCTCCCCTTATGCTATATATTGATGTCTTTTGGCTCAATTGTGTGACACAGATACATACACAAAAAAATGAGACACACTATATACACAGAGACAAAACAGAAAGTCCAAAACGTGAGCAGAAACGTTTGGACGAAAACAGAAAACTCTTCCTTCCTTTTCCGTTCTTCAACAAGTCATTTCGTGTTTTGTTTTCTTCATCAAAATCAATCTATTTACTTTGTAGTGTTGATTAGTTGTTGTTTTATCTTGGGAGAATATTGCCCGTAAACGTAAAAGCATATATACGGGGCAATTTTATCTTAAAGACAGAGAGTCATCTCTCGACTCAGCACACAGTTGTAACAATTCAGATTTAGTGTTTCTTGATTTCAGGTTATCAAGATTCAAGACTTAACAACATTGCGGCAGTTCTGAACATTGGCTTATTTATTTACCCTTTCGAACACTTGTAATAGTTATTTACTTTTCGTACTGCTTTATAATATCCAACAGTAAATTATATTTGGGCGTTGCTTCATAATTCCGATTAGTATTTTTCATGTCCCGTTGAAATCAAGTATTAAAGTTTTTGTCCCACCAGGTGAGCCTTGGAGCTCACATATTAAATCAGCAAACAAGAGGGAAGGCTAAGGCGGTAGAGCTTGCAGGGGGAGAAGAAGACCTGTAGGTGTATTAAAAGCATAATATTTTAGATTATTTGGGATCAAAAGTTAGTTGTCTTTGTCTTATTGGTGGATTTACCATGTCACCCGCGTCATTTTAGGTTTTTTATTGTCTTCTAATAAAGTGTTTAATAGACACAGTTTTTATAAGCTTCAAGCGTTTCATAGGTCATATCCTTAATTAATGTGCCTAAAAGGAAAATTGGATAACTTTAGTAAAAATAGAAGAGATAGCTTTTTCATATATACGAACAAAAGAAAGATTCTTTTAAGGAAAATTCTCACAAATACATACATATTCCCTTTCAATTGAGTACACAATTTTCAAAAATTACATAAATATTATTAAGCACATGTTTGAGTTATAAAATATAAACTAAAGGAGAAAGTATAAGTTCTTAACGTGATGAATTTTAATCCTATTTGGCGAGCTCAATAAAGGAATAGTTTGGGGTCTTTTTAGCCATAGCGATATTTTTCATAATTATATTTCATAGCTATAATTTATTGGTTTGCGGGTGTATTTCGTTGTATTCATTAGAATTTCTCCATTGTATTTATGAATACATCAGGAAAGATTTCCTGAAATCGTGGACTAAAATCAGTTTAAACATGGTAAATAAAATAAAATCTTCCTCAATGACTGCTTAAAGATATAGATTCCAATTTAACATTACTCTTTATTCTTTCATACATGCATCTTTTCAATTCAAATTTTCATCAAAAAAGTAAAACATAGCACTTCCAATCAATTGAATTCAATTATTCCAAATGAATGGATAAAACTATTTCAAATACGCAGACGAAGCAATTGCGTTTGGGTATTCCAAATTTGACATTGTTCGTATGAAAATTTACAGAGTTCCTTCTAGTTGCATTATACAGAATTTATTGGATTGTTCTCATCGGCAGTATATACAGCAATACGTACATTGATACGACTTTTTGAAGGTAAAAGTTTGTTCAGTTGATCTTCATCTCTAGTTTATACACTAATCAATTACAATAATTACTAAATAATTACAATAATTACTAAATAATTACAATAATTACTAAATTAATTACAATTATTCCATCACTCCCCCGCAATCGAACCGGGAGGTCGGCGTATGCTGAGACTGTCCCGAAAATCTTCAAATAATACCAGCAAAAGACCTTTAGTAAAAATATCTGCAATCTGATAGCGTAACGGGACATGTAAGACACACACTTGTCCGCGAGCGACTTTTTCACGAACAAAGTGAATATCTAGCTCAATATGTTTAGTGCGTTGATGGTTGACCGAATTCCCTGAGAGGTAAATAGCACTAACATTATCACAGTACACCAAAGTTGCCTTCGGAACCGGACAATGGAGTTCTAGAAGAAGGTTCCGAAGCCAACAAGATTCAGACACTACATTGACAACACCTCGGTATTCTACTTCAGCACTGGATCTGGACAACATTGCTTGCCGTTTGGAGGACCAAGATACCAAGTTATCACTAAAGAATATACCATAACCAGACGTGGATCGTCTGGTGTTCGTACATCCTCCCCAATTGACATTTGTGTAGGAGACAAGGGTGGATGTCTACGATGGATATAAATGCAAGCCATACTCTAGAGTACCCTGAATATAACGCACAATGCGTTTGAGAGCATTATGCATGAATAGGCACACCTGTTGCACTGCATAAGAAATGTCTAGCCTTGTGAATGTAAGATATTGCAGGGGCCCTGCCAGGCTGCTGTAAATTGTCGAGTCGGCAAATGGCTTGCCGGAGGGAGGCGCTCAACTTGGGTTTAGTAACAACCGGAGTTGCTGACGGCTTACAAGATGACATGCCAGCACGTTCAACAATCTATGATGCGTACTTCTTTTGGGATAAAAATAAACCATCTGCATGACGTGTCACAACTATCCCTAAAAAGTAGTTTAGTGGCCCTAGATATTTCATAGCAAATTCAGAGCCAATCAGTGACATGATGGACTTGCGAAGAGCATCAGAAGAGGCAGTCAATATAATATCATCCACTTATAATAGAAGGTAAGCAATTTTATTACCCTGACGGTAGATGAACAGAGAATGATCAGAACGACTGTTAGAAAACCCAATATGTGAAACAAAATTCGCTAACCTCTTGTACCAGGGGGGTATTTTTCAGCCCATATAATGATTTCTTTAGCAAGCACACATGATTTGGATAAGTGTAGTCCCTGTATCACAAAGACTGATACATGTATACTATTTTATTTAATTCTCTATGGATGAAGGAATTTTTTACATCTAGCTGATGAAGTGGCCATGCCTTCGAAAAAGCCAAACTAAGGACCGTCTTATAGTTGCCGGTTTAACCACCGGATTGAACGTCTCACCGCAATCCACACCAACATGTTGTATCTTCCTATCACTTACAAGATGGGCTTTATGCCGCTCAAAAGTACTATAAATTTTTTCTTTGTGACTGAAAATCCATATAGACCGAATTACATTAGCATGAGGGGGACGGGGGATGAACTCACACGTCCTATTTTTAATAAGAGCATTAAATTCATCATCCATAGCCATTTTCCAATCGGGTCATTTAAGAGCGGACACATGATTACGCGGCAATGGTGATTTTAAAATCTGGGTGTAGAGGCTATATTTGGTGTTGGGTTTGACAATGTCGTGTTGACTACGGGTGATTGGTCGCTGGGCCAAAATTGGAATTGGGCCAACGGGAGGGACGGAACTGCTTGGCAGTTGGCAGTGAACTGGGTCGTGACCCACACTGCCAGGTGCTGGGCCGTGATCCAAGCCACTGCCAGGAAGTGGGCTGTGCAGCATCGATCCAGTACCTTCGACCAAAATTGGTCTCAGGGAAGGAGGTCCAGTGGTGTGTTGCAGCAGGGCCACTATTTCTAGGCCCAATTCACCCAAAAATTTCGGGCTGGCCGAAATAGTGGATTTGGGTTGATACAAAAAATGTTGGGACAAATACGGGGTATTCCATCATCTAGAAAATCATAGGTAGGAGGTCTAGAATCATGCATTTTGGTAAATGAAAATTTTGTTTCATAAAAAATTATGTGATGACTCACAATTAATTTATTAGAGGATAGGTCGTAACATTTGTAACCTCGATGATTAGAAGGATATCCCAAAAAAATACAAGGAGTAGACAGGGGTTGAACTTTGGTAATTGTGGTGGATGAAAAAAAAGAGGATAGCATAATCACCCAAATACCCGTAGATGAGAATAAGATGGGTCCTTTAGGTATAGGATTTTGAGAGGAGCTTGATGGAACGAGTTTTTGTGGGGAAGTATGTTCAATATATATGTTTCCATTTGTAGTGCATGATGCCAAAAAAACGGTGGTAGTGCGACATGAGCAAGGGATGTTCTAATAATGTTATTGATGGTTCAAATTTTTCTTTCCGCCTTCCCGTTTTGAGAGGAGGTATGGGGACATGAAAGGCGAAAGGTTAAACCATCCGCATTGCAAAAATCCCAAAAATGACCATTATCAAACTCCCTATCATTATCACATTGAATATTTTTAATATCCCGTTCAAATTAATTTCGGATGAATGCCCTAAAAGTGAGAAATGTGGAGAAAACTAGTGATTTTTTTAGATAAGAGAAACGTCCACAAAAAATTAGAGTAATCATCTAGCAAAAACAAATAATATCTATGGTCCGAAGAGCTCAAAACGGGTGATAAGTGTGCATGAATTAGACGAAACAAATGACAATTGAACATATTTTCCAAGTGGACATGAACGACACATATTTGAATTACGTGTTTGAGTACATGAAATAAAATTATTTTGTTTGAGAGAGGCTAAAACAAGTGCTCCCGGATGACTCAAACGGTCATGCCATAATGAAGGTGCGAAAGCTGCAAAAGTGGATGGTAACTTGGCTCGTTGATTAGGTGTGGTAATTGGATAGAACTCCCCTTGACTATCACATCTCATTAGACGCATCCCATAAGAAAATCCTTCACTTTTCAAAGAAAATGGCCAGTGACTCATTTGTTGGAAGGGTAACCATACCTCTATGGCAGCCGCCAAGCGCAAAATGGATGCTTCGCACCATGGGCGCCCAATGAGTTGCATGCCTATCGGAAGTCCTTGCTTGTCATAGCCAACCTAACATATAGAAGATTCCAGCAAAAATTTAAAACAATTGGAGATATTATTGGTACCGCACCGCCATCATTAATAGTTTGTATATGGTGAATGAAGTAAAATATCAATCAATCTGCTTAGCTATAATTACCAAGTCCATAGGTCTAGCATATACAATACAGATAGGAGTTTTGAAAATGCTAACAGAGGAGCCTGTTGTAAAATGCAAGTATGTTGAAAATGTATCTATCATGAACACCGTTTTGGCACATCTATACAAATTAATGCGTGAATACTATTCGCTGTTGATGCGGAGATAGGACTGATTTTTTTTATTATTATATAGAAATAAGAGAAGGAAAAGTGAGAAAAAAATTACAACGTGGGAATTAGAACTATCACCGCTTAACACCCAATATCCTGTCGTACTCAGCTGACTAATGAAGCAGAAGGGCTACCACACAAATGACAAGACAAATGAAAAATCAGAAGAAAAAAAAAATCCTACGTATGACTCGGCGACATTTAATGTGAGCGAAGTACTGTCGTGCAGTTCAGCATTAACCACTTTTCCAGCGAACAAAAGCTTTAAACTAACTAATGCAGATGTTTACCAAGAGATAAGGCCTTCCACTACCTCTTGAAAAATGAAGAAGAATGGATAATTGTACAATAGATTAGTAATTGAAAATATTGGATCATTATGTTTTTTCTTACAAATTTGAATCATTTCTATTCTTGCGCAGGGATCATGCTAATCTTCAATGTATCGTCCCAATTTTATCGGATGTCCCCGAAGGGACTTGGATCATTATGTTAATATTAAATGTATTAAAACTCGTAAGAATAGATAAAATCTAAGTAAAGAAAAATAAGAGAATACCAATAGTTTAACATAAGGATCTAAAAAAGAAAGCCTACTCGAAGAAAACTTGTCATGGCGCAAAAATGCGTGCATCGATCCCTTTATATTATACTACTTGATTGATAACACGATTCTTTTTTGAC
Organism: Anisodus acutangulus; assembly: GCA_029783415.1. Classification (NCBI taxonomy): domain Eukaryota; kingdom Viridiplantae; phylum Streptophyta; class Magnoliopsida; order Solanales; family Solanaceae; genus Anisodus; species Anisodus acutangulus. The sequence continues at coordinate 25,428,773 of CM056498.1, read as the reverse complement.
AGTGAACACGAGCAAGGGAATGTTTATAACTCTTTTTGTTGTATTGAAAGCTTCAACTATCATGATATCAAGAACATCGTGGATTTTCCGATTTCCTTTTGTGAAGAAACTCTTCATTCCTGCACCCAATTCTAATTTCGCATGCACTTCCTCACGCTCTTTGTTCTGCCTTCTACCTGGGAAACCATGATCTTGGATATGCTGTCAAATACCTGAAAACTCAAAGGGTATGATTAATGATTTATAAAGTGCGGTAATTGATTAACGATTGTTATTGATGTTTCATTGAAATTACTATAAAGTTGCAGCAAAGCACCTTTCATTACAATTTTGATTCGACCAATATGGTTTTGTCTAGACAAAATTTTCTAAACATAAAGCAATTGTCTCTTGCTATTTTAGCAATATATGGTCGGAGAACGTATTTGCAAGTCCTCTTGCACAAACTAAAAAGGGCATAATCACGATTGTTGTTCTGCAATAAGGTAAGCGGTGCATTATAATCTTCCGAAACGATACGTTGTTGCCTTTGTTTGCCGAAGCGGTGCATTTCCTTTAGCTTTTCCGTAAGAGACTTTAATTTGTGTTTAAAGAATAAGTTTAACAAAGTGAAAAAGGTTAAAAAAGAGGAAAAAGATAAATAAGTTTCTTGCCTCTAGAGAGTGCCACATCACTGTGACTATGTCGTGCTTTTATATTTATATATAGATTTGTGTTTTAGAGGTTCAAATTACTGTTAATTACTCCATGTGTTAAAAAAATGACTCACTTTTCTTTTTCGTCCGTCCAAAAAAGAATTATATATTTTCTTATTTGAAAGTAATTTAACTTAAACTTTACATTTTACATAAAACGAGATCTATAACCACAGAAATATCTTTGGCTTCTTTAAGATCAATAAGATTCAAGTCTTTATTTATTTCTTGAAGTGTGTGTCAAATTAAAGTACATCACATAAATTGAGACGGATGGAGTATATTTTCATTTTATTTTTAGTAAAATTCTGTCCAAAATAATCCCAATTGCTTTTCATCACTTTCATCTCTATCTTTCCTTTTATAGCAATTTTAACTCTCCACCCTTTCAATTTCTAACCTTAATATGTCTAATTCTTCTTCGTCTTCCTCCGGTACTTCTGATGGTCTCACCCTCACCAGAATGAGGGCAAAACTCATCGTCACCCATCGCCGGCCTTCGTCCTCTGGTATTACCCAAGCCATTAACCTAGGCTCTTTGGCCTATGAAATCATCCCCCAAATTTCAACTCTGAGAGGACATGATCTCGTTGATTGATGATTATGTTATCCCTCAAGTTCGCATTGATTACAGATGGGGCTTGGATGTAGATATTATTCCTCCTCAATTCAATACCAGCATTACTCAGCACATCTTCGGGATGTCTCTTGTTTACACCTATTCATTTACCATCGGTTTTGGCCTTTATATCCACCGGATGATTGAGGCCTTTTGTCATAGATATGGCATTTATCCGGGACAGTTGGCCCCATATGTGTGGAAAATGGTTAACTGCTTGCAGCATCTGGCAGATCTCACCCACCTTCCATTCACTTTGGATCATTTGATCCATCTTTATTCCCCCTGGATATTCACAGGGTAATAATTAATCTGGCTTTTCAGGGCTCTAGAGCCCTTATTACAAATGATGAGGATGAGGTATGATCGATTCGTGATGATTCCTACCCTCTGTCTTCAGGGCACTAATTTGGGTTGGACTAGCGCTCGTAAGTAACTTTATTCTATTTCCCCCATATTTCTTCAGGTTCTTCTCTAACTGACTCTTATATCGTCTTTGTAGGGGTCCATGTGGTCCCCAAGCCCCATGCCTGACATTTTTGGTTGGGTGATGAGTTTGCTTTGCGCCTCCAAGGGCACTTAACGGACTTGGAGGGCCCTTTTCCGATGATTGAAAAGGCAAAAGCCATTGTGAGACTTCTTTCGTTGGTCTTGCATTATTAACAGACTGCATATTTATGCCTCATCCTAACTCATTTCGTTGCTCCTTTCTTTGAAGGTCTTCCTATCAAAGGGGGTTTAGTCAGAAAAGTGCCCACCCAGGATGAGGCTCGGGCTTGCATTGGTAAGGTCATCGCAGAGGCCAGGGCCAACAAGAAGCGAGGGCTTTCGAGTGATGCTAGGACGTCTACCTCCGGGATCGGCCTGCGTGTGAGGACGCGTTGCCAATTTAACAAACCCGAGATGGAGGATGTGAATAGAGTGGTCTTAGTGGAGGATAATGGAGAAGAGGTCACAGCATCTGGGGATGCGGGGTCTCATCAATCGAAGCCGTCAGGGAACTAGGGATCAACGGAGGACAACCTGAGAGCATGGAAAACGGAGATGTGGGCGCGGGCCCTTCTATTCCTCCCCCACCTACTATTGGTTCTGACCTCGGCCTGGAAGCTTCTTTGGCCCATCTTGCGAACATCTTTCTTCAGGTAATTTGGGTTATTTTTTCTATACCCTTTGTTCTCAACACGAACGCATATACTAACTTTACTTTGTGTAACTTTTTTCTCAAGGGCACGTTGTCGTTTCCTATACCAAAGATCTTTTCAAGAATGTGTCTTCATCCACCCCGAATATAGAGAGGTTGGCGAAGGAGAACCGACGTCTCCGGGAAGAGGTTACCCAGTTTTGAGTCTAGCACAAATATATTTTGGAATAGAGGACCACCGTAGAAGGTAGGTGGGAGGAGGACAAGTAGGCACTGACAGTTGGGGAGGAGACCTTTCAAATCATGACCTCGGCTCGTCAGTTAATGGAGTAGATGTTGGTCCGGGCCAAGCTTGATTGCGACATTGCTCAGGAGATGATGCAAGTGCTCGAGGTTTCTCGCGCCCGTCTTTAATCCAAAAACCAATTGTTGACTCTTCGCTGGGAGGCTGACCAACAGAGGGCCACATTGCTCCGGGACCATGCTGTCCTTCAGACCCAATTTGAGTTTTTTCAAGGGGTGGAGAAAAGAGCGAGTGACGTCCCCTCGGCCCTTGGACGTAGCGATGGACTTGGGGGCGGCTGAGGCCGATTTGGATGACATACATGGACAAAATTCCCCCTCTTCTGATGCTTCTACCGGCTCTTCTGATGGTGAGCGTGTCCCCTCCGGCTTAACTTTGTATGTGGGCCTACTGCCACACCCCAACCTTGGGGGTGTAGCCGGCACTCGGTGCCTTAGGGCCCGAGCGTACCCCTCATAATAGTTGTAACATACTCAGGCCCCTAATTGCCAGTCAAATAGGGCGAGTCTATAAAGATTGCGATCGACTATTTTTCTTACCTGTTTTGCATCAAGAATACAGCATTGGGTTGAACAAATAATACTGCGATGAGGCCATAGTACGTGCTGAGTTAGACCGAATTGCCATGCCACAAAGTTTGGCCGCTAGGGCTCCGTAGTCAACTTATTGTTCCTAGAGGTGGGCTTCAAGCCACCCAACAGATCCCTTGCCATCAGAATGCGCCCCCATATGAGGGCCATAGTTCTCCGCTGAGAGAATGTAAGGTTGTCATTGGCTACTTGACGGACCCAATCGGGGTGGCCCATCTCTCGAGAACTATTTGCCAATCTGTGTAATGGTCTCGAGACAGACTATGCAGGATTGAGACTGCAGTGAAGGCGTCCTGGGAACGAAGGGTGTTTTCCAAAGAGTATCGGCTAGTATCGACTGGTTTAATGTAAAGCATTGGTCATCAAAATCATCAGGAATAAACTCCGAGAAATACAGGGTGATCCAGAGCTGAAGGAACCACAGGGGTCCGACTAAGGTATCTAGATTTCTGGAGTCCCCTAACCTTGTCTGGGCATCGCCAAGAGCCATATAAAGAATAGACAGAAAAAGAGATGCCCAGCCGACATCTTCCCCCGAAACGGCTAACGCCGCATAAATTTCCAGTTCCTTCACGACTGCACAGGACCTTGTGTAGACAAAATATCGAATGAACCAAAAAAGCAGGAAAGCATATACTCGGCATCATCGGCTGGGAGAGGCGGTACTCAGCTTTTGTTGGCCATGAAATAGCCATAGCCGGAAGAAGTCTTTGAGACCTTAATGCCCAAGTCGGCAACATCTATATCGCCTAAGACAGGCACTTTGGCTCCCAGTATCGGAAGCCCAAGTACTGCTATCACATCGAGCAATGTGGGGGTCATCATCCCCCAAGGGAAAACAAAGGCGTTGGCAATAGTCGACCAATAACCAAGGAAGGCGTATATGAGACCAATGTTACAAGGGAGGTCAAACTCCGACAGCGCAATGGCATCATAGAGACCCATGCGTCTCTATTCGTCTTCTCTGGCCGACTTCACTTGTTTAAACCAACCAGAATAAATAGTAATCTTGGCCGACCAGGTACGCAGGCTAGCCGGACAACGGTCACCGGTGAACCAATCACAGGTAATAGGAAGGTCATAGTTTGCCGGGCTAAGATACCGAGAAAGAAGGAGGTCGCCCTGTTCAGATGTACCATAAGGATCAAAAACCAACTGCTCATCGATGAAGGCAAAGGTAGGAGTTAGGTCACCAATAGCCAAATTGGCGTTATCTGATCCCTGAGATAGAGAGGAAGATGAAGACATAGTTCTCTGGTTAAGAAAATTGGGTTTTTTTGGAGAATTTGGGAACAGTTGATGACTAAGTGAGAAATATTTTGGGGACGTCTTTCCTTAAATATCCCCTTTATTTTTGGAAGATGTGACTGACACGTATTGGGACTTCTTTCTTTCAAATGTGCGGTTGAAACTCAGTGGGAAGCCGAGACGTCTCGGTTAAAAGGAGGAAATTTTTCAGAGAAAATCATCATTGGATACATTTAGAGCAAAAATGATTGAAATGACACCCGCGGCTGCCACAAGAAACGACGTCTATTTTTGAATACATCAACTCAACAGTTGCACTCGAGTTAATGCAGGGGGCAATTGTTAACACTAAAAAAATACCTTTAAGTGTGTAGCCGAATCAAGTGGCAGCCGAAGGTGGAAACATCAAAATGAGCAGGCGACAGAATGCTAAGTCGATAACCGAACTGACTTGTAGCCAAATCTACTAGTCCTAGCCTTCGGCTCAAAAAGCTTCATCGGCTATTACAGTAGCCTAGCCGAGTCACAATTCTGAGAAACGATTAAGACCCACACATATTTGGACGCCTCGAAGACCAAGTCAAAGAGCATCCTAGACCCCAAGAAATGGTAACAACCAGCAACAGCTAGAAGGAAGTGTCATTAATCATGCAAGAGGGAATCAATGAGCAAAAATCGGCACCACCTCCTCATAGTTGGCTAGTGGATTTAGTGGCTAACATAGGGGGATCACGTTTTATTTCTTGTAGTATAAATATATGATCATTTGTACAGAAAAGGACTCATCCTATCAAAACTTATGATAGAAAAGAATCACATATAATAAAATATAAATCGAAATACATGATAGAGATATATCAAGTAAGCAAATACGATTTATCAAAACACTTGAAATAATCATAATCCTTTTAAGACATGCATAAATAAGATTTTATGATTTTAACAATCGACAGAATGGTAGACAATCTTTCCAAAGATATTTCAATATTACAACAATAAGTACTCAACCCCTGCGTCTATGTTTTAATGATGCGATAATAAATGCATAGCTTTTACATCTATGTTTCAGTAGCACGATATAGAGTATAACCCTTATGCTTATATTTCAATGGTATATAAAGTCGATTGGTTGTTATTGAGTGTTAAATATTGTTTAGTTTACGTGATTAGAAATGCAAATTACGAATAAACTTTGATTCATATTCAGTGATAAGATTTTAAGCATATGTATATGCGTTGGAGAATGCTACAGTTATCCTTCATCATTTAGATATTTTCATGATGTTGAAAGCATATTTATAAATCTTTTTCTCTTCAGTCTTTATGTTCTACTCTACCTCAACCTCTTCCTCCTTCTCCTCCACTTTCAATTCCTCTTCCTCTTCTTTACTAGCTTCTTTTCTTCTTCATCTTCATAGTCTTCATCTTTCTCTTCTTTTAGAAATGATGTTAAATTTTACCAGAGCCTAAATTTTAATTTTAGTCTGAATTTAAACTGCATTCAAATTTCAATAATTTTTGGCGGAACTTAGCTTTAGACTCGGCGATCTGAAGTTTGAAACTTCAAACTGCATGATCTGAAGTCTAATTATGGAGCAACTAAACTTTAAAAACTATTTAACCTTTAAAATTTTATTTTTTTGTCAGTATAATTTATAAAAACTACAAATTTATAAATGGTGAAGTTTTCTGACCAAGGAAGAATTAAATATTCAAGGTTTAACCAAGGACAAAGGTGCAAATATTGTTGGAAATTAGCCTTTGGCGGGAGTTGCGACCGACCAACTTTAACGGCTTAAACACTAGTTTTACGCATATTGGAGAATCCGGTTCTTCACACATGCATGATCTACTAAGTACGTAGATAACCGTAGGGCCAAGAATCGTCAAATTTCATTGAGAAATGAAAGAGATATTGGTTCACGAAGTGAGGTGTTTGAAGCATGGAAAAGTGTGGTATTGTGTTCAATTCTCCCTCATCGGTAGAGGAAGAAAGAATTGTTGTGTATATAAGACTCGAAATTGGTTTAGGGTTTGGGACCCCAAGGGGTATCCCATGTGTTTAAAGGAGGGAGGACCTAGATGTGCTTCGGTTCGAGGAAAGACCACGCGCGCCGCCGCCCGCCCGCCCGTCCGGTTCCGGGTCACGGGCTGTGGGTCCCTGAAGTTTCCAGAAAGTCAGAATTTGGACAGTCAAAGCAGAAAGCACTCAATTCAGCCATTTATTTTGGCTGAATTACTCCTCCTATAAATGGCCAATCCGTTGGTCTTTCACCATTTATGTTGGTGACTTTACTACCTCCATAATGACCATTATTTGGCTGTTATGGAGGCAGTTTTCAGTCCCTCCCTCACCTATATAAACACCCCCTTACACCATTGTTGAGTACTAACACTAAGACTCACATATACACGAAAATACAGAAGCTTACACAAGCAGAAAACTCTTCTTCCTACAACTTCCAAGCATCATTTCGTTACTCAATATTCTTCACGGTAGCATTTGAGTTTCCTTTGCTCAATTATTCCATTGCTGTTTTATCTTGGGAGATAAATTGTCCAGGACGTATAAAGGATACATACGGGGCAATATTGTCTTAAGGACAGAGTGCCACACTCGACTCAGCAAAAACAGTTTTTCAATTTTTCTTGTTCAACAATTGTAATTTCAGATTTCTAGTTGAATTATTGAATCTTTGTTTATCCTTTCGAATACTTGTAATAGTAATATACTTTTCGTACTGCATTATAAAGTACAACAGAGTAAAAACTCCCAACAACTTAAGACAATATTGTATAGTATTACTATTAGTGTTCGAAAGATGTCGGTCAAAAGTTGTGTGACCAAATATGGATATGGCAATGGTTTTCTGGTAGAAGAGAGTGATGATGATGAACGTGTTCATGGTGTCACCGCTACCAAGACTGGTGGGAACAAGCGCTCTCGAGAGCCTGAGGATGTCAACTGGAACAAGAGGAGAAGACTGAAGATGTTATTCCATCTTGCAGCAGAAGGCCTATATCTGTCCCAGACAAAAGATCCGAATAATGGTGAGAAGGAAATGGACACTCAGTCTGATGAAGTGACTGAAGTGAGCCAGAATCCGAAATTGGGATAAGTATTTTTCTTACTTGTCAAGAATAAAGATTAAATGATAAGTATTTTTCTTACTTGTCAAGAATTAAGATTAAATGATGTCTGATTAAAAATGGATTAAAGTAAGGAGGAACATGAAAATAATTTATATTCCTTACGCTTTAACAAATCAGAAGTTTAATCTCATCTTCTTTTCCGTTTAAAGATTGGATTTTGTAAACGACTTAAAAAAGATCCGTTCTTTTAAGTGTAATTATTAAAGTGTGTAAAGTATGTTCGCACATACGAGGGAGAAAGATCCACCGATCAGGCGTAAAACTGTTACCACACTTAAGTAAGCGCCAAGAATTATCTGGGCACCAATCATAACGGAAGAAGTATAAAAGTTAATGACGTTGAGCCTGTCATATTATTTGGCAGAAGATCCGTCATAGGATGATATTGGACACTCAGTCATACAAAGCCTCTGGGCGACTGGAGTGGGCCAAAATTCCTTTGATAGGATGATATTGGACACTCAGTCATACAAAGCCTCCGGGCGATTGGAGTGGGCCAAAATTCATTTGATATGATGATATTGAACACTCAGTCATATAAAGCCTCCGGGCGACTGGAGTGGGGCCAGAATTCATTTCATAGGAAAAGTAATGGACACCTAGTAAGGTGGGCCAGAGTTTCCAGGTCTGAAATGATCTGAAGACCTAAAGAAAGGCAGAAAAGAAATTGGACACTCAGTCTGCAAAGCAACTGCAGTGGGCCAGAGTATCCAGATCACATATGATCCGGTTACGCCCTAACCACGGGCAAGAGGTTATTCATGTGAAGCAACGCCACCTCTAAAGTAGAAGGGGTTGAAGAGGTTGTCCTCAATAGGACTTCAGGGAATGGGATCACTCTAAGATGAGGTGATACATTTCCCAAACTTGGTTAAAGGGACGATGTTGGTCAAGCTGGTTTGAGACTAGTCCAACAGGTCTGTAATAACTAAGAATCGTACAGTATGTCTGTAGCCATATGAATGATATATTTGTAATCCGTGCATCTATGCCATCATAGATTAAGACACGTTAAATAACAAGTCATTCAAAAGCTAACGATGTTGAGATTGTTGTCTTCTGTCGACATAAACCCTCAAAATAAATGTGAGGTAGATGAAGAGGCAAAATCACCTTTCCAAATTCCGTCAAGGGAATATCGAAAGAAGCACCGCTCCTCTAGAACTTAGTCACACCTACTTGGGTGATTTAAAGTTCATACAAAATAGAGGGGGGAGACAAGTACTTTGTGACCTTCATTGATGATGGTACAACGTATGTAATCCTTTGTTTGTTGAAAAACAAAGATAAAGTTGTTGAAGCGGGTAAGCGCTACAAAGCAGAAGTTGAAAATCAACTAAGCCTACAGATTGAGAAATTCGTAGTGATAAAGGGGGAGAATTTGAAGCATCGTTTATTAAACGACTGCTCATTACTCACCTCAGTCTAACGGTGTTAGCCAAGCGCAAAGCCGTACGCCCAAATTATGTGGGGCACGACGATTCTTACCGCTAATGCGATTCTCAATAGAACTCCGCCTAAGGATAAGGGTAACCCTCCGTGTGAGACATGGAAAGGATCTCACATTGTGATGTGGGGTGGTTTCATACCTAAGACTGTAGATTCCACATCCACTGGATCTGCAAATAACAGTAGTGTTTATCGCCTCTTGGCGTCAAAGAATGCTGAATTCTTTGGAGATAACTTTCCTTGAAAAGGAAAAAGGAGTAATTGCTCAAGGTTAACAAGAACCCGTGAGGGCCTGACTGTCCGGAACTAGACGTTCCGTATCTACAGGACTCGAAAGTTGCTGGCTATTCGGAATGTAATATTCCAGATCTGCAGAACTCGGGGATTCTAGATGTTGAACCGAGACGGAGCAAAGAAGGAGACAAAGACTTGTTCCAGTCCTTCTAGCTTGTATGGTTGAGAATGAACCATGAAAAATTAACAAATAATTGTCATCTCCAAAAGAGCTGCTTTGGAAAGAAGCTACAAAGAGAGAAATAATTTTCCTCATATAGAACCATACTTGTGTAATGGTTGATCTTCCTCCGGGAAAAGAACCTTTGGGTTGTGAAAAAGGATACTCAAAAGTGAGTACAAAGTAGATGGATCTACTGACGAGTTCAAAGCCTCGGCTACTTGTACATGTGCTCCCCTAGGAGTAGCTTAACATCTAGGGCCATTGCAGTCTTGGGTGGCATGGATGTTGAAACAGCCTTCCCAACCGGAGAGTTGGAAGAAGAGAATCAGAGTTGGTTTTCTGGACTGTTGGGCTTCTTCCTGAACTTTCATCTTAGTCCCTGAAATGTTTGCATTTTGGTCCTGAAAGTTTCAGATAAAACAGAAACAATGAATCTGACCACAAAAACATTGACTCTGAAGTTAGAAAGCCAACAGTTGGAGAATCAACCGTCTGAAAGTAAAAGTCGTATTGAAACAAAGTCTCGATATGAAAGATATGGTTATCACATATGACATCTTAGGAATTGGATTTCTAAGATATCTAACGGACTGGTCGATAGTTGACGGTCTCGTTGAAGCCACCAATGGATATGAATCATAAAACTGATTGGAATCATGGTGCACCCATAGACAAGGAGCGATATGCACATGTCATGTGTAGTTTAATGTATTGTACACACTACAACCGACCTGGTATCGTCCTACAAACAGATCAGTTGAACTAAGTTTCACTGATGATCTTAATACATGATCAATAGAAGGCGTTAAGTCGGATATGACGATATCTGAATTATTCGCTTATCTACGGATTATAGTATTCTGGATGTCCAGCGGTTCTGGGAGAACACAGTGATGCAAACTGGACATCAGATCTGAAGAACACCAAAGCCACAAGTAAATGTGTATGGTGGATCTTGGAAAAACCTCTAAGCAAACTTGCATCGACCGATTCATGATGGTATCGGAGTTTATCGCTTTATACAAAGCATGAAAGAAGTTGAGTAACTTCATGACTCCTTAGAGGACGTCCCTTATTGGGAGAAACCCGTGCCTTCAGCAGTTATACACTATGGCTAGCCGGTCGGCTTCAGGAAGGACACGGATGACGGCGTCTGGACATATCTGTCAGGATCTGTCGGAGACATAAGACCGTATGGCAGTTGATCATCACGGGTGTCACTTCCTTATTTACTAACTAAGGGACTACCCGGAGATCAAGTGTTCTGCCTGTCTAGGGGAATGGGCTTAAAACCCAAAATATACGGACCAATACAGTGGTAACCCAACCTTACTAACTGGAGATCCCAGTAATTTGGTTCAATGGGAAAACTAAGTTGTAAAGGTTCAGTTGATCGCTTTAGTGGAAGCATGAGCACTTCGAATTGTGATTTCTGAAAAGAAACACCAAATCCAAAGTTGTTCCCGCGATAGATGTTAAGTGCTATCTGCAGTATGGGTAAAGGTTAAGTTTTCAAAACCTGTAATGATCCTCAACAGTTGAGGTTAGGTCTTTGAAAACTTTTAATGGTTCCTAACACTTGTGAAGTGGGGTATAGCAGGATACCTTGTAAGAGACTACATATTTAAGTGCGAGGACGGGCCGCCTCAAATGAATGCACTTAAGAATCCAAGACGTTGTCCATGGACAAAACAGACAAAACATTACGAAGAAAAGAGTAAGAGAATTTGTTGTGTTGGTACCATTGACTTGGCTTACACTAAACACTGACGGTTCAAGACATCACGTTCACCGCGCAGTAAGTAAGTCCGATGGTATTTAACTATGGAAGGTTCAAAGCTGAAGCTACCTCTCCTTATGCAACATCGGTCCGCTGAAATATTGCTGGAAATGAAAAGACACCATGTGAGTGCGCCAAAATCTCTTTCAAGAGGGGATTGTTGGAAATTAGCCTTTGGCGGGAGTTGCGACCGACCAATTTAACGGCTTAAACACTAGTGTTACGGCTTAAACACTAGTGTTACGCATATTGGAGAATCCGGTTCTTCACACATGCATGATCTACTAAGTACGTAGATAACCGTAGGGCCAAGAATCGTCAAATTTCATTGAGAAATGAAAGAGATATTGGTTCACGAAGTGAGGTGTTTGAAGCATGGAAAAGTGTGGTATTGTGTTCAATTCTCCCTCATCGGTAGAGGAAGAAAGAATTGTTGTGTATATAAGACTCGAAATTGGTTTGCGATTTGGGACCCCAAGGGGTATCCCATGTGTTTAAAGGAGGGAGGACCTAGATGTGCTTCGGTTCGAGGAAAGACCACACGCGCGCCGCCCGCCGCCGTCCGTCAGGTTCCGATTGCAGTTCCGAAGTTAGAGTTAGGGTTCTCGGGTGGTAAATGGTTGTGGGTCTTCGATATTATCTTTGGGCGAGAAAACTTTGCCGAAATGCAGTTTGATCCGAAGTTTGGATATACTGATTTGGACCAGAATTCTTTCAGATGTACAGTTTGGTCCCTGAAGTTTCAAGATGTACAATTTGGTCCCTGAAGTTTCCAGAAAGTCAGAATTTGGACAGTCAAAGCAGAAACGCCAAGCACTCAATTCAGCCATTTATTTTGGATGAATTACTCCTCCTATAAATGGCCAATCCGTTGGTCTTTCACCATTTATGTTGGCGACTTTACTACCTCCATAATTGCCATTATTTGGTTGTTATGGAGGCAGTTTTCAGTCCCTCCCTCACCTATATAAACACCCCCTTACACCATTGTTGAGTACTAATACTAAGACTCACATATACACGAAAATACAGAAGCTTACACAAGCAGAAAACTCTTCTTCCTACAACTTTCAAGCATCATTTCGTTACTCAATATTCTTCACGGTAGCATTTGAGTTTCCTTTGCTCAATTGTTCCATTGCTGTTTTATCTTGGGAGATAAATTGTCCAGGACGTATAAAGGATACATACGGGGCAATATTGTCTTAAGGACAGAGTGCCACACTCGACTCAGCAAAAACAGTTTTTCAGTTTTTCTTGTTCAACAATTGTAATTTCAGATTTCTAGTTGAATTATTGAATCTTTATTTATCCTTTCGAATACTTGTAATAGTAATATACTTTCCGTACTGCATTATAAACTACAACAGAGTAAAAACTCCCAACAAATATAACCCTCAACTTTATGATATCGAGTAGATGTAACCCTTGTTAAAAAAATGGTGCAAATATACCTTGATGTTATACAAATAGTGCAAATATTTCAATGTCATTACACAAATGGTGCAAATATACATTTTTCGCTGATAATTTTTTTTAAAAATCATTTAGCTTATTTTTTAATTAAAAATATCACGTGGCGTTAAAAAATTAAGTCTACCCATTTTTTAGTAAACTTATATTTTTAAAGTCACTTGGTAATGTTTTTTTTGATGGGTCGGGTTTGATTCGTTTAAAAAAATAAGTCTATCCCAAAAGAAATATATCACGTGATTTTAAAAAAATAAGTCCACCTAAAAAAAATGGGGTAGATATTTTTGTAAAGCCATGTGCCGTCTTTTTTATTGAAAAATAAACTAAATAATTTTTTAAAAATATTTCGTCAATACAAAAATATATTTACATCATTTGTGTAACGACAAAGATATATATGATCATTTTATGTGCTCTAAATCGCAAAGTTGAGGATATATGTGCACCTTTACGTCTTAAAGAAACTTTAATCCGCATGCAATTTTTTTTTCCTGTCAACCTTATTACTCCTACTACTTCTTTCATTCGTCAAAACATTTGACTTCTTTTCTTTCTTTTCGTGTATTAATCCAAGGACTTCTGGCTCTTTGACAATTATCCCAAATTAGATCGACATACAAACTAAAACAATAAATTAACGCTTTTTCTATTTCAAATCTATTGAAACATGTCTCTCAACGTTTTACATTTTAATTACTTCCCAGCTTAACTAGATGAAATTAGTTTTTAGAAAAAACTTCTAAACTCAATATAATAATTAACGTAATCATTTTAATAATCATGGAAGTAAAGCATGTGGAACCAAGGATATGTATTTGAATTGCAAGCAACAAGGATAGTTTTAGACTGCGTATATGTAAGACTGTAAGAGGGAAACACGGTATTTTCCATCTGATGTCGTATATTTATTTTGGGGCCTTGTGACTAAATTGGAAATGCAAAAAAAAAAAAAAAAAGACAAATATTTACTTTTTTAGACCACCGAATAAAACGTTAGCAATAGTTTCAAAAGTAATTAAAATTTAGCCATTTTATAATAGAGTAAGTTTTATAAAAATACGCTTCAAACTCCATAAAAAGATGTTGACATGTGCGCGGTTCAAAATTCGATGTAACGATGTTGGAGTTTGAATTCCAATAAAGTGCGTTGAAGTTCTACTTATAAATTTTTCGAATTCTAACATGTTTTTGAAAAAAAATCATGATTTATGTTTTCCGGTGAAAATGATTCTAACCAGAAATGTATAATAAAAAATGCAGTTACAGATTTGTATTATATGGTTTAAAGACAAGTAGGTTATATTCGATTCGGAGATCCTCTTGAACGAGTCCGAAATTTCTGGCTAAGTTACGAGTTTACGAGATATAAAAGTGAGTAAGCTATAAGAACAAACAAGTAAGACAAATAAGTAAGCTAGATCTAAGATGAACAATAAATGATATTAGAACAGGAGCTGAGAGTAGTATATTTGTTTGAGAGAGATCTTTTGTTACAAGTGTTGGCTTAGAGAGAATACATTGTGTCATTCTTCTCTTCTAAGTCTTGTATATATAAAACATACCTTAGACTATTATGCCCCCCTAAGCTGTGTTTACGTGAGTACCCTGGCGTCAATGTGCCCATGCGCGCCGTAGCGCTCTGATCTACTAAGGCTGATGTGGAGGGAGTTGTTGGGAGTGGAAGACAACTATAGAGATTCTTTGGGGCCGTTTGAGGTTTCTGGAATTACCAGGCTTCTCGAGTACGCCAATGATCTCAGAGGCGTTTTCTACCCAATATAGATAGTTTCCCACTTTTTGGACCCTTCATTTTATGAGTCTGGGAAGTGGAAGATTCAGCGCAACTTTTTCAAAACTTTTCGCGGGAACCCAAAACGTCACATTTTTTTATTGCAAGACGTTTCATAAGTTGATCATTAAATGTACTCAGTCACTCAATCAACGGCGGCCCTCCTGAGACACCGATTGACGTCTACTGACAAGGCACACCTCTTAGAGTTTCAAGAGTAATGATTGTTCCCTTGATTATATACTGAAATTGGCCACAAAGTCGGCAAGGACTTTCAACTTTATCGTAGTCTGGGGTCTATAGTCAATATCAAATTCACTTAATTCTACCACCTATTTAGCCAAGCGCCCGAAAAGTCTAGGCTTATGCAACACATTCTTAAGAGGGAATGTAGTTACTACGACAATTGGGTGACATTGAAAATAGGGTCGAATCTTTCGCGACGATATTACTAAGGAAAATCCAGTCTTTTGAGTAACGGGTACCAGGTTTTAGCCCTTGACATTACTCTACTTAAGTAATAAATAGAAAATTGTGTACATTTTTCCTCCTGTACCAGAACTGCACTTACCGTGACCTCCGAGATCGCTAGATATATAAGTAGTTTCTCTACATCTTTTAGCTTTAACATGAGCGAAGGGCTGAATAGGTAAGCTTTCAGGTCCCTTAGGTCATGCTAGCACTCGGGCGTCCAAATAAAATTATTCTTCTTCTTTAATACTGAAAAGAACCGTGGCATTTTTTTGACGATCGGAAGATAAACCTGCTTAGGGCCGCCACTCGTCCGGTCAGCCGATGTACAACTTTCATATCTTCTGGTATGTCTTCGATAGCCTTTATTTTATCAGGGTTTATCTCCTTTCCTCTTTGAGAAACCAGGAAACCCAAAATATTTTTGGAGCCGACCCCGAAAGCACACTTCTCGGGGTTTAGCTTCATATTATACTTTCTCAGCATCTCAAAAGTTTTATGCAAATGACTTAAATTGTCCTCTGCACGAAGACTCTTAACAAGCATATACTTCCATTGTTTTTCCTATTTATTTTTCAAACATTTTATTTACTAACCTTTGATATGTAGCTCAAGCATTTTTTAGTTCAAAAGGCATAACATTATAACAATAAGTATCGAAAGTAGTTAAAAATATATTTTCTCTTGGTCTTCCGGGTGCATCCTTATTTGGTTATACCCGGAATACGCATCGATGAAACTCATTATCTCATGCTCGATCGTAGCATCGATCATCTTATCTATGTTTGGCAACAAAATCGATCTTTTGACACATGCTTTGTTCAAATCTTTATAATCAATACATATTCAAAATTTGTTTCCCTTTTTTGGTACTACGACTACATTTGCAAACCAGCCCAGGTACTTTACCTCCTAGATTGATCCTATATTAAGAAATCTAGCTATCTCTTCCTTAACAAATCTGTTATGAAGTTCGGCGATTTGCCATTTTTTCTATCGTACGGGAGGGAAACTGAGGTCCAGGATTAATTTATGAGTTATGACTTCTGGAGGGATGCCTGTCATATCTTCATGAGACCATGAAAAACAATCAGCGTTAGATATATGATATTTAAGAATTAGATTCCTGAGTCCCGGAGGTAACCCGGTGCCTAGGTATACCTTTATGTTGAGAGTTTTCAGGTGTAGCACAATCTGCTCAAGTTCATCTACAATGGACTTGGTGGCATCTGACTCATCCGGTATCTGAAAGTATCTAGGGACTTGGTACTAATCTGAAAACTCCTCCTACAGATAAATCGATTATGATTTTATCAGCGGAACCTGTTAAGCATCCACTAGTACCGGCTTTGTTTTTGTAGTTGCTATTTAGGATCCGTCGCCGCCTCTGGTTCTTCTATGGCAAACATTTCCTTGGCAGCAGTTTGTTCACCTCGGATTTGCTGAATCTCTTCTGGTGTAGGGAATTTAACCAACAAATGCAGTGTCGATGAGACCTCTCTCATATCATGTATCCAAGACCTTCCGAATATTGCATTATACCTCATATCACCATCAATGACATAGAATTTTGTTATCTTAATAACTCCTATCATGTATACCGGTAGATCCACTTCCCCTTCGTGGTTTCACTTGACATATTGAAACCTGACAGGGTTCTGGCAGTCGGAACTATTTTATCTGCCATATTTATTTCCTCTATCACCTTCAGCTGGATTATATTATCCTAGCTTCTGGGATCGATCAGAACTCTCTTCACCTGGAAGCAGTCGATAGGTACCGTGACCACCAGTGCATCATTGTGAGATAAGATTACACCAGCAACGTCTTCTTCAGTGAATGTGATATTATATTCGTCTGGTATCTCCCAAAATTTGTTCTCCAGAGTCATCGAGATTTTCATCTTCTTGGCTGTGGTAAAAGATATGGTGGCAATCATTGACCCATCATAGATCATGTTTATAACATAAGGTGGTGTGGCCAAATTTGATTTACCTTCGATGGGTGGTCCCCGCTTATAATTGTTACGAGATCTCTCGCTCAAATATTCACGGAGGTGGCCCCTGCTTAGCATTCCTGCCACCTTTTCTCGTAGATGTCTGCAATCCGCAGTTTTATGTCTTTGAGTGTTGTGGAAGTAGCACCAGACGAATTGATCTCTTTTGATAAGATCAGATTGGAATGGTTTCGGTGGTGGGGATGTCGGATGAGCTCTCAGTACCACCACCATTTGTTCTTCGTCGATGTTGAAGTTATACTCAAAAATATCTGGTACTCGGTACCCTTAACAGAGTTAAACGAATTACCTTTATCAGAATTCATCAATCCTTAATTGTTTTGTCTGGGACCTCATTTGTTACTCGACTTTTCAAATGAGCAAAAACCATGTCCACCTCCCTACTTTCCGGGGGTAGGATAAGGTTGGAAGTGATTCTTTGAGGAGTTCCGGTCGGCTCCGGCTCCTTTGTCAAACTTCCCAAAGATACTTCCGGCCTTAGATCCAATCATATAATATTTAACCCGGATCTTGGACTCATACCAATTGTGCACATCTTTCCTAGTTGTAGCCTAGAATTCCAAGAGATTTTTCTTGAGCTTTCGGGAGGTATTTGAACTTGAAGGATTCAAACCCTTTGTAAAAGACTCTGCAACTCATTCGTCTGAGACTGCAGTAGTAGTATCCACTCTTTATGGAACCGTGAAATGAAGTCCCTAAGTAATTTTATTTCTTCTTGTGCAATGCGAAAGATATCTGCCTTGCGTGTCTTCACTTTTCAAGCCCCCATATGAGCTTTTATGAACATGTCGGCGAGTTGGGCGAATGATCCGATTGAGTGCTCAGAAAGTTGTGAATGTCATGTCAAAGCTTCCTTAGCAAGTGTTTCAACAAACTTTTTTATCAGAATCGATTAAATTTCGTGATCCCTAAGATCATTTCCTTTTGCGGCCGTTGTATAGGCCATTATGTGCTCATGTGGATAAGTAGTTCCATTATGCTTGGCTACAAAAGGCATTTTGAACCTTTTGGGGATCAGTTTGGGCACAGTCTCTGGCTTATATACAAGTTGAATGTATCTCTTTACGTCTGGATCGTCAACCACGTGAGGTCCCCGATATTTTACTGAACCGGTGCCAGATCTTCGTGGCGATTTTCTCCCCATTCTCTGCTTTGGTATCAATTTATTGGTCATATCTTTCATGAACTTCAAGACCTTTTTTTGAAGCGATTTTTTAGGGGCGACTTCACTTTCTGAACCATCATTTCTTGATCTACCCTAGTCATTACCGATTTCTCCATTAGCATTTGGTGGAGGCACCGGTTCATCCGTTGGAGTACTGTCAGCATTCTTGGACATGTACTCCGCTTGAAACTGCATCAGACGCTCCAACTGCTCACTCATAGTAGCATTCTTCGCCTTAAGATTCTGTATGGCTTCTTCAGGTATTTCGTCAGTGGAAACATCCTCATGCCAAGTTTGTCCGCCTTCGAAAGTGGCTCCATCCGCAAACATCGGGTCCTCTGGTATCGTGATTTCTATTGGTAAACCATCCGGTCCTAATGGGACGTTGCTTGCACTATCCCCGATGTTGCGACTGCTTCTGTGTTCTCCTATTCCTGTCATCTGTTTGTTATGAACAAAAAATAAGACTTAAAGGGAAGAATAGATTAGTAGAGGGGTCACTTGTGACACGCAATTGTCCAGGCCCAACGGTGGGTGCCAAACTGTTTATCCGTAAAATAGTACAGTTGAATTTGTATATGTGGTCAAGGACACGTGGATCTCAAGTGACACATTTGATAATAGTTCAAGATAAAATACACTATAATTAAGCAATAATAGGATAAAAGAAAGTAATAATTAGCCTGAGCCTTGTGACAACTTCTGGGCAGAGTTACGACAACTTATATGCAAATACAAAGATCGAGAGAATATGAGTAAGTGTATTGTAATAACTTGAATATGATGCCTTTACAATAGAACAATGTGCCATATTTATACATGAGCTACACGGGTACACACCCCACATAATATGCTCTCATTAATACAGGAGAATGAATGTTGTAATAATTTAATAATTAGTATCACAATAAATACCACCAATGCACTGTTGGAAGACGTACGACCGGTTCAGTAACGACCGACCGTTGCGAACCAAACAGTTACTCCTGACCTTCTGTGTCATCGGTGCCATCCATGCATATGACGGTCCCGGTACTGCTCGTATTAACCGGTAGCGCATCAGGCTGACATGGACTTGACTCAGCACCGTGTTCTGCGTGTGTCACTATAATTCGTACAACTATCTTATACGAATTTTGCCATATATAGTAGGTTGTGTTATTAATGAAGATGACACATAAATAGAGAAAATATTTAACGAAGAAATATTACAACTTTAACATAAATAAGAATAAAATTAGTCAAATATTCCTCTTAATTAATTTTTCTTACGAGCGTATAAAATAAAAAAAAAGGAAAAATAATTTAAGAGGTAGGAGTAACACTAATCCTAAAATGGGTCTCTATTAAATGGTAATGCTGGTGAAAAAGCTATTAATTAGAGCTCCCAAAAGTGTGGATATCGAACAGGTACTTTCTCTTCGGAGTCCTTCACTTTCTCCTCTCTGAAAAAGATGATACCTCTGAGAATGATAAGAAGAATGGGACGGTGCAATAAATTATCAAGAGGTCTGAGTTACAGGTCTCCACCTCTTGTTTCACTTGACCTCCCCGATGACTGGTCTTCCAATTCCAATTTCACCCATTCTCACTCTCCTCCTATCCATAAATGCAGTAAGCACCTCACCTTTTCCTCTTTCCTAATTCTTTTTAATTTTTTGAAACAAAGTAATTTGGTGGCGGCGGTCAATTTACGGAACATATCGCTTCATTGGGTCCTTGTGATTGTGTACTTGCGATAGTCTTGGTTATAAAGTTGGCACGATTTCCTCGAAAAGTTTTGGCCTTCTTTTTTGGGCAGCAATTGTTTGAGTATTATTTGACTGGTGCCTGTGAAGAGAAAGGGTGGAAAACTCTCTTCTAGAATCCCTTGAATAACAACTGCCTACTTAAAATTACTTTAGCTGTCAGTCATTCTTAGGTTACTGATATTAATCATGACACACAAGTTTGTGATCCAAATTCAGCTAGTTTTGTTTCTCCGTGTCAGCACTGTAGCAACTGTTGTGAGTAAAGATCACTTCCTTGAATTCTTGGCAATCAAATAATTTGTCTTTGTCACCACACGAACTTCGACTCGAATAGAGCGGAATGCATATTGAGGTTCCATATAATATGTTTGGAATTAAGGTGCAGATAATTAATTGATTATGTTGTCATTTCAAGTACTGGCAAAGCAACTAGCAGATTAATACCATGCATCCTTAATTTCACCGGTTCATAGTTATCTTATATAACTTCTCTTATGACTGAAATTGTCATTTAAGTAACCATTAGATGACCCATTTTGTTACTCTCTAACCTAACAGCTAGTAGCATGAACCTTTCAGCTCTTCAGAAGCTAAAATTAACTAGCTATAGCACAGCAACCTTTCCATTGGTTTTGTCAAAGGGGAATCAAGATGTTAGGTTTAGTGAATTTTGCAATTTTAGTCTCGTAGGGAATTTCTGGTTGGCACAAGTATTTTCTCACCATTATACCTGTATTCATCTTATTGATTTGTTCTGTTTTCTTGATAACCTGTACGTACTTGTATGCTTTGCCTGGTGTATGAGTGTTAATCATTTAACTATCATGACTCTTCAATCTTCCAATGTTGATAGTTTTTCTAGTCAAGTGCATACTTAAATTGGAGCAGTCATATATGCTATTTGCCACACTTAAAAGATAAAAAAGGGAAACAAAATAACAGGGAAAAAAATCAGCATTTAACTGTCATGCAAAAAAAAAAAAGGTTTTGTCTCAGTGGCTATCTGTGGTTGTGGTCAACATGTAGAGAAATGATCATTCTGAATTAGTTTCTCAGAGGTAATACAAAATTAGCTTCATTCTTATCAGTTTGTGCTATAATATAAGTATCCCCTTTGTGAGCCCTAAAGCACTTTCCTCTCTGTTTCGCTCTACAGAATCTGAGAAAGAGTAAGAAGAGAAAGGGAAGGAAAATGTCAGATTAAGAATATTATTCTGTTCCCGACCTAAAATTTGCAAATGAAACTCTAATAAAAAATATTGATGGAAACGAGAGTGAATTGTTTTTTCCTACGATTTACTGGGGCAGTTTATGCTAGTACTCGGCTGTTCTCATTGGGTAAATCAAACTCCACAAGCAGGGGTTTAAAGGTATTGGGCCTCTAGTTGCTATTGTTGAGATCAAACTTAACAGAGAAACCAAATTTAAAGAAACATTTGGGTAAAAGAACTCAACTCCATGGACAGGCAGAAGAGAAAGCCTGTCCCCACTCAGACCAAGACAAAACTTTTACTTGTTCAAATAACAATTAAGGTGAAGCAGGGTCAGGAACGACGAATCTCTTTATGATTAACATATCCATTTTGCAAGTTTGTTATTTCTATTATATTCTAAGGAGCATTTCATTCGGACAACTTCACATCATAATGTCAAACTCTAACGTTTCAAATGTGATGGTTCCAATATCACCTTAGCAGCCTCACAAAGTAAATACTTGTCGAACTTTGGGGAGCAAAAATTTTTCTTGCTATACAACCTTGGTTGTTCCATAACTTTAATATTGTACATTTCTTGCTTTTTAGTGAACCTTACACTGCCCTTATCTATTCTTTGAAATCCCATTTTTTCAAGTTTTCCATGATGGACCCAAAAAAGAAACAAAGAAAAGTTCTGCTTCTAATTAATTTATTTTCAGAAGGCAACAATGAGAGTGCTAGAATAATTGATGGGAGATCTGCTGCCGAGGAAATTAAATCAAGCATAGCCATAGAAGTTAGCAGAATGAAGGAGTCAATAGGAAAAGTCCCTGGTTTGGCTGTAATATTGGTGGGCCAAAGGCGAGACTCTCATGCCTATGTCCGTAACAAAACAATGGCTTGCCATGAGGTTGGGTTCAGATTTTCAATTGCTGAACTCCCTGAGAGCTGTACAGAAGAGGAGGTCTGTGATGCATTGTCAAATTATAACAAGGATGCATCAATTCATGGTATTCTTGTGCAGCTTCCTTTGCCACAGGTAAATCTTCAACTAAGTAGTATGGGCTTATTCATTTTATGTGAACGATATAAGAAAGCATGAAACTATCAGCTTCTGATAACGTAGTTGATACTTGAACTTGAGAATCTATTCCTTTATTCGTCATTTTCTCCCAAACAAGATGTTAACAATAGTTGAAAGTACATCTCATCTCTGTGAAGCTCAAATGAAAGTTGAAATTCAGAATATTAGATATAAAATCTAGGGAAGATATCAATTGAATCTCTATAATCACAGTCTATAGATGGTGTAGTCATTATGCTATGTCCTCCCCCACACCCCCAACCCCCACACACCCCTCCGCAACCCCACACCCCCACCAAGTTTATTATATATTTTCTGTTGCTAACAGAAGTCATTGGCACAGCATATTGACGAGGGAAAGATTTTGAACGTACTAAGCTTAGAAAAAGACGTGGATGGATTTCATCCGCTAAACATTGGGAACTTGGCCATTCAGGGTAGAGAGCCACTGTTCATCCCGTGCACTCCTAAAGGCTGCATCGAATTACTGCTCAGGTCTGATGTTGAAATAGCTGGGAAGAGAGCTGTAGTGATTGGGAGGAGCAACATCGTTGGATTACCTTCATTTTTGTTGTTGCAGGTGATTAATCTGTCACATAAGCTGTCACTTTGTTACACTCTTGTAAATCCAGTTCTTCAGGAATATATGTGCCACACTACGGGGTCATTTGTACGCCAATAGCACATAGCATTAGACATGAAATTGAATAATTCGTCATTCATACACAGCTTTGTCTAAAAATATGTCATTGTGTATTTCTCAAAAAACCACACCATTGTGGTATTCTTATACTGGTATTGTTAATACGGTGTATGTGGCCTCACGATAACTAGAGTAAATTTCTTCGCTAATGATAATTTAAGTTAGTTCAGACTAAAGTTAAATGTAGAAGATTGAGCTTTAACAATTATAAAATTTCAGTATATAATCAAGTGATTAGTTTTATCTGTTGTTTTGCATATTATTGGCAAGAGATTGATCCATATAGCTGACCCCGACTTGTTTGGGACTGAGGCCTAGTTTTTGTCGTTTTAGTTTTATCAGTTGAGGTTTCATTTCCCTTATCATATGCACTTTTGTTTTTGGTCAAGTATGTTTCCAACTATTTTAAAATTTGGGGGCACATAGATTTTTATAGTTTTTAACTAATGTATAAGTAAGTTTCAGTATGAAT
This sequence comes from Anisodus acutangulus, assembly GCA_029783415.1. Taxonomy (NCBI): domain Eukaryota; kingdom Viridiplantae; phylum Streptophyta; class Magnoliopsida; order Solanales; family Solanaceae; genus Anisodus; species Anisodus acutangulus. Next base: position 25,405,216 of record CM056498.1, on the reverse strand, counting down.
CAATTATAATGTAATCAGTTTCTATATAAAGCACTAGATTGCATATGTAACACAATATTGTTGAAGGACAATGATGCAATAGCTACTCTGCTCGTATACCAAACATGGGGTGATTTATTATACTGCATGTCCAGTATTTGGTAACAAAATATTATACTGCATATTCGTTGATAATAATAATAATAAACATAAAGACTATTGATAATGCTAAGATTTTTGCTTGCTCATATTAATAATCTCTCCATATTAGAGTCTGTATTTTCTTCTCAACATATTAAACGGTGTGAACAATGTTTGCAGAGGCACCATGCAACAGTAAGTATTGTGCATGCATTTTCAGAGAATCCAGAAATTATTGCTCGTGAAGCTGATATACTTGTTGCAGCCGCTGGAGTGCCTAATTTAGTCCGTGGTAGCTGGTTAAAGCCGGGAGCAGTTGTTCTTGACGTTGGAATAAACCCAATTGAGGTAATTTCCGAAGTTCCTCCTTAGTATTGCATGATCTTGTCCACATAAAATGCATGACAGTGAAAGTAAACTCGGTTGGATTAATCATAACTTTTCTGTCCGAAAAAGTAAAATTGATTTAAATAATTGATGTACATGTGAAACAATAAGGTCATTTGTATGTTTAATTGGTGCAGGACCCTGAGAGCGAACATGGTTACCGTTTGATTGGAGATGTTTGCTTCGAAGAAGCAATCAAGACAGCTTCCGCAATAACCCCAGTGCCTGGAGGTGTAGGTCCTATGACAGTTGCAATGCTTCTTCTGAACACCCTTGAAGCCGCCAAACGTGCACTTGGTTTTACTTGATTTAAGGCGAAGGAACTCCTAAAATGTGTCATTTCTTCCTCTCTATTAGAAACATGGAGATGAAATGAATGATTACTAGCTCGAGTTTTGCACAGCCAACCTCTACATTATTGGACTTGTGTCTGGTGGACCAATCATTGCCATTAATCAATCCCAACATATTTGGAAGTTCTAAATTACCGCTAAGCAGCACTACCGAACAAAAGTAGCAGCTTCACTATTTGGATGACGCACTGAGATAATATGACATTGGAGGCCTAGCGACTGGCTAACAAAATTAACGCTTGGTTTCCATAATGCAGAAAGTTCTCTTGTATAACTAACTGTATATGTGTATATTGATTTGCTCCTCAAGGTTCCTTTTCTTTTTTCTTCTTAAGGCTGACCTTTTGAAGGTACACAAGCTTATATTTCTCGTAAGTTACTTTTTAAAATTGTAGAAGGAAATTTAGAAGATATCTAGTATATGATTTTTGTAACTGATAAAGTTACTGCCATGTGACTAAGAGGTCATAAGTTCAAGTCGTGGAAACAACCTCTTACAGAAATGCAAGGTGAGGCTGTGTACAATAGACCCTTATGGTCCGGTCCTTCTCCGGACCCCGCGCATAGCGGAAGCTTAGTGAACCGGGCGAGTTTTGTTTAATCTAGTATATGGTTTTTGAAATAAAAGCTTACTTCCCAGGATGCCTATGACTTATGAGATATTGATTTGCCTTTTCAGTGTTTCTTCCTTACTTTTTTGAGAAGCCCTTTATAACTATACTACAAAAGTCCTCAGAAGTTCAAATTGAATGACATTCTGTTATATAGCTATTATTAATTATTAAACACCCTGTAAATGTGAATGCTACCTAAGGATGCCAGGCAAACCAGATTCTAATATTGAGAGCTCAACAAGACAAACAAACAGCCAAACGTTTTGATAAACTTATACGGAAGTTAATAATTTAGTTGAATAAACTCTCCCAAATCTCATAACTAGACCATAGAGCATGGGAAAGAGTTGCACAAGTCTGCAAGGAAGCAAGTATGTCTGGGCATCGAGCTGCACCCGAGCCGAGCCCAACCAAGATGGGCTCAATTGAGGTGGATGTGTGGGCATATTAGGAGAAATAAGATTGGGAATGATGATATTCTGGACAAGGTGGGAGTGGCCTCCGTGGTGGACAAAATGAGAGAAGGCAAGCGGAGAGGTTTTGGGCATGTTAAGAGGAGAAGCGTAGATGCTCCAGTGAAGCTGTGAGAGGTTGGCGATGGTGGGTGTAACGAGAGGCAGAGGTAGGACGAAGAAGTATTTGAGGGAGGTTATTAGACAGGAATGACGCTTCTTGAGCTTACCGAGAACATGACCTTATATAGGAAGATTTAGAGGTCGCGAATTATGATAGAAGGTTAGTCAGTAGTTTAGCATTCTCTCGCTTTCCAGCGGGATAGGCTTGGTGGTCGTAACTGTACCTACTTTCTTACTAGTGGTATTAACACTATTTTAGTAGTTTTTTGTTCGTTGATCTGTGTCACCACCTGTGTTTCTTGTGCTTCGTTTATCACATTATTTTGTTGTTACTGTGCTTTCTCCTTATGTTATGTACTGTTTTTTAATTCACATTATTTCGTTGTTGGTACTGCTTTTATGCATTTAGTTTTTCAAACTGCTTTTAAGTGCTCTACTTAAGCCGAGGGTCTTTGCAAAAGAACATAGAATTCAAGCACAAAACTTTATAGAACAGGTAGAATCATTTGTAATTCTTTTCAGCATTAATTTGTGACTTTAATATTTTCATATTAAAATTTTAGTAACTCGAGAGTTGCTTTGTAAAAGAATTGAATAAAACTGCAATTACATGCACGTTATAAAACGAGTCGATCGACTAAATAATTTTATGAAAATTAGAGCAATAGTCATGTAGAAGAAGAATAGGTTTCAACTTTTAATTCAAAGAAAACCCGCCTTTGATTGTAAAGGAAGTCTCTACTTTAGTTTATTCCATGTCAAACATGGTAGCTATTTCTTTGGCTCTTGTCGATGCACGTACTTTGATTATTTGTTCGTATTCACAGGTTTAAACTAGATTAAATTATCTTGATCTCGATATATAAATTATCATAAGATGATCTATATTGACCATCCGTAAATTCATATTTACACGACTGTCTTTGGACCCGTGCGAGCTGTGCTACCGCACAGGGCCCCCGAAAAATGAAAAAATTTAGGAGCCCATTTTTTTCATTTTATATTAAGTAATATTAGCCAGAATTTACTGTAAAGACCCATAATTCGCAGGTCTTAGCCCAAAAAGTGTTAGAATGATAGCTCTTTTTAAGTAGGGGTTGATTAACTTGAAGTTATTGAAATTGTATATTTACTTATATTAAGGGTCCACTTTTACAAATTAGAACATGACTTCCAAAATATTTGAGACGGCCCTGCATATTTATTCTTTCACATAATATTTACTCAAAAAAGTATTTTAATAGTATTAATATTATTTTACAAAATCATATAGTACATTACTTGATGTATACGTGTCGCAGGATAGATTTTTTAGTCAAAAAATCCTAGCGAAAAAAACCCTACCACCAAAAACCCTTAAACCCAAACCTACCGAATCAGGCATGGCCACGATGCCCGGCGGCCAGCCACCAACAGTGGCTCGTCTGCCAATTACGATACCTAACATTGATACTAAATACAAAGCAGCATTGCAGAACAATACCACCCAAGAAAAAGCTGAGCCTATAAAATATAAAACTATTACATAGTTGCATGGAGAGCCCACTATTACATGGACCAAAAAAGAATTTGAGCTTTTATGTCTCAGGCAAAATATACAGTATGCAATAGTGGCAAAGTTCTCATATGGAAGATCGGATTTACAATCACTGGAAAGACTATACCGATACAATTGGAGATAAAAGGAACATGCAATATTGGATACCTTGAAGAGATACATGTTTTAATTAGGTTATCACTATTGGAAGACTATGCCGCTTTAATGTCTAGAGCATGGGAGTTGCATGTTCGAAATAGGTATTTTCCAATACGATTCTTGAAATGGGATTGGTGGTTTAACCCGGACAAAGAAACCACAATTGCAATAGCATGTATCTCATTTCCAGGACTACCTATAAACTTATTTTATAAGGAATCTATGTTTTCGATGACTAAAGTTGTAGGGGAACCATTGGTGATTGATAAAGCCACCAACAATCAAACAAGGCCAAGTTGTAGAGACACCATCTGTAATATGAAGGGCTGCCTAGATTGGTCGGCTCGATTGCTGATATCTACCATGTTGGTCGTAATCATGAGAAGTAGACCCACTGAACTGTCCAAATCGCCTAGTCATCTTGTCGGGCTCATGTCTGGGCAGCTTTCCCCTAACAGACACAACCATCCTCACATGCTCGGCCACTTCCTCGAAAGAATCCCCAGAGGCCACTAAATGCAACGTGGCCAACTAAAGGGGAATACTCAACCCTCTTACAAAACATCTCATTCTCTCTGCCTCTGTAGGTAGCAACGGCGCTACATAGCGCAATAAGGTGTGGAAGCGAGTCTCATAATCTACAATTATCGAACCACGCTGCTCCAACCTCTGGAACTCATCAAGCTTTCCCAAATGCAAGCTAAGAGGCAGATACTTCTCTAGAAAACCCTGATAAAATCTGACCCAACACAGTGGAGGCAACCCGACTAGTCAACAATCAATATAAGCTCTCCACCATTGTTTCGCATCTCCCAAAAGCTGAAGGAACACGAAACAGACTCTGTGCGACTCAACGATACCCAAGATATATATCCTCTCATGGCTGCTCACAATATACTCATACGCATCCTCCTCAAGATGACTATAAAATACCAGAGGCTTCATGTTCGAAAAGTGCTCCCAGATCTTCCGCTCATCGCGAGTCATAGATGTCCCTATAATTGGTCGAGGACCAAACTCTAGAGATGAAACCTTATCAATACAGGGTGCTAACATAGCAGCTGACTGAACCCCAGGAGTATGAAACTCGAGAGTCTTACCCTCTCCCACTTGGGTGTGTGACCCACCCGGAGTAGTTAGATGCACGCCCGCCTAGGAAAAACCATCAAGTACACTCAATAATCTGACCAACGTATCATGTAGAACTGGAGTAGCTATAAATCCATATTGATCATGGGTTGGCCCTATCTCCTCATCTAACTGCTCATCCCGAGGCTCGGCATACGGTTCGAGGGAAACTGATTTAGCACGAGCCTGATCGACTTTTTATGCTCCGCCCTGAGCTGGTGCAGCTTCTTAGGCCCTACCTCTACCCCAAATATGTCATCTACCTCAACTGCACACTGCAGGTGCAGGTACCTCCTCTCTCGCTGCATAGGAACGACTCCTCACCATCAGTGAGAGAATAGGAAACAAAGGTCAGATACCAATTTGATTCAACTTAGCACGAAAAGAATGAGGAAATTGAGATTTCTTAAATGTCTCATAGCCTTTAAAACATAAGTATGGACGTCTCTGAATCGATTTGTGAGTTTCTACTAGACATTGTTATTGTATTTAAAATTGTTTAACCTAAAGATTTGATACCAACTTTGTCACAACCCCATTTAGAAATCGTGGTGGCACCTATACTTTTTCCACCGGTAGGCGAACTATTCTCAAATTATTCACATGATATAAGAAAGAAGTGTGGAAAGATAACAAATACTTAAATAAACTGCCGATCATGATATAAAAAATGCGGAAATATAAGTCTAGAAATCATGACACAACCCCCAAAGATCTAGTTAATAATACAAGAGCACTAATATGGATATATGTCTGAAATAAAAAGGGCAACAACAGCCCAATATTTGAACATCATAGTTTAAGTGTCTGAATATGTCTCTTGAATAAAAATAAAATACAGGGTAAGAGATATAGCATCCAAGGCATGCCCGAGATAGCATCCTCACCCCGAGTACTGAAAATCTGCCCGCTCGGACTCACACTCGAACTGGTTGAAGGATCTGTATATGTATCCAAAAAGAATGCAGCAAGAGTAGCATGAGTACAATGTACCCCCATAGGCATTATAGGCTGACAACGACGGAAGATACGCAAAAAGAGATAAATATCAAGTTGACACAAAATAATCCTATACTAAATAGTTCAATAACCCAAATAAGTCACGTTGTCCGCAAAATAGTTCACAAAATAAACAAATCACCTTGTTCATATAAGATTTGTAAATCAGGTAAGTTACCAGTTCCATAAGAGTACAATAACAGTGTTCCAAGCATCAAGTGAGCAATTAACAAACCTCTTTTATTCAAGAATTCAACCAAGAAATTTTATGAACTACACATCTATGGGGGACCCGCAAAGTCCGTATACTCCTTCAAAATTTCTCAACGGAGCCCAACTCTTGGCTGTAATAACTGTTGCAGGCATGCAACCTGTTCCCCGCATACCATCATCATCTCAATGTTGCGAATAATCTCATAAGTGGTCTTACCTTCTCGATATCTTGGATCCACAGTATTTTCGTATCACTATCATGTCAATATCATCAGAACCATGAGTGTATGAATGTAAATGACAATACAAGGAAAGAAATCATAATACAATGAGACGCAACCACATATAAGAGATGAATATCACATATTTTCATAGTTCAACAACACGTAGTCCAAGTACGATCAATATATCATATCAAAGTATGTGTGATGAATAAACACAAGAATAGCAAGTACGGTGACGATCCCACATAATGGCGATAAGCCCAATCAACAGCAGTCGAAATCAACTTAAGGTTAATTCTCAAATCACTTATCATCATAATTCAACACTGGTACCCATTCAAGCATTCTTCACAACCACCTGAGTGGAACCCCCAAACACGTTCAATACCCCTCAACATTTATAATTGATTACGTACTTCTTCGGGGTCTAATAAGAATAAATTTTAGCCTACCTTTGGGTCGAGCAGGTGCCACATGCAATCAAGTCTCTGCACTGGCCTTGCCCTTCCGGAGCGCCTCGTGGAAATCATAGTCTAACACGCATAGACTATATGTTAATACAAAACTAATACACGACACAATGACTTAGTCTTTCAATTATACCAAGACACCCCAAACCAACCCTGGAGCCCATGATATCACAATCTAAACTTTATAACCCAAAAAGCTTAAACACATACTAGACAATCATATTTTTAAGTTAATTAGAAATCTAAGCTCAATTGAACCTTCAATTGCATGATTTAAGAAAAAACCTCAATTTATAAACCCTATGTTTTTTCCAAATTGGAAAGGTTTTCCATAATTAAAATAAATGCTACAACATAATCATCTAACATAAATCAATACTTATTCACAATATTAACACAAACTAATCCATATTACGCCTTTAAATCAAAGCTTAAAGCCTCTTATTCTACCATGTGGGCTTAAGAACCCATCTTCCCCAAACAAAGTCTAGATTAGGATTTAAAAGGTAAAAATAAACAAGAGGGAATGAAATTATACCTTAGAAGGTGAATCAAATGGAATTCCTCAAGAATCTCCCTAAAAGTCGGCTCTAAGTTCGAGATAAGTTATTTTGGAAAATGAATAGAATTTAGGGCGTTTAAGAATCTGCCTAACATAGCGATTTCGCACCGGGCGGGAATGATCCCGCAGGGGCGGCCACGCCACAACGGAAAAAGTCCATTGAGGCGGAACCTTAAGAATCTCGCGTCACCGCTGGTGCGAGAAAACCACCGCAGTGGTGGAACCTCGAAACATCACAGGGCCCGTATCTGCGAGCCAACTTCCACAGAGACGGACCCGCAGAAGCAGACACTAGACACCAGCAACGGAAAAATAATGCAAATTCTCCTCTAACCACCCGAAACACTCGCGAGATCTCCCGGACACAAACCAGACATGCTACCCTAAGGTAAATGGTGCTACAAACTTGCTCGCATCCTCGTATTTCTCATTTAACTGAGCTAAGACGTACTTTTCAAAGGAATCGCCAAATATCCAAATTTTATAAATAAGGCCACAAAGTACATCTGATTGTCTCAGGAAGCGAGCCAGTGACTCGACTTAGTCATAAATGACCCTCCAGAACTACTGGGAACGACAGAACTCAGAAACAAACTCATATACTCGAAAGTCAAATTTGAGTCAAACTAATCAACTCCAAGATTCTTATTTTAGGTTTTTCTTCTGAAACTCGCATAATTGAACCTTGGGATCCGTGTCACCCATCCCCGCGCATCACAAACCCCATAAAGAGTCTACGGGAAGGATAAAATAGTCAAATAAGGATCTTTAACTAAAGACGATCGGAGGGATCGTTACACCTATAGTAATTGTTAGGTAATAATAAAGATAAAGACTCAATTAAGGCCTATATATTAAATTGGATAAAGTTAAAGACCAGGTGAATTGTAATTAATATTGGCCCAACTAATTAACAGGCCACCCGACCTAATTCTGTTCCAAACTGGCCAGAGTCGCGTTTACAATTGTGACATCTCATTTCCCATTTAGAAAGAACCTTCATCTCTTCCATTAAGGGCCAAACTCCGGAAATTGAGATTTCATAAATGAACAGTCTTTCTAAGTAAATTCCTTCTTTGACAAATTGTCCCGCTGAACCAAGACTTGTACTGTCATGTTTCCCTTCTTAATTATCTCTCTCCAAAATTGCAATTGGTTCTATCATTTTTGTCGTCTGAACAAAATGGGAAATGTTTGGACGAAGTGATTTTCTCTTCCACCTTCTTCAACTAAGATACATAGAATATTAGGTGAACTTTGGAAGTAGAATGCAATTTGATCGAGTTCATATGCTACTAGACTTAATCTTCGAATTACTTCATAGGGTCCAAAAAATTTGGTTGACAATTTCAAATTATTTTTCACTGCCACAGACATGCTAGTAGAGTTGCATTCAATGGAACTTATGCCTATTGGGGCATAAATCCATTAAATGATCTGACATTGGTTGTGTTGGATTCCTTGAAAAAATTATGTCCCAATAGATACAAATTTCATTTGAGGGCAAAAATGAAAGACCAACACAAAATAGGGATCAGAGTAACGTTTACAATCCCGATTGTGGAAAATTTTGGATTATGATTCGGTTCTTTGGTATGGATATATATCTTCCATAAAAGAGAGCTCTTAAGCTATATTTAGCAAATTGAAGAATGGCGTAATTCCCTAGTTATCATAGCTCAATATATAGCATGGAGGAGGACAGCCCAACAACCACAAACAAGGCTGTAATGGCCATTAAGGGAGGGCTGTAATGGCAGGTTTAATGCCATGAAGGAGGTCTGGTTAATGCTCCAGAAAATAGCCCATACGGTAGGCAGAAAGTTTCTGCCTTCCGTCACTCCTAAAATCAACTTTCCAGAAACTTTAGGGACCAAACTGTAAATATTAAGCAATTTGGAGTCCAAAAGGATAATATCAGAAAGTCCCCACAGCCTACAGCCCACAACCCGCGAACCGGACGGGACGGGACGGGACGGGCGGGCGGCGGCGGCGCGCGTGTGTGCTTATCCTTGAATGTAAGCACATATAGGTCCTCCCTCCTTTAAACACATGGGATACCCCTTGGGGTCCCAAACCCTTTACCACATTAGAGACTTATATAGAGAGCAATTCTTCATAATTCCACCGATGTGGTAGATTTGTCCCACACCATATTTCCATGCCTCAAACATCTTACTTTGTGGACCAATATCTCTTTCATTTCTCAACGAAATTTGACTATTCTTGGCCCTACGGTCATCTACTCACTTCGTAGATCATGCATGTGCGAAGATACAAAGCTTCCAATATGCGGAACACTAGTGTTTAATTCATTAAATATGGGTGGACGCACCTCCCCGCCAAAGACAAATTTCCAACAATCTCCTCTATGAAAGAGAGATTTTGGCGCACTCACAAGGTGCTTACTTTCAGCAATCTTTCAGCGAAAAGATATTGCATCAGGAGAGGTAGCTTCCGCTTTGAACCTTCCCTAGTTGAAACCATCGGACTTACTTACTGCGCAGTGAACGTGATGTCTTAAACCGTCAGTGTTTAGTGTAAGCCAAGACAATGATAACAACACAATAACTCTTCTTAATCGTTTTCATTCTTACGTTTTTATCCATTGTGGCCGTGGACACACTTGGATTCTTAAGTGCGTTCATTTGAGGCGGCCATCCTCACACTTAAATAGGTGATCTCCAACAAGGTATCATGTTATACCCCACTTCACAAGTGTTAGGAATCATTAAAAGTTTTTCCAACCTTAACCTCAACCATTTGAGGATCGTTAAAGGTTTGGAAGCTTAACCTTTACCCATCATACAGGTAGCACTTTAATGTCTATCGCGGGAACAATTTTGGATTCATGTTTCCGTACATAAATCATCATTTGAAGTGCTTCTTGCTTCCACCGAAGCGCTCAACTGAACCTTTTGCCGCTTAGTTTTCCCATTGAACCAAATTATTGGGATCTCCAATCAGTATGGTTGGGTTTCCACCGCAAAGGTTCGTATTGTTTGGGTTTTAAGCTCATTCCCCTAGACAGGCAGAACACTTGATCTCCGGGTAGTCCCTTAGTTAGTAAATAAGGAAGTGACACCCGTGATGATCAACTGCCATACGGTCTTATATCTCCGACAGATCCTGACAGATATGTCCAGACGCCGTCATCCATTTCCTTCCTGAAGCCGACCGGCTAGCCACAGTGTATAACTGCTGAAGGCACGGGTTTTTTCCAATAAGAGACGTCCTCTAAGGTGTCATGAAGTTACTCAACTTCTTTCATGCTTTGTATAAAGCGATAAACTCCGATTCCATCATGAATCGGCCGATGCAAGTTTGCTTAGAGGTTTTTCCAAGACCCACCATACACATTTACTTGTGGCTTTGGTGTTCTTCATATCTGATGTCCAGTTTGCATCACTTAGTTCTCCTAGAACCGTTGGACATCCAGAATACCATAATCCGTAGATAAGCGAATAATTCAGATATCATCATATCCGACTTAACGTCTTCTATTGATCATGTATTAAAATCATTAGTGAATCTGAGTTCAACTGATCTGTTTGTAGGCTGATACCAGGTCGATTGTAGTGTGTACAATACATTAAACTGCACATGACCTATGTATATCGCTCCTTATCTATGGGTGCACCATGATTCCAATCAGTTCTATGATTCATATCCATAGGTGGCTTCAACGAGACTGTCAATTATCTCACAACTGAGTTTGGAGTTAGACCAGTCTGTTAGATGTCTTAGAAATCCAATTCCTAAGATGTCATCCGTGATACCCATATCTTTCATTTCGATGTAATTTCCACTCTCAGACTGTTGGTTTTCCAACTGTTGGCTTTCTAACTTCAGAGTCAATGTTTCTGTGGTCAGATTCATTGTTTCTGTTTTATCTGAAACTTTCAGGACCTAAATGTAAACATTTCAGGGACCAAAATGAAAGTTCAGGAAGAAGCCCAACAGTCCAGCAAACCAACTCTGATTCTCTTCTTCCAACTCTCCGATTGGGAAGACTGTTTCAACATTCATGCCACGCAAGATTGCAATGGCCCAGGATGTTAAGCTACTCCCAGGGGAGCACATGTACAAGTAGCCGAGGCTTTAAACTCGACGCTAGATCCATCTACTTTGTACTCACTTTTGAGTATCATTTTTCACAACCCAGAGGTTCTTTTTCCGGAGAAAGATCAACCATTACGCAAGTATGGTTCTATTATGATGGAATATATTTCTCTCTTTGTAGCTTCTTTTCAAAGCAGCGCTTTTGGAGATGACAATTATTTGTTAATTGTCCATGGTTCATTCTCAACCATACAAGCTAGAAGGACTGGAACAAGTCATTGTCCTCTTCTTTGCTCCATCTCGGTTCAACATCTAGAATCCCTGAGTTCGGCAGATCTGGAATATTAAGTTCCGGATAGCCAGCAACTTTCGAGTCCTGTAGATACGGAACATCTAGTTCCAGACAGTCAGGCCCTCGCGGGTTCTTGTTAACCTTGAGCAATTACTCCTTTTTCCTTTTCAAGAAAAGTTATATTCTAAGAATTCAGCATTCTTTGACGCCAAGAGGCGATAAACACTACTGTTATTTGCAGATCCAGTGGATATGCAATTTACAGTCTTAGGTACACCTTGACCTATTTCGTTATTCCAACTTTTACCAAGCCACCCCATATAATTTGTGTGTACGACTTTGCGTTTGGCTAACACCGTTGGACTGAGGTGAGTAATGAACAGTCGTTTAATTAACGATGCTTCACATTCTCCCCCTCTATCACTATTAATTCATCAATCTGTAGGTTTAGTTGATTTTCAACTTCTGTTTGTAGCGCTTATTCGCTTCAACAACTTCATCTTTGCTTTTCAACAAACAAAGGATACAATATGTTGTACCGTCATCAATGAAGGTCGCAACGTACTTGTCTCCCCCCTCTATTTTGTATAAACTTCAAATCACCCATAAAGGTGTAACTAAGTTCTAGAGGAGCGGTGCTTCTTTCGCTATTCCTTTGACGAAATTTGGAAAGGTGATTTTGCCTCTTCGCCTACCTCACATTCATTTTGAGGGTTTATGTCGAAGAAGGCAACAATCTCAACTTCGTTAGATTTTGAATGACTTTCTATTTAACGTGTCTTAATCTATGATGGCATAGATGCACGGATTACAAATATATCATTCATTTGGCTACAGACATACTGTACCATTCTTAGTTATTACAGACCTGTTGGAGTAGTCTCAAACCAGCTTGACCAACAATGTCCCTTAAACCAAGTTTGGGACATGTATCACCTCATTTTAGAGTAATCTCATTCCCTGAAGTCCTTTTGAGGACAACCTCTCCAGCCCCTTTGATTTTAGAGGTGGCGTTGCTTCACATGAACAACCTTTTGCCCGTGGTTAGGTCGTACTCGGATCATATTTGATCTGTATACTCTGGCCCACTCCAGTTGCTTTGGCAGACTGAGTGTCCAATTTCTTTTCTGTCTTTCTTTAGGCCTTCAGATCGTTTAAGACCTGGAAACTCTGGCCCACCTTACTAGGCGTCCATTACTTTTCCTATGAAATGAATTCTGGCCCCACTCCAGTCGCTCGGAGGCTTTGTATGACTGAGTGTCCAATATCATCCTATGAAGGATCTTCTGCCAAATAGTGTGACAGGCTCAACGTCTTTAGCTTTTAGTCTTCTTCCATTATGATTGGTGCCCAGACAATAGTTGGCGCTTACTTAAGAGTGGTAACAATTTTCGCACAGTCATTGGATCTTTCTCCCTCGTATGTGCGAACATACTTTACACACTTTTAATAATTACACTTAAAAGAGCGGATCTTCTTAAGTCGTTTACAAAATCCAATCTTTAAACGGGAAAGAAGATGAGATTAAACTTCTAATTTTAAAGCGTAAGGAATATAAATTATTTTCATATTCCTCCTTACTTTAAGCCATTTTTAATCAGACATCATTTAATCTTTATTCTTGACAAGTAAGAAGAACTACTTATCCCAATTTCGAATTCCGGCCCACTTCAGTCACTTCATCAGACTGAGTGTCCATTTCCTTCTTACCATTATTCGGATCCTTTGTCTGGGACAAATATAGGCCTTCTGCTGCAAGATAGAATAACATCTTCAGTCTTTTCCTCTTGTCCCAGTTGACATCCTCAGGCTCTCGTGAGCGCTTGTTCCCACCAGTCTTGGTAGCGGTGACACCATGAACACGTTCATCATCATCACTCTCTTCTACCAGAAAACCATTGCCATATCCAGATTTAGTCACACAACTTTTGACCGACATCTTTCGAACACTAATAGTAATACAATACAATCTTGTCTTAAATTGTTGGTACTCTATTGTACTTTATAAAGCAGTACGGAAAGTAAATAACTATTACAAGTGTTCGAAAGGATAAACAAATATTCAATATTCAGAAATTGAATCTTGTTGAACAAATATGCCAATCTGCAAAACTGCCGCAAGCTTGTTGTGTCTTGAATCTTGATAACCTGAAATCAAGAAACAACTAAATCTGGATGGTTACAACGTTGTGTGTTGAGTCGAGTGATTGCCCTCTGTCCTTAAGAAAAGATTGCCACGTATATATGCTTTTACGTTAGCGGGCAATAGTCTCTCAAGATAAAACAACATTTTAATCTCAACGCTACAAAGCCAATAGGTTGAGTCTGACGAAGAAAAAAAATATGAATCGACTTGCTGAAGATATGGAAAAGGAAGGATGAGTTTTTGTTTACTCTTCTCTTTTGTCTCTGTTGTGTATATCTTGTGTATATGTGTGTATTTCAACACTGTTTTTCCATCACTATTTTTGTTGTTTTTCGTGACTGTTTTATGTTGAAAACAGTGACTATTTTGTGCTGAAAATGCTGTCTATATTGCTGTTTTTCTCTATCATGAATTGAGCCAAAAATAGCTCAATATATAGCATGGAGGAGGGCAGCCCAACAGCCACAAACAAGGTTGTAATGGCCGTTAATGGAGGGTTGTAATGGCAGGTTTAATGCCATGAAAGAGGTTGATAATGGTCATTGAAGAAGGCTGCTCAACTGCCCAAGTAATGGGCTGTTAATGGAGGAGTTAACAGCCAAGTAATGGCTGGTTAATGCTCCAGAAAATAACCCATACGGTAGGTAGAAAGTTTCTGCCTTCCGTCACTCCCAAAATCAACTTTTCAGAAACTTTAGAGATCAAACTGTAAATATTAAGCAATTTGAGGTCCAAAAGGATAATATCAGAAAGTCTCCGCAGCCCGCAGCCCGCAGCCCGCGGCCCGCGACCTCCCTCCTTTAAACACATGGGATACCCCTTGGGGTCCCAAACCCTTTACCACATTAGACTTATATAGAGAGCAATTCTTCATATTCCCACCGATGTGGTAGATTTGTCTCACACCATATTTTCATGCCTCAAACACCTTACTTAGTGGACCAATATATCTTTCATTTCTCAACGAAATTTGACGATTCTTGGCCCTACGGTCATCTACTTACTTCGTAGATCATGCATGTGCGAAGAGACAAAACCTCCAACATGCGGAACACTAGTGTTTAATTCATTAAATGTGGGTGGACGCACCTTCCCGCCAAAGGCAAATTTCCAACATATTTTAGTAAAAAAAGAACTAACTAGAGAATATATATATATACGCGCACGAACATACACATACATATACATAAAAATTTCATTTGTTATATTTCGGCTAATACAATAAGCGCGAAAGGCGGGCAAATTGATTAGTCTAATTAATAACAATCACGTGAAATTTAAAGAACAAAAAACAATGCTTATGAAAGAAAGCAAAGAACCAATCTATCTCAACGCAGAAGGTCTTGAGTCAGCTTCATTTCTGGTCGAATACAGTACTAAATAGCGCATGCGTAACATACATTAAAAAGAATTAAAACACTCAAAAAGACCAAAAAAAGAAAGAAAGAAAGAAAGAATGAAAGGACACCGTTTTCCAACTCTTCTCTAGGCATCCGTAACTTACAGGATTTTTTTGTTAAAAGAATGAATTAAACAATCAAGAAGAAACAAAAAAGAAAAAAAAGGTTTTTTTGACCAATTCTTCTCAATTCGCCAACTTCAGCTCCCCACATATGCCACAAAACGGAAGAAGAAAAAATGTGGTATGGTATAGTACTACATTAATATTAAAACTTGAAAGAAATTGGGGACTCGCAATTCAGCAGCATATCATTGACTTCTCAAATCTTCCCCCGTGGAAGTTGGTGGAGCTTCATTCTGAGAAACATCTGCTGCTACTTGGGGTGCAAGAGCTGTCACTGAGTGGTTGCGGGATAGGGGTACCTCCGAGGGGGTACGTGGGGATGAAGGTGTTGGAGGGGAAGTAGAAAGCATCCTTGAGACTGCAGGTATGGGGTACACTTCCGTTACTTCTTCAATGCCTTCATCCAGATACACAACATCTTGCATAGTTAATTGGTGGTACTCCACTATCTCTCTTAAGAAGCGATTCTCACGAGCATACACAGAATTCTCATGTGCTAGACGAGCCTTCTCTGCTAATAGTGTCTCAAGTTGAAGCCGTATCTGCAATTTCAGATAATAGGAAAAGCTTTAAGTGCACAGTCGACGGAATTTAACAATTTTAAATGTTAAAACGAATGGAACAAGGCATTGAGTAGGTTGTTACGCCACTTGCTCTTCTCGACGTGCCTGTCCATTTCAATGAGATATTGAATGGTAAACTAGCAGCAAGGAGCACATATATGAATTGAAGTCACTAGAAATTATAACCATCACAATGGACAGTCACAGGAGAAGCATCCGTGAGATTTACGCCACTATTTTCTTATTGTAATGAATATCAAATCTCACAGAGGTAAATGCTCATATTATAAAGTTTGTTTAAGTTAATGTTTAGGTTCTTATGCACTGTCTCACTCTTCAAAGTGAACAATAGAAGGGGGAAAAACAAAATCTAAGACAAACTTTTCCAAATTGTAAAATTCAGTGCTTCTTGCTGTTTCCAGATGACTTAAAAAGGAAGAAGAAGATATACCATCAAAGGAATGCTCACTACATGAAAACGCATATCACATTTCTACAAGTAGGTGAAAGAATTACCATGTCATCGTCTTCAGGATTGTCTCCCTTTTCACAAGACTCCCGAAGGATTTTATTTTCTTCTTCAAGCTGAGAACACCTTAGTTTTGCAAAAGCAAGATCTGCTTTAAAAGTTTTCAGCTCTCGTAGAAGAAGCTTGGCTTTAGCAGCAGTTGCCATCGCCACCTGAAACCCAAAATACAGGCCAATGATGCACTTCACCAGTAAAGAGATATTACCAAAGGAAATTCACAGTAAAACCACACACAAGAATTCAGAACAATAAGAGAGCTACTTAAACCTGTGCCCTACCATTTAGAGAACCCGTGAGATCTAACAGAATAGTAGTATTAAGGGCAATCAGATGAACTACTGCTAATAAATGAATGCAAAAATATGTTACCTGAGATAAATAGCTCCATTTGTGTACTTTGCTCAAATAATCTCTTTGAAGCTCATGCTTTATTTTCTTTTATAAAAATTCTTGTTCTCATAATTGTTGCTGTTACAGCATTACTAATGCAGTACTTAGTTAGTCAATAGGACACTTCCACTTGCCAAACAACAAAATGTTGCAAAGTTCAGATTTTGAATTACAGTTGTGAAGTAGACTTGAATTTTGGAAAAGCTTCTCTCTGGATATTTTATGGCCTTAATTCCAGAGGAGCCAGAAACACATTATAACAAGTTCCCAACTTACATCACGAGATGCCTTTAGTTGATCTTCATGATTGGTTTGTCTTGATGATTGCTGCCATTGACTATATAGACCAGAGACATGATTTTGTTCCTCAGAGTTGGTACCTTTTCTCCTGATCTGCAGTTTGCGTGTCTCTTGAATAATGTCAGCGGTCTTGTTCTCTACAATTGTACGTCCCTCCTGAGATTCAAGAAAAACTTATGTTGGAGTAGCACATACCTGATTGGGAAATCATACAGACTATAAGCTATTCTTGTGAAAATCAACTTGGCGTCAGATGACAAATTGAGTCATGATCCTCATTCTTAGGCACAATAGAGCAGAAAGAGATGAGATAATTTCCAAATAAACTGTTCATTTATGTTATTAAATACATAGATGGTGGAGATGAGGAATTAAACACTGAGATAAATCTATTTGCGTTGGTCATTCAATGCAAATATAATACTACAGGCTTAAAACTTCAGCTTAATATGTCCTAAAAAACTGTATCAACTAAACAAACATTTGAAAAAGATAAAACATTTTTAGGAAAATAGGCAAGTACATAAATTAGTGTACAAGTCATGTCAGACAATTAATGAACATGGGAAATACAACAGTTAACAAACTTCAAAAGCTAGCATAAATGAGCCTTTGCAAAGAAATGAATGTACTCAATATACCTCCAATGCATTTCCAATGGTATCACCAATGTGGTTCAAAGAAGATGTGAGTGCATCCAGGCCCTTCCGCAGTTTAGGGTTATCCACTTTTCGGGACACATTAGGGTTCTGATAAAAATGGATATTGGGAAGTTTGATCAAAAGCTCATAACATAAGCATTCCCTTGGATAAACAGAAGGAAGTTCGATAAAATGAGAGAGTAGTTGTTATATTCGGGTGTCAATTAATCACCTGGGTTTCTTTCGGGGAGCTGCTGGCAGGAGCTTCGAATTGCTGGGAAATATTGTCATCTTCAAGAATTGCTTTAGCTTTCTTTGCCAGAACTCCCCAAAAACCTCCTGCTTCATTGGAACTTGAGAGTGATGTATATTCATACGAAGGAGGAGCTACCTGATTTCCAATTAAATTGCACGCTGAATATCAGAACTGACAAAGTAGTTGTATATGCTAGCTGTAGAAACCTTTCTTATGGAGATTCACAACAAAACACAGAAATATTGGGCAGAAAAACGATTATTGGATTACATATCAAGTTTTGGAATTAAAAATCAGAAGATGTGCATCGCGAAGAGTTAGTTTAAATAGTTAAATGAATTAACCAATTAACTAGGGCTCAATCACATATTAGTTAGGTTCATGAATCCTCTGTATTTCCACTCTAATTTCATTCCAATACTAGATAAGCAGGGGAGAACAACTTGTTCAATAAACTAAAACAGAAAGATATGCAATAAGTTGGTTCAGCTGTGGAATATAAGCACCCGTATTGGTTTGCAGAAATCGGGAAGAGAATAAGTTTGCAGTTATGAGGAAATTAAAGGGGAGAGAGATATGAAGGAAAGAAAATTCAATGTATGTATGTATGTATGCATGTATATAGGAAAAGAAGAGTGGCAGAGAGGATCTGACCTGAGAAGGATAATCGGCATAAGCGGAGGAGAGAGAAGAATCACGATGAGCAGCGGAGGCTCTAATTGCCTGAGCGGCCAGACTTGTCGAATCTCCTCCGTCATCGGCCGGTGGCGAACGGAAAATGTTGTCATCCTTAAAAGTTGATTCCTTTGTCATCCCTTGCCTCCTCCTGTACGCCATCAGAAAAATCTAAATTTAACTACTCTAACAAAAAGCGAGGCCGACGCCACCAACAACCACCGATCGACCGCCACGTACACGGCGACCCCCACCACCAAATTGGTTTATTATTATTTGGCTTTGATTTTAAAGCAGAAATGTCTGGCAAGGAAGAGGGTGGCGGAAAATTGGAGAGAGAATGTGCGGGAAACGAATCCAAGTTGTAACCAACTCCTCTTTTTAAGTTCACATTATTTAAAACCTTTATTTTATTATTAAATCCACCGTCTCATAACTGGAAAGTCTTTTTCTGTTTTTTTTTTTTCAGTTTGACCCAGTCTATAGTACAACACAAAATAGGCCCCATCAGATGATTGTCAGCAAATATTTTTAAACAATGAGTTATTCTTTGTAGTTTGGGGGGGGGGGGGAATGGGAGTAGCCAAGTATTCTTTGTAGTTACTTTTTTGATTTAAACAATTTGTTTCTGAATTCTTAAACAAAAATTAGAGTTGTCAGCTTTATTTAGGGAAAAGATTTAAATTTGTTGTTAATCCGAAATTTTTCAATTTTATCCTTTGTTATATTTTTGATCCATTCAAAATCTTGATCGTTAGCAAATCATATTCTTGTCATTAACAAAAGTTCGAAATGAATGAATAAATTTCACGTGTCAAAATACTTCAATAAAAAATGTCTAATTTCTCTTTTTATGCTTGATTGTGGTTTAAAGTTCTCCGCTAGAGGTTAATAGCAAAAATGAGATGTTTTCGTAACCGGAAGAGATGTACAATTAGACCCAAAGTATAATTGAGGGAAAAGTTGCTTAATTTCAGATAGTAGTAGACAAATCATTTTTCTTGATTCTTTTTAGTATAAATATCACTAAAGTGGAAAATCACACATAACCTTCAATTAAAATTTTCCAGTATTAAAAGATATAGATTTACATATTCTTCTTATATTCACTTGTTTAGCAACCTTTATTATGGTATGATTTCCCAAACTTGGTGGAGCAATGATCTCAAACTTTACGTTCCAGGAGACACGACCAAGAATGAAAGTTGGAAGTGGAGTTTTAAATACAAGTCTTGTTGAAGGTATTACTACTGATGTTCATTCCACGCCATTTAGAACACTTTTTATTCCAACTGTAGGAAATTTGGGTTAGGTGCTCAAGGCCCATTAGAGTAATTAGTTTAATCGTAATATTTTCCTATATAAGTATTTTAGAGTGTACAATAAAATATGCAATATTTTTCTACTTTCTTCTCTACAATAAAAAATTAGCGTTTAGACTGTGATTTAGAAAGTTGCTCCGATACTCGACTTCTCTTTCACTATATGAAGAACACTAAGTTCTCGTTTATTATTTACGTCTATCTAATTAATTTAGATTAATGTGTTATATGTAATCCATCATTGGTATCAATAGCCATAGGTTGGTTTTCTGGTCGGAAAAATATTATGTTACTTTTCTAATTTTCTCCCTGAATCTAGAACTGTGAAAGTAATTTTATGTGCAATACTGCAATTGGGATAGGTTAATATGTTTAACCTTGTTACTGCATTTGTTTTAAATAAGTTTTCAAATAGGAACAATAGAATTGCAGTTAATCCAAATCTAGAATCACGTTTATGTAATTTTAATACAGTGCAATTGGGCATAGTAAATTAATTTTCTGACAGTGATTTAAAATAAAGTTTTGAAAGTTTAAATCTGGAATTAAAATATATGAGTTTTTCTGAATCTGTTCAGAAAAAAGACGTAAAGATTAGTTTTTTTTTATCTGCCTCTGTCGCCGCCTCGGATCCCCCGCAGCCGCTGTCAAAAGGACGGTGGCTGATCTTGACATAAAAAAGAAGTAGCGATTTCTTCATTCTCTGCCACCACAATCGGTGGCGAAGCAGCGGCAGTCATGGTTGCTGTTGTTGCGTCATACACATGCGGTGGATGGCGGGGCTCCGGCAGTGAAACGGTGACAACGTAAGACAGAAGGGAGGGATGAAAAATATATAAAAAGAAATACATAATGGAGTTTGAGCTCCATAGCAACGGCAGCTTCACGTTTTAATTGGGAAGAAGAGGATGCTATTAAGTAGTTTTTTTGTTTTTTGCTGAAATAGCAAATTTGGGCTTAAAGCCCATTCCAAATTTTCTGATAATTGCTTAAGCTACAAAACTAGTAAATGGGCTAAAGGCCCAGTTTAACCAATTTTGTATTTTTTTGGGGCTAATGGTTTGATTTAAAAGGTTCTGATTTTTAATTAATATCCAGATTAAGAAATTTGGTCATAGTGACCTAATTTTCAGAATATAAATTTAGTATTTATATTTTTAATGAAATTAATTTATTATTCCAATTGCTTAAAAAATGTTAATTAGTTTAACATTAAATGTATTTGTTAATTTGTTTAACATGTTCAAAATATTAATTAGTTTAACATGAGATTTATATGCTAATTTGTTTAGCAAGTTTAAAAGTTAATTCTTTTCACTGATAATTCATATGGAATTATAAAATCATGATAGACAATTATGTTGCCTTAAATATGATTAAGACACTTAGCTAAGTAATTGACTAGGTTGATTTTCATAATATTTTAATTTTTGGATGATGATCGGGAACATAGCGAACTCTCGTGTATTTATTACCTTAGTAAATTAATGCTTAGTGTTATAATATGTATGTGTATTGAACATAGTACCTTGCTTTTTATTGTTTTAAATGATTCTCATTATATTCTTTTTATTTTGTTAAAGAATGACTACTACTTCGAAAAACATTGTTGTTGAGCTCAACAAAGGGTTGAAACTCAATGGTGATAATTATGAAACCTGGAGCTTGAAAGTTTAATATGTGTCAGAAGAGCAAGAGGCTCTGGAGGCTACCAATAGTGTCATGAATGGGCCTGAGGATAGTAACACGGTTCAGCATAGGTGTGACCGTGAACCGTATTATGATTGGAGGAAAAAGGACTTCATCGCTGACATTACGTTGCTGAGCACCTTGGATGATGACATCCTAAGGAAGTTCAAGGATCACCAAAGAGCTATGGAGCTTTGGATTGCTTTGAAGAACAGGTTTGGTATTGCAAGGCTAAGATGTTTGACCATCAAATTTGACTCATACAAGAAACGCCCAGAACATTCAATGAAAACGCATCTGAGGCAAATGACAAACATGATCGGAGAGTTAAAAGATGTTGGTCATGTATTGACCGACGAAGAACAAATTCAAGCAGTAATACGTTATTTGCATAGTTTGTGGGATCATATGAGGATGCACTTGACTCATAATGAGAGAATCACAACTTTGGAAGATGTTCGGAGGCATTTTGAGTTAGAGGAGGAACGACTTGAGGCTGCAAAGCCAATAGCTGAGTTGCACATGGAAATAACCTCTAAAAACAAAAGTGATCCAAAGCGAAAGAACTGTGGAAAGAAGAGAGGCCACCTCATACCCAACAAGCTCAGTCTGCTAAACTATAAAGACTGAAAAAAAGAAAGAACAAACGTCCCAAACGTGTTAATGTTGCTAAAGTGAATTGTTATAAATGTGACAAGAAGGTTCACTATGCTAAGGATTGCTCTAAGCCTAGAAAAGTATTTCATAACATTTGAATTAGTGAACTTTGTGTTTCTAGTTTTGTTTTACTAACTGAATCTAATCCTTTGTGGATTGTAGACTCGGGAGCAACGAACTACATAGCTAGGGAGCGCAATGCCTTTGTTGAATTTCGGTAAGTTTCACGTGGATTAAAGTGGATATATGTGGGCAACAACAATAAAGTTGTTGTTGAAGGGATCGATACATGCAATTTAGTCATGCTTGGAGGTCGAGACCTAATTCTACATGATGTCCTCTATGCACCAACAATTCGTCAGAATGTTATTTCAGTCTCTGTTTTGCTTAGGCTAGGATTTAGCATATTTTTTCATGACACTTATCTCAAGTTGACTTATGATTCAACATTATTTGATTTTGGTCATGTGACCGGAGGTTTATTTATTATGGATTTGGATTATGGTTCATTCAATAATAATGTGGATTCGAATCCTAATGCTATTAGTAAATAATAATAAAATAATAAAAAAGGTGTTAGTTTTTGTATGTTGGCTTCTTCAAATAAATATGATAGTGATGTAAACATACGACATCCTAGGCTTGGTCATACGACCAACAAAGAATGCAAAGGCTAGCGAAACAAGGTTTTCTTGCCAGTATTGAACATGTGAAATTGTCCACTTGCGAAAATTGTCTAGCGAAAAGATCTGCAAGAAAACCTTTCGGTAAAGCGACTAGAGCTAAATTCCTTTGCAATTAGTCCATTCGGATATATGTAGGCCCATGAATGTTAGGTCTAGGCATGGAGCAAGTTATTTCATTACATTTATTGATGATTTTACCTGTTTCAGTTATGTCTATTTAATTTCGCACAAATATGAAGCAATAAGTTACTTCAAATGCTATATGATCTTGGTGGAAAATCAATTAGACAAGAAGATAAAAGCTCTTCGAACTAATTATGGCTGAGAATACTTATCGACTCAATTTAATGAGTTATGTGATGAAAAAGGAATAGTTCATCAATTGACTATCCCAAATACTCCACAACAAAATGGTGTTGCGGAGACAAGAAACATAACGCTCCTAGAAATGGTTAGGTCAATGATGGCACAAGGCAACCTCCCAATTAATTTTTAGGGTGATGCTTTGCTAACTGCCACCTATGTACTTAACAGAGTGCCTACAAAATCAGTTGCAACCACTCCATATGAGTTATGGACTGGAAGACATCCTGACTTGGGTGTATTAAGACCTTGGAGTTGTGCTGCATATACACATGATTCATCTCACAAATATTGCAAATTGGGCCCGAGATGAAAGAAAAGTATATTTATAAGGTACTCCGAAACCTCAAAAGGTTATGTAGGTCATCAAAACAGTGGGAGTGTAACTGAATTTGAATCACGAGATGTCACATTCGTAGAGAATGAGTTTCCTAAGAAGAGAGAGGTAGGTCAAGACCTATCATTGTTTGAGATAAGGGATCAATACGTATAAGGATCTTTTCATTCGAGTGGGAGTATTTTAGCAGATAATGAATTAGTTTCTCATCAGCAACTTCTTCCATCATCAGCTGCGAATGAAAGTAATCCTTCTACACTTAATGAGAGTGACCAAATGGATCTTGTTCCAAGTGGGAGCGAGATGGTCACCAATCTTGTTCCAAGTAGGAGTAGGTTGAGTGTTCTTGATCCGAGTGGGAGCAACGTTGATCCAAATGGGAACAATGATGAATCACAAACTAGACGTGATTCTCATAAAAAGACTCCTCACCAGTGATTTGACATTGAAGGAGGTGAACTATTTATGATGCTCCTGCAAAATGAAAACGAGCATAAAAATATAAAAGAAGCTCCCTCATGCCCTTCTTAGTACAAATAGACAAAAGAAATGCAAGATGAGTTGGAGTCTATGAGAGTCAATAAAGTTTGGGAACTAGTTGACCTCCCCGAGGGACACAAAACTATTGGGAGCAAATAGGTTCTCAAAATTAAGCTCAAGGCTGATGACATAGTTGAAAGATATAAGGCTCGACTGGTGGCAAAAGGATATACATAGTATAAAGGAATAGACTACGAAGAGACTTTCTCGCTTGTTGTACGGTTTACATATGCTCGTCTTGTTTTAGCTATAGTTGCAAGTTTGGATATTGATTTGCATCAAATGGTTGTAAAGACTACTTTCTTAATAGAGAATTAGATGAAGAAATTTATATAGAACAACCTGAATGTTTTATTGAAAAGGGCCACGAACAAAAGGTCTATAGACTTTTGAAGTCTATTTATGGCCTCAAACAATCTTCAAGGTTGTGGTATATACGCTTTCAGAATGTTGTCGTATCCATTGGTTTTATCATGATGGATGAAGACCATTGCGTTTATACCAAAAGATCAAGAAACAAGTTTGTGATTGTAACATTGTATGTAGATGACATACTTATAATTGGAAATGATACGGAGTTCATAACTGAGATAAAGTCATGGTTATCATCCCAATTTGAGATGGAAGATATAGGTAAAGCTGCATATATTCTTGAAGTTAAGATTTCAAGAGATCGTCCAAAGAAACTATTGTATCTCTCCCAAGAGAATTACATTAGAAAAGTTCTTGAACGATTCAATATGCAAAATAGTAGCCCTGTTGACACTTCTATCAGTAAAGGCCATGCCTTGGGTAGTCAAATATGTCTTAAGACTCCTAAAGAGATAGAAGAAATGAGTCAAGTTCCTTATAGGAGCGCAGTCGGAAGTCTAATGTATGTTATGGTATGTACTGGACCTAATATTTGTCAAGCACTTAGCTTGGTAAGTAGATATCAAACCGACCCAGGTTTAGCACATTGACAAGTAGTAAAGTGAATCATGAGATATCTGAAGGGAACTGCTGATTATGTGTTTTGTTACCAAGGCGACAAAGATCTGCGATTAGTTGGATACAGTGATGCCGATCATAGAGGAGATCTAGATGAGAGGAAGTCTACCTCAGAATATGTTTTCTTACTTAGTGATGGTGCCATATCATGGATTAGTAAGAAACAATCATGTATATCACGGTCTACAATGGAAGCTGAATATATGTCTCTCGCATCAGCAGCGCAAGAATCTATTGGTTGAAAAGGTTCTTGGAACACTTGTTGGATATCGCAGAAGATGCTAAACCGGTGTTAGTCTACTGGGACAGTGAGGCTACAATTTCCTCTACCAAATATCCTAAATTTCATTGCAAAACCAAACACATAAATATCAAGTATAACTATGCGAGAGACATGGTTAGACGCAAGATATTGAACGTGAAGTATGTGTCCACAAAAGATATGTTAGCAAATCCATTCATCATGCCTTTGTCTAGAGATGCATTTGTGAGACACACAAGGTCTCAAGGCTTGCGTAGATTCTAAGATACTTCATTTTGTTCTTTATTTTTTCATGTTCACAAGACTGATGTTCTTGATTATCAATAAAGTTGATTTACATACATACATATT
The DNA here is from genome assembly GCA_029783415.1 of Anisodus acutangulus. Classification (NCBI taxonomy): domain Eukaryota; kingdom Viridiplantae; phylum Streptophyta; class Magnoliopsida; order Solanales; family Solanaceae; genus Anisodus; species Anisodus acutangulus. Next base: position 25,379,299 of record CM056498.1, on the reverse strand, counting down.
TTAATAGTTGAATGTTATGTGCATTCATTTTACATTTATGTTTTTAGTCTGTCGAGTAGACAAGAGGTTGACCTTCTCACACAGGTAACCGCCTCCTTATCTTAGTGATGAGTGGAGATGAGACTGGGTTTTAAGAAAAATTATCAAATGGATAATTTGAAAACTCTCAGCTTAAAAATCATGAACGTTGCATAAATAATGACATAAGGTCGTTAAGGTGAAAAATGTTCACCTAGTCTACTTAGTGAGCCAAATGTGAGTTAATAAGTGATATCATAGATCAAGGAACTCAAATTTAGATACTAATAGTGTCTAAATATCATATGTACAACATTCTTGAGATAAAGACATACGCTCTCGGGGAAAGGAGAAAATGATGTTGCAAATGTTTCATGTCATGTGTGCTAATGTCGACCAATTGGGTTAACATAAGTCCATTCTCAACTTATTGTTGTGTGAGACCCGGAGCCTTTATGGTAGCTTAAGATTTGTACCCTTAGTAACTCCGATGAGACTTAGTTTGATGTTAGCTATCTTAGTGTACTTTCAAAGGACCACGAGCACATATTCGGTTTGGCGGAACATATCTAGAAAACAGTTAACCTAATGTTAAGAGGATCGTGAGAAGATGAAGATCATTGTTGGAATCTCATTAATTTGTATTCACCGGTGCACCAATTATAACTTATGAATTACAATTGTGAATGCAAGATGTAATGATATATGAGATCTTGAGATTATATCAAATGTGATTCATATGATCTGGGGTATTGCATACTTTATGATCTACTTGTAGGTTTGCACTCAACGAAAGGCTATATACTCCTAACAGATGTATAACACTTAGCTCTCACAATATGTTGGTTGCACGGTCTACTTCCATGTATGAATGGTTGCGGAGATGAGATGAGAACATGTTCTCAGATTAGATGAGCACTCCCATTATGTGTGAGTGGGAGATGTAGGAAATTTGGGTCCACCCAGAAGGGGTTCTTAAGGCCCATTAGGGTAATTAGTTAAACCCTAATATTTTCCTATATAAGTACACTTAGGGTGTACAATAAAACATTCTTTCGCAGTATTTTTCGGTTCTCTTCTCTACAATAAAGAATTAGGGTTTAGACTATGATTTAGGAGGTTGCTCCGATATACCGTGACAACCACCATCGGCCAGTAATTCCAACCACGGTTCGGCTTCTGCTTCCGCTATACGAAAAACACGTAAGTTCTCGTTTTATGATTTACGTCTATATAATTAATTTAGATTAATGTGTTATATGTAATCCATCACCAACTAACTCTCTAATTATTATTTCATGTTATCCTAAATAAAATTTCTACTTTTTAGGAATAATTTCTTTTTCTGCAAGACTTATGAATATGTTCTCATTAGTATACAATCAAATGGTATTCTGAATCTACTCTTATTTTGTTCATTTTTGCACCCACTCTCATTTGTATGTACTAATTTTATTAGCTTTTAACTCAATAGATCACCTCTTTGTGTAAAAATCCGCTGCTAGTTTGTCATGATGAGCCTTTTCTTATTTATCTGGTGGCCCTTCTTTTCTTTAGCCATCCCATCTTTTCTGAAGTTAACTTCACTTATTCATGAAGAATGATCAGAACCCGTGATCAATCATATGATATTTGCTACTTTGTCTTTCGGTCCTTCACCTTGCACATTAAAGACCAACCAAAACTAAATAGTACTAACAGAAACAGGAAAAAAGAAAAACGGAGAGAAGCTTGACTTATAACCTATGCAATGGTTTTAAGTTGTTACAAGGATTAACTCAAACAACTTGCTCAGAGGATATCTTTAATTCAATGTATAAGTTTTACATGATAGAAGAGTATCCAGCAACCAATCTATTTTGGAGAAACTAATACCATTTGTTCAAGCTAACTCAGAGCTGAAGGGACAAATCAGTGTCTAATGAAACCAATGAACGATATAATGATTGATTATTGTAAATGAAAGATGGCATGGTCTGCGGAGTATTTGGTTTGTCCAGTAGAGACACTGATGGAGTTACTTCCCTGCCCATATTATTATAATTCCCCTGACCATACAAGGACCTCTCCATGTTGTCTCTTGATACCCGTGACATGTCATTTTTCCCTACTGGGTTCATTTTATTTAGCTGAGCTTTCAAGAATGGCATATCAAATATGAACCTGGAGCTTGCTCTTGCTGGAAATGGCAATACAGGCGTTACCTTGTTCAGTTTCAACTCCAAAGATTGGCTCATTGGCTCAGGCGTTGCCTTGTTTGGTTTCAACTCCAAAGATTGGCTCATTGGCTCAAGAAAACTTCGGTTGCCACCGCCGCTGCTGCTGCTAACATTGTTGTTTTGATAAAAAATAGCTGCTTTCTTTTCATGCTTTGATCCAAGGCTGTTATTTTTTGTTTCATCAGGAGAAGTCCCAGTGAAATTGGACTCTGCAATCTTGCTTTTTTCCGATCGTGTGATACGTGACGTGGGATTGGAACTCTTCTTGTTTCTCCACTTCAACTCAGATAGACTTGAACGAGGTTGCTCTAGAGCTAGTACAACTGGCAGAACTTTGATTCCTTCCACCTTAGAACTTCTTTTGCCGAGTTTCTTTGTATCTCCAGATGTCCCATTAGTGGAGATATGAGTGCCCAAGCTATTCTCTCTTCTCTCGCTTCCATTTTGAGTTTTCGAGCCTAAGTTATTCTCTCTGCTCTCTCTTTCATTTTGAGTTTTCTTCGCTGCTTCTTCTGTTACTTTATGAACATTCCTTTTGTAGCACAAAATTGATGTACTTTTCTTCTCTGAATTTTTTATGCGAGGAAGGGGGTCTTTCTGACTTCTCATGCCACCTATTTTGCAAGTCTCATCTCCCTTTGCAGCATTAGTCACGTCAATCTTATCACTGGTGCTTTTGAGCACTGAGCCAAAACCTCGAACAGGACTAGACGGTTTCTGAGAAGAGGTTAGAACTTCAGTATTAGATTGACTTTGTACAGTAGCAAAGGCAGCGAATCCCAAGCACTTTGGAGGCTGATCAACTCCATTGTTTAGACTTTTAGTTATGTGAGAGGGAAGAAATGAATGGTTCACTTGCAGTTTCTGGTTGGCAACCATTTGTGCTATTGGTCCTAAATCTTTGGCAAATGACATCAAACTCTCTCTGTAACTAGCATTCCTGTTCTACAAGTGACAAAATAAAATATTATCGTAATGCACCTACATTTTGTCATGTACTTTGTAGCTTAGTACAAAATACATGACAAAAGAATAGTCTCCAAATAAAATGCACGTCAAAGGAGCTGAATTATGTGATTTGGCTGGAGAGAAGAACTTACAAGAATTAGTGACTGGGGATTCTTGTTACACATAAATGAGCTAGTCTCATGGTAAGGCAAAGGCCTGAAAGATTCATATGTAGAACGACGACCAGCATCAAGAGAAGACAATGTTTGACCATGTCTATTACCTGTTTAAACACAGTGAAGAACAAGGAATCAGAATTACACTACTACTTTTCCAATTTGAATACTTCTCAAGAGTATAACTTTTTGCAGCTAACTGATGATCGAAGACACACATGTATAAATCTCAGGGAGCACAAGTGTCTTACCTAATAAGAATGAACTGTCAATCGGAGCAGACGCATTGGTGGTTAATGAAGGTCCTTCTTTGCTGCTTCTCCTAAATGTTGATGGAACACTTGGGCCAAGTCCGATATTTTTGGAAGGAACATCACGGGGACCATCTGGTATGACATCTCGAGAGTGTCTTGTATCCCTGGCCTCATTTTGCAATCTCCTCATTGATCTTCGTATGGTCACCGGAAATTCCACTTCTAAGTTTCCGGGATTAGTTTTTAGGACATGAAATACTTTTTTAGCTAGTTCATCTATAGCACGAGCCTGTAAATCATTAGAATTTGTTACAAATTGTTGGTTCTCATGATACTTCTAAAAATCAAATTGTTTTAGACATTGTCAAATACTTTAAGGATTGTATCAAATTACCTGTCTGAAATAAACAGTACCAGAGGAGTTGAAATGCATCGCATTTTTTGGAATCAGAAATGCATCATGCTGCAGAATTATGAGTTTCAAAAGATGATTAAGCTACAACCACAATACAGTTTTGACTTTAGAATTGAGAGCTGCACATTTTCAAGTACTCAAGATTATTTAGACCAAGTCTTATTTCTTAGTCCACGATAGTAAAAATGAACACATACAGTTGATCAGAGTACATCTGAAAATAGCAAGAGAAGGGGGAAAAAGGACAAGAACGGGTGTAAAAGATTATCCTAACACTCATATAAGAAAATAAACATAAATTCTAATCAAGTGTAAAAGAACATAAGATGATTAAAAGTGATATAATAAGAGAAATGGCAGTTAAGGGGAAAAGCAGACCTCAAACTGTTCGAGATTCTGATACATTCCTTCATGAAGTTTAGCCCTCATTGTACCAAAATCCATAGGCTCTTTAATGATTTCATAGTAATCTTCAACCTTATAAGAAAAAAGAAGATGTAATCAAATTTTAGTCGTAGTAAGAAATGACCTTCAAGAAGTGAAGTCAATCATAAGATCAAACCTCAGTGGGATCAACTGGTTCTGCAAATATTTCATGGGTATCCCTCCTAACATCAAAAATGAAAAACACACCAACAAAGTAGTAAGATGTTAAATATTCATTTACTGTTCTTTACAATGTGGGAAATATTGAACTTTATCTAATTTGATACAAAATCATATTTGAGGATGCATACTGACCTTTGCAGCACGTCGAGAATAAGTTCTAGTATACGTTTTTCTGGCAACTTTGTTGGTTTACCTGATAGAAATAGTGGAATCCCAAGTATGAATTAAAACTTGAAATTGATGCTTCTAAATAAAAGCCAGCAAGCAAGATCATTAAGCTCAGACTATATTCAAACTTTTTAATACAGTGGTTATTGACAAACAAAATCACCAATAAACGCCATTTCATTGTTGACCCTCCAAATTGAATTTGTAGAAAATAGACTTACTTTTGCACTTGGATGAATTTTCATGGTGTGCGCTGTCCTCGTCCTGCAAAACATTTAGTAAGAGGAAGTAAAGTTCAATTACCGAAAGAAAGAGCAGCAGAATAGTCACTAGTGCAAAGTCTAACCTGAGCAGAATTACAGTTATCTACAACTTCATGGAATTTTCTCTTGATACTTGCCCTTGTGGAGGAAGGTGGTCCTTCAGAATGATCCTTCTTGCTCTCTCCCTTTTTCCACCTTTGCATTTTCATCATTATTACTAATGGCTTGACAAAATGATTCTTGCTAGTTATCAAAACTCACCTCCACATGACCTCAGAATTTCTGATGCTTTGAAGAAAAGACCTGACTATTTGATATAAATGTCTTGCAAAAGAAATAATAGTAGCATTACATGCAAATCAGGCAATTTTTAGAGATAAAATGGATATTACTCTAAATCAGGATAAAAAGGATTCAGAATGATTGATCACAGGTGTTACAAGTTAATAACAAGCAGCATTTATTTACTAATATTAGGATCTCTGAAAGGAGAAAGGCTTTAAGGAGGTGAAGCAGAAACACAGCCAGTCCAGCATGAAATTCAGGTGAAATATAAAAGTAAATCTGAAATATGTCAATTTCTTCATAATGCATTACCATACTTAGAGAGATCATTTACATTTATTTTTCTTAATGATGCATTACTATAGTTGGATAAATTTATTATATTTGTGGGATTATACTCCTAAGTAGGACCAAAGCTGCAATAACTCTGCAATTATATACCAATGCTGCTAATTACTTTCCAAATTACAGAAATGGTGAGGTGATGAGCCGAAATACATAAGCAAGGAGCGTTTCCTTAATTAATTACAAATCTTATGTAACTCTATAAAAGTGGCCTCCTAATTAACTATTCATTCTTGTTCCAATGTTTATCCATGTATGTCAGTTATGCAGCTTTACATTCGGGTTCTTTTTATTAGTTACTCCCTCCTGCTTAAAAAGAGTGTTCACCTAACCATTTTCACACCCCTTCATAAAAGAGTAACTTCTAGGTTAAAATAGGTAATTTGACTAAAATGCTCCTAATTAAATAGATATTGAGATTTGATCACGTAAAAACTAATAAGGATAAATCTGTAAAAATGAGATTAATTCTTTCTTGATTTGGTAAGTGGACACTCTTTTTGACTAAAAAAATAAAGGTTAAATGAACACTATTTTTAATTCGGAGAGAGTACATTGTGGGATAAGGCATAAGATCACACCTGAACTATTTATTGGTCCTATGACCCCTGAACTTATTTTTTCGAATATTTTTATCTTCAGTACTAACCTGGTAATATAAATAAGTTAGAACTTGCCATGTGCATACACACTCATATACAAGACCAAAAAAGAAGGGTCTTATGTCCATTATTTTATTTTATGCTCTCGGACCCAAAATCGATCGGACCCTCTTCCTAGTGTCGGCTGAACAGCAAGGCAATCAAAAGAAAAGAAAGAAGGGCAAGACAGTCAAAGCAATGGCTTTACGCTTCCAAAAATTTGGGGCCCCATTTTCATTAATAATAGGTTTATGAATTATTCTTTTATCTGTTATAATGCACTGATACTTTTCGCTTCAAGAAACTCAAGCTGCATGAACTTTGAACAACATTTAAGATGTATTTTTTCACCAAATTGATGTGAATAAAGTAGTAACTTACTGTATTTTTCATATACTTTTCAAATATATAAATTTTAATCTTAAATTATTGAGTTAATTTAATCCAATTTAACTTCAAAGTTTAGTTAAATTGACTCTAAAAAAGCAACAACAACAACAACAACATACCCAGTGAAATTCCACAATGTGGGGTCTGGGGAGGGTAGAGTGTACACAGACCTTACCTCTACCTTGGTAGGTAGAGCGGCTGTTTTCGAGAGACCCTCGGCTCAAGACAAAGCACAAGCCCAAGCAAAGTAAGACACACAAAGTGCGTAAGTCATGACAACGCATTCTGAAAAAGAAAGAAGCAAAAGAAGCAATAGCTAATGCAAGTAAATAAGACAAACAAAATACACATAGCAACATAAATCAAACGAAAAGGGAATATAAGGCAATATGATAGGCTATGTGAGCCTACAATAATAATACTACAACTACCAGTTTGTAAGCGTAGGTAGGACTACGTTGGACTACCTACTATCATTCTACCCTAATACGTGTCCTCCATAACCCCCTATCTAAGGTTATGTCCTCAGTGAGTTGCATATGCGTCATATCCCGTCTAATCACCTCTACCCAATACTTACGCGGCCTACCTCTACCCCTCATGTACCCGTCCATAGCCAACCTTTCACATCTCCGGACTGGGGCATTTGTGTCTCTCCTCTACACGTGTCCGAACCATCTCAACCTAGCTTCTCGCATCTTATCCTCCACCAAGGCCACTTTCACTCTGTTCCGGATATCATCATTTCTAATTATATCCCTCATTGTATGCCCACACATCCATCTTAGCATCTTTATCTCCACAACTTTCATCTTTTGGGTGTGCGAAGTCTTGACCGGCCAACAATACAACATGGTCGGTCTAACCACCACCCTATAGAACTTGTCTTTAAGTTTTGGTAGCACCTTTTTATCGCACAATACTCCAGATGCAAGCCTCAATTTCATCCACCCTGACTCAATATGATACGTGACATGGTCATCAATCTCTCCATTCCTTTGGATAATAGACCCGACGTACTTGAAGCTCCCTTTCTTTGGAATGACCTGGGTGCCAAGCCTCACATCCACGCTTGTCTCAAGGTCACTCCCGTCACTGAACTTGCACTCCAAGTATTCTGTCTTGGTTCTACTCAGCCTGAACTCTTTAGACTCCAGAGTTTGTCTTCAAACCTCCAACTTAGCGTTCACTCCGCTACGAGTCTCATCAATCAAGACTATGTCGTCTGCGAATAACATACACCATGACACCTTTCCTTGGATTTGTCGCGTTAGTCCATCCATCACCAAGGCAAATAGGAATGGGCTAAGAGTTGATCCCTGGTGCAGGCCCATCATCACTGGAAAGTGTTCTGAGTCTCCTCCTACTGTCCATACCCTGGTCTTGGCTCAATCATACATATCCTTGATTGCCCTAGTGTATGCCACATGTACACCTCTAACCCCCAAATATCTCCATAGAACCTCCCTAGGGACTTTGTCGTATGCCTTCTCGAGGTCGATGAAAACTATATTTAAGTCTCTCTTCCTCTCTCTATACTACTCCACCAACCTCCTAATAAGATGGATGTCTTCTATAGTCGACCACCCCAACATTTATCCAAACTGGTTCTAGGAGATAGACATTCCTCTTCTCACCCTCATCTCCATGACTCTTTCCTAAACTTTCATAGTGTGGCTTAGCAGCTTGATATCATTATAGTTGTTACAACTCTGGATATCACATTTGTTCTTGTACAAAGGAATCATTGTACTCCACCTAGTCTTCGGGCATCCTCGTCGTCTTAAAAATGAAGTTAAAAACTCTGTTAGCCACTCCAAACCTGCCATGTCTGCGCTTTTTCAAAATTCAACTGGGATCTCATCAGGCCCTATCGCTCGTCCCCTGCGCATCCTGCACACAACTCCCTAAACCTCCTTAACCTTAATGTTTTCACAATACCCAAAATCCCGGTACCTACCAGAGTGCTCCAGATCTCAGCACAATGTCTCTATCTTATTTTTCGTTCAAGAGTTTATGAAAGTAAGACTGTCACCTCCGCCTAATATGTGCGTCCTCCACCAGCACTTTGTCATCCTCATCCTTGATACATCTCACGTGATCCAAGTCCTGGGCCCTCCTCTCCCTCGCCTTGGCTAGTCTGTACAACTTCTTATCTCCGCATTTTCCCTCTAATTCCATATATAGACGTTCAAAAGCCATCATTTTCGCCGCCGTAACCGCTAGTTTTGCCTCTTTCCACGCCATCTTATATAATTTCCTATTCGTCCATTTTTCTACCTCATCATTGCTTTCTACCAATTTCGCATACGCCGTTTTTTTCGCTTTCACTTTCTCTTGAACTTAACCATTCCACCACCAGTCCTCTCGATGCCTACCACGGCTACCCAGCGAGACCCCTAGCACTTCTCTAGCAACCTCCCGAATGCAACTGACCATCTTGTCCCACATTCCGGTTGCACCCCCACTACTCCCCCAAGCCCCCTTGGCCATCAACCTCTCCCACATCTCATTTGCACTAGCCATGATCAAACTCCTCCATTTGATTCTTTAACTTGTCATCCACAACCCTCTTCTTCTTCTCCATCTTGATCTCCAAATCCATCACCAAAACCTTATGTCGGGTTGTAAAATCCTCTTTCGGAATAACTTTGCAGTCATTACAAAGACCTTTCTCAACCTTCCTAAGGAGCAAAAAATCTATCTGAGTCTTAGCCATCGAACTACAGAAAGTCACCAAATGCTCCTCATTCTTCAGGAACCTTAAATTGGCTATCACCATCTCAAAAGCTCTAGCAAACTCCAAAAGTGAGACGCCTCTCCCGTTCTTGTCCCCGAGGCCAAAACATCTATGCACGTCGTCATAACCCCTAGGAAGTGCCCCGATATGTCCATTGAAATCCCCTCCTACAAATAAATTCACAGTGGTTGGTATACCTCATACCACTTCGTCCAAATCTTCCCAAAAACAACTCTCCTCCTCTTTCAAGCTCGCTTACGGCGCATACACACTAATAATGTTCATAGTGCACCCTCCAACTACCAACTTAATCGTCATCATCCTGTCATTGACCCTCCTAACCTCTACCACCTGATCCCTTAGCTCATTGTCTACCAAAATGCCTACCCCATTCCTATACTTCAACCTACCCGAGAACCATAGGTTATACCCGTCTACATCCTTAGCCTTAGGTCCTACCCATTTGGTCTCCTAGACACATGCTATATTAATCTTCCTCTTCTTAAGAATCTGAACTAGCTCTATGGCCTTCCCCGTTAAAGTTCCAATATTCTAAGACCCTATTCTCAGCCTAGCATTACCCTTACCTCCACTTACCTCCCTTTACCCTTGCATCCATCCCCGATCGAGAACTTGACCCTAGTCTACCATCATTCACCAAAGCCACTAAAGCAAAAGAATACTAGTCAAAGGCTAACGTTAACACATACGGAAACTAATACTAAAGCACAAATTAGCAAGAACTACCAAAATGGAAAGGAAACAATGTCAATGAAACTAAATAAAACTAAAGAAGGATCTGAATAGTATAATATGGTAAACAAACAGAATACCAAATTAAGAATACTCAAATGTTTACCCTAAAACATGAAGGGATCAAAGTGCAAGCACAAATTAACAGGAATATAGAGGCAAGTAAAACCATCAAGCCAAGAATGCTATAAGTAAAGACAAGAAGCGGAAAAATTTAACAACAAGGTTTAGGACAATGGAATGGATACGGGCAACCGGAGGTACCAACTCCAATTGAATCAAACCTGTTTGCCGGCGAAAATTGATGTTCACGGTCACTGTCACTGTTCACCGTCGACTGAAGTACTATTCACCAGAATTTTCACCCAAAAGAATCTCATACTTGCATAGATCTAGGAGAAAAGAATACAAGAACAAGAAAAAAGAACAAAAAAATAAATAAATTTTTTCCGTCGACGCCGGTGGGTGGTCGGAGCGGTGATGTTGGGTTCTTACCGTCGCCACTGATAAGTGTTCGGAGCGACGCTGATGGGGGTGGATGGGGTGGGGTGGGGTGGGGGTTGGTGATGTTACCGTTAGAGAGAGGAGAGGAGACATGAGCGTTGTTTGCCTCTAAATAGAAACAGGGGAGTAATGTTATTAATGTTGATTGCACCGGTTAGAAAAATAGACTTTATAATAAAATAATTTTATTAAAATAAAAGTTAGATCCTCTCTCATCAAGATTTGGTTTTAGGCCACTGAAGAAGTTGAGTCTGCCCTGCCTCTTCCATCAATCAACCCCTTCGTTTCACAATTATTCGACCAAAATCTCCTCTTTTACCTTTTTTTTCTTTTATGGATCAACATTATCCACTTATGTCAAAATTTTATTTCTTTATTTGCAGTTGTAATTTCTTGAAAACGTGAATAGATCCGAGGATTATTGGGTGTTATATAGCTAACCATAAAATTATACACAAAATTTGGGAACAAATTAAAAAGCCTAACTTTACAATGTAGCACTTAAAAGGGAATAGAAAGGTGAACTTTACAAATTTGGCATAAAACTGGCACCGAATCAAAACTTATCATCGGGGAAACTGAAATTGACTCGACGGAAATTCTTTAGCTCCTTGAAAAGAATATCCCCATTTACGACTCTATTTTATATGATTGCAGGTTGTTAATGCAAATTATGGAGAACTCAGTGGTTCGACACAATTTTAGAGAGGGGAACAATGTTGCACATCTTTTAGCTAAGGAAGGTGAAAGAAATAATCCCCTTAACCTCTTCTCTCACAAATTAAATCTTCAAAATTTGAAGCCACAAAGATACATCAAGTCTCGTCTTTGAGTTTCAAGTCTACACTCCGACAAGCCTTGAAGTATGGGGCATTTGTAGATATCAAAATTTTACAGGACTCTACCATACGAGTCTAATCCATCTTCAAATTCTAAGACTAGTTTTAGGATTTTTTGGAGGTTATTCTAACCTAAACCCTAGCTCACGCCTATAAAAAGGGACACATATTCCATTGAAAAAGCATCTCGAAAGTTTCATAAACTCATGGAATAATCACAAAGAGATCAAGATGTGGTCGGACTCTTCTTGATAATCAAATACTTCAAGAAGATCCCAAAATCCTTTCATGGAGATAAATCTCAAGGAGGCCTATATCATCCTAGTTCGAAAAATACGCTACTAACAGCCCTCGCATTATGGAGAAAATTCGGGGAGAAGAATCAAGAGAATATACAGAATTGTACCAAAAATATTCATCAATAAAATCTCTGTTTCAACATATTTTGTTTATGATTGCAGTTTATTTTTCACATATTCAAAATTTGTTGTAAATAAATTCACATGTCCAGTGAAATCAAATTTGTCCTTCATCTCTTCTCTCACAAATTAAATCTATAAAATCTGAAGCCACAAAGATACTTCAAATCTCGTCTTTGATTTTCAATAAGTATACACTCCGACAAACCTTGAAGTAGGGAGCATTTGTAGACATTAAAATTTTACAGGACTCTATAGACGAGTACAATCCATCTTCAAATTCTAATATCTAATTTTAGGATTTCTTGGAGGCTATTCTAACCTAAACCCTAGCCCAGTCCTCTAAAAAGGGATACATATTCCCTTGAAAAAGCATCTCGAAAGTTTCATAAACTCATGGAATAATTACAAATAGATCATGATGCGGCCGGACTCTTCTTGACAATCAAATACTTAAAGAAGATCCACAAAATCCTTACATTGAGATAAATCCAAAAGGAGGCCTACATCATCCTAGTTCGAGAAACACGTTGTTTCAGCCCTCGAATAACAGAGTTAATCAAGTGAGAAGAATCAAGGGATAAACATAATTGTATCCGCAATATATTCATCAATAAAATCTTTGTTTCAACATATTTTGTTGTGATTTGCATTCAATTTCCATCCACATATTCAAATTTTGTTGCAAACAACTTGGCACTCCCATTGGGACCAAGTCTATCCTTAATCTATTCTTTCACAAATCAAATCCGCAGTGAAAGGTGGAACCTCCATTTTTATGAATATTTCAAGTCTCGTCTCTGAGTTTTGGCAAGTTTACACTCCGACGAGCCTTGAAGTAGGGGCATTTGTAGACATCGAACTTTTGTAAAACTCTACAATGCGATTCCATTACATCTTCAAACTCTAAGTTTGTTAGGGTTTCTTGGATGCTATTTTACCCAAAATCCTAACTTACGCCTATATAAAGAGACACATATTTTCCTGAAAAGGCATTTCGAAAATCCCACAAATTATGGGATATTCGCAAAGAGATCAATGCATAATAAACATCAAATATTATCTTTCTTAAAGCCGAAGTGATGGTCCTAATCATCCTATGTTCGAGAAATACGCTACTAACAACTCTTTAATTATGAAAAAAAATAGAAAAAAAGAATCAAGGGAATACAAAAATTTATACTCACGATCTTGATATATAAAATTATTATTTTGTGATTACAATTTATTTTCAGAACTTGAAATTTTGTTGCAAACAATCTACCACCACAATGCTTTTCCTTAACAGATTTACAGTGAACCAACATAACAATCCAGGCATAAATAATGGAATCTTTAAACAATATGATTGCACTGATGCTGGTTACAAATGAATAAAAGAAGAGAAATACATCATTACCTTTTTGAATTTGAATTTATTTTTCAAAAAGATAATTAAATTTTGCAGGTTATTATCCCCTTAAACAATTATGAATGGATATAATTATCTCCTTTTTAGTTCAACTCCAATTTTTAAAAAGTAGGTGTTAAACCCACACCAATCATTACTTTGTCACATGTTGATTTAATTAAAATTACATTTTTTTTTCATGTTTCATTTTTGTTTATATTTTTACTTTTTACTTTTTCTCTTTCTCTTTCTCTTTTTCTTCTAACTTTTTAATTTTTCCATCCCCTCCCTAGCCCCAACCCCCAACCCCCACGTACGTACTTCCTCTTCAGTTAAAACCCCTCCCCCAATATTCTTTCTTTCTTCTTCTTTACTCTACCCCCACCCCTCTCCCTCTCACTTATACTGGTACAAAATGTTTCAAACATAAAAAGCTAGTTTTATTTTTCTTTCTCTGAGCGCATATGATTCAATGTTTCAATAATACCATTGATTAATTTATCTCTTTTTCATATAACTTCAACACAATTAAAAATAATGGTTGGATATTAACGAGTTTCCCAGAATTTATAAGGGGTTGGGCTAAAGTTCAGATAAATTTTTTGAAGCGATGCCTCCATCAATTTTGAAATCTAATGGGTGTTTGCAGAATCCTTTGCAATGTAAGAGAAATTGTTTAATAAGATTTCGGATTGAAGAAAGAATTGAAGCGGTAGTAGTAAAAGAATTTGGGTGGAGTTGTGGAATAATGACATTTGAAGTGACCGGGTTGTTGCTGGGATGGCAACATATTTGCAAAGAGAACAAAGAAAAGAAAAAAATGAATACAACAACAATATAGTCAGAGAAATCACATAATATGAGGGTCTGAAAAAGATAGAAAAAATAGAAATATACATTTAATAAAAAATAATTTTAAAAATATAATTACAGTCATTTTTAGGTCGCTCACTCTCTTAAAAGAGTTTTAAGAGTGTACGCTCTCTATATATCGGCCCTAAAAGGAGTTAATTATATAAATTTAAAATTATTTATGGGTGTAATAGAATTCCCTTTAAAGTTCGAGTATCTTTTTAAAATTACGGTCCAAGTTCAGGGATAATGATGTATTTACTCATAAAAGAACGAATAAATTAAAATGGCACTATATGTTTCAGCTAAACGAGTTATTATTCATCGATTATCCCTTTTTTCTTCACGACGAAAAACATTCCACTTGCTTCAGAACTCTAGTTAGAAAATATAAATATTCGGACCATTCTATTATCCTAGTAATATACGCATAATCCTTACCCTAAATTAGATGTGACAATTTGAGTCCATATTTAGAGACTTAGTCCATTTAACTCATATTTTAGTGAATTGGGTCACTCATATTTCTATTGGGTAAATATGAACTTTAATTTTCTTTTTAATCCATAAAAATTTGGGCAAATATTGGTAAAATTTGAATACTCATATATGTGATTCACTAGAATCAATAACAATTTATTTTTTTCAAAATAGGAGAAAAGATTGATGGTCTACACGCGTTTGTGAATAGCAGTGAAGATAAACGACCCAAGTTGGGTTTGGGAATCGAACTGAATATTTCTGGTGTGTTAAGTTTGCAAGTTGGGTCCGTTTTTGGTGGATGGGTCTATTTAATATGCTGGGTTGGTTTAATTTTGATCGAATTTAATTTATGAGAAATAAATATTCACATAGGATAATAAAGGTGGGGACAAGAGAACTATTAGTTGGGGGATAAATATGAATTCAAAGTAGGATGAGAATGATAAATATATCAAAAACGTATAACTAAGGGAAATATAAGTTTAGGGCAAATCTGATCATTTCCGTTATTGATATCTTGCTTCATTGCAAAATAGGAAAACTTTTGAAATCAAAGGGAAATTTCCTGACAAGTGCAAGAGCTTAGAGGTCGAAGTGAATATTTCACATTCTTTATTTTTTTAATTTTATTTTTTCCACGAGTAAAATACAGTGCTTAACTATTAGCCAACGAAGTCAGAAGCTGTAAAAAGTAAAGAATATAGGATTTGTGTCTCTTACTGATAATTAAGTTACAAATATAAACTTTAGATGCTTAGATAACTGACAATTATTATTTACAATTTGAACAACAAATTTTAACAAATATGGAACTTCAAATGTATTTATGTGTGTATACACACATACATATGTAAATACACATCAAGAACAGTAATTGAAAGAAAAAAGTATGGCTTCAAGTTAATTTGTCTCTTTTTGTCGATACTACTGCTAAAAAAAAAAGAGTTAAGAAATAAAAGAATGAAACTAAAACAAAAGAAAAAAATAAGAAAAAGGTCATTGTTTATGCTACATGAACTCATTTACATGCACGCACATAAAAAATATAAAAAAACATACGAGAAAATGAACTCCTATAGTCCTATAGCAACTACAAATTGAATAGAACAAAATAATTTTTCAAGATTTTTTACCTATAGAAATGAAGATCTTTGTAAAAAGGATATAAAACTAAAAAAAATCTATAAAGGACGAGAAAATATTTAAGCTGAATACATAAAGAGACACCAAAAGTTGACATAATTTTTAATTAAACATTTCAAGTAGGCTGTGTGCTTGTTAAACATTTGTAATTTGACCAATTTGACTAATTTGAGACTTTTCGCACCTGCTTGTAAAAATCTCTGAAGTGTGTATACAGCTATACATACGTTTCCTACGTGAACTAATTAGCTACTTAAATCATGTCATGTCACTTTAATTATCCGGATCATATTATTCATACAGACCCAAACAAATCAAAGAAAAATAAATGGCCAAAACACATGGCAAAGTGACCAATGAATCGATGACATGTGGTCTTTTTGCCCAAATAATTTTAAAAAAGGTTTTGACCAATTAAAAAAATCTATTTGCAGACTCCCCCCACCCACATTCATCATCTCCGTGATACCCCTACTTTTTCATCGTGTTTTCAATCACATCCCACACCGATTTGATCGTCTTCTTCATTGCACCTACCCTATGATATGATCCAGAATGGCTCGAGGGTGATTATGAGGGCTAGGATTCATGGAGGAGCTCGACCTCAAACCAATGATGATTCATGAAGCATCTTCACCTCATTTAAGGTGCTTCAAGAGGCCTCAAGTGGGTATCTTCACAGTACACACTCATAGATGATGAATGATGAGCCTTTGAAGGCCATTGAAGACCTATGCGTGAAGATGGTCAAGTTATGGGAAATAGCATGGAAGGAACAAGACACAACTCACTCAAGTTACTTCACCCGATATTATGCCGAGGAGCTCCAAGCCATACGAGACGTGTTCATACAAGGAGAGACCTTGGAGACCCTTGAGGGACTCAACCTAGTTGAAGAAGAGAAGCATGGGATCAGATGAATATGTCAACGCCTGAAGGTGGTTATTTATGCAAAGAGGTCATTCTTTAAAGACAAAGTCATCATTCCTTGAGAAAACCACCAAGCTCTGAATAACTAGCCCAACAATAAGCTCAATTGTTCCATAACTTGCTTCCCCATTTGCTGGGATGTGAAGTATAGATAGAAAGGCAGAAAATGAGGCGTCGACTCTGAAATGATGGAAGATTAATAAGGCCCCTACTTCATTAAGGATATTTTTGTAATAGCTAGCTAGTCTTCTTAGCCTAAATAGTATAAATACTATACTTGTTATTTCATTACTTAGATTTGATGAATTAAGAATTGAGAAATACTCCTTTAAGAGTGATAGTTGTTTAGTTAGGTAGCTATAGTTTGTAATGTTAGATATAGTTCATGATTGGTGGATTACGTTGTTGGCTATAAAACCTTTATCCATTGATTTTATACGAGAGTTGCTCATTTGTGGATTCAATTGAGTCTCTTCTTTGATTTCAATTAGTATAGATTATTTTGGTTGAATTCAGTTGGGAGAGTTTGATATTCTTGCCAAGTTTACCCATAAATTCATTACTAATTGGGTATTGCTTCTATTCTCATCCCCGTTTCTTCACTTCTCATCTTTGATTTCTTCCTATCTTGAGTGTCCACATTTTGGTTTTTTGAATCCGTGTCTTCCACAAGCCTGATCGTATCATTTGGTATCAGAGCTTAGGTTAAAGGATTGTATGTACAATTCTTAATCCTAGGTTCTTCTTATTCTACGAAAAATAAGAGAAAATTCGAAATTCCCAAAAAAACCCCAAAAGATTGGTTGTTGATTCGTAGTTTGTTAAAGTTGAAAACCTCTAAATCCGAAGTTTTAAGTGATTTGAAGAAGTTTTGCACTATCCACCATCAAAGGACCTTCAAACTTGAAGAACACTCAAGTGGGTCTTGAAGAAGGAGGGTTCTAATTGCTTCAACTTCTAGTGGGTTTTGTTCTACTCACTAAGGGGAGCCTAGATCTAAAATTTGGGAGAAATTGGAGTTGATTTGAAGGTGGTTAAAAATTTGAATGTTCTTGATGTTCTTGAGCATCTTCAAATCTTCATAGAGAAGAAGACGCCAGAAAGAAGGGTTTGGTCTAAATAATTTTTGGGTACAATTTAGAAAGTGTTTTTCTATCCCAAAAAGGAAAATACTAGGTTGTGTCTTCTCAATCTTCTTTGTTTCTCAATATTTTGTTCCAACTTCGATTTTTTTCATTTTGTTGATTCTCTAAACTAATTAACAACTAGTAATTGTTCTTACTTGGTTGATTAACTAGTTATTGAGTCCGAATTTCTTTCATTCCAATTCTTTCAAGCTTTTATCATTTAAATTTCGTCGAAAGTTCTTTGGCTCTTGTCCGTTTGCTTTAAGTCATCGATCTTTCAAGTTACAAGAATCTTTTATTTCACAAATAATTAGCAGCTTTGTGAATTGATTTGGATAAGAGGTTCTTTGCCAACTTCGAAATGACACTAAAGTGTGGTAAGTCTTGAATGCAAATATGAGTGATGTCGGGATCTTAAAGTTACACCTCGAATTTTGTTTCACGTCATTCATACCGTAAGTACACTAATGTGAGTCCAGAGAAGTCATGAAACTCCTATAAGATTAAGGAATGTTTTAAACAAGTGATAAGTATGTATCATAAGAGTTAAGGTCAAACGAATCGAAGAAAGTGTGTTTCGGTGAATTTCTGAGAATGCTAGGCAACTTTCAGTGCAACATACTAAATGAGCTGCTTGCTTACCCATCCTACTTGCTTGAGATACTTGACACAAGCCTTAATTATTAAACGAGGGCGAGACATGTGTTAAAAAAAGAAATAGGGATCAACAAGTGACATCTACTAATTATGCAAATATGGAATATGTAGGTGCATCACCTACTTGCTTATAAAGGAAAGGCCACCATTTTTTTGAATAAACAAGGGGAGGTCGGCCAAGAGGACCCCTAAAAGGATGATGAACCTTTTTTCTCTCTCATTTTAGTTCATCAACTTCACTCTCAAAATCAGCCATAACAAGCTCTCTCTAAAATCTGATTGTTCCATACCCCTAAGAGCCCTCAAGTGATTCTCTTTCCTTTTCAAATTTCAATTGGAAGAGAAACTCAAGCCCTGAAAAATCCAAGCTAGAGAATAAGCTTTCCACTAGGTAAGGTAAGGGTTCTGCCCCTTTTCTTTCATCCCTCCTTGTGCTGAATTAGTTAAGAAGTCCTTTACATGTTTTAATGGAACTCACACGAATTCAAAATTATTCTTATTGCGTGGAGGGATTTTAATGGTTGTTCTGGTCATCTTGGCTATGAGGGAACAAACAAAATGAGTTGTTACCTTTATCTCCATCTATGAGCTCATTGGAGCATTTTAAAGTATAAATTAATGAAGAAATGACCTGAAAATTGGTTCTAGGTTGATGTGACTTGTTGTGCTGTTATGAGATCTTTTCTTTATTGCGTTATGGCTGAAAATAAGTAGAAATAACCTGAGAAGATTATGGTTGTCATTATTGAATTGTATTCTGAAAGAAGAAAGTGTAAAATGGTTAATTAGTAGTTACAAACCAAGCTTGTCACTCGTTATGATATTGCTTTGAGTTATTGGAGTTGTTCTTGCGTTGTTGATGGGCTGGATGGATGGGATTGGTTCTTCACATTGTTAATGTTTTTTCGATGTTGTTTTGAGTTTTGGGAAGTAAAGAAATATAAGAGAAGTGCTGCCCAATTTTCTATAAGGAGCTACTAGCTTAGAAATGTGTTAAATTCTTCCATGACATTAATCATATGTTGTGTTGTCTTGATGTAGATTGAAGTGCTACGGGAAGTGTTCTAATTTGTTAGGTAAACGACAGAGGTATGTTAGGACACTTTTTGTTTCTTTTGGCATGATTCCAACGAACGAAACGTAAACGAACAAACTGTACTCATAAACGACGCTATTCTTAGTGAAAGTAGAAAACTCATGTTCATTGATCCTTATACGGAACTTTTTGATTCATGATATTGATTCTTGATCTTATTAAAACGTATGTTGATGATGTAAGTTCCATAACTATAATGGGAGGTGAAACGACATTATGTCACTCCGACAAGTTCATGATGTCTCTTTATGCTTTTCATGCATTGTACATGTATAAGTAAACGTATAATGATGCTTTTCATATATATAGTATTTATAAGGACATGGACATTGCATTTTTACTTTACCACAGAGATACGGCCGATTGGGCAATTATGCATCTTTATTTACCATCGAGCTACGACCGGTTGGGCAGTTACACATTTACTACTGAGTGACGGTTGGTTAGGCAATTACCACTGATCAGTTAGGCAGTTATGATTTATGATGTTGAAATGAGTCCGAGTGTGGCTCCAATGACATTATATACGTACATATATTGTATTCATGCATATCCAAGCCCTCGGTGGCATTTCAGAGCGAAGGTTGATCTCTTATCTCTCTATATGTTACACAGATGTCTTTACTTAAGTTGTTTATGCCTTTCAAACTCGGTACTTTATTTGTACTGACATCCCTTTTCCTGGGGACACTGCGTTTCATGCCCACAGGTCCTGACAGACAGGTTGGCGATCCTACCAGTAGGCTATCAACTCAGCGGAAGGTGTTGGTGCACTCCACTTGCTCTAGCGTTGCCTTTTTGGGGTCAGTATTCTTATGTATATGTATTGATGAGTATGAGAGGACCCTATCCCAACCTTTAGGACAGTTTATGTACTCATAGAGGCTTGTAGGCAGATGTCTTATATATATATATTTTGTACGTTGTGTCGAACTATGTTTTGGTAGTATACTTGATCATGGTGGCCTTGTCGGTATGTATTTTCATAGATATGTTCACTTTTCTCATTTTGAGTTATCTATTGTCGAGTTATTCTACATGTATCTCTAAGTTGGTATCGATGACCCTTCTGTCTCTTCTGTATATAACACCATAATGGTTAATGTACGTTATGCTGGTGCTCGGTTAAGTAAGGCACTGGGTGCCAGTCGTGCCCCTCCAGTTTAGGGCGTGACAAACTTGGTATCAAAGTAGGTCTATCCTAGGGATATCTATAAGTTGTGTCTAGTAGAGTCTTGTTTATGGGTGTGTTGCATCCAACACTTATAAACAGGAAGCTGCATGGCATTTAGGATGATTACCTATCTTTCATATTTTAGATCATGTGATAGAGAGAAGATGTCTGCGTACGAATCCTCAAAGGTAGTGAAGTCATAACTCCATAATTGGGTTTCTATGGTGATTCATTTACCAGGAATGATGGGGTCGTAGACCAGTAGAGAGTGTGGCCCCCACATGTTACGAATGACCTTTTCATCAATTAGTCTGATGACTCTTCTTTTGAAGGCCACACACTCATCTATGACGTGGTTAGACTGATTCTTATGGAACATACATCTCTTGTGGTCAAATATGGATGCACAAGTTGGGAGGACATCGGAGCTATCACATGCCAATCTGGCCGCTTTCATTTTATCGTATACCTTGATGTTTCACACCGACCTACGTGCAACTCTGAAGGATGAGCCGCGAGCTTTGAGGGCGATCACCCACCACATACGCGATGATGTAGTAGTTAACAGCTTCATCGGTAGTTAGAGTGACTTCCTCAGGTACCCCACTTGATTCTCCATAGGGCATAGGATCGACCGTAGGCAACTCTGATTCTTGTTTTGGTGTTATGTACAATGGGACATAGTCGTTGACCATTTTCTTGACCTCTTCAGGGTAGTTTTGGTATTAACGTTTCTCGTCGGGGGACTCTTCTGTGAGATTTCCCACAAACTCTAAAATTTCGTCAACCTATTTCATCTTGGCTCTTTCCTAGTCAATCTTTGCATCAACCTTGTGAACGTTTTCCCTAAGCAACTCCTTAGTCTCTTCATCCCTGATCAAATTGACAACTGGGGACATGACACTTCGGCTATCGGGAATGTCCATCAGTAGAAAATTAACCTTTAAGGGGAGGTGTAAATTTAGTTTAGTTTTTGTATTTCCTTGTGTTTTTTCTGTTGGGTTGGGGTCCATAATGTGGGACCAATGCAGTTTATATCACATAAGCACATAAGCAGTTATAACATTCGCGTTCCTAAACCTCATTACTCCAAGGCTTTCTAATCATTTCAAGCATAATTGTGCCAAATGTTGATAAAAACTATTGCCCCATAATCATTTCTTTAATAATATATTTTCCCAAATGGGGTTACAAAAATGAATAAAGTAGTAAAATCAGAAGAATTTGCTTCCAATGGTGGATGATGAAACTCTGCCAATCCAAGCTTTATTGCCCTTCGAATGGCGGTCTGAATCCATAGATGAATAGATATCAATATTGAATCAACCCAATAACCTTTCTCTGTGAAGATTTGGGTGTAGTCTCATCCATGTTTCTCCTCATGCCATCGTCTAGGTCCTCTAGACACTCGTGAGTGAAATCTAACTCCTAGGTCATGCTGGCTATGACGGTCTGGTCATGCTCCATCCTCTTTATATACCTGACATCTCATCGACTTGTCTCTGAATGCGGCGGACTTTGACCTCGGCCTTTGAATCTCGATCATAGCTACATTGATAACGGTTGGGCCCCGATGTGAGGCTGCCTTGCAAGTGTGCTTTAAACCAGTCTATGTAGTCTTCATCACAACCTGGGCGGAATACATCCTCGGCTAGAGTCTCTAGACCCCATTTTATTCGACCATTCCATTCTCGAATGATGTTGACAACCTTTCCGATCTTGTCTCCTTCATAGTCGACCACGTACTCCCTATGTCCCCTACTTGGGGTATTATATGTCTCCTTCTGAACTGTCTTAGGACCCTAATAGGTGCGTATGGTTGGATTCCCCGCTTAGAAGCAGAGATGAGGCACAATGGGGGCCAGGGTCATCATGGGTAGTGTAAAAGAGGGGGGGGGGAATGCAAGTCAGAAAGCACCCACAATTATCAAGTTAAAATACACGTAATCTATAAATTAAGCACATACGTATCACATATAAATTATATGAGAAGAAAAAGAAGATAGATATGCATAATATGAAGAAACAATGAGGTTTATGCAAAGTAAAACAACTAAGTTTAGTCTCCACTTATGCCAAATTCATGAAAAAAATAGTACATTGAGTTGGGCTCAGCCCATCTCGGCAGGTATGTCAATACGCAGAGATGTCAATCAAAGAGATGGGCCTGACCCAATTACCATAGTCATGAAGAAGAAGGCAAGAAGAAATAATATGAATGGGTCAGGCCTGATAGCAATTATGAGCAACTCTTTTTCTTTATTCAAGTATATACATATGATATACTTGGTCCATATACAAGCTATATATTGAGTATATACTTGATATATAGACAATGAATTATGATGTATATCAATTACTTATTCATGCACAACACACAAAGACGAACTAAGAAACATGTTAGATATACTATGCCACACCAGATTACTCATTTTTATACATCTATTGTGCCTAGTCCTAGTCAATGCCAAAGAAGTATGCAAATCAAGACAAGAAACATGCATTCATACACTTCACACATATCTTTAACCTATCAACATGCCTCATAGTTCCAAACTTAAGCTAGCCAGTCATACATTTCAATATCTAGAACACAAGGAAACATTTCTGGCTAAAGCAATTAAATCTTTTGGATAGTTTCATGTATGCCTGTCCAGTGAGTCGGGTCGGCCCGATCCCGACCTGGCCCGTCCCACCCCGATCCCCCTTTAAAAAATGATACATGGGATCGAACTCGGGACGGGACTAGGGCTCGTCCCGACCCGCCAGCCCCCCTTTGCAAAAAAACCATTGCACAGCGATCAAATTTAGATTTCGGCTGTTGTGCAATGGCTATAACAGTCACTTTGCTTCACCCCGCCATAAATTCTCCTACCCTCTTAATATTTATTTTTAACTCCTAAGTTAGTATATTTACACTTTAACCCTATTTCTCAACTATAAATACCTCATTTTCCTTTTCATTTTTTCACAAATCTTCCTACCATCTGTCTAATCTATCTATCTATCTCTCTTCAAGTCTACATTGCCTACTAAATATTATATTTTATTTACTTATTTATATCAAAGTTTAAAAATTGGGAGTGAAGTTGACAACTATCTCGAGGATCATCCATCGAGTAAAGTTTCAATTTTCAGCCTCGATTACACGTCGATGTTACGTCGACGTTTGGTACCTTCGTTCCTTCTTTAAATTATCATTGTTACTTACTTTTAATTATCGTACTTAATTTCATTTACTTTAATTATTTATTTGCAAAATTATAACGGAACGACTTGGACGTTTGATTTCTGGTAGAGGTACTAGGGATATCAGGGGTATGGGTCCATCTTATAGTAATCCTATTCCTAATCCCGATGATTTCACTCATATAGATAAAATTGATTTTTTAATAATATTAATATACCATTAGATCATGAGGTATATTCTGCATCTGAACCAGAATTTAATTTTAAAAATGAATTAGATGATAATGTAGATAACACACCCACTAGTTCACCTCTACCTCAGGCTTAGGCTCAGGCTCAGACTGAGTCTCAACCTGAAACTGGAATGCCTTATATTCCCTCTAGTATGAGTCGAGGCCCCAAACAACAAAAATTAAAATCACTTGTATGGGATTTTTTTAATAGAGATAATCAACTAGCTAGATGTAAAATTTGTCAAGAAGTTTATAAATTTAAAATCAAAAAAGGTCATGGTGGGACGAGAGTTTTACTGAGACATGTACAAAGCATGCACAAAGCTAGGTGAAACGAATACCTGACTAAAAATCGAGTGTTCCAATGCCTTCTGAGTCGGGAAAATATTCACATAGTGTCCCCGACCAAGTACATGGTCGAATTAACCCGATGACGGGGGGGGGGGGAATTATAGGTCCTAAATATGATAAACACAGAGATAGGGAAAATATGGCAAAATTAGTTATTGTGGAGGATTTGCCTTTTTTATTTTCTCCCTCTCCTGGTTTTATTCATTACATTAGAGAAACGTATAATCCTGCTTTTAACGGTTTTCCTAGATCAACTGTTAGAAGAGACGTTTTTAAATTTACACATGAATATCAACAATATTTACGTTATGCATCATATCATTTTAATGGCAAAGTGGCTATCACTCTTATATAGGCCGTAGTACTAACGGTAGTGATTATTTAACCGTTACATGTCATTGGATAGATCAGTATTGGTCTATGCAAAAACGTATTTTAGCATATAGATATATTGCTGATAGGCACACTAGAAATTTTATTGCAAAAAATATTCAAGAAATTTGTGATTATTATGGAATTACTAATAAAATTATGACTATTACATTAGATAATGCTACTTCTAATGATTTTGTTGTAAACCTTTTAAAACTCAATTTACTCCATCTTTTTCTGATATTTTTCATATTAAATGTGCATGACATATTTATAACTTAGTTGTAAAGGATGACCTAAAACTTTTTTTAAAAAATCCTTGATAAAGTACAATTTGCTATTTACTATATTTTTAAAGGTAATAAAATACAAAGACACAAAGAGAATAAAAAATTTGTAATGATTGTAGACTACTTTATAGAGAAATTTCAGAAGAAGTTTCGACTAGGTGGAATTCTTTATATGAAAAACTACTTGTTACTCACGAGTATAAAATACCTATAACTTTATTATTTAATGCTCATAATCAAAGTCTAATGGATATGTTGGTAGATGATGATTGGAAAAAAAATTCGAAACTTATTGCATTTTTAGAGAAATTTTTTCTAGCTACTAAAGAATTTTCAAGAATTTATTATCCTACTATTCAACTATGTTATTTTATATAGCTCTAATATTTTTGTTACTTAATGAATATATGCAAAAACGAGCTTACGCTCCAGCTATTAAAAAAATATTTATAATTTTTTTAAAAAAAAAACTTTTTCCTATTCCCACTATATATTTTGTTGGTGTTGTATTAGATCCGATTATTAAAGTAGACAGTTGTAAAGTACTTGTTGAAACGATTTATGAAAGCTTAGAAATACTTCCAACAGACCCAACTGAATAAGAAAAAGAACCAACTAAAGAAGAAGTTATGTCTAGCATACACAATGAATGCAAAAAAAAATATGTATTACCAACAAGAAAGTGCAAAGAATCAACCGGCTTCGGTACTATCTTCTTCTACTTCACTGCAACCTAATAAAAGACATGTGGTTTCTGCTGCTAGTATTCAAGGCCTTAGAAGTAGAATGTTTAATGGTTCAATTTCTCCACAAGTTAGTAATTTGATGTTTATGTTTTGTAAGGTGTTGTACTGTACGAATCAATTATCAATGAAGATAGACGTGAAGACTTGCTGAGATACTTGAGGGAGAATGCGAAGACATTTCCGACACTATCAAAGATGACCCGAGATGTGTTGAACATTCAAGTGTCATCAACAACGTCTGAAAGCGCTTTTTCTGCTGAAAGATTTCAAATAGCAGAGCACATACACTTATTGGCGGGAGACAACTTGGAGATTGCAGTTTTATTGAGAGATTGGATTAGAGCGGAGCGTAGGAGGTGCAGTCAACCGGAGCTCAACGAAGAAGACGACTACAACTATAATGAAATCTTGTCCGAAGGAGCAGGAAGCGGCGTCGAACAATTTGACCAACAACTTACAATTCCAACCGAAGATCCTCAAGACATTGTGAGGAAATTAGAAAAAGTATGGTTAACTATGTAATTTTTTAATGGAGATTTTACTATGCGATTTGCAACTTTTGAACAATGAAACAAAGTTGCAATTTTGAAATTGTATTACAAAAAAAATCATATTTCTATTAAATAATATAAGAGGCATAAAAACAGCATTGTGATATTTTTATTACACTATCTTGTTCAATTATTTAAGTGTTTAAATATATATATTTTAAATTAAGTATAAAAAAAAACAAATCCCGCTACTCGACCCGACGCTTCCTGTCCGCCTAAATCCCGTCCCCTCTTCCGCGCGGGATGTGACCTCTTCCCTTCCCACCGGGCCTCACCAAACCCCGATCCCGACCCCTCCCCCCCGTCCCTTCGAAACCCGTTCCAGCCCGCTAGCTACCTCTAGTTTCATGTATCTTATCAGGTTAAATTATCAAGTCCCGGACCCTAGATGACACACATCTCACTGAGACAGTGGGACAAAGTCAATTCAACTCACACAAAAACCATGTTGACATCATCAATCTCAGGCAAAATACAGGATTAGCAGCAAAGAAACAGGGCTAGACCTAGGGATGACAACAGATCGGATCTGGACCGGATCCTACTAGATCCAGATCCATTTTTCATACCTGAATCCAGATTCATTGGGTCCATAAAAATCATATCCAAATCCAGATCCATCGGATCCACAGATCGGATCTGGATCCACATGTAAAATTTTTTGCCTTGAATAATATTCCCACCTGTTGAAACTTTTTTGACAAAATAAAACTCAATCCGATTGAAAAAAATGATTGAGTTTATTCAATTAACCTACACAAACATTACACCATTGGTGAGTGAGTTCAGGGTTAGTTGTGAAGAGTAAATATTCAACCCAATCAACATCACCATTAGAGCCAATTCTTTTGTTACCATAGCCAAAAGGGTTAGCATGGCCAGCTTCATCTTTCTCAATTTGGGACATGTTGAAAAACTTAACAACTTCACTTTCTAATTTTGCGATAGTCTCAATGGGGACACCATGATTTACCACCTTAAAGAATCCAAATTCTTGACAAGCTTTTTTAATAAGGGTGTTGGCTTCTTAGGGTCTAATAAGTCTATCACTGGAATAATATTACCAGTGTAAACATGATCAGTACTAGTGTTATGCTTGCATGTTTTAATGTGAGAAAGGTTTTCTACAAGTGGCCGAGAAAACAAAAGGAAGACCTAAATTCATTCTAGGTTATGAATATATTTAATAAAAATGTATCCACAGGTTGGATTTGGACCGGATACGGATATCAAATACACGATCCAGATCCAGATCTGATCCGTCAAAAATGGATCTGGGTTCAATTCGGATCCGTCGGGTCCAAATTTTGAAAATCCATAACCTATAAAACGGATCTGGATCCACCGGATTTGGACCGGGTCCAGGATCCACTGCCATCTCTAGCTAGACCAAAGGATTTACTCAAACTAGGTCACAATATGTTGGCAACTGAAAGATTCTCAATCATTGCATGATTGAAGGTAGCACATGATGTGGTTTGAGGTTATCAAAGTGATTCTCAGTCATTGCATGATTGAAGGTAGCACATGATGTGGTTTGAGGTTATCACAGTGGACAGAGCATGATCCTTAAGACTGAAACTAGGAAATTGATTATTTGCGTTTACTTAGACATGGCAAATAAACATGTTGATCTTTTATCTTCTTCTTTAGGCTAAACAGACATGAGACACTTCATTTCCTAGCCCAGCATATACACATTAAGGCATTCAACATTGATTCAACAAGTGAATATATCAACCTTAAACTAGCATGGGGAAGTCAAGGTATACCCTAATTAAAATAGACATTTGACATTGTAAGACATACAAACTCAGATTCAAATCTTCACTTTTAACAAGGTACTAACTAAATGATCTAATCCTCACAAACAGGAGTACATAATACAAATTTATATAAGGCTGGCTAGTGGGCCGGGACGGCCCAGTCTCGCCCCGACACCGCCCCGAATCCGCGTAGTAAAAAAATATCGGTATCGGGACTCGAACCGGGATGGGACAATGTCTCATCCCGACCCGACCCACCCCAATCCTGCCAATCCCGACCCGATCCCGAGCCCGCCCCTAACCCCCCATTTGCAAAAATACCGTTGCACCAACGACCATTTTAGATTTTGGCCGTTGTGCAACGACCATTTTGGCCTCCCCCCTCCCCCAACCTCCCTACCCCTTAATATTTATTTTTAACCCATAAGTTATTATATTTACAGTTTACCCCAATTTTCCAACTATAAATAACTCATTTTTCTCTTCATCTTTCTCACAAATCTTCCTCAATCTCTCTAATATCTCAATCTATCTCTCTACAAGTCTACATTGTTTACTAAATATTCAATTTTATTTATTCATTTGTGAATTGGGAGTGAAGTTGGCAACTAGCTTGAGGATCTTCCATCGAGCAAAGTTTCAATTTTCAACCTCTCGATTACAAAGAACAATAGAACCATTGTTAACTAAAGGAAAGCTAGATTACGCTACATCGAGTGGCAAGCTCATCTCACAACATCACTAACACTTCACTATCTCTTCTCATTCCTTCACAACACCTTTAACACATCATCCATAACATACTAGACTTCATTCCATAGTTCACCACCTCAAGATAGCCCAAGAAGAATAAAAAATAGCCCAAGAAGTTACAATACTTCAACTATGATTCCCCAACCTAAATCTCCCAAATTTATCTTCTAATCGACTAACCACGACATAATTAATCATAAATAAGCAAAAAAGAAGCTTAACCTTACCTCAAGAAGTAGCTACAACTCTTGTAGGAACCTTACTTTACTTCGACGCAATGTGCAACTCCAACCACAGCGGGAGAAACAAGCTTCTACTAGCGCTACAGTCCTATCAGCGTTACATTTACGTAACTTACATTGAGTTTTGGTCTTGGATAAAGGGGGATCATCTTAGGAGGGTTTGAAGGTGTTTTGGGTGTGAAAGGGGGAGAAAATGAGGCTCAAGGTCGAATGAGAAACTTAAATAGTAAGTTGGGGTGGTGGCACTGCCTCACTTGGCATACTGGTTCGCTGAGCGAAGCCCAAATAGAGCTACCACCTCGCTATGGAGCTCGCTCGATGAGCTCCCTTTGCTGGCTGCCCGACTATTTGCGCAGTCTAACAAAAACGCGAATATCTATCTACTCTGATGTCGTATCGACAAACCGTTTAATGCGTTTGGAACTAGACTCGTAGTTCTTCAATTTGGTAGGTATATCACCTTGTAACTCCAAGTATATTGGGAGGAAATCATTGTGACATCTGACCCAAATTTCAGTGAACTTCTTTGTCGACTTTTGTTTTATAACTTACTAGACCTCAAAACTTAACATACGACTATTATATGATTCAAAATATCTCATAACATGACCTTCTTAGCATATCAAGTACTCCTAATATTACTCCGAATACGGGCTATTACAATCCACTTTCCTTCGGCAAACTTCGTCGAAAAGTGTTTTCTTCGATTCGATTAACCCCGAATACTTACGAAACTTACTTAACACTTCAATAAACCACTCTTAACCTTTTAGAGGGATATTAACCTCTTTGAGTTACGTTAGTTAACTCGCGATGCAATTGACGTCAAACGTATGGAGTGTACTACCAACCCACTTTACAACCCCTGGAAAATGTGAGAAACCCATACCCAGCCTCCACCTTTCAAACATATTTTTCTTACTCCAAGAGCGAAAAGAACATGACGAGTGTATGGCGTATATAAATTCTATGCTGTCGTTGTGTCTAGAACGTCGACCGTGTCTCCGGGGCACAGTTGAATGTAGATATCATGAACGCGAGGTGCAGAGTGCTTGCCCTTTCTTTGTTGAATAAAGATCTTCATCGATCTCCACTACAACTGGCTATTCTTTTGCTCCTCTTCCATGATGGTTAGACTAACTATCGGAACAAGCAAATTTCAGGCCTCACAGATGTGAACATGTGATCGTAAATGCGATGACATCAGATAACAACGTAAGCCAAACTCTCTAACACCTCAATTCACAGATTTAATCCCGGGAACTCAGTCGGGACTCCCAGGCACAAACTAAATATACATTTTAATCATAAACACGCTATTGGACCTTACCCTGTATGTGTAAGTATTTAATCGATACACAACCTATTTAATGTGCAAGTGAAAAATGGTGTCAATTTTAATTAATTCTCTGTGTTCATACTTTTATCAGGCCCAGATAGGAAACAAATGTTGTGATGTGGATTAGGAGCTGGGCCCCACAAATGATAAAAGCTTCTTTATCTTTGATCTCCCACGGGTATTTTCCAACAAGTAGGAAAGTGTTTTATTTATTAGTATTTGGTGGGCAAAGCCCTCATCAACACTTTATCACTTTATGAAACCAATTGACCTCTTCTTCCAAAGCTCCCCCATTTTCTACGCTCTCAACTTTGTTCACTTGATTCTTCTTTCGCCCCCCCACATCCCATTTTCACATATCTCACGCCTTTTCTTCTTCGTAATGCTCTCCACCTTCATTTTCCATCTTCAATTTAGGTAAGCCCTAATTTCTTTCTCGTTTTCTTCAATTCTGATATCCTTCTGATTATATTTGTCAAGTTAATTTTCTCAGTTGTTTGTGCGTGTTTTAGGAGATCAGTGTGCTTCCTTTATTGAAAGCTTTGACGATCGGTAATCTTGGTGGTGTGTATTTTCCTATCTCAAGTGTGCTTTCTGTTCCTATTTATTTAAATTCGCTGTGAATTGATGATTAATGTAATTTGGAATTATAAACAGCTTAATTGTTATCTTTCCGTCTTTTGTCTTCCATCCTTTTTATTTAGGGAATGATGGTCTCTTTTATGTCAAGATTTATATTAGATGAACAGTGATATTTTACAATATCAAAATTATGGCTATTTAATCAATGCTTCGAAATGAAACATTAAACCATCACTTTGCCATTATATTGGAACTTTCATGGTAAATATTGTAACAAATGAGGAAACTTGAATGAGCACCAACTGAGAGGTTAATTTTGATGATTCTTAATCTGTGAAGCAGCTATGATTCTTTTTAGGATTAGCCTTCTTCCCCTTATTTTGAAAGAAAACTTTTTCTCACGATTAATGTTTCCATGGTGAATGGTTATCTATAAACAAAATAAGAAGATTGCAAGCTTAAACGGCTTCCCTTCCCATGGTAGATGTGGTAGATAAGAGCTGTAATTTGATAAACTTGTATAATGTTACTACATGGTCATATACTAGCAGAACTTGGACAATTATTATCATATAGGACAGCATAGAAGAAGAGCATAAGGTGATACTCTTTTTTTCTTTGATAAAGTAACATTTGTATTTATCAACCAGAACAACACATAGGTTGTGCAGAAACCATATTTACGGGCAAAAGGGAAGAAACAACTGATCAAAACCTAGGGTATCTATGATTGAGTCAGTGTCTTCTATATAACTTTGTTTACACCAAAAAAAAGGTCTAATGCAATTCAATTTGATCTTCTGTACTGAATTGCAAGTGTCTTCAAAACATCTGGAATTCTTCTCATTCCAAATTGTCCACCATATACAAGCTGAGACAATCCTCCATCTATCCTTGTCTATAACTCCTTCTCCAGCCTCCTTCCAACAAAAAACAACTTCAGTAAATCTTCCTAGGCATTATCCAAGCTATGCCTCTGAGACTGATAAAAATCTTCCATAATTGATCTGTTATCTTACAATGTAAAAATAGATGGCTGACTGTCTCAACTTCTTCACCACAAAGATAGCATCTTGAGCAAAGGGAGAACCCTTTCCTCCTAAGCTTCTCTTCGGTCAAAACAGATTCATGTGCTAGAAGCCAAGTGAAGCAAGAGACTTTGAAAGGTATCGTTACTTTCCAAATGTGTTTCCAGGGTCATTGGACTATCTGATGATTGTCCTGGTTCAACAATTTGTAAGCTGAGTGGACCTTGAAGAGTCCCCTACTGTCTTCTTTCCAACATAAGCAGTCTGCACCCTCCTTTATCCCTTTAAACTCTTCCAACAGTTTGTAGAAAGCAGTCAAGGTGTCCACTTCCCAGTCATTTAAGTTCCTTCTTAACTGAATATTCCATCCCTGTGGAGACCATGCATCTGCTACTGTCATCTGTTGTTGCATAGCCAGTACATGAATACTAGGATAGATGTATTTCAAGCTCCCATTACCCATCCAATTGTCTTCCCAGAATGATGTCTTATGCCCATTGTTCACCTTACTGGATATGTGATTCCACAAAAGAGGCCAAAGTGCTCTTATAGATCTCCGAAGACCGACTCCATAAGGAGTGAGAACATCGTTAGTCATCCAGCTACTATCTTCCCCATATTTAGCTTTGATTATACCACTCCAATAGGAGGCAGGTTCTTGTGAATACCTCCATAGCTACTTTAGTTTAAGAGCTTTGCTATGCAACTTCAAATTCCTAGTGCCTAGGCTAGAGCATAAGGTGATACTCTTATAAAACAAATGTTTTTGTATTGCAAAGACTGAAGGGTACTTCAAGAAGGAGAAATCATTTAGAGGAAGAAGGATATCTGCTTTAAAAAGATGTCAGCCCTTTCCAAAACCAGTCGAACTGATTGAAAACCACTGAATCACGATGTAAAGGTTCTCAAATTTAGCATCTATTTAGCCACTGGAAAGAAAAACCTATGCAACATTTCAGTGACAATAGATGTAGCCTCCATCCTCAACTTTCAACTTACCAATGCACTCAGATTATGTATCAGATCATGATCCCCCAAAGTGACGTGGATGATGCATCTCCAGCCTTTTCAATTCAAATGCTTGTTGTTTTTTGTTCTTTAGTTGTAGAATTGTCTTAAGTTCATTCTGGGTTAATCTAAGGAGTAGCCATCAAAATGTATGCATCATCCACACTCTTCTGTTTTTTGAGCAATGATGGGAGGTAAATATCATTGTAGCTCAGTAAAGAACAGGGGTTGTAAATTAGCCAGCCAAGTTCCTCATTGCTGTCGAGTGTTTTGTACTTTTGAAATCAATTCCTCAATCAGCACAAGATACTTCATCATGTCTTAACTCATTTGAATGTGGCTCCTCTTCCCTCTTGTACTTTCTGTTCTTTCCCTTATCTGAAACATTAGTTTTGTGCATGTTTTAGTTGCTGAATATTCATCTGTTTCATTGACTTCATCTTGCACTCTCTGTCGTGTATGCAGATGGATGCAAACTCAGATTCTGTTTCACAAGAATTGTCCGATTCTTCTGTGCATGGCAACATGAGTAACATTTTGGCTCTTGGCCAAACTGGAGTTGCTCCTTCATGTGCTTTATGTCATAGATTGTTGATATTAGATAACGAGGCTGGTGAGTTTGAAGCAATAAATATATGTGGTGATTGTAAATTCTTACTCCTTGAGGATCTTGGGACACCCATGCGAGATTATCAAAGGGGGACACCTGTGTCAAGAAGAAGGTTGTACAGCAGTTCTGAGTCAATTGAGAATCTCTTTTCTCAACACTTCTCACAAATGATTAATCTGGCAAGGCAAAACCCAGCCAATGGTCTAGAGCATGATAATCAATCAATAGAAGGAGATGCTGGCTTAAGTTCAGTGCAGCATACCAGTTCCCGGACCACTCCAAGTGGGTCTAGGAGGTGGAGGAGGGTTCATTCTGACACTGAAAGTGATGGTGTTGATTCTCTCTTTGGGGAGACTGAATCAAACGTCACATTCAATGGGTATAGGAACTTTAATAGTGAATTTGAGTCCATTTCTTATAGTGCTTATGGAGGTAACTCTGATGCTTCTGTTGATGGTAATAGTTACCTTGATAATGACCATTCTGCTCACTCAGATGAAGGAAGTGACTTTGAAACTGATACGGATATTGACCCGATGCATGCTGGTATGTATCACTGGAACTCTGATAATGAGGAAGAAGATGAAGATGACAATGAATGGGAGGAGGTTGATACTGATGCAGTACACTCTCTGGGTGCTAGAGCTCAACTTCAAAGATCATTACACCTAAATGAAAGCAGTCGCACTGGAAATTGGCACCGACAGTTTCATTCTCCTGAATTTCAGGGTACAGTTCGTTTCAGAATTCCCGAGGGCAGTCAAAGACATGTTACTGACATGTCAACCAACTCTCAGGAGTTGGAACAACGGACTGATGCCAGTGACTATCTTGATGCTAGAACTTTCGAGGAGTTACTAGAGCATCTCGCTGAAACAGATGGTTTAAGAAGACGAGCACCACCTACAGCTGTGTCTGTCTTAAATAATCTGCCGCGTTTGGTTGTTAAAGAAGACCACGAACAGCTTGACAGTTTGTCTTGTGCAATCTGCAAGGATTCTCTTTTTGTTGGCACAGTTGTAAACCGACTTCCTTGTTCTCATTTGTATCACCCCTCCTGTATTTTGCCTTGGCTAGTGTTAAGAAACTCATGCCCCCTCTGCCGCTATGAACTTCCAACTGATGACCTGGATTATGAGTACAGAAAGCAGAGGGCCAGTAGTAATTTGGTGATACATCGAACTCCACAGCATGAAATAAATGAAGATGGATCTTTGTATAGCACTGACGGTGAAAATGATGAATTTGGTCACGGTATAACAGAATCAGGAGAAGTGATCTATAATGAGGCTGTCAATGAACAATCTGGTAGTGAGGGTGCAAGAAGAAAATGGCTTTTTGCAGCTGCTGCTCCTGTTGTTGGTGTTGTGGGAGTTGTTCTGATGTTATGGTTAGGAAACCCATTGATGGAGAGGAGCCTTAGTCTCCCCATTTTCTGTTCACGAGGGCGAGGCACAAATCAATATTTGCCCTCTCAGCAGGTTAATAACCGAGGCAGGAGATGGTGGTCTCTGTTTTAACTTCTTATTTGTCTCTTTTAATTTTTAACGTGTGTCTGATCATCAGATTGGTAAAGCTTCACAAAATCGGTAACGAGACCTATTTGAGGCACCATTTAGGTCCTATGGTGTGAATGCACTTGTTTGTATTTAGATTTTCCAAACTATCTCATCGATTAATGATGAAGTTCGCTCTGCTCTTGAATACATCAGGGCAGCTTAGGTGACCTCGGTTGACATGTTAATGTGTCTGTACTAGTTGATTTGCTTTTTTCATTAATATTCCCCACCCAAAATTTGGGCAAATTCTGAAGGTTCCACATCCAGTGGTACGACTAACTCAGAGCTATTATATACTGGTTAAAAATGCTAGAGACCTTCCCATTTACAGCTTTTTCCAGAAATCAAGCTTTTGCCTTGCTTGCTATGATATTTCTGGGTCATGAGTTGATTTTAGTATGTGAAGTAGCAGACAACGAATACGGATCAATTCTTCAATATCAATAATTATTTATAGCTGTAGTTCATAATGAATTACATCTTTTTATAACTATTAACAATGATGGGTCAAATGAGCAAAGAGCAGCAACTTTGGACAGGGTGGCACAATCTTGGAAGAAGAATAAAATTTCTCCATCAAGATCCTTCCTTCGCTTGTGTTGCAACACCACTGAATCCGACTCAAAAGAGTATGTTAAGATAGAGAGTGATCCATCCAGCCATAGAGAAGACAACAAAGATATGAACCCAAAACAAGATAGAAGCTGCCTCCTTCCCACATCCTCTCAAGTTGGCAACAGCACCTACCAGACCAGAAATATAATCAATCTCAGCATTCAAATGCACACAAGGGCTAAAAGCTCTAAATATCTTAAATCTGGTGGGAATTTTACTTGTCACCACAGGTCTCATTATAATGAGAACAGTATTCGTACCAGAAAGTACAGATGTGGGCATTGTATGCTGAAGAAGTAGAACAAATCTGAACATTTCATCACCAGGGGGAAGGAAGCCAAACTTATCAGCTAAAGTAACTATGCCAAGCCCAGTTGGAGGAACGCGGCAGTTGTCTTTAGACCAAGCTTTGCACTTCCCGGTCCTGGTCCTGCCCATGATTAAATGTTCAGCGCTTGGCAGTTTAGGACCACCAGAAAGTGACACAAGACAATGTTTTATCAAGAAGAGGGGAAAAAGGGTAGTGAACTTGCCATCAACAAGGTTGCCTCCTAAAGCCAACAATATGCAAGGAATCATGGCGACCCTGGTAATAAAGCAATAAAGGCATCAAAATATTTAGCTCGACTAAGCATATCATCACACTCAATAGGTTCTATTGACATTTACATGAGAATAGCATTTTCCTCTACAACCTATCAAAAAAAGCATTTTCACCACTAAGACTACACACGACAGTTCTGCTAACTAGAAGCATTTTAGTGGGGGAGGAAGTAGTAAAAGCAGATTTTGATCCAACTTCATATGAATATCTAATGATGAAAGAAATCTTTAAAATAAACATCATGGATTTTGCCTTGATCATTAGAAATATCTTATGATGGAAAAAATCTTTAAAAAGGAGAAAAAATTCACAGATTGGCACACTGCCAGACCATTTAGTTAAGATGCTCTATATTATTACAGCCAATATGTTGATGTAAGGCTGATATAGAACACTTCAGGAACTTCTGTATGTAGTGCAATGCTCAAGTTGTTTCATGAAAAGAATTATGCAGTGAAATCAAACTTTCCCAAGTATAAAACAGCTGTCAGTGAAGAAGTAAAGTGGAGCATCAGAAGTAAATACCAGTCGCCTTAGCATTGGCACAAATCCTATAATAATGGCAATGATCTGTCGAAATGATAAACATTTTAGATGCCATTAAAAATGCTCGAATTAATCAAATGGTAAACAACACAATTTAGCTTCCCCATTTCCCACAAAGCTCCTAACACTGGTCTATCAACTGTTAGATATACAACAACCCACAACAACAACAACAACAACATATAGAGGATTTCATTATGCAGATAAGGATAAGCATTCTCCACCAGAAATTAATTTTTATGATAGCTTGTGAATATTCATTATGGCGCACCAAAATGAAGCCAATGGAAAAAAAGAGAAATCTTCATGTCTGTCCATTCCAACATATTGAACTTACAGAAGCTATAATGGCAGGTTGAATGATTTGCTTGAGTTTCAGTTTCTCATAGAGAAATTTAAAGAAATCTTTGATCTGAAAAGAGAAAAGAGAGAGATGAGCAACGAAACTGCCAGTATCAGTACAATAAAATCAAAAGAGGATCGCTGAAAACCAAATAAAAGATTAGTATCACATTGCATTATCAGTATCCAGGATCCAAAGAACAGAAAGACCAATTATCCTTCATCACTACGTTGGCATAAAACAGAGAATAACCTAAGGCAGCATCTAGTAATCTATCAACCATATTCAACTACTACAAGCAACAAAGAGACACCATGAATGTTTTCATCTTACTGACTAAAGCAAAAGGCCAATGCCTCAAGGTGCAAACAAGTGAAGGTTGGAGTTTACCATCCAATCTACTATGTAAAGGATTTGAAATCAACAATATTATTTTTAAAATAATAACAAATTAATTTGATTCATCCAAAAACACCTAAGTAAAAATTAGAGATGTAGTAAACAAGACTCTTAGATATCTACCTATGGATTTGAAGTCCTAATCACCCAAAAAGTAAATGGTCTAGATTTTTCAAATACTGCAAATCCAGATGCATCTAGATGTGAATTGGTTGCACTAACCACGACTCGTAGATATCTAGCTATGGATTGGAGTCCTAATTCACCCAAATGTGATTATGCTAGATTTTCAAAACCCTAATTCACTTGAAACAACAAAGCCAGATGTACCTAACCATGAAACGGTTTGCAGTTGATCTTTATCTGAAGTAAGTCTTCTGAAGAGAAAAGGAGCCTTTGACATCAGGAGAAGCTTGAGTGCCATTTTCACTCCGGCTCCTTAAGAAACAGTGTTTTCTGTTTACAAAGAACAATACATGAACAACCTAGAAATATCGCCAGAGACATCAGTCGGCTCAGTGGCTACAGCAAGCTTTGCAAGCTGATTACTAAATTTCTAAAGTTGTTCTCCTATTACACAACAACAATGTACCCAGTGTGATCCCATAAAAGGGGTTTGGGGAGGGTGGGGTGTACACAGATCTTACCGGGTTGTTTCCGATAAGACCCTCTGCTCAAGAAAAGCATTTTCAAAACAGGTTTGAAAAGATTAAGAGTGAAAAGCTATGTTGAAAACAAAAAACTGAAGAAGAGTAAAGTACTGACAACAAAATTTTGTGTTTTAGAGATAACCACAGTAAAAAGGAACAGCAGCAGTAGTAAAATAGAGGAGTACGATAATAGTGAGACTGATAAGGGGAAGGGGAAGGGGAAGCAAATAAGGTGTTCTAAACCAGCGGCAAGCTCACCCACAGAGGTTGTTCTATTATATAAGGGGCAATAGTTTTCTATTTTTAATAACACTGATACAATTGGCAAAGGGACAATTTATCTACATATAGCAAAAGGAAAACTCACCATTGCTTTCTTTGAAACACTAGGGCCAGCTGGTGCTGCCTCTGCTGTAAGTAATGGAACTTGCTCTGCAGAACTACCCGTTGGATGGCTAGGACTCCTGATGTGATGATTTCCATCTCAAACATCAAAGGTACCTTCAGGAGGAGGTGCGAGCATATGAAATACATAGGTGTAGAGGACAATTGCACCAACCTAGGCACATATAATATCATGAATCAGTGTCAACTTTGCAAAAGAAATTTGTGTACTTCATAAAAGCTAGTAGAACCAACCGGTAGTCATTAACTTTCAAGATCTATGTCTGACATAAAGTACTGCATCATATCTCCTACAAAATAATTTATCTTGAAAATCCAGGAATTCTACCTTTCGAGGGGAAGGTTTGGGGTTTGTCAATACCCATAGGCAGTCACTATCCACTCTCAAATGAACACGAGACTTCCACACTCTGGTTCAGTGAGGATGGAAGGCCAAATAAGTAAATTCAAAAGTTTTAGCATTGAAGGTGATTCCAAAATTAAAAAATAAACGAATCAAATTTGTAGTTGGCTAAAAAAAAGTCAGCCCGGTGCACTAAGCTCCCTCTATGCGCGGGGTCCGGGGAAGGTTCGGACCACAATGGTCTATTGTACGCAATCTTACCTCACATTTCTGCAATTTGTTGTTGGCTAATTGCATTTATAATGTACATCTCCACAAGAACCAAACTTGTACACTATGATGCCTCTAATTGAATTTAGCTAATAACGTATCGGGAACATAGTGATAGTTTTTGCCTTGTCCTTGATGCTTTCACATCTTTTTGGAAATTGAGATATCCACTTAAACCGTATTTCAGTAAGACACGACATTGCTTCCCATATTTATGCATATCTCTATGATGTGCAGTTCATAATGAAGGAAATGCATAATAAGCAGTAGTAGAAACACTCAAGTGTCAAGAAAGAAAAAATACATCCAATATACAACTACGTTAATCTAACAACAGCAACAACATACCCAGTGAAATCCCACAACGTGTGATCTAACTACATTAATCTAAATGGATGGAAAACACCCCAAAGCATAAATTATTGCGTACCCACTGGCCAAATGAGATGTATGCATTTCCGTCTCGAGAACATATCTCATAGTCACCAAAAGGATTTGATTTATCTCGACATAATGCAGCAATCAGGACTAGTGGTACATTTCCAATATTCCCTGCATAAGAAGTTTAAGAGTTCATAATCCATCTAGCTAATCATGCAATGAATTTTAGACGCCAACGCACACAATTAATAGAATGACTAATTATTTGCAAGCTTAAATGTGAACTTTCATGCATATTGCAACATGAAAGATGAGTCATTTTAAAGACGATAATCGAGTTCTATTAGGTTTTAAGCATTCCATATAAAAGGAAAAAAATATTGTGAAAGTCCTGTAGACACTTAAACTTTACTTCGCCTAGCAACTTCAGGCAACCATTCAAGTAAGTGCAGTTAGCACCAAAACCACAAATTCAGAAAAAATAGGAGTGACAGTAACAAGGGAACTGCTGTAGATGGATGGAGAACTTACCAATTCCAATCTGATTATTGGTAAACTTGAAATAAGGGTATCGTGGGCGTATAATAGTGACAACAATAAAACCTATAATAGAACCAGATATGGTGGCGATGACAACGTTAACATGCATGATACTATGTACTAAAATGAAGCCGTCTGTGTCTAGTACACACTATTGAAATTAAAAAAAAAAAAAAAGTACTAACCCCATTTAAAAGCTTCCTTCCATTTGCTGGGAGGATATTAACATAGTTGGAGGCCATGAGAAATCCCATAAAACATATGGTAAATACTTTTGCTATGGGTATAACTGCAATCTTAATGGTCTCCAGTAAGACTCTCCTCCTCCCATCTTTGATCCTCTAAATATTTAATTCTTTTGCAATCCAAAAGCATGAAAATTGCAAGTAGCAATACTCAGCTGCTTTGCTCCTTAATTCCTGCAAAATTAGCAAAGAATGTTCCAATTACTTAACAAAATGAAAACTCTATGCTAAAGGTTGGTTCTTCATCTGTTCAATGAAAGGAGACGTAGTGGGGCTATTCAAATTCTAAGGAAGAATCTCAAGAGCCAAAGAAATGGTATAGATACGCAATTGAGGATGTGCATGGTCTACAAAGTATGAAAATAAATGGAACATTATTCAGGGCATTCAAATCTATAGTATTAATTACTAATAGTATCAACTGACATGCAAATATAGATAGACGTTAAGAGTGGAAGAAAGAAGAAAGGGATTCCAATCATCGAAGAGAGAATGGGATGGGTAGCGACCAACCTAACTGTTAAAGGGCTTTACACTGGCCCCGCTCTGCTTTGCTCTGTTTGGCCTTTCCTCTACGATATGTATGTAAATATTCATGATAATAAAGTGATACGATTTGTTATCAGAAATTTAAAATTCTTTTTTGCAAAAATCAAAATGATATAGAATTATAAGTATCAAGATTTGTTATAAACGTCTTACAAATTGATTTTACCATCTTGTAATTTAAAAAATAAAATCTGATGTCAGTTTCAATTACATGAGAAGTACATTAAGAGTAACAATTTGTATCTGGTTAACTTATTTGAAAAGCCTTTTATTAATTTATAGAATAACATTTTATATTTAATTAATTTTATAAAGTTCGTGTGTTCGGGTATTACATTTCGAAAAAAGAACATAGAAGAACTCAATTAATATATTTAAATAGATTTCTTAATTATTTTTTATGAGAGAGTGCTGGATCTGATGTCATTGTGTACATAATAGATGAGGCAAAAAAGGAGTACGAGGGACAAACGGATTAACCAGAGGAACATATAGTTTGATAAACACAATTTTCTTGTTCTTAAAAATTGATTTAATGCTTCAACTTCTACTATTAAGGAGAACTTACCATCGTCCTTGCAGGTGAAAAAGAATGTCTCAAGTCCCCGGGCATAGCTGGATGACAAATGACGAAAACTTAAAATCCAGCTAAAGACCTGCAGCGTGGGTTCGAACCCCGGTGGGAGCAATTTGAAAGAATGTATGTCCTAGAGATAATCTCTATTAGGGACAAAAATGTACTTGAACACATTCGTATTATTAATGAGATTAATAATTATGACATTTGCAATTATTGAATTATTGTTTGATTGTTTGCAATTATTCATATATGTGCATCCCTTGAGCTTACGTTGTGATTAATAGAGTGAGATATTAATGATAGAACGTAACTCTCAAAATAACCTCGACTAATGATCATCGAGAATGGGATATCGATGATAAGCTATAAGTCGACATGTGGTCTGCATCACATTCTTGGAGAATGTAGTATGTCTCACAACTACGAGTAATGGTTACTCGTGATGGACACATAGATACTTTGGAGAAGTATTGGTATACCCTGCCGATAAATTATTTGTTATACATGTCTATAGTGTTATCGGCGTGTGGAATATAAAGGTCATTTGACTTGAGGTCAATACGCACCTTGTTTACAGAATAATGTACTTTGACCAAGTTCTAAGCTTAAATTCCTTCTGGAAAAGATACGGCTTGTGTTGGGTGCATCAGGATGTAAATCAATGTGGTAGTTGAGCCAATAATAGGATTCATTCCTAGATTAAAAATTCGAGAGAGTACTCAACTTCTCAATGTTATTAGGTTGACTAAAGTCACTGGCCAGTGCAAGAGACATGTTTAGAATATGGTCTAGTTGTCAACTAATAAATGTGAGATAAAGTGATTAAGCCATTTGGATAGACACTTGGCAAATTCTAAGCTTAATGAGTGTGTCGCGAATGAAAATAATTTATGATTCCGCATAAAGGTCAAGTTTGCTGGATTCATGTAAATGTACTTCACATATTGAGTTCGTCATACGATCCAGTCTAGGAGTTTCGTATGGACCTTAATTAGATTAATGTCGATATGTGAAGGCCTATAGGGTCACACTATATGCGGTTGTTTCTTCGATCTAAGAGTATTGAGAAAGTATTAAATATTCGATTGAGAATCGAGATATTTAATTTATAATATTATGAAATATTTCTATTTGATAAAAATTATTTAATTAAGTCGAATTGAATTTCAGATTTAATTAAATATGTTGGATATATTATATGGGTACTCGGACAAATACATGGAAGCAATTGAGCCAGAAATTACTGGCCCAAAATTGGAACCTTGTCCGTCCACTGGGGCGTGTGAAGTGGACCAGCTGGGCTGGTCCACTGAACATTAACATGGGCCCAGATTTTTCTGTTTTATATCTATTCATATTTTGTCCTGAACTCCTATATATACAACACATACCCCATAATTATAAAGTTACAGAAAATAACTTCTCAGTTCCTAAAGCCAGATTTCCTAGCTTTCTTGAATAGGAAATACACTGGAGTTAGATCTTGCAATCGAGGAAACAAATCGTGTGGATACCTTAGTGTTGAATCACGCATACGAAAATCTGTAAGTTTTATTTTATCATGTTTTGAACATACAACATGATTATCGTATAAGTCATGCCAGAGTTGTTGTTGAGTAAGAAATTTTAAACTTTCGTTGTGCTTACTATTTGATTTACGAACCCAACAAATCCTTACAGTGGTATCAGAGCCCAAATTTATTTAAATGATTATACGATAATTCATAATAACGATTACGTGGGGAAAATTAATTGTTTCGATTTATTAAATTAATTTTCAAAAAAAAATAAATTAAAATGACAGAAACTGGAACAGTGGCCGACGACAGCCACTATGCCGGCGGATTTTTTTGGCGATTCGACGTTCTACCACAGTCTCCACTATTATTGAGAAATTCACTTTATAAGATGGTCGATAAAGGTGTTGAGAGGTGACGGGACGCGGCGTAGACGCCAAAAAGGCCGATGACTGCGGGCCTGTTTCTGGCCGCCTCGGGCGTCGAAATGGTGAAGTAATACCACCACCGTGATTGTCTCAACGAGAGGAATCGAACGGTGGTGGTGTTACACGGCGAAAGCCACCAGAAAGGGCCATCGTCGATTGTTTTGAAAACAGTGGGCGGCGGCTCAATTTTCGGCTACCGTGGGCCACCAAAATGGGAATTGAAACCACCGATGTGTTCGGCCCGACGTGAGCCGTCGACCAGTGGTGTTCAATTTCGTCA